>CM066040.1:288841080-289504458 GCA_033557465.1 Ichthyophis bannanicus | reverse complement strand
AAACAAAACAGAGGATGAGTACTTGTAAAAAAAATTGGTTCATCGTGATAATGTTAGTAGCTTATTCAAGGTGTTGAGGCCATTTACGTCCTCTAGAAGTTCCCCAGCAAACAGCAGTGATCTAACTTTATAATTCTTGGCTGATTTTGTTTTCTGTGCTAAACCTTTTGCTTTTCAGTATTGGCACTACAGGCAGGGCTTCCAGCTCAACGGCACTGTTTAGTTCATATTGCTTCTCTAAGGCCCCAGTAAGTAGGGTTGGTTTGTTTGTTTTTTTTTGTTTTTTACTGTTAACTTTCAGTCAATAACATAGGCAACCAATGAAACTTACTTCTGTTGCTGCTGTTGATACTTATTGCAGGTGGACTGCTTAAAGAGAGTGTTCTTTCTTTATCTTATTTTCATATACTGCCCTAGACAGCAAGGCATCAGAGCGGTTTACAATCAAAAACATTTATTTGAGTGTTTTCTATACTACTATATCAGGTAATCATAGCAGTTTACAATTGAACAAGTACATAGAACATGTTAACAGAATAACTGATGCTGCGATCAACTTGCATGATTGAGGAGAAAATAACTTATTTACAATTAATATACAAGAAATGTTATGAAGTAAAATAAGTTCAAGGGGTACTGGCGGGGGAGATTGTTATATTATGGGTTTATATAGTTTGAATAGTAGGGGGAGAGCAGTTTATGTAGGATCTGTGTTGATTTGTGGTAAGTTTTGACCAAAACGTTCAATAAAGAGATGAGGTTTTTTGAGGTGGGAACGAAAGGTGGCGAGGTCTGTTTCGGAGGCTAGCTGGTAAAGCATTCCAGAGCATAGGGGAGATATTCGAAATCTCTATTGCTTGTGCAGTTTTTAGTTTTATGGAAGTCAGATGGAGTAACCAGGGTGTTATTCAATTGCTCTTGTCTTTGTTGGTTGATAGGTACATCATTGACTAATTGCAAGAGGCGTAGGGGCGATAGTTTTCTAATAACTTTGAAAGTGATTATAACTTGTATTTTATATGGCTAGGGATGGGTAACCAGTGTAGGTCATACAGGATCGGTGTAATATGGTCAATTCAACGTGTATTGTGAATGATTCGAGCAGCAGTGTGTTGTGCCATCATAAGTGGATGTAGGGTTATCTTCGGTAAACTATGCTGTAGACTATTACAATAGTCTATGGGGTTATTGCCTGCATTATCATTCTGAAGTCTGACTGTATTAAGGGTTTTATATGTTGCAGTAGACAGATTTTTTTTAAAGATGAGTTCAAATATTTAGAGGCTACTTTAGATAAACACTTATCTTTCCATACCCACATCAAGAATATTACTAAAGCAATATTCAACTCCAAGTGAAACATCAATTGGTATGGACTGTGGTGAGATATAGGTTTGGTTCCTAGTAATTAAGACTTCGTTTTTTTCGTAAGTGATATTTAGGCTTATGTTTTTGAGCCATGTTGCGATTTTCTTGAAGCAAGATGTTATAGGGTCAGAGTTAAGTGAATTTATGTCAAAGGGCATGAACAGAATTGTCATCTGCATAGATGGCATAATCTTGAATTGTTTAATTATTTGAGAGACTGGTTGAATAAAAACAGGGTAAAAGAAATGGAACACCTGTTGACAGGACAGCTAAGAAAAGAGACAAGGAAGGGAAAGCCTGTAGGAAGGGAAAAATGGGCGAACAAGCCCAAGAAAGATAGACAAGAGGGGAGAACTAATCTCAGGAGGAGGGGGGAGGTCATCTGATCCTCGCCATCTCTGCTCCACTCTCAGCTCCCTCCTCAAAGTACCACCCCCTCTTATCCCTTACTCCCTTTCTGCCCAAACCCTGGCTGACTACTTTCATGACAAAATCCACAAAATCACCCTCCAATTCCCCACTAACTCAGCTATTTCCTCTTCTCCCCCTCTCCACTCCCAACTCTCCCCCCTTCCCTCGCTACCCTCTCTTCCTTTCCTGTCATCACTGAAGAAACTGCACACCTTCTGTCCTCCTCCAAACTCACCATCTGCTCCTCTGATCCCATCCCCACCTGCCTCCTAAGCCCCATCTCCTCTACCGTTGTCCCTCCCATCACTCATATTCTCAATCTTTCACACTCCATTGCAACTATCCCCACAGACTTCAAGCATGCTGTGGTCACACCTCTCAAGAAACCATTGCTTGATCCCACCGACCCTTCCAATTATCGACCACATCTCTCTCCTCCCCTTCATTTCCAAACTACTCAAACATGCGGTTCACTGCTGCTGCCTCGATTTCCTCTCCTCTCATGCCCTCCTGGATCCCTTAGTCTGGCTTTCGTCCTTTACTCTCTACAGAAACAGCCCTTGTCAAAGTCTCCAGTGACCTGTTCCTGGTGAAATCCAAGGGCCTGTACTCCGTCCTCATACTCCTGACCTCTCAGCTGCTTTCGACACCGTTGACCACAACCTTCTCCTTGACACCCTGTCCTCACATGGCTTTAAGGGCTCTGTACTATCTTGGTTCTCCTATCTCTCCCATCGCTCCTTTAGAGTGTTCTGGTGGCTCTTCCTCCTCCCCCACCCCGCTCCCAGTTGGGGTACCCCAAGGTTCTGTCTTGGGGCCGCTCCTCTTCTCTCTCTATACCCGGTCCCTTCTCACGCTTATCTCTTCCCATGGTTTTCAGTACCATCTGTATGCGGATGACTCCCAAATCTACCTCTCCACGCCCGAACTCTCTCCAGCAATCCAGACCCAGATCTCTGCCTGCCTTTCTGACATTGCTGCCTGGATGTCCCACCGCCGCTTGAAACTGAACATGGCCAAGACTGAACTCCTTATGTTCCCCCTAAAACCTCCCCTCCTTTCTCAGTCTCGGTGGACAACACTGTTCTCACTCCTGTCTCCTTGACCTGCAATCTGGGGGTAGTCTTCGACTCCCCTCTCTCCTTCTCCACATACATACATCTTGTAGCTAAGACCTACCATTTCTTTCTCTACAACATTAACAAAATCCGCCCTTTCCTTTCTGAACACACCACTAAAATGCTTATCCACTCCCTAGTCACCTCCCATCTCGACTACTGCAACCTACTCCTTTCTGGCCTCCCGTTGAACCATCTCACCTTCAATCTGTTCAATACACCACTGCACATCTAATCTTCTGCCAGCCTCATCGTGCCCACGTTACTCCTCTTAAGTCACTTCACTGACTCCCTATCCCTTTCTGCATCCAGTTCAAACTTCTCCTGCTGACCTATAAATGCATTTACTCTGTGGCTCTCCCAGTACCTTTCTTCTCTTATCTCTCCTTACAACCCCTCTCGGGAACTGCGCTCTTCTAGCCAGCTGCTTCTATTTAGGCCTCCCTCTCGTACTTCCAACTCCAGACTACGCTCCTTTCACCTTGCTGCACCTTACACTTGGAACAAACTACCTCTATCTGTATGCCAGGCACCCTCTTTAACCCTCTTCAAATCCAGGCTGAAAACTCACCTTTTCGCTGCTGTCTTCGATTCTTGACTCACCCAATCTCCTTCCCCCCCCTCCCACCTACACCTAGTGTTTGTCCCAACTAGATTATAAGCTCCTTCTGTGTTTGTCTTGACTAGACTGTAAGCTCTGATGAGCAGGGACTGTCTCATTTGTCTGTACAGCGCTGCGTATGACTTGCAGTGCTATAGACATGCTCAGTAGTAGTAGCAGAAGGTCATAAGCAAGCTGGAACAGGTGGGTTTTGAGCAGGGATTTGAACCAGGTGTATGAGGGTTCTGCACGCAGGGTGGCAGGTAGGGAGTTCTGTAGAGCACGGGCAAGGAGGAAGAAAGTGACGCATCTATTCTCTAGATGTGCATGTGAGATGGAGGGAAGGGCCAAGTGGTGGGTGTGTGAGGAGTGGAATTGAAGGAGATCAGCAAGGTATTGTGGGATACCCATGTGAATTGCCTGGTGAGCTGAGGTGAGGATTTTTTTAATCAATAAGGAATTTTATGGGAAGCCAGCAAAGGTGGATTAGGGTAGGTGTAATGTGCTCACGATGAGAGGAATGTGTGAGGATCTGAGCTGCTGTATTGAAGGAGCTGGAGGTGGTGAAGTTGATGATGGGAGAGAGCAGCAAGTGCACCATTACACTAATCTGGTCTAGAAATCACCAGTGACAGAAGGAGGGTTGTGAGGGAATGCGGATCGAGGGAGGAATGAAGGGCATGAATCCAGCAAATGAGGAAGAAGGACCGCTGAACCAGGGAAGTAAGATCATGACATGTTAACTAAGTCCAAAATGACGCCGAGATAGCAGAGAGACTGAATGAGAGGGACTGGGGAGTGGGACATGAGGGGCTATTGTGGGCCTGGGAAAATTGAAGGTGAGCCAAATTGCAGAACATTTAGTGGGGTTAAAGACGATTGGTGAGAAGCCAGTCAGAGACTGCAGATAGGCAGGTGTTTAAGGGGGTTAAATCTGGGGGGAGTGAGTCTGTGTGTGGAAAAGAATATCAGCATAAAGGTAGGTGGAGATGCCGAGTTGTTGGATCAGTAGTGCAAGGGGAGCCAGAAAGATATTGGCAGAGAGGAGCAAGCACTGATCTTTGGACACTGCAGGTGAGGGGAACAGGAGGCGATGGGGGCTGCACCACAGAAAACGAATGGGAGGATAGGAAAGACCCGGAACCATTGAAGTGCTGTGTCCTGCAGTCAGACACGAAAGTAATAGTGAGTGGTAGGTCCAAGGAAACTGCGAGCGAGATCCTACCCTGTTTGTGAGCAATGTGCATTTCATTTAGTTGAGAGAAAAATAGTGTTTGCTGTGGCTGGGGCAAAAACCAGATTGGCGAGGGTGCAGAAAGTGAGTAGAATCAAGATGTGTAGACAACTGTGCAAAAACCAGTTTCTTGGAAAGAAATGGAAGATTTGAGATGGGGCACCAGTTGGCCAGGGTGTTGTGGCCGAGGAAGGCTTCTTGAGGATGGGACGAACAATGGCATGCTTCCATAGGGAGGGGAAAACAGTGAGAATAGAGTTAGATAGAAAGCACAAAGGGAAGGAGCGCTAGAGAAGGCTCTGAGATCCAAGAAGAGGGGATGGGGTCTGAGGGACATGTGGTTTTGTGGGAGGAGTTGAGAACTTTCAGCAGAACGGCTGCAGAAATAGACTGAAAGGACAACCAAAGATGAGAAAAGGTGGCTGAGGAAGTGGAAGGAAAGGCAAGGGCTCAGACACAAGGCTAGGGCTAAAGGGGGATGGTGGGTGACTCTGATGCGGGAGGGCAGCTAGCGGAGTACACAGAGTGATATGTAGCAATCTTCTCGGAGAAGTAATTGGCAAGGGAGCTAGAATCCGGCAGGGGGGGGGGGGTTGCAGGGGACGTAGATCAGACAGCAGACTGAGATGGAGGAAAACAGAGTTGTCTGGAGGGAGTTTGTGGCAGATGAGATGGTGGAGGTGTAGTTGATCTCCTGGCAGAGCAAATTTGTGCTTTTATAGTAGTAGCGGCAGCAATAAAAATGCAGTGGGCTGGTGGAGGTGGGGTGATGCCGCTAGCAGCACTTGGCTCTATGGAGCTGAGCCCAGAGGGGAGGGATAGGTCAGCTGTGAATCATGGGCAGTGACGTGATGAACAGCGTCTGGGACACAGTGCAAGGGAGGGGCTAAACAATCTAGGTGACTGCTAAGGACGGAGTGCCAGAACTGGGCCTGGGACTCAGTGGAAGAACTGAAGTTGGGAGAGAAGACGGAGTCCCCAGAGAGAAATTGAAGTAGGGTATTGGGAGAAATATTCCATTTAGGTAATGTAGGCTCAAGGAGGAAGGGTTGGCTGAGAATCCATTATAAGAGACGGGGAGAAAAATACACCATAATCAGTCCAGGGGAGAGGCTGGGTTGAAATTAAGGCAGGGACCACAAGTGATGTAGGGGAAGTGAGAAGGAAATCAAGGGTGTGACCAGCTGCATGTGTGGAGAGAGAGACATGTTGATGGAGGGAAAGCTCTGAAAGAAGAGAAACAAAAGCCTTCTCTTTGGGCCGGGAGGGGGAGTCTACATGAACATTAAAGTCGCCCAAGACGGTGAGGTGTGTGTAAGAGGAAGACATTTCAGAAAGTGTAAGGAGAAGGGAATCCCAGAAATCAGAGTGTACTGAAGGGGGAACATAAAGGAGGAGAAAACTGGGTGGAGTAACACCTAGCTGAAGAAGCAATGCTTCAGGATAGTGAAGAGCTGGGGTGGAGATACATGGAAAGGTAAAGAGCAGTGGAGAAAGGCTACCCCCCACCCCCAACCGAGCAAACTGAGCATGGTATGGAGGAGGCAGAAAAGCCAGGAGGGAGACAGTGAGGATGGGGTCCTCACCAGGGTGCAGCTAAGTCTCAATGTGGAACATACCATCAGGAGTGTTACATAGTAACATAGTAAATGACGGCAGATAAAGACCAGCATGGTCCATCCAGTCTGCCCAGCAATACGGCAAGAGTAGGTGCACCTGTCATTCTGTGCAGGCCACCCCTCCCTATGTCTTTGTTTAGGGGTGGACCCACCACTCCATGTAGGACACCCCTATTTATTGAGAAGTTAGAGGGTTCAGTTTATTTTGTTTTTATCCTGTTGCTGTAAAGGGATCCGCTGTGCTTGTCCCATGCTGTTTTGAATTCCGTCACTGTGTTTGCCCCCCATTACTTCCATCAGGAGAGCATTCCAAGCATCCACCACCCTTTCAGTGAAGAAATATTTCCTTTCATTGCCTTTCAATTTACCACCTTGCAGCGTCATGTTATGCCCTCTAGTTTTGCAGCTTCCCCATCTTTGGAAGAGGTTTGTTTGTTCATCGTTCCTCTAAGTATTTAAAGGTCTGAATCATATCTCCCCTATCCCTCCTCTCCTCCAAAGTGTACATATTTAGGTCTTCAAGTCTCTTCTCATAAGGTTTCTTACGCAGGCTCCAAATCATTTTGGTTGCCTTTCTCTGAACAGTTTCCAGTCTTTTTACATCTTTTGCAAGTTATGGTTTCCAAAACTGAACACAGTATTCCAAGTGAGGCCTCACCAGTGACTTGTACAGTGGCATAAGTACCTCTTCCTTTCTGCTGGCAATCCCTCTTTGTATGTAGCCCAACATCCTCCTGGCTTTTGCCACCGCCTTGTCGCACTGTTTTGCCACCTTGAGGTCATCAGAGATAATCACACCAAGGTCTTTCTCCTGAGCCATGCACACCAACCTCTCGCCCCCTATTGCGTACATTACCCTTGGATTTCTGTTACCCAAGTGCATGACACTGCACTTTTTCGCATTAAATCATAATTGCCAAGCATTAGACCATTCTTCCAGCTTTTGTAGATCTTTCCTCATGTTATCCACTCCCTCAGGGCGTCCACTCTGTTGCAAATTTTTGTCATCTGCAATAAGACAGACCCTTCCATTCAGTCCTTCAGCAATATCACTCACAAATACATTGAACAGTGCCGGGCCCAGGACTGAACCCTGGGGCACCCCGCTAATCACCTTCCTTTCATCCGAGTGAGCTCCATGTACCATCACCTTCTGTTGTCTCAGTCAACCAATTTCTAATCCAGTTTACCATCTTGGGACCCATCCCCAAGCTACTGAGTTTGACAAGCCTCCTATGAGGAACAGTATCAAAGGCTTTGCTGAAATCCAGGTAGATGACATCCATCGCATGCCCCTGATCTAGTTCCTTGGTCACCTAGTCAAAGAACTCAATCAGATTTGTTTGGCAAGATCGTCCTTTGGTAAAACCATGTTGCCTCGGATCATGCAACCTGTTGGTTTTGAGAGAGTCCACTATTCGCTCTTTCAGGAGCGCCTCCTTTACTTTTCCCATCACCGAGGTTAAGCTCACTGGCCTGTAGTTTGTCACATCTTCCCTGTTACCACTTTTGTGAAGAGGTACCACATCAGCCCATTCTCCAGTCCTGAGGAACCTCTCCTGTTTCCAAGCATCTGTTGAATACATCCTTTAACGGCCCTGCAAGAACCTCTCTGAGCTCTTTCAGTATCTTGGGATGTATCCCATCCGGTCCCATGGCTTTGTCCACTTTCAGTTTAGCAAGTTGTCCCAACACCTCGTTTTCTGTGAATGGTGTGGTATGTACTTCATTCCCATTTTTATATTTGGGAGTCACAGCTGATCCATCTCCAGGATTTTCTTTAGTAAAAACAGAGCAGAAGTATTTGTTTAGCAATTTCACTTTTCCTATATCACTTTCCACGAGACCTTTCCCAGCACTTCTGAGTCCTGCAATTCCAACTCTGATCTTCCTTTCCCGAATATACCTGAAGAAAGTTTTGTTGCTACCCTTTAACTTCTTTAGCCATCCTTTCCTCTGCCTCTGATTTTGCTATCCTTATTACTCTTTTTGATTCTTTGAGTTCGATCCTGTATTCATTTCTGTGTTCTGTTTGCAAGCTTTTGAATTTTGCAAAAGCTGTGTTTTTTGCCTTTATTTGAGCAGCCACTTCTTTGGAAAACCAAATAGGTTTCCTTCTCTTGTTTTTATTTACTTTTACATATTTATCTGTTGCCCCTTTTATTGCCACCTTTAGTTTAGCCCATTGCAATTCTACTTCCCTTATCTCCTTCCACCCCGTCATCTCCTCCTTTAGGTACTCGGCCATTTTATTGAAGTCAGTGTTTTTGAAGTTTAGGACTTTGAGCTTGCTATGTTTGGCCTGTATCTTGGCTTTTATCTCAAACCACACCGTGTGATGATCGCTGTTGCTCACAGGGGCACTCACGCAGACATTCGACACGCTCTCACCGTTGGTGAGCACTAAATCCAGCGTTGAGCTTTTCCCTGGTTGGTTCCATGACCATTTGTCTAAGTGATGCATCTTCGAGAGCATCTACAATTTTTTTGCTTCTTTCCAGATGTGCAGAAGGAGTAATCCAATCCACATCAGGTAGATTAAAGTCACCCAATATGATCGCTTCCCTCTTTATGGTTATCTTGGCAATATCTATAATCAATTTATCTATCTCTTCAATTTGAGTCAGAGGTCTGTAGACTACAGCAGTATGGATGACAGTACCATCTTTTTCCAACGCATTCCAGAGCGCTGCTTCTTTTCCCCATGTCCCCTGCATTTCAGTAGCTTTAATATTGCTTTTGACATACAAGGCGGCTACGCCTCCTTTTCCATTTTCTCGGTCTCTTCTGAATAGATTATAGCCAGCTATGGCTATATCCCAATCATGCGATTCATTAAACCATGTTTCTGTAATGGCCACAATGTCCAAATCTATTTCCACCATTAGGGCTTCCAGGTTCGAAACTTTGGTCTCTTGTTGATCCAGCTGTTTCCCCAGTCGCCAATAAATCTGAATCCTCCTTGCTTGCACCAGGTCTGGAGCCATGTATTAAAGCTGTTAATGCGATGCAGTCTTTTTGTCCCCTTACCAAGAACAGGCAGAACCTCTGAGAATGCAACAGTGTTAACAATGGGCTTGTTTCTCTCCCAGAGATTGGAAGTCCTTCTGGACTCTAGAGGCACTGTTTCTAGCCAGTTCATTTGTGCCCAAGTGGATAACGACATCAAGTTTGGCGTGTTCACTTTTTGCGCTAAGTACTTCAACAACTTGGTTTGTATTCCTGCTGGCTGTCGAGCCTGGTAGGCACATGACTATCTTCTCTTCTTTGAACTGTGTTCCCAAGTTGGTGCCTCTGATGATGGAATCTCCAAGTAGTAGTAGTTTTTCTGTTTGAGGTTTTCTTCATATTTGGTGCTTTAGCAGGAGATTGGACATTGGCCCTTCAGTTTCATTGGATTGAGCATCCTCATTAGCCAAGGCAGAGAAGGCATTATGCAGGGATATCACTTGATGTATAGGATGTCTCTGTGTTACAGGTTGCAATCTTCCAGAACCCACTGTGATCCATTTATTCCTGGGGTGTTTGATTCTTTGTGGGAGCGGTGGTGGACTTTATTCAGTTTGTATCCTAGAAGAGGTGCGTTTCATTGCAGCCATTTCCTCCCTCAGTAGAGTCACTTCTTTATGCATGGCAGCTAGGTCTTTCCTTAGTAGAGTCGGTTCGTCATGCATAGCAGCTGACCTGAGGCACATAGGACAAGCTCTTAGGCTCCAAATGATTTGTCTTGGAATGAAAGTACCACAGTTATTGCACTGAATACACGACATGTTGGTTAAGCAGTCCCAGAAGAGGAAGAAGAATAAGAAAGGATGAAGAAGATGTGGACTTTTAACCCAAGTAAGAAAGGATAGAAGGCACGTATGTGACCACTAATAAAGGCAATGTAGTCCCTGGGGGGAGGGGGGGTTGGGGTGAGGGGTAGGGTAGGCGGGAACTTAAGTGTCTCTGGTGAGTAGGCTCTTCCTGAACCGTGGGCACACACCGATATCTGATATACGTCTATACAAGGAAAGCAGTCTAAATGACCCCAAGCTTAGTCTAAAACCACAATTAAAAGCTATAATAGTAATCCCCCCAAAAATCAACAGTTAGAATTTATAGTTTTAAGCCAGCAGAGAAGATAGAAAGGTTTGTTCTTAGCTTAATGGGTGCTTCTCAGCTTCTGCAAAACTGGCTCAGACCAGTGTCAGGCCGGATGTACAATGCCCAAATCAGTTCCTCCCTGGGAATAGGGTTTCACCAACCAGTGCAGCAGGGGTAAAGCATCCATTAAGCTAAGAACAAACTTTTCTATCTTCTCTGCTGGCTTAAAACTATAAATTCTAACTGTTGATTTTTGGGGGGATTACTATTATAGCTTTTAACTGTGGTTTTAGACTAAGCTTGGGGGCATTTAGACTGCTTTCCTTGTACAGACTTACATCAGATATCTGTGTGTGGCAGATAGTTATTGTTGCAGTATAATATCTTGGATGAGCTCTGGTTTCGATCGCAGAGAGCAACAGTTAAGTAGGGCAAGGCTCATAGTGAGAAGGGCAGAGACAGGACATGAAGGCGGCACCAAAGGGGCAGCGACAGACATACAATCAATAAGATTAGACATTACATGGGAGTGGCCTGGCAGAGTGGTAAGATTGGAAGCAGACGTCAGGCCCAATGGACAGGAATGGGCAGCATGGTCTGCAGGGCTGAGAGAAGGAGCAACCCTCTGGACAGGAGGAGAAGGAAATAAATGTAAAGGCAGTGAACTGGGAGGGACTTACTGTAAGGCGGGCCCCAAGATGTTGAAGGCCACGGCCAGTGATGTAATCTTGTCTGACAGGAGGTGGCAGGCTGCCTAGTAGCATGCATGGCCTCACCCAAGCGCCCCCAGACTTGCCCCAAGGAGCATGTCCTGCTCCTTCAGCATGCACCTGCTATGGTGTGCTGCTGCAGTTGATTGGCTTAAATACTCCACAGTGCCGGGGGGGGGGGGGGGGAGAAACACAGCCGGGGCACTTCCAGGACCACATGCAGCAGAGGATTGCAGGCAGTGCAGAGGTAGTGGTGCCTGGGGGGGGGGGGGAACACGGCTGTGTCAATTCAAGGACCGGGTGCAGCAGACAATTGCGGGCAGCACAGAGGTGGTGGTGCCTGGGGGGGGGGGGGGGGAACACGGCTG
The DNA here is from genome assembly GCA_033557465.1 of Ichthyophis bannanicus. Classification (NCBI taxonomy): domain Eukaryota; kingdom Metazoa; phylum Chordata; class Amphibia; order Gymnophiona; family Ichthyophiidae; genus Ichthyophis; species Ichthyophis bannanicus. The sequence goes on along the minus strand of CM066040.1, from coordinate 289,492,943 downwards.
TCTCACTTCCAGGACCGGGTGCAGCAGAGGATTGCAGGCAGCACAGAGATGGTGCCTGGGGGGGGGGGGGGGGGGGGGAAACACGGCTGTGTCACTTCCAGGACCAGGTGCAGCAGACAATTGCAGGCAGTGCAGAGGAGGTGGTGCCTGGGGGGGGGGGGGGCATGCCTGTGTCACTTCCAGGACCGTGTGCAGCAGAGGATTGCAGGCAGTGCAGAGGTAGTGGTGCCTTGGAACACGGCTGTGTCACTTCAAGGACCGGGTGCAGCGGACAATTGCAGGCAGCACAGAGTTGGTGGTGCCTGGGGGGAGGGGGGACACAGCTGTGTCACTTCCAGGACCGGGTGCAGCAGAGGATTGCAGGCAGCACAGAGATGGTGTTGCCTGGGGGGGGGGGGGGGACACGCCTGTGTCACTTCCAGGACCGGGTGCAGCAGAGGATTGCAGGCAGCGCAGAGGTGGTGCCTGGGGGGGGAGGGGGACACAGCTGTGTCACTTCCAGGACCGGGTGCAGCAGAGGATTGCAAGCAATGCAGAGGTGGTGGTGCCTGGGGGCAAACGGGAGAGGGAGCAGCAGCAGTACAGGCAATAGCTTTCCTTTTTTGACTGCCTGACTGCCTTTTTTTTGATTGCATGAAATCTGATATGGTTCCTTCTGCATGCAAAATGCTTATCGTGCCTGAAGAGTAGTTCTCTCATGTCAATTCTAGAGAATTATTGGCAGTTATTAAACCTGCCTTTTATAGTATATCTGGATTTCCAGAAAGCCTTTGACAAGGTCCCTCATGAGACTTGGCAAAATTAGTGTCACCGGATTGGAGGCAGTGTACTATTGTGGATCAGGAACTGGTTAAAAGAGAGAAAGCAGAGGGTAGGGCTAATTGGCCAATTTTCACATTGGAGAAAGGTGAATAGTGGAGTACCCCAGGGATCTGTGTTGGGCCTGCTGCCTTATTTGTGTGTGTGTTTTTTTTTTATATCTTTCAAACTAGGTAGGTGATTGTATTTGTAGACACAAAATTATTCAAAGTTGTTAAAACGCAAGAGATATTTGAAAACTTGCAAGAGGACCTTGATAAATTAGAAGACCGGACTTCTTAATGGCAGATGAAATTTAATTTGGACAAGGGCAGTTATTTACCTAGGAAAAACAACCCAAATTATGGTTACATGATACAAGGGGGAGGGAGGGGGTTTCCCTTTAGAAATGAGTGCCATCTTTTGACCTAGTTGGCCACTTATGGTTATCCATCCCTCAGGGATAGGGGGTGCACCTTAGTAGTTCTTTTGCTATTTATCCAGTAGGTCTTTAAAGGTCCATTTGGCTTCAGGTTCTGTCTCATACTTTCATTAGCCAAACGCCAGAGTCACATTTTGTCACCCATGTTCAATCTTTTTGGCACAGATTGCAGATTGATTCAATATCTAGGGATGCTGTTAATCTCTTGTTCCTGTTAACTATGCCATCCCTACATGTTAATGTAATATAGTTTCTGTAAAATAACTATAATCACTGTACATATGCTATGACTTAATTCAATGTAATCTAGTTCTTACCACAAGTTTAATCTACAGTTTTTTTGTTCCTGTTATTTGTAAAGCACCCTTGATCTCTGGAAAGGGTGATATATATAAGAGCACACAAATAAATCATTGACTCTGTTAAACCAGCGCTTTGATGCGGTAGGCTCATGGTTTCCTAAAATTGAATCCTAGTAAAATCAGGGACCACGGTTTTTTCTATAGCCTGCTTGTGATTTTATCACAAATTAATTTATATAACTTTGATGAAAAGCAATTATCTTTAAACAGTATGAAAGACACACATCTCTGGCTAATGCAGCTTCTCAAATAACGAGGAAAAAGACCTCAAAAGCTGCCCTTGAACAATTTCAAGGGCTTATGCTTGGTCATGTGTCTTCAAAGAAAAATAAACTGTTTTGTAAAGCCAGAATTTCCATAATAGCTTTCTGTGTGCTCCTGTTTTTTCTCGCCTTAAATTATGGAATAGTCCTATCTCCAGGAACAAGCAGGAATGAGTCTTCACATATGGGTACGTCGGTACCGATGGAATCCGCGCGGGAACGCTTCCCAGCGTCCAATCAGAAAGCTTTTGGAAGCATCCCAACACGCCTGCGCGCTGCCTTCCCGCCTTTCCAACTGCAACTGCCTCTCCTCAGTTTTCGTTTTTCCGCGGAGCCGGCAGGACGTCCTCCTGTCACCGCAGAAAATTCTTCATTTATTTTTTAGTTTTCTTGTGGTCGCGGCTGCCTTCCCCGATGCCACCGGTACCGCCGGTGTTTATTTTCTTTTAAAATTTTTTCCTTAAGGAATATAAAATTTCTATCTTAGTGTTCACGGTTCTTAGGCCTAGGCCTCTCCATTTTTCCTCATGGAACCGCCAGCCTTTTTTCCCAGGAAATGCACAAACTGTGGCGGTACAACTTTATTTTTAGACACTCACAATTGGTGTCTAACCTGTTTGGGTCCTGACCATTGTCCTCCGGAGCCTTCGGGCACTAGTGCTGTGAGAAGCAGTTTTCAACATCGAGTTCCCCTCGACACGCGGTCCCCTTCCAACTTCAGGGCACCGACTATATCTTCTACACAGGATCAGGTAACCCAAAAACAGTCTGTTACCTGGAGACAGGTCCTCGAGCGGCAGTTCTCATGCACAGCATAGAGATGCCTCAGACCTTGCCCTCGAGAATCCACTGGTTTCAAAACCCCGGTGGGAGTCTTCGGCCTCCAAAGCCTATGTGGGGTTTCAGGTTGTTCCTGAGGTTCACTCCTCACAGAACATGCCACCACGGGACATGGCTCAGGTATCTGCTTCGAGCGGTACCGATACCCCGGCATCGGCACCGGTGTTGGATGAAATATTCCTCACCGAGGATCGTCTGGCGTCTCCGGTACCTACGGGGCCGGTGGATACCTTCAGATCGATTCTACAGTATCGGTATCGACACCGATACGAGTTCCGACGTCGGTACCCTCCAGATGTGCATCGATAGACTCGCTTCCTTCGATGCCAAGTCTAGAATCGATCTCCAGTCTGGAGGACTGGGTACCAACTCGCCTTGGTACTGATTCCCGTGGGTACCAGAGGCTCGGTTCCGATACCTCGGATCCGCAACCCTCGGTTCCACCGATACCGTTAGAGTTGCCACCAACTGGTTTTCTTCCTCTGGCGTCAGTTTTGGTACCGACATCCACAGTACCTTTACAGTCGGTACCTTCCATGCTTCACTCATCAGGATCGCTTCCCTCGATACCGAGTTTGGAATCGATTCCAAGCATGGATGACATGTTACCGACTGTTGCTGGTTCTGTCCTGCAATACCAGCGACCACTATCTAAGGATCCCATTCTGCACCATTCAGGACCTTCTATTCCTATATACTGGAATAGATCCCTTGGTGCTAAGGCTAGTTCTTCATCAGATCTAGCCTATCCAGGGGGAATTCCCTCCAGGGATCTTTCTTTCCAGACTTTCCTCCTGGATATGGCAAAATCACTTGCCATTCCTGTCCCTGGACAAGATCCTACACAAGGGAGTACAGAATACCTCTCTGTCCCTAACGAAGCAAAGGGAAATATAATGCTTCCTTTGCATCATTCTTTGCAGGATCTCCTTCTACGAATGTGGGAATCTCCTTTAAAGGTACCCCCACTTTCTAGAGCAACTGATCTCCTATATCAGGTGCCTCCCTCTCCAGGGTTTCAAAGGACTCAACTTCCTCATCATTCCATTGTAGTGGAATCAGCATTGAGGCGAGTGAAGAGTATTAAAAAGCACTCTTCTTGTCCGCCAGGTCGGGAGTCTAAGACACTAGATGCCTTTGGACATCAAACCTTCCAGACCTCCATGCTTTCAGCAAGGATTCTCTCATATATATTTTTTATATGGGTCTATCTCTTGAAGAGATCACAAAACAATTACATCTTTTGACTCCTTTTCTTCAGGAGCCCAGATGTTCAGACTATTCCTCACTGGTTAGTCATATTCAGAATATCTCTAAGTTCCTTACTCGTGCTACCCTAGACTCCTTTGAGTCTGTTAGCAGGACTTCTGCTATAGCTATAGGGGCACGACGTAGAGCCTGGCTTCAGGCCTCAGACTTGGACAAATGGGCACAGGAAAGACTGGGAAATACTCCTTGCACTGGAGAGAATCTCTTCAACAAGGAGTCTTTACTTCAGGTTACTCAGTTCTCCACTGACTTTCCTTTTTCCAGAGGCTGCTCTGCGCCGCCTTCTTTCCCAGTAGGTAGGAAATGTCCTACCAAACTTTCAACACCTAAGGGGAGAAGGTTTTACCCATCTGCCCATCATTCAGATGTCCCTAAACAGGGGAAACATCGTTCTAGTCTGAGCAATCCACAACCCCAACAGGGTCAGCAAACCCAGCAGTTGCAGGGTTTTAAATAGATTATTGCCCCTTTGTCTGGGGGGTTGGGATAGCAGTCTACTTCTTTTTACTTGCAGTATCTGCACTAATTTTATCCTAACCTACTTAGATATCTCTTCATGAGACATCTTTTCTTAAGACTCTTCATGATGATCATGCCCATTCTTAACAGATATTTCCTCTTCCTCCTAGAGGAGAGGGAGAGGTAACAACTATCAATAGACAGTTGTTTCCATCTACTGGCATGTATCGTCTCACCTGTCGGAGATTTCCTCCATACTGGTCTCCTGCAACTCTTTGTAAGAGTGACTCTTTATACGGGTAAGCCCCTATGGCCCTCTACCTCTTCTACCGGGGGATTCTCCCTTTTGGAGTTGTCTCCCCCTTGTTACCTTAGGGCAGCTCCTCAGACAATAGGAAGTTCTACCATGTCTGTTGGTTTTTCTTTTTCCCAATCTACAGAGTAGGGGAAAGAAATTCTCTATGCTGCCCTCATATTTGCTGCAGATGCAAACATTTCTAGTGGTTACGCCACAGGTTTTGTTCATTACACAACTAGGGCTTCCTCTCCACTAGCAATCCTCCTAACCTCAGTACTAAGTCCCAAACAGGTTATTAACCTCGTTGGGAAACCCTGTTTCACAGTTTGGTTAGGTTATCTTCTATTCTTTAACTATTCTGCCAAGGACAAGGCAATTACCTACTGGTTGTCCACATTCCTCACCAGGGATTGTCCACAGCCAGTTTTTCTTCTAACCAACCTGCAGCATGCTCTCTGCAACTCTACAGGGTAGCTTTGCACTATGGGCCCTTGCTAGAGAGCATCAATATCTTCCCTAGCAGATAACCCTAGATGGTTTAAAAGGGTTTCCCCCAGTCATATTCATGCCTGGCAGGTATTCTACCCTTTCCATCTTATCTTAAATCTCTGTTAGGGCATAAGCCTCAGGCTTTTCATCACGTGAAAGCCTAAAAGAGGGCCCAACTCCCTGGCTTGGCCCATATTGCCTGGAATTTTTCTCATCAGGGATTAAATTTTTTCTGGCAACTAGATGACATCTAATACCCATCTTGCCCTCATAGGCGGATCGCTAGGGTATCTTCCTCTAGTAGCCTCCTCTATCCAATCTCCATACCGCAACTCTGGAGATATCGGGACTTCTGGTCTGCAGACTAATGTATCCTCTGCCATCTTCAGGTAGGCCATCCTGGTTATTCAACAGCTCAAATTCTACAAAGAATTAAGCCACCCTTTTGTCAAGGACAACCTTCCTCTGACTATAACATTCATAACCAGGAGGAGAGGATTTTTTCCTGTTTATCTACTCAAGTAGGTATCAACCTTCTTGTCAGATAAATCTCCCTCTCTCCCTATAAGGGTGATGGGGATCTTTGAACATCTCTCCATCCATATATCTGGAGACAGGTCTCCGTATGCCGACCTACTCTTCTGGGTATATATATAGAGAGATAGAGGTATATACTATCTATATCTATCTCTCTATCTGTGTATCTTCTGCCCATATATATATCTCTTTGGGACATATGCATATATGCCTCTATATGTGTATATATTTTGGTGTATATATATATATATGTGTGTATATATAGAGATAGAGATAGATCTGTATCTATCTATCTATATATCTCTACTTACTTATCTATCTGTTAGGTTCAGATATCCTTACATTCCTATATGATCCTGACAGATGGGCACTACCCCTATCAATGCTGTTCCGGCATATTTAGGGGTCTATACCTATAACCACTTCCTGTGGTAATTAATAACCTTTTTCTTTACCTTAATCTTTGGGTTTAGGTACTCCTGAAGCTCTCCATGTACCTTCTCTTTCCTAAGTGACCTCATTTAGGAAAGACATTGCGGAGCTTCAGTTACTCTAAAGCTTAGCGCTTCTGAGTCTGTTCTTACTTCCTTATCAAGTACAAGGGTCTCCATACCCTTTCTCCCTATATGGTCTGATCCAACCCCAGTCCAGTTAGGTCAGACTCATTTTTCTCTTAGACCAAAACAGCTTAAGCTTTAATTCAATAGTACCTTCTGCGTGTCTGCTGAAGCTCTATTTTTATACTACCCCAGGCTTTTTTCCCTGGGGGCTATTTGTTCTAACCCTGAAGGGTTCTGGCCTCCACTTGTTTTTGATCTACTTTGTTACCTCTACTTACAGTGAGGTACCCCTTGAGCATATTCACTGGCTCTTTTATCAGATCCATATGGAGCTCAGTGCTCCTGTGCAATGCCAACAAGGGAGGTCCAGATCACAATATTTTACTACTAAAATGCCCTCGATACAGGGTCTTCCCTTTGAAGCCCTGTTCTAGCCAGCTGTTCTACAGCTCCTTTTCTATATTCAACTCCTGCCCTCCATCCCCAGGATGCCTCAGGTCCTGAGGTATAGCATGGCTTGTTCTAGACTTGCAACATGCTAGGACTCCCTCTGGGCATATGAGCTGGGGAGTCCCCATATGTGAAGACTCATTCCTGCTTGTTCCTGGAGATAGCAGTTACTTACCTGTAACAGGTGATCTCTGGGAACAGCAGGAATAAGTCTTCACAACCCACCCACCTCCCCTAGGAGTTGCTTTTTCTCTATCTCTATCTTTCCCTTCCTTGCTTCGCTCTCTCTCTCTTTGTCTCAGCTGTAAAACTTAACTGAGGAGAGGCAGTTGGGAAGGCGGGAAGGCAGCGCGCAGGCGTGTTGGGATGCTTCCAAAAGCTTTCTGATTGGACGCTGGGAAGCGTTCCCGCGCGGATTCCGTCGGTACCGACGTACCCATATGTGAAGATCTCTACCCTCCCCTGTAAGAAACCATTGGGAAAGAGACCCTCTTCCACCAGGGCCATTGCCAGCCCTTCTCAGAGCAACAGCAACAGGGTACCCAGCCCAAGAACCAGAGCCACGTGCCTCGGAAGCCAGAAGCTTTTGACTCCCAGGGAATGGCCGCCTCCTCCCCCTCCCCCCCCAGGAGACATTGAACGCTAGATCACTGCACATTACTTGAGGGCAATGGCTGTGTCAGTAGCCAACCTCCGCTCAGTGCCGGTGACAAATCTGCAGGGCTGCTACATGGTCTTCAATTGATACTTTTGCAGCTTATTACTGCCTAGAGAGCGAGTCCTGCAGAGACTGCTTTTGGTCGGGCAGTACTCTGCAATATTTTCAGGGTGTAGGCAACTCCTGCTCTCCAACCCATCTGTGTTCAGGCTACTGGAGTGATAGTGTCGCTGAACGCTAGGGTCTTGCAGAATCTCTGTGGGGACTCACTTGGCCCCTTGTGGCTGGTGTCGCGGCTTCACTGGTCACTGCTGCTGCTGTTGTGGTTCGGTCCTTGGCAGCCTGGGGCTAGGGAGTCTCATATGTGAGGACTGACTTCCTCCTTGTTCCTGGAAAAAGAGTAGTTGCTCACCAGTAACAGGTGTTCTCTGGAAACTGCAGGAATCAGTCCTTACAACGTTCTCTCATCCCCTTGGAGTTCCTCCCTACATTATTTTCTTTACTGCCGTTCTAGCTATGTCATCTGACTGAGCAAGATGGCATCCTTGGGCAGGAAGGGGACCACGTATGCGTGCTGGCATCTCCCAAAGGCTTTCTTTGAAAATTGGGGAAATGCTTCACGCGGGCTCTGTCGGTGCTGACATTCCTCATATGTGAGGACTGATTCCTGCTATTCTTGGAGAACACCTGTTACAGGTGCGTAACTATGCTTTATACTGTTTAAAGATAATTGTTTGATTAAAATTTTTTATATAGTCTTATTGAGGTTCACCAAGGGATCAATGTTTTATTTTCACCAGTAAGCAGTTTTTGCTTTTTCTTCACCACTTAGTGTCAGTTGCCTTTAGATTCGAGGGTCTTGGAAAATTCTTAGACCATCGGTTATTTACATAGTAACCTAGTAAATGATGGCAGATAGACCAGCATGGCCCATCTAGTCTGCCCCAGTGAAGTTGCAGAGTTGCACCTGCTGCTCTGTGCAGGTTACTCCCCTTCTATGCCTTTGCTTACGATTGTATCTGCCGCTCCAGGCAGGTTAATTCGCTCTATTTCTGAAGCTTTTTTTGTGTGCTTTGGTCCCACCCTCTTGCTTTGTAGTGATCCTTTTTGTCTTGCCGCCTTGAATTCAATCATTATTTTTGCTCCCAACACCTCCTTTGAGAGGGTATTTGCAGCATCCTTTACGGAAAGTATTTCCTGATGTTTCTTTTAAGTTTACCTCCTTGCAGCTTCATTTCATGACCTCCTAGTTCTAGCTTTCTCAGTCTTTTGAAAAGATTTTTTGTTTATTAATACCCTTTAAGTATTAAAGTCTGTTTTATATCTGCTCTAGCCCTCCTCTCATCTTCTCTAGGATATACATATTATGTTCTTCAAGTCTCTTCATACGTCTTCTGGGGCAGGCTCCATATCATTTTTGTTGCCTTCCTCTGAACTGTTTTAAGTCTTTATATCCTTTGCAAGGTATAATTTCCAAAACTGAACCTAGTACTCCAGGTGAAGCCTCACCAATGATCTGTGTAGGGGCATTAATACTACCTTCCTGCTTGGTTATTTCTCTGTATGCAGCCCAGCATCCTTCTGGCTTTGGCCAATGCCTTGTCACACTGCTTTGCCACCTTGAGATCCTTAAACATGATTCCCAAAGGGGTCTCTACTGGTTGTACACACCAACCTCTCATACACCCCCCTCCCAATTTTATACTGTTTCAGTTTTCTGTATCCCAAGTGTATCACACTGTACTACTTTTAATTAAATCTTAGCTGCTAAGCATTAGACCATTGTTCAAATTTTGTAGATATTTTCTCATGTCTGCTCCCTCTGGAGTGTCCACTCTTTGCGAATCTCTTATCTGCAAAAGGCACACTTTTTTTTTTTCTTCCCTTTTAATCCATAACATATGCCATACTGGGTCAGACCAAGGTCCATCAAGCCCAGTATCCTGTTTCCAACAGTAGCCAATCTAGGTCATACGTACCTAGCAGTTTCCCCAAAAGGCACAGGTTCCGCAATGCTTGTACTGGGTCAAGCATTGATATCCTGGGTCCCTTCTTAATAATGGTTTATGGACCTTTCTTCCAGGAACTTGTCCAAACCTTTTTTAAACCCAGCTACACTAACAGCCTTTACTACATCCTCCAGTAACAAATTCCAGAGTTTGATTACATGTTGAGTGAAAAAATATTTTCTCTTATTAGTCTTAAATAGTTTACCCTGTAGCTTCATTGCATGTCCCCTAGTCTTTCTATATTCTGATAACGTAAACAATCGATCTATGTTTACCCGTTCCATCCTTTGGCAATATCACTCAGAGACATTGAACGCCCAAGGACTGATCTTTGAGGCACTCCACTATTCGCCCTCCTTATTTCAGAATGATTTCCATGTACTGGATTCTAGGAAAACCAATTTTTTTGCAGCAGCATCTCCATTACTTTTCCCCACCACCAAGGTAAGGCTTACCAGCCTGTAGCTTGCCACCTCTTCTATTATTACTTTTGTGAAGAGGGACTGCATCAGTCCTTCTCCAATCCCGCAAAACCCTCCCCTGTCTCCAAGGAACAACAGTCTAGCACCTAAAAGATCTAGGTTTGAATCCTACTGGCACTCCTTGTGACCTTGGGCAAGTCACTTAACCCTCTGTTGCCTCTGGTACAAATTTAGATTGTAAGCCCTCTGGGTATAGGGAAATATCTATATGTCTGAATGTAACTTGCCGTGAACTAAATACTAATAAATAAAACAAAAATAAAGTATCTATTAAATCCATTATTTTAAAGTCCTGCCAAAAACCTCCCTGAGCTCTTTCAGTATCTTGGGATGTATCTGATCTGGTCCCATAGACTTGTTCACATTCAGTTTTGCAAGAAGTTCATAAACATTTTCCATGAATGGTGTGACATCACCATTCTCTTTATTACCTTTGTCAGTCATGTGTAGCCCTTCTGTTCCATGGTCATGAAAGAAGATCCCGAAGAAGTATTTGTTTAGCAAGTCTGCTTTTTCCTTATGTTCCACAAATTGGTCCTCAGCAGCTTTTGATTTTCTGTGCAGTAATGAGCCCTTGTGTATGGGTGCTGCCCCTGACTGAGCCCTGTGCAGGAATGCTCCCCAGCTTCTATTGGAAGCTTTTGGGAGGCTCTACTATGCCATCTTGAATCAGTCTTTTTCCATGGAACCCACATGGCTGCATTCTAGTTATCCTCCATTTGGTAAACCTTTTTCTTCTCTGCGGGACTTTTTGCGCTTTGGGTTTTTCACTAAATCGCCTGCTGTGTAGCAGTTCTCTTTTCCCTTTTGAGTTTCTCCCATGATCTTTAGTTTTATTCTTACCACAGCACTTCTACCTGGCCTGTGCTGGTCAGGTCTTACCCTCCAACTAGTCGTTTGACTTCGCTGCGGCTATTTTCCCGGATGGCATATCCCAGAAACCTGCTAGTGGGTTAAAAATGTTCCCAGTGTGCTAGGACCATATCTGGCACAGTTGGTGCCTACAGTGCCTGGGTACCAATCTTCAACTCTCTTGTAATTTGTTTGCAGGTGACAGAAGACTCAAAGGTCGGGAGAAGCAGCGCAAAGCACTTTTTGGTGCTCAGAAGTCTGATCCATCACCTTTGGCATTGATGACATTGGTCTCTATGGCATCCAAGGCTGCATCAGATGCTAGTGCATTGAAATAGAAGAGCACCCAGGCTCAATTATTGCTAAGCACCCTTAGTGTCCCAGAGCATCATTTATTTTATTTATTTATTTACATTCTCTTATATACCGCGCTATTCTGCATCAGTGCGGTTTACATTGAACAAACTGAAATTACATTGAACAGGGCATTTTAACTTGGAGATAACTATTTTACAGGGAACATGGGCTATGGAGGGTTAAGTGGCTTGCCCAAGACCACAAGGAGCACCTGTGGGACTAGAAACCCCAGTCCTTCCGGCCCAAGGTTGCTGTCCTCTAGTGGGATTTGAACCCCGACCTTCCGGCCTGAAGTACCTTGCCCCAACCACTAGGCCACTCCTCCACATTGGCCATCGATCAATCTCTACCTGAAGATGACGGATTTGGCCTAGTTGTCTTAGACCTCAAGGATTGATCATGCTGAGTGAAGACTCTGGTGCATTGGTGTCAGAGCCCATGGAGGCATGGCATCGAGAGCGATGGGGGTTTACATGAGTGCCCCTCAAAGGCTCCCTGAAGAGAGCTCATCTAGGCTTTTGGAAGGGCACAGACAGCCTACCGACAGCAGAGACCCAGCTGTGGATACTCCTGTTCAGCTACTGGGTACATTGAAGTAATTCAGGCCCCGCAGCCTTTGGAATTGGCAGCCATGGAGAAGCTCCTTCTGCAAGCACGCGAATGCATCCCGCTGGGGCCTAGACATCAACCACTGTACAGATGATCCTCAAGATGCTGCCCTGCCTGTGAGTCAGATATCGGGGCATCGAAGGACCTCGACACCGGTGCCTGCCTGGCTGATATCCCTCTAGCCTTTCCAGGGTCTGATGCATCATTGCTCCCGATGGAGCTCCTGATCCCCTCTGTGTAGGAGAGATCCAGGCAGAGACTCGGAAGTACTTTAACTTCCTCTCTGAATCTGACGTGGAAGGCTGGGTCACAGACATGGGATTGGAGGATATGTCAGAGGGCGGGTCTCCTGCCCTCCCATTAGACCCTTCTCCACCTCATGAGTGGCATAAGTCCCCTCTTCTCTCCCCCCCCCCCCCCACCCCTCCTGAGGTTGTGACCTTTCAGGAGTTTGTATGGGACATGGCCAGGCATGCAAACTTTTTTTTTTTGGAAACTGATGAGCCTAGGGCAGAAGCATTGGAGATCCTACAGTACTTGGCCCTTAAGAAGGTGGTGATAGTGCCCATGCACCATATCCTGTAGAATACAGATGAGAATGTGGCAGAACCCTCTCACTGTACCTCTGGTTAATAGAAGACTTGACTCTACAGAATTCAGAAGGTTCCCAGATTCAAGGAGCCTCAGTTTCCACAGCATTACTTGGTAGTCCAGGCCACCCTAAAGAGAATCAAGAGGATGAAGACTCATTCCTTGGTGCCCCCAGTGATGGAAGCTCAGATACTGGACTCTAGGGAGAAGATGTGTTCAGAGTTCCTTGCTTGTAGCCCACGTGGCCTCTTACCAGCTTTACATGGGCATATTCCTGAATAGCAGAATGTGTGAGCTGACTGACCTTGCCCAGTTTCTTCCTCTAGAGAAATTGGATCAATATCATTCCCTAGTGGCCCATGGCAAGGACTACTTGAAGTTCATGGTCTGGAGCATCCTATGACACCTTCAAAACTGCTTCAAGAAATGCTGCCATAGATGATTGTTCCAGGTCTGACAACTGGTGCTAGGGGAGTCTCTGGGCACCATCTGTGCAGAATAAGCTGGCAGACATCCCATGCTGTGCAGAGAATCTCTTTGGCAAACAGGTCGAAGAAAAGGCCAGCTATATTGAGAAGCAGCATGTCACTATGGTTATAGCTATGGTTTATCACTTGATAGACCGCCCTTCAAGGGGTCTCAGCAGAGCAGTGTACAACAGTGTCTAAATGAAACATTAAAAATAAGATTAGAAAAGAACTCCAGTAAAAAACAGGAAAGGAGTCATTCAAACCACATACAAGATAAAAACAAAAAAGAAACATACAAGACAAACAAATCAACTGATTTGACAATTAGACAAGTCATAAGCAGCGTTAAATATGTTTTCAGAAGGGACTTGGAGGGAAATGAAGATGCCAACTGTTTAGCAGAAGGAAGTGACTTCCATAATACAGGTGCCAGAAAATAGAACACAGATGAGCAAGTGGAGGTTAATTTGTCCTGGGAGGGTGATGGTAGGTATAACCAAGGTGTGAGAGTCCTGGAGGAGATGAGTAGAATATGGAATTAATAAATCAGAAAGATACAAATGAATCTCCAAATGAAGTGTATGATGAACAATTGTAAGAAGTTTAAACTGTGGATGGAATTTAACAGGAAGCCATTGATTTTGCTGCAGGAGGGAAGTGACATGCTCATACCTAGAAACAGAGAATGCGTACTGCCGTATTCTGTACAAGTTCTAATCTACGTACCTGAGACTGAGGGAGACGGAGATAAATAACATTACAATAATCCAGCCTAGTAATTACCAAAGAGAAACAAAGTGTTTAACAAAGAGACAGGAAAGTTGAAAAGACAAAGATAAATCCAGAATAACCCCTAAGTAATGCATTGATGAGCCTAAAGGAATCCGACCACTAGGAAGAGACTGAGTTAAAAGGGTTGCCGGATGACTTGAGGACACTCAGAGAGCAGAGGATTTAGTATGGTTAAGACAGAGAAAATTGTCAAAGCCATTGCGAAATGCTAGATAAACAGTCATTGAGAGGGGTAAGATCTGGAGAGGGAAGGATTGGTATGATGGACCAGAAGACTATCATCTGCATAGCAATGAAAAGAAATACCATGTTGAATTATAAGCAGCAGGGGAGTCCGGAAAATATTAAACAAAGGGGCCAGATAGAACCCCAAGGGACCCCACATGGGAAAGAGAGAACAGGGGAAACTGCAGGCATAGAAGATGAGGCCCTAGTGACTAAGAATGATCAGTGAGGAAGATAACCCCACACAAACCCAACTCATAAAGACTAGAAAGGAGAGTAGAGTGATCCAGTGATCCACTAGATTCTCAAGATGCACATCTGAGCTGCCCTCCTACTGTAGGAGCTACCAGGGTAGAAGCCAGAGAAAGACCTACTTGTAGGCATAAGTACTTCCCTGGGCCCCAGACCTCCCAGCCCGAACAGACTCCTCGCCACCTTCTAGAAAATGAGCTGCTCCTTGGATCTGATCCCTTCTAAATGGGTACTTGAGCCTTCTCTCACTTTTCTTTCCTCTATCCTTTCAATGCTCAACACTAATCCTTCCTCTGGTTGCTTTCCCTCTCCCTGGAAGTATGCTCTGGTTTGCCCTATCCTCAAGAAGCCTTTCCTTGACCCCTTCGTTCTTGCCAATTGGCACCCCATTTCCAATCTCTCCCTCCTTTCCAGGTTTCTTGAGCGTTTCATCTTTGCACAGCTGTCCACCCAGCTCACTTCAATCAATGTCCTCCATCCACATCAGTCTGTTTTTTGGGTAGGTCATAGCACTGAGTCTGTCCTCCTCTTGAGCAAGCTTCACATTACCCACAATTGCAGAGACTTTACTCTCATCTCTTTAGACTTTTCTTCTGCCTTTGACCTGGTGGATCACAGCACCCTTCTCGCCTGTCTTTCTGATCTTGGCGTTTCTGGTACTCCTTGGAGATGGTTCCAGTCTTTCCTCATCGCCTGTTCATTCTTTCTCCTGTCTGCTTCCTCTGCTTTGCCCTCTATGCTGCTGTTCTGTGGCATCCCTCAGGGTTCCGTCTTGTTTCCCCTTCTTTTCAATGGGGGGGGGGGGGTTGGCTCCCCTTGCTCTCCTAATCATGTATCTCTGCATACAATTACACAGACAATATCCTTCACTGTACCGACTCTTCTGCTCCTGACATTGCCCTGCTCAACTCCTGTCTGGCCCTCCATCCACACCTGGATGACCTCAAGCTACCTTCAATTGAACCCTTCTAAATCCATTGCCACTTGGATCACCTTTGGGGCTCCCTCCCTCTCTAGCCCCTGTACTCTCCTCTACTGCTATACCCCTGTTTTCTTTGTTTAGATATGAGTGATTCTTGATTCCTCTGTCATTCACAGAGCATATCTCGTCTCTTACCTGTCGGTCATTCTACCATCTCTTACCAGATTTGTGCAGTCTGCCCATTCCTCTCCCCTGCCTCTGACCACACTCCTCTCTTGTTACAAGAATTGATTATTGCAGCATCACCTTTAGCCAGCCTTCCACATTATCACCTTCACAGACTTCAACTACTTCAAAACACAGCTGCTCACCTTCTCACCTTTTCCTCCCATTTCTCCACTCCTTGCCTGCCTACATTGGTTACCAGTTTGTTTCAGAATTCAATACAAAATACTCACATTTGTTCACAGGACCATTCACACCTCCACCCCTCAATACCTTGCTGACCTCCACTTCCATACCCATTAGTCTCCTGCGCTCAGTCCATACTTACCATCTGGCCCTCCCTTCTCAGGCTCATCTTGAACATACATGATGCTGTGCTTCTTCCTGGATCCCTCTTTGGAATTATCTTCCTCACACCCTTTGCTCTGAATCTTCTTTAACCAAATTCAGTGCCACTCTAAAAACCCATATTTTTCATTAGCCTTTAATCCGTCCAGCCCTCCACTATAATTAACCAAGTCTTGTCTCCTCTTCCTCCCCCATCCCATGTCTGTTCCCATCCCTCGCTGCATCTCTCTTCCTTCCATTCTACCTTACTTTTCTTCTTTCTCTTTCCTGTCCTATGAGATAAGGGCATTCCTTGTCCTTTTCATCTTATCTGTAGTCCTTTGTATTCACTGTTTTTATGCTCCAGCCTAAGCAATCTATCAAGAAACTGAATAAAGAATAAAGCAGTGTAGCAAGAAGCTTCAGAATGCCCAACTGGCTCCTCTGTCAAAATCTGGGGTGGGGTTTTGACTGGCTCTTTTGGAGCATAGTCACTCTTCCGATGACCACAGTAGGAAACCCGACTGGGGGAAGGCTCACTTTTTTGCACAAGTGGTGACCTACTGATCATCCAAAGTAGTTACAAACTTCATATATTGGAATTTCCACCAAATTGCCCCTTGAGGGTGCATCATCTTGATCCTCTGCATCAGGAACTGCTTCAGAGAAATTGCCACCTCTCATCAAATCTCATGATCAAGCTCGTGCCACCAGAGCAGTGAGGTCAGGGGTTTTATTCCAGGTATTTCCTTATTTCCAAAAAAAATGTGGGTGGGGGGATACCATCCTATCCTATCCTAGATCTAAGAGACCTGACTATGTACTTAGTAAGAAGTTCAGAACGATTCCTCTAGGCACCCTAATTCTTACCTTCAAAGAGGAGATAGGCTGTGCTTCCTGGATCTGAAGGATACATATACCTACATACCAATATATTCTGCTCACAGGAAGTATCTAATTTCTGTCCTGGGGGAGCAACACTTCCAGTA
Source organism: Ichthyophis bannanicus (assembly GCA_033557465.1). NCBI lineage: Eukaryota > Metazoa > Chordata > Amphibia > Gymnophiona > Ichthyophiidae > Ichthyophis > Ichthyophis bannanicus. Next base: position 289,476,416 of record CM066040.1, on the reverse strand, counting down.
CTGAGTGTTGCTATTTAGCCTGGCCTCAATACCTCACGTCTATACAAAATGCCTTGTGGTAATAGCTGCTTACATCCAGACTCTGGGAGTGTTTGTCTTCCCCTATCTGGATGGTTGGCTGATCAAGGATACCTCTTTGGTGTCCCACCCTTTTGCTATGTAGTGATCCTCTGTGTCTGCCTTGCCACCTTGAATTCAGTCATTAGTTTTGTTCCCAATACCTCCTTTGGGAGGGTATTCACAGCATCCACCACGATTGACCATTCAGGTGTTGACACTACTAGGGTTCATTATAAATTACCCAAAGTCCCACCTTCAACCCACAAAACAGTTGAAATTCATTGGAACCCTGCTCAGCATGACTGAGTCTTTCTTCCTCAGGTTGACAGCACTGGTGCAAGTGACTCAACAGAGTCAGGTGATAACGCGCAAAATGTTGACCATGAGTCCAGATGAGGCAGGCTCAGTGGACTCGGGACCCAGGCCATGGATTGACACGGATCATCTATATGTCACCACCCATCTCGTTCAGTCATTGCACTGGTGGGCAGTCCACCACAATCTGCTCTAAGGTCTACCTTTCCAAATTGTTCCATCCCAGAGAGTTCTGATGAGATGCATCCAAGCTGAGTTGGGGAGCTCATTTCAATGGGTTGCACACCCAGGACAACTGATCCATTCAAGAGTCTCCATAAGATCAACTTCTTGTAACTAAGCACAGTGTTAAATGCCCTGAAGGCTTTCAGAGAATAAGGTCACCATGTTCCATATTAACAAGCAGGGAGGAACGGGTTTGTACCTCCTGTATTGGGAAGCAGCTGGGTTGTGGAAATTTTCCATGTGCTCTGGGATGAAATTGAGCCATGTACCTGCCATGCGAGTAAAACACTCTGGCAGACAGTTGAGTACTCCAGCCACATTAGTGAGTGTTGGTCAGGGAAGTGGTGGCTCACATTTCAAGAGTGGGGCCACCCCCTTGATAGATTTGTTTGCCACACTGTAGAATGCCCAGTTGGATCAGTTCTGCTCCAGAGTAAAATCACCCATAAGAACATAAGATATGCCATACTGGGTCAGACCAAGGTCCTTCAAGCCCAGTATCCTGTTTCCAACAGTGGCCAATCTAGGTCACAAGTATCTAGCAGTTTCCCCAAAAGACACAGGTTCCACAATGCTTGTATTGGGTCAAGCTGTGATAGCCCAGGCCCCTTTTAATAATGGTTTATGAACCTTTCTCCAGGAACTTGTCCCAAACCTTTTTCTAAACCCCACTACACTAACAGCTTTTGCTACATCCTCCAATAACAAATTCCAGAGTTTGATTACACATTGAGTGAAAAAATATCTCCAGGAACAAGCAGGAATGTACGAGTCTTCACATATGGGTACCGACGGAGCCCGTGTGGGAATGCTCCCCAGCGTCCAATTAGAAAGCTTTTGGGAGCATCCCACAGCGCCTGCGTGCTGCCTTCCTGCCTTTCCCAACTGCCTCTCTCCAGTTCTTTGTTTTCCGCGGAGCCAGCAGGTAGTGGTTCCTGTCACCGCAGAAAATGTTCCTTATTCTCCTTTTTTGTGATCACGTCTGCCTTCTTCGACGCTATACCAGTACCGCCGGTGGTTCTTTTCTTTCTTTAAAAAAGAAAAAAAAAAAAAAAAAGTTTTCCCCAACTTTTCTTTCCCAGGTGCACGTGCCATTTTGGGCCTTAGGCCCAGAATTTCCCCCACTATGGAAAAACCTGCTTCGGGTTTCAAAAAGTGCACCAAGTGTGGCGGTACCATCTCCGTCACCGACACCCATGAGTGGTGTCTTAAATGTTTAGGTCCTGACCACTCTATCTCTGAGTGTATGGCTTGTGCCATGATGTCCAAGAGGGGTCGACAAAACAGGTCTGCTAAGCTCAGCACCCTTTTTCCCTCTGATGCAGCTTCTGTGGCATCGACGTCTTCCAGGGCTTCGTCTTCCTCCCATGGATCTCAGGTAACCAAACATAAGTCTAGCCTGTCCTCAAAGGGTAGATCTCCTTCCAAGCATCGAGATGCTTCTGGCTTTGCCCTTGAGGGTTCTGTACTGGCAAAATTGCCCCGGCGGGAGGCTTCGGCTTCCAAAGCATTATCGGGGCTCCAGGATGTTCTTGAGACCTCAACCTCGGCAGAACTACTGGTGCCATGCTCTGGGGTACCGGCTGCTTTCTCCAGTACCGATACCCAGGCATCGGCAGCGTCAATAGACCAGAGGTTCCTGGCTATTGAACTCAGTCTGGCAGCTCTCCTTGCGGCATCGACACCCTCGGAACCGTGTTAGACAGTTCAGCCGGTATCGGTACCGACTCCGGTGCCGGTATCGGTTCCGGTACCAACAGCATCGACATCAGGGTCTGCTTTGCTGGCACCCAGTCATGCGATGCCTTCCGGTACCGATACACCGGTACCGATTCCCCCTGGTACCGACTTCGGTCGGTACGGGTATCGGGCTCTTCGTGAGCATCCGGACAGAAGATACTTCGAATCTTCGGAGGACTCCGAGGATTCTGACAGCTGTCAGTACTGGAATACTTCTCCCGGAGGAGCCTTCCTCTCCTAAACGTAGGTTGTTTCCTCCAGAAGATATCTCCTCTCAGGATTTCATCAGAGAGGTGGCTCGAGGTCTTTCCATTACTATGGCTCCTGAAACAGAGCCCAGGGCAAAGGAGTTGGAGATTCTACAATATCCCAAGGCTCCTAAAGAGGCAGCTACTTTGCCTATCCATGAGATCTTACATGATCTCATGCTAAGAATGTGGGAAACACCTCTTACCACCTCTCTTCACTCTTGTAGACTGGATACCATGTATCGAGTCCCTCCTTGTCCTGGGTTCCAGAAGACTCAGCTTCCTCACCACTCTATTGTAGTGGAACCAGCTATGAGAAGAATCAGAAGTGCAAAGAGGCATGCCTCTAATCCTCCAGGACGTGAGTGTAGAACTGTGGATGCCTTTGGACGTCGTACTTTCCAGGCTTCCATGCTTTCTGCCAGGATCAGTTCCTATATTTTATATATGGGAATGTTCCTTAAGGAAGTCACAGGAGATTTAGAGGTTTTGAGCCCTCTTCTTCCTGAGGATAGAAGGCAGGGCTTTCTCACACTGGTCAAACATGCTCAGGATGTTTCTAAGTTTGTCAACCGTGCAGCTTTTGACTGTTTTGAGTGCATAAGCAGAACCTCTGCCATTGCCATAGGTGCACGTAGAATTGCCTGGCTCCAGGCATCCGATTTGGAGCTCTGGGTGCAGGACAAACTCGGCAATATCCCTTGTACAGGTGAGAATCTATTTGGCAAGAATTGGCAAGAGAAAGCCAATGAATTAGATGCTGACAACTCTACTTTGGATAGATTATTCAAAGCCACAGCTGATCCTGCAAGAATGGTTTCTTGAAAGATTTCTTTCTTCAAGAAGAAGAGGTTTTATCCCTCTTATTCCCAGCAGGGACGTTCTGCAGATCAGTCTCCCCAAAAGTCAGCAACCACCTAAACAGAGGAAAGCAAAGACTGCTAAGCCTCAACCGTCTCAGCAGTCTCAGCCTCCACAAGGCCTTTGACTTTCATCCAGAGAACTTAGCCTTCCTGGCTCTCAAGGGACCAGAGCCTTCCACCATTCCAGGAAGGTTGTCACTTTGCCCCCAGATGAGGGCAAATAACAGCAGAACATTGGGGACACTCCATTATAAGAGGGGTACAAGCTTCACTTTTCGTGCATGCCCCCTCCCACAGTGGTAAGACAGTTCAATTCTCAGACCTCTCTCATCAACCTATTAGATCGAGGTCACTATGCTTCTTGCCCAAGGGGCAATAGAAGTACCCATTCATCAACAGGGTACAGGGTTTTACTCCCCCTATTTCCTTATCCCAAAAAAAACGGGGATACAGACCTATTTTGGACCTCAGAGAATTGAACAAATTCCTTTTCAAAGAGAAATTCAAGATTATTCCTCTGGGAACTCTGCTGCCATACCTTCAGAGTCAGGATTGGCTTTGTTCTCTAGATCTCAAGGATGCGTACACTCATCTTCTCATCCATCCAACTCAAAGTTCCTTCAGTTCCTTTTTCAAGGGAAAGCACTACCAGTACAGGGTGCTTCCTTTCGGCCTGGCCTCAGCACCAAGGGTATTTACAAAATGCATGGCTGTGGTAGCAGCATTTCTTCGCACTCTAGGAATATTCGTCTTCCCCTACTTTGACTCTGATGGGGCTCGAATGAGCCAGTCCTCTGAGGCCAGGATTTCTCTGTCCTGCACAATGCATATCCTTCAGTATTTGGGTCTGTCATAAACATCCCAAAATCCAGTCTAATTCCCACTCAGTCTCTAGAGTTCATAGGAGCTTTGCTGGATACCAGAAAAGCAAGGGCCTACCTTCCTCAGACCCGTTGCCTTCGCATGGTGCAGTTAGCTTCTCAGGCAGTGCTAAAGCCTCATCTCACTGCTCGAGAAATGTTACAACTTCTAGGCCACATGGCATCTACCATGCATGTGGTTCCTTATGCTCGCCTCCATATGAGAGCAGCCCAGTGGACTTTATCCACTCACTGGACCCAGGCATCAGGGTGCCTGTCAGACAAAATAGCAAACACAGATTGCCTTGTTTTGTCCCTCCAATGGTGGCAGTCCACTCAAAACCTGTTGCTGGGGTCCCCTTTTCAACAACCTTTACCCCAGGCAACTCTCACAACAGATGCTTCACCAATGGTTTGGGGAGCTCATCTGCAAGACCTTTCCACCCAAGGCACTTGGACTCCACAGGAGACTCATCTATATATCAATCTCTTAGAGCTCATAGCAAACTTCCTTGCTCTTCGAGTGTTCCACACTCTGCTCAGCTACAAGGCAGTCCTCATTCATACGGACAATCAGGTAGCCATGTTCTACGTGAACAAGCAGGGAGGAACAGGCTCTCTGTCGCTTTGCAACAAAGCTTTGCAACTATGGGCCCTCGCCAGAGAGTATCAGATTCATCTCCTGGCAGTGTATCTTCCAGGCATACAAAACTCTTGGGCAGACACTCAGTTGAGTTCTGCTTCCACACAAATGGTCTCTGCATGCAGACCAGGTGGCCAAGATTTTTCAAATTTGGGGAACCCCGGACATAGACATCTTTGCAAGTCTGTTGAATGCCAAACTTCCCTGGTTCTGTTCCAGAATTCCGGCTCAGGGCTTTCAGGCCAGGGATGCTTTCCTCCTTCACTTGGGTCAAGACTTCCTTTATGCCTTTCCACCCTTTCCCCTAATTCCAAAAACCCTGTTCAAGCTTCAGAGAGACAGAGGCCGTATGATTCTCATAGCTCCACATTGGCCACGGCAAATGTGGTACCCTCTGCTTCTACATCTCTCTCAAGCTCCCTCTCTGGAGTTAGGGTCTGCTCCAGGTCTCCTGTCTCAGGAGGACAGAATGTTATGGCATCCCAATCCAGTCTCTGCATCTCAGGGCTTGGTTGCTGAAGGCCTAGGTCTCCATGATCTTAACCTCCCTGAGCAAGTAAAGGATATCCTTTATGCTTCCAGGAAGCCTTCCACAAGACGCTCTTATGCTTTCAAGTGGAAAAGGTTTACCATATGGTGTTTGCAGAAGGGTCTTATCCCCCTTGTGATACCTTTGGAATCATTACTGGAGTATCTCCTTCATTTATCCAATGCAGGACTTAAGACTAACTCAATAAGAGTCCATTTGAGTGCTATTGCAGCTTCTTTCAAGCCTCTAAATGAACAACCTATTTTCTCCCATCCTCTTATAGCAAGATTTGAGAGGCCTTCTTCTAACTAAGCCTCCCATTAGGCCACCACCGGTGGCATTTGACTTAAACCTGGTTCTTGGTCAGCTCATGAAGCCACCTTTTGAACCCTTAGCTACTACCTCATTGAAATTCCTTTCTTGGAAGGTTATCTTTCTCATTGCAATCACATCAGCACATCGCATCAGTGAGTTGCAGGCACTAGTGGCTGATCCACTTTATACAAGGTTCCATCATGACAAGGTAGTCCTTAGGACTCATCCACACTTTATGCCAAAAGTGGTCTCGCCTTTTCATCTAAACCAAGCAGTCTACCTGTCTGTGTTTTTTTTCAAGGCCTCATGCATCAAATGCAGAAAGGAATCTTCCTACTTTGGACTGTAAAAGAGCTTTAGCCTTTTACTTACAAAGAACATAGAAAGTCCTCTCAACTCTTTGTTGCTTTTGATCCTTCTCATTTGGGACTTCAGTCTCCAAAAGAACACTGTCCAACTGGATTGCTCAGTGCATTTCTTTTGCCTATCAGAGTAAGAATCTTCCTCTGGAGGGCCATGTCACAGCTCACAATGTGAGAGCCATGGCAGCTTCAATGGCTCATCTACACTCTGTCTATCGACGACATCTGTCGAGCAGTCACTTGGGCCTCGGTTCATACCTTCACAGCCCATTACTGCTTGGACAAGGACTCCCGCTGGGATGCCTTGTTTGGTCAGGCTGTTCTCCAACACCTGTTCCATACCTAATCAACTCCTACCCACCATCCCTGGTTGAATGCCAGAGATCCATGGGGGGAAGTGGAGCCCTTTCACAGGGACACAACTTCTGGGGTCTCTTCCTGACATCTAAAGCTAGTGGGTCCCCATATATGAAGGCTACATTCCTGCTTGTTCCTGGTTCTGATGACCTAAACAATCGTTCTAAGTTTACCTGTTCCACTCCATTCATTAATATATAGATCCTTATCATATCTCCCTTCAGCCGTCTCTTTTCCAGGTTGATGAGCCCTAACCTTTTTAGCCTCTCTTCATAGGGGTATCCTTCCATCCCCTTTACCATTTTTGTGTCTCTTCTGTACCTTTTGCTAATACAGCGACCAGATTACTATGCCCTCGGAAATGTTTCAGTGTAGAGACCAGAATTGCACACAATATCCAAGGTGCGTTCGCACCATGGAACGATAGAGGCATTATAATATCCTTTGTTTAATTTTTCCATTCCTTTCCTTATGATACCTAGCATTCTATTTACTCTTGGCCGTCGCTGCACACTGGGTGAAGGGTTTTAACATATTATCCACAATGACGCCTAAATCTTTTTCCTGGGTGGTGGTGGTTCCTAATGTGGAACCTTGCATCGTGTAACCATAGTTTGGGTGATTGTTTCCTAGGTGCATAACTTTGCACTTGTCCACATTAAATTTCATCTGCCTTTTGGATGCCCAGTCTTCCAATTTATCAAGATCCTCTTGCAATTTTCCACAATCCTCATGGGTTTTCACAACTTTAGTTTTGTGTCATCTGCAAATTTGATAACCTCACTCGTCGTCCCCATTTCCAGGTCATTTATGAATATGTTAAAAAGCAGCGGACCCAGCACAGATCCCTGGGGTACTCCACTATTCACCTTTCTCCATTGGGGAAAATTGGCCATTTAGCCCTGCCCTCTACTTTCTATCTTTTAATCAGTTCCTGATCCACAATAGTACACTGCCTCCTATCCCATGACTTTTTAGTTTTGCCAAACGTCTGAGGGACCTTGTCAAAGGCTTTCTGAAAGTCCAGATACACTATATACTGACTCACGTTTGTCTACCTGTTCACACCTTCAAAAAAGAAAACAGATTAGTAAGACAAGATCTTCCTTGTCTAAAGCAAGGTTGGCTGTCTCCCATTAAGCCCATGACTATCTACATGTTCAGTAATTTTGTTCTTTGATGGTTTCTACCATTTTTCCTAGGACTGACATCAGGCTCACCGGTCTGTGATTTCCCAGATCATCCCTTTCCTCCTGCGTTGGAGAGAGGGTCTTCTGAACTCTTATCCTCAAATACCTCTCATTACGAAGACCCTCCTGAAGCTCAAAACAGATGTTGGCACAGTGATTTTTATCACTCCCTACTGTCCCAGACAGCCTTGGTTTCCTTTCCTGCTACAGTTCTCCAATGTGGAGCTGCTATGGCTTGGCCATGCACCAGATCTGATATTGCAGGAGGGTGGGACACTGTTGCACCCCAGCATCCAGTCCTTTGCCCTCACGGCATGGATGTTGAGAGACTAATGTCTTGGCTCAGTCTGCTGGATGGCATAACCAAAGTCCCTTTTGGCCTCCAGGTGGGCATCTGAGTCTTACCCTTCAAATGGAAGAGGTTTGTCGGCGAGGGCCAGATCCTTGATCCTTTTTGTCTGTTCCATCCACAAACTGTTTGAATATCTTCTATACCTCTTTGAGTCTGGACAAGTCCAACTCCATCAGGGTTCACCTCGGTGTGATTGGAGCATACCATTGAGGTGTGGAAGGAAAGCCCATCTCTGTACAGTCTTTGTTCACTTTATGCAGGGGTTGCTTCTCTTAAAGCCTTCCTACAAGCTTCCCACAGTCTTGGAATCTCAATGTGGTTCTTGCACAGCTCATGAAAGCTCCCTTTGAGCCGCTCAATTCCTGTCATCTGACGTTCATGACCTGGAAGATATTGTTTTTGCTGATGGTCACTTTAGCACTCAGAGTGAGCGAGCTTCAGTCCATAGTAGTTCATCCACCTTACACCAAATTCCACCATAATAGTGGTCCTTCGTACGCCTAAATTCTTCCAAAAGTGATTAGCTGATTTCCACCTTAATCAGTCAATTGTTCCAACATTTTTCCTGAGACCTCATGCCCACAAAGGGGACGTTGCGTTGCACATGTTGGACTACAAGTGAGCCTTAAGCTATCTTCTTGGAGCAGACAAAAACCCACAAAGTCTATCCAGCTTTTTTGTTTTTTTGACCACAATAAGCTTGGCGCTGCTCTTCCCAAACGCTCTTTCAATTTGTCTGGCAGATTGCATCTCTTTTGCTTATGCCCAGGCAGGCCTGAGCCCTTATGGTTATGTCACAACTCACGTGCTCCATCTCCATGGAAGAGATTTGCAGGGCTGTAACGGTCTTCAGTCCACACGTTCACATCTCACTACTGCCTAGATGGGGATTCCTGATGCAACAGCAACTTCTGCCAATCTGTACTCTGGAATCTTTTTGGGGATTAGAATCCAACTCATCCCCCCTAGACTCATTATATTTTGTCCAGGCTACCAAAAAAAGGGAAAGATAATTGTTGCTATTGTACATAGTTGGTCTCTTGACCATTAAGGCCTGTTGCCATGCTGCGGTTGTTTGCCCTGGTTGGGCTTCTCGGTGGCCGCCTCTGTTTTTCAATAATCTGTAACATGGAAGTCCATAAGTGAGGACTCATTCCTGCTTGTCCACAGAGAAAAGGTAGCTACTCACCTATACCAGGTGTTCTCTGTAGTCAGCAGGAACTAGTCCTCACAACTCTCCCATCTCCCTGAGGAGTTGTCTTTGGCTACAGTTATGTTATCAGACTGATTCAAGATGGTGGCAGGCGGGAAGGAGGCATGCAGGAGTAGCAGAGCCTCCCAGAAGCTTCCACTAGAAGCTAGGGAACATTCCTGCATGAGGCTCCATCAGGGACATCACCCATAGACTAATTGCTGCTATCCACAGAGGACACCTGCTACAGGTGAGTAACTACCTTTTCTCCAGGAACAAGCAGGAAGTCAGTCCTCACTTATGGTTGACGTCGGCACCGACGGAGCCCGCACGGAGCAATTGCCCCAATTTTCAAAGAAAGCCTTTGGGATTGCTGCCATGCATGTGTGGTCCTCTTCCTGCCCAAGGGTGCCATCTTGCTCAGTCTCCCATTTTTCACGGAGCCCTTCGGGCGCATGTCCTCGTCCCTTGGGGGGAAAAGTGTTTCGTTTTTCAGCCTATAGGCCTACCTCTTTTCTGGTTGCACCGGCCCTGTACCCATTCTTCCCCTGCTCTATCTTTTTAGAGCCATTAGGGGACGTTTTTCTTTGCTTTTTTGCCTTTAACGGGCTTTGCGCCCCTTTTTCCTCCAGCCGCTGGCCGCATGGGTCTTTGAGCTCGCAGGGGCCATTTTTTCCCCTATGGCCACCAGATTAAAAAAATGCGATAGATGCTCTAAGAACATGTCGCTTACGGACACCCATGACTGTTGTCTCGGTGCTGACCATGATCCAGAGCTCTGTTCGCTTTGTAAGAAAATATCCTCCAAAGCTCTGTTCGGTTGTGAGCAGAAGTCCGAAGACATTTTCCAGAAAGGCTGCCTTGGCACCCTCGGTCATCTCTTCTCCGGTGGGATCCCCCTCCTCGGCCCCGTGCCCTCGGTGGCACTCTAACCAGGGGTCCCCTGAAGTGGAGCGGCGCATGAAGGCAGCCTTGAAGTAGCTGTCGGGGGCTCCCGACAGGCGCTCCCACGCTCGGTCGCTTAACCCCCTTTGGCATTCCCGAGAGTTGGTCAAGGAGCAGCTCTGCAAGGTACCTCGTATGCCTGGTCTCCTGAGGGTCATCCTGGTGAGGACCCCCCCTCTCCTCCTCAACGCCTGACCCGGTGACCCCGGGGTTGGCATCGGCGTCGCAGGGCCCCATGCCCACAGAGTCCCACATGCTGGCGCTAGAATGCAGCATTTCTGCGTTCATTGCTTCCCAGCAAGCGCTCACAGCCAGCTTTGACCCGCACCCAGAGACCAAGGTTCCCTCGCGTGGGATGCCAAAAACCATCCAGGAAACCCTTGAGAGTCGTGGGCCTCGTGAGGGCCCTCAATGAGTCTTGCTCGCCTTCCCATTCCACAGGGGTAAGAGTCTCCAGTGCCTCCGTCTCCAAGTGGACCTCGGCCGTTGGATGGGGTGACCAGCCCGGTTCGGATTCCTCATCCGACTTCTCCGACTGGAAGTCCGAAGGGGATACCTCCCCTGAAACCCATGCCCATCGGGACCTTCTGTCGGACCCCTCCCCACCCGTGTTTCAGCGGCGCTCGCCACCTGAGGACATCTCCTTCCTGGTGTTTATTCGGGATATGGCATGGGTTCTCAACCTGGCTACCCAGGCCGAGGAGGACCCTCGAGCTGAAGAGCTCGACATCCTTCAGTATGAGTCCCCCACCTAGGGAGTCTCTTACTGTCCTGGTTCCTCCCATCCTGTCCAGGCTGCTACTTCGCATGTGCGAGGCACCTGCCTAGGTTCCCATCGTGAGTAAGTGCCTCGACACCATGTACAAGGTCCAGCGCAGCCCTGGGTTTAGGAAAATCCAACTCCCCCACACTTCCATGGTGGTGGAGTCGACCATGAGAAAGCAAAAGATCCCAAAGTCACACTTTGGTCCCCCTGGGCCCGGAGTCAAGAGCCCTCGATGCCCTGGGTCACAAGGCCTACTAGGGGTCCATGCTCTCCTGTCGTATTTAGGCATACCAGTTATTCATGGGCGTTTTCTTGCACAACTTGGCTAAGGAGTTAGGAGGTTTCTACGTGCGTCTCAAGGGTGAACCCCTCAATAGGTTCAGTACGCTGCTAAAGTCTGTCACAGACTGCTCAAAGTACACCTCCTGTGCTGCCTGTAATGGTTTCGAGTCCTTGGCTTGAGTGGTGGCCGTGGGCATTGGGGCCTGTCACGAGTATGGCTCCAATCCTCAGATTTGGAGCAGTGGGTACAGGAGAAGCTCCTTGACATACCCTCCCTCAGTGAGCAGCTGGCAAACCAATGGAGTACATGGCTGCGGAGATAGAGACTGAGTTCGTCGCCTGAACCCATCTCTCACACAAGACCGCCACCCTCTCTCGAAAGAAACAGCAAACCAAAAAGCCTTTCTGAGGAAGGGCCTGCCCTACTATGGCTACCCACCTACTTCCATATCAACCATTGCAGTGCAAAGGAAGTCTAGCCAGAGGCACCGCAAGCTGAAAGGGCCCAAGACCCAAACCCCAGCATCGCCTCAACCCTCACAGGGATTTTGACGCCAGTCACATTGCCTCTCCCCCCCCCCCCCGGCATCTTAGCAGCCGGTGGGGGGGGGACGCCTGTCCTACTTTGCCCCTCAGTGGGCTTCCATCACCTGGATCCTTCGGGTAATCTGGGATGGCTATCATCTCCACCTATAGACAGGCTTCCCCCTCTCTTCTCCCTGGCAGAGCCTCCTCGACTCCCCAAGCATCAGGAATCAACTTTCTTGCCCAGCAGGGTGATCAAGAGGGTCCGAGTTTGGGGATTCTATTCCCGTTATTTCCTCGTCCCAAAGAAAGCGGGGGGGGGGGGGGTGGATCTGAGGCCCATCCTCGACCTCCAAAAGCTAAACAAGTTCTTGGTGCTAGAAAAGTTCAAGATGTTATCCCTTGGCATTCTGCTGTCCTTCCTACAGCAACTGGCTATGCTCCTTGGATCTAAAAGATGCTTACGCCCACATTTTGATTCACCCCAAGCACAGGCAGTACCTGTGCTACAGGGTGTGGAGGGAGGACTTCCAATACAAGGGGCTCCCCTTCATTCTTGCATCCTCCCCGCGGGTCTTCACGAAGTGCCTTTCCACGGTCACCGCCTCCCTCAGGCAACAGGGCGTATCGATCTTCCCCTACCTTGACGACTGGCTCGTCATGAGACCTCAGTTGAGGAAACCTGCCTGGCGGCATCGCGCACGATCCTCCTGCTCAAGTGCCTGGGTTTCTGGTCAGCTATCCCAAGGCCCACCTCGAACCAGTGCAGACCCTAGACTTCATCAGCATGCACCTTGATACTCAGCGGGTGACCCCTTTTCTGCTAGCGGATCGCACCAACTGCCTCTGAGCCCTGGCAGCCCGGGTCCAGAGCGCCCCTTGGGTCACAACCCAAACTATGCTGCGCCTCCTGGGCCACATGGCCTCTACTGTCCATGTGGTTCCCCATGCCTGCTTGCACATGCTAACAGCTCAGGGGTGCCTCAGCACACAGTGGAAGCCCGTCTGTCCACCTCAGGGACCCCGTAAAGGTCTCCCACAGCCTTAGCCTGTCCCTGGGCTGGTGGCAAAACCCCCACAACCTCCTCTGGGGGTTGCCCTTCTAGACCCCGCCGCAGGAGATAGTGCTGACAATGGATGCCTCCTTGCTGGGGTGGGGAAGCCCACTGCGGTGCATTGTGCATGCAGGGGCAATAGTTGCCTAAGGAGTCTAAGCAGCAAATAAACTTGCTTGAGCTCAGGGTGGTTCGGCAGGCCCTGAGAACCTTTGAGGATCACCTCAGGGGGAGGTCGGTGCTCGTGCAAACCAACAACCGCGTGGCGATGTTCTATATCAACAAGGAAGAGGGAGTGTGATCCGGTACCCCCCTATCAGGAAGCTGCCCTCCTCTGCTCCTTCGCCTTAAGTCAGGGGATGACCCTCAGGGCCATCTACCTCCCAGGTCAGGAAAATTTCCTGGTGGACAAGCTCAGCAGAATCTTTTGCCCTCATGAATGGTGACTGGATCTGGGAGTGGCCAGCTGGCTGTTTCATCGGTGGGGTAAGCCAGCCATGGACCTATTTGCCAGCCCGTTGAACACACAGCTCCCCCCGCTTCTGCGGCCCAATGCTGCACCAGAGCAGGGAGGGCCCTGACGTATTTCTTCTGAGCTGGTCCTCTAGCCTGCTCTATGCGTTTCCTCCCACTCCTCTCATTGCGAGGACCCTCCACAAAGCTCAGCGGGACTGGGCATTGCTGATCCTCGTAGTTCCCTCATGGGCTCGACAGCCCTGGTTCCCACTTCTGCTCCGACTATCGACGGAGCCTCCAGTTTCCCTGGTCTGTGCCCCGGGCCTACTAACACTGGAGAAGGGACTGATACTGAACCTGAACTTGGCCTTGTTATCCCTCACAGCCTGGTGGCTGAACATGTCTCCCTAGCTCTGCTGGATCTCCAGAAGGAGATCGAGGAGGTCCTCCTCGTGTTGAGGGAAAACCTCGACTAGACAAGCTTAAGTGTTGACACTTCTCGGTCTGGTGCTCCAGGCTCCAGATCGACCCATTCTCTTGCCCCACTCAGTGGGTCCTTCAGTACCACCTCCATCTCTCAAGGGAGGGCCTGAAGTAGAACTCAGTCAGGATGCATTTGAATACCATCTCAGTAAAGCACCTCTCGGGGTAGCTCTTGGTCTCCTGCTTTATGTAGGGTCTCTTGCTGTCCAAGCCACCTATCCGGCCTCCCCCGGTAGAATGGGACTTGAACGTAGTGCTCATGCAGCTTACACGTCCACCCTTCAAGCCAATGGCAACATGCTCGCTTCGGCATCTATCCTGGAAGGTGGTCTTTCTAGTGGTGCTGACCTTGGCCCGCCGAGTCGGTGAGCTCCAGGCTCTCATGGCTGATACCCCTTACACTAGATTCTATAGGAATAGAGTGGTCTTCCATACCAACCCCAAGTTCCTGCCGAAGATTGTTTTGGACTTCCATCTCATTCAGGAGATAGGTCTTGGAAAGAAAGTTGGTAAGACAATCTGCAGCACACCCAGGCCCATCGCAAGTCTGGTCAACTCTGTGACCTACGATCCCAAACGACTGGGTCAGGCAGTCACTAAATGCACCCTCTCTATTTGGGTGGCAGACTGCATCGCCTTTACTCACATGAAGGCGGGTGCCCTGTTGGATTGTCGGGTCACCGCGCATGGGGTCCAGGCCAAGGCGGCTTCGGAGGCCTCACTGCACTCCATGCCCCTGATGGACATCTGCTGGTCAGCGACTTGGTCTTCAGCGAACACCTTTGCTGTTCACTGCCTGGAGAGGGAGTCCTGTCGGGACAGCGCCTTTGGCCAGGCCATACTCCGTAATCTGTTCGGGGTATAAGCAACTCCTGGCCTCCGACCCTTCGTCACGGCTACCGAGGGCTTCGCCCTGAGGACTCGGGCTCCTGCGGGCATTGGCTTCTGCTCACAACGGCATTTTTTGGTTACAGGGTTGGTAGCCTGTAGCTGGGGAGTCCCATAAGTGAGGACTGACTTCCTGCTTGTTCCTAGAGAAAGCGTAGCTACTCACCTGTAACAGGTTTTCTCCAGGGACAACAGTAATCAGTCCTCACTACCCTCCCACCTCCCCTGATGAGTTGCTGGCTTTTTATCCTTCTCTTGCTATCTGCTTGGTAGGGCTTGAACTAAGGGACCTGACTGAGCAAGATGGCACCCTTGGGCGGGAAGAAGACCACGCATGTGTGGCAGCAATCCCAAAGGCTTTCTTTGAAAGCTGGGGAAATGCTCCGTGCAGGCTCTGTCGGTGCCGACATCACCCATAAGTGAGGACTGATTCCTGCTGTCCCTGGAGAACACCTGTTATAGATGAGTAACTACACTGTCTTGTAAATGACACCTCTGGCCTGCCTCCTTGCCTCAATATACATGAAAAAAGTTGGCACCTTTCTTCACTTCTGTAGCCATTTTTTTTCTTCCACGTCTGCGTTTGCCATCCTGATTTCTTTGTTTCTTTCAACATTCTGGTATTCACAAAGGTGAACAAAAAACAAATTATCTTCTGAATTCTGACATTACTTTGGAGAACCATGTTTCCTTTTCCTCTTGCTTTTAATATAGAAACAGAAAATGACGACAGAAAAAGACCACATGGCCTATCTAGTCTGTCCTTCCATATCAACAACTATAACTGTCCCCTTTTTTCCTTTAGAGTTCCTGTGTTTGTCCCATGCTTTTTGAATTCAGATACTGTCCTCATCTCTACATAAAGATCTGTTGCCCTTGTTTGCCTCTTCAGTTTAGCCCCCTGTCTTTTTACTTCCCTATCTCCTTTCACCCGACCAGCTCCTCCTTCAGGTGCTTTCCCATTTTTACTGAAGTCGGCATTTTTGAAATCTAGGACTTTGAGTTTGCTGTGATTGGATTCTGCCTTGGCTCTTACATCAAACCACACTATGTAGTGATCACTGCTGCTCAAGTGGGTGTTTGCCCAGCCTTTTGACACCATCTCCATAAGCAAGTACCAGTGATGCTCCTTCTCTGGCAGAGCCCTTCACCAGTTATGAGCAAAGCCTCCTGTATTTTCCATATTTGCAGATAGGATATTCCAGTTGACATCCTGGCAGATTAGTCCCCCAATATCATCACTTCTCCCTTTTTTGCCACCTTTGCAATATTGTTCAAGTCTTGTCCATGTCCTTCATGTGAGTTGGTGTATAGACAACACCAGTGTGGATGTTAGTGCCATCTCCTCTTTCCAAAACTAGCCACAGCACTGCTTCTTTCCCCAAGTCCCCTGCTTTAATACTGTTCTTGACAGAGGGCCGATGCTCCTTTTCTGCCCCCTCTATCTCTCCTAAATAGATTATATCCGCTTATGACAATATCCCATTCATGATGCATATTAAACTGTTTCTGTAATGGCCACAATGTCCAAGTCCATTTCCACAATCGGGGCTTCCAGGTCAGGAGCTTTATTGCCTAGAATGTGAGTTTTTATACCCATGGTCTTCCAGCAGGTTTTGGTTCACTTCTGTTTTGCATGCGTTTTTATTACCGAGTCCTCTTCCCTTTTCTTATTGATGGATTAGTTCTCATTTCTTTATTGGTTCAAAAATCTTTTGCTGCACCTAGACTGATTCATACGACTTTTTTTCATTTATTGGCTCCTACTTTAGTTTTTTAATAGACCGGGCTATTGCAATTCGATCTAACAAGGTCGTCTGAATCAAGCTAGGTGCATTCACGTGATACAAAACATTGCAGTCAAGCTGTTATGTGAAGTTAAGAGATCACATCTTTAGACAAGAATATTGTCTCCCAATTTTGTTATCTCATTTACAATTTTGGTAGACTGCATGAAAAGTTATTAAGGGGTGTCTCTATTTATTGTAAAACTTGTGTAGTCCTAAATGTACACTGAGGTCATAGCAGAATAATTTATTAGCTCTTCTATCTGTGAATCTGGCCAGGTTAGATTCTACTAGATGAAATGTCCCTTTTGGCCATGCTATGCCTCTGTCTGTGGTCCGAACCTGTCTGCTGATGTAGGCCTTAAAAGATGGCCTTTAGGCCTAGTGTACAGTGAAGAGTTCACTTCAAGGCACAGATACAGTTGTGGTCAACATTGGCACCTTTGCATTTTAGGTATGTTGTGTACAATATCTTGAGAAATAATTGAAAATATTCCAACTCTGTCATATTTTAATAGTATGTTCAAAGGTGTATACAACAAAAAAAAGTCCAACTTGGACATAATTTCTGAGGAAAAAACAAAATGGCCTGACAGGATTAATGGCACTCTTCACCAATATTTGGTTGCACAACCCTTGGCAGTGATGACAGCCTCCAAACATTTCTTGTAGCCATCTATAAGTTTCATACATCTGTCTGCTGGTAGTTTCTCCCACTCCAACTGCGATTTTTGTTCCAGCTCATTAATGTTTCCAGGTTTCCTTTTACCAAGGATTCTTGATTGGATTGAGATCAGAACTCATTGCTGGCCAGTTTAAAACGGTCCATTTTCTCTTTGTAACCATTCTTTTGTACTTTTGGATGCATATGTTGGGTCATTATCCTACTGGGGGACCCATGACCTTTGACACAGACCTAGCTTTCTGCCACTAGATAGTACATTTCACTCCAGAATACCTTGGTAGTTCTGACTTCATGATTCCTTTAATACATTCCAGGCCTCCAGTTCCTGAGTCAGCAAAACAGACCCCCAACACTATGGCATCTCCACCATATTTAACTGTAGGAAGGGTGTGTTTTTTGCTTATAAGCTTTATTTGTTTGCCTGTAAATGTGTCGCTGGTCTGCATTGCCAAAGAACTCAAGCTTGGTTTCATCTGCCCACAGAACGCTTTCACAGGATTGTGGTTTCTCAAGGTGGGTTTGGGCAAAGATATGGCGTGCATTTTGTCTCTTTGAGCAGTGGAGTCATCCTTTGTTTAGTGCACAGTGTATAGTGCGGGTTGAAACCACCACTCCAGATTGCTCCAGGTCAGCCTTATGCTCTTTGGATGTTGTACATGGTATTTTTTCCAACAATCCACACTAACCTTCAAAGACTTAGATTCATTTTCCTCTTCCCATCATGTTCTGGGAGGTTCTTGAGCAGAAAGCTACTTAACATTGCGAACATTGTAGACAGAGGAATCCCAAAGTTTTTGGAGATGGCCTTGTACCCCTTTGAACTTTGATGTTTGGTGGTGATGGCTTTTCTGACAGTCTCGGGCAGCTCTCTTGTGTTCATCATTGAACAGGAAGGGAATGTGGCCATTTTACACATTGGAGCTATCATTCATTGGCTGATTCAAATCATGTGAGTACTGACAAGTGATCACAGGTGTGTCTAATTTTACTGCAAAGGGAATGTGTTTTTGTTCAAACTGATTTGAATACTTTGCCAGGATATGCTTGGTAGCCTTATGATGTCCCGGTTGTTATACTATTTCTTTTAATTGGTCTTGTTTTATTTGATTCTCTTATGTATCAAATGTGTGCATATATAGTCAGGGCCGGCCTGTCCATTGAGCGAGAATGTTTTTTGCACAGGGCCCCGCGTTTCAGGGGGCCCCGCGCAAAAAACATTCTGATCCTAAAGTAAAATTTAAAAAAAAAAAAAGCTGTCTTCTCCCGCTGCCGGGGCCACCGCGGCAGAATCGAGTGTGCCGCGGGGCCCCCCCTGCCCAGCAGAGCCTGCCCTCCCCCGTATCACCTCTCTCTTCGTAGCTGCAGTCAGACGCGCCGGCTTTCAGAGCGCGAGGGGAGAGTTTCTCCTTCGCTGCTCTGTTAAGCCTGCGAGGGCTGATGGGAAGTTCCCATCAGCCCCCGTGGGCTTAACAGAGCCGCGAAAGGGAAACTAGTCCCTTTGCGCTCTGAAAGCCGGCGCGTGTGACTGCAGCTACGAAGAGAGAGGTGATACGGGGGAGGGCAGGCTCTGCTGGGCAGGGGGGGCCCCGCGGCGCACACGATTCTGCCGCGGCGGCCCCGGCAGCGGGAGAAGACGGCTTTTTTTTTTAAAACTTTTCGCTGGGCTGGGCTGGGCGGGGGGGGGGGGGGTTCGGAGTGGTGATGGGCTATGGGGAGCTAAGTCTTTATATGGGCTGATGGGATTAGGACTGGAAGTGGGTTGATGGGGGATTAGGACTGGAAATGGGCTGGTGGGATTAGGACTGGGAGTGGGCTGATGGGGAGGTTAGGACTGGTAATGGGGTATGGGGGGGCTTAAACTGAAAATTTGATGATGGGGATTAGGACTGGGAGTGGGCTATGGGGGGCTAGGACTGGTAATGGGTTGGGGGGATTAAGACTGGAGGTGGGCTGATGGGGTTAGGACTGGTAATGGACTGTGGGCTGTTGGGGGGGTAGGACTGGTAATGGGCTATGGGGGGGCTAGGACTGGAGGTGGGCTGATGGGGGGGTTAAGACTGGAGGTGGGCTGATGGGGGGGTTAAGACTGGTAATGGGCTATGGGGGGGTTAGGACTGATAATGGGCTATGGGGGGGCTAGGACAGGAAATGGGCTGATGGGGAGGGGTTAGGACTGGCAATGGGCTATGGGGGGCTGACTGGAAGTGGGTTGATGGGGGGGCTAGGACTGGTATTGGGTTGGGGGGTTGCTAGGACTGGAAATGGGCTGATGTGGGGCTAGGACTGGAAATGGGCTGATGCAGGGACTAGAAGGGAATGGATACTGGGTGAGGCTGGAACTAGAAGGGAGCTGATGTTGGGGGAGGATTAGAATGGGATGGGGCTGGGAGAGTAAAATGGAGAGGGGAAAAATATTTTGTGTGGGAGGGATAAAAAATCTACAATTGGCCGGGTATTGGGAGAGTAAGTGGGGATTGAGGATGGAGGGGTAAAATTTGAGTGGATGAAATAGGAATGAGGAAAGAGCAAAAGGAGAAAGATTAGTATGTTAAAGCAGATGTAGAGAGAGAATGGAAAAAAAAACTAGGAGAGAAGAAAGGACAAATGGACAGCAGATGATGGAGAGTTAGCAGAAAACATGAAGAAACCAGAAGAAAGTGGCTGGAGCAATTGCAACTGAAAAAAAATGCACAAAAGGTAGAAATATCTCTTTATTTTGAATTTATTACCTGGAATATGAAAGCTCTGGGAAATGTGCATCATTAACGTCTGCGCTTTGTTTGGTACAAGAGGAAATTAATTTATAGTTTTATTTCTACAGTGTTGTTGTACATTCCAAGTTTGGCTTTTGGGGTTCCCAGTTTAATTATTGCCTTCCTGTTTCTAAATTGTGATTCCTTGTTTGGTGATGGTCTATGTTCTGCATGTGTAACTGAGCTGAGGTATTCTGTTTATGTAATTCCTATTAGACATTGCCACTTGTTCTCTTTCCCCAGCCCCAGTAGGTCATGTATTGTTCTCTGAAATGGTTTAATATTTGCAGTGTTGCCTTTTGATAGGTAGGGTATGGTGCTTTGTGAGTCCTGGTAGTGCTGTTAGGATACGGCGGGTTTGCTATGGGTTCTAAATGGGCAGTGTTTGTAGTAGTTCCTAATGTGCCTGGCGGTTGGCACTGGATTATAGTAATGTAGAAATCTTTTAGTCTGTCTTTATCCATACACTCATTAAGAGACATGTTTACTAAAAGTTAGTGTATGTTAGCATTATGCAAATATTTACGCAAATAAGGCCACTTATGCAAATGAGGCCCCGCACCGAGTCTCCGCACATGGCCGCGCACCCCCCTTGGGCCGCCCCTGTATATAGTCCAAAGCTATTTCACTGGCACTTCATTTTTTAGGAGATATTAGACATCAAGGGGTTGAACTGCAAGGATTCCAATGTTGACCACAACCATATAGACATCGGTCTGGGGAAGAGATTTGGACTTTGGTTTTGGATTGTGCCTTTTTTGGTCTGATGCCATGACCAAGGCCATATGAGGATTGATTTTGTTTTTGTCACTTTCCCTTGGACACTTTTTTATCTGTTTAAGTTTCTGCTCTTAAACCACTTCAATATGTTGGGGTATCACATCTAAAGGAATAGTTCAAAAGTATAGCTTTTGTTTTCCCCGTCAGAATTCTCAGACGTTGGTATGAGTGGGCTAACTGGTATTTTATTTTGGGCATATAGATAATTCTCCATATCTTCTACAGGAACAGCGGTACAAAGGACCTTACCCTCTTTGCAGCAGAAGCCATGGCCCTGAATCGTCAGCTCTCGCAGCATGACAGCGAGCTAGATGACGAGCAAGAGACCATCAATCATGCGATCTGTTCCATGCGACTTTCTCCACCTTCCAACTCCCGCCTTGCCAAGCGCAGAGCCAAGACTCAGGCCAGCATAGACGGTGCCTTCCAGCCAGCAAATCCAGCAATAGCATCTAGTCAAGGACTTCTTTGATAACCAGTGTTCTTGTCCACTAGCGGCCATGAGACTGATACAAATACTTTTGCACTGCATCCGACTGGGAATCTTTTGAACAGATGTGTAATCCAGTGACTGTGTAAAATTGCTTTTAGTAGTCACCCTATTAGTGAACATTTCAAGAGCATTAAAACCAGATAGAATTGGTGTTCCATAGAAGTAAACATATACGGCTCTGAGCCAATTTTGTTGCAACTTACAGATTTCATAAGCAACAATTTTTCATTGTGTCAAACAGGTTTTTAAAATGTAGATTTGTCTGTCGGTACAGGAGATGTGCAGATCCTTATCTTTACCCTGTGTGAATGTTCAGCATGCCTTATTTTATCAAAGCAGTTTTTATATAACTCCTGAAGTACTAACATTTAGAAAGTGGTTGTACTTTAACATTTTTTATATTATAGTTGTGTTTTTATGGAGAATGTGTGAACATTCCATGTTAAGTGCTGCTTTTGTCTGAACTCAAACTCTCAGGTATTTCATCGCATGGTCCTCTTGAATGTGATACAGTAATATGTGCTAAGTGCATTTACCTCACTTTTATGACTTTTTTAAATTAATTATGGTTTTTGTGAAAGAAATAAATGATCCTCTGAGGATCTTAAGCTGGAACCTTGTCTTCAAAAGATTATATTGCATGTGTTTGGCTATTGGAGCATTTGGTATTCTTTCAAAACATAAATGCCATACTGGGTCAGACCAAGGTCCATCAAGCCCAAAATCCTGTTTCCAACAGTGGCCAATCTAGGTCACAAGTACCTAGCAGTTTCCCCAGAAGACACAGATTCCACAATGCTTGTATTGGGGCAAGCAGTGGATTTTCCGGGTCCCCTTTAATAATGGTTTATGCACTTTTCCTCCAGGAACTTGTCCAAACCTTTTTTTACACTACACTAACAGCTTTTGCTACATCCTCCGGTAATGAATTCCAGAGTTCGATTACACATTGAAAAAATATTTTCTCTTATTAGCCTTAAGTAGGTTACTGTAACTTGCATGTCCCCTAGTCTTTCTATATTCTGATGGCATAACAATAGATCTTAAGTTTATTCGTTCCACGCCATTCATTAATTTATAGACCTCTATCATATCTTCCCTCAGCCATCTTTTTTCTAGTTTGAAGAGCCCCTAATCTTTTTAGCCTCTCTTTATAGGGGGTATCCTTCCATCCCCTTTACCATTTTGGTGGCTTTTCTCTGCACCTTTTCTAATAACGCTATAATATTTTTAAGATTCGGTGACCAGAATTGCACACAATATTCAAGGTGTGGTCGCACCATGGAACGATACAGAGGCATTATAATATGCTTTGTTTTATTCTCCATTCCTTTCCTTATGATTCCTAGCATTCTATTTGCTTTCTTGGCTGCCACTGCACACTGGGCGGAGGGTTTCAACATATTATTCACAATGATGCCTAAATCTTTTTCCTGGGTAGTGGTTCCATGGTGTTACCATAGTTTGGGTTGTTCTTTCTTAGGTGCATAACTTTGCACTTGTCCACATTAAATTTCATCTGTCATTTGGATGCCCAGTCTTCCAATTTATCAAGGTCCTCTTGTAATTTTTCACAATCCTCATGCGTTTTAACAACTTTGAATAATTTTGTCTCACCTACAAACTTGATTACCTTACTCATTATTCCCATTTCCAGGTCATTTACGAATGTTAAAAAGCAGTGGACCCAGCATATGTCCCTGGGGTACTCTACTATTCGCCTTCCTCCATTGGGAAAATTGGCCATTTAGCCCTACCCTTTGCTTTCTATCTTTTAACAAGTTCCTGATCCACAATAGTACACTGCCTCCTATCCCGTGACCATAATTTTGCAGATGTCTCTAATGAGAGACTTTGTCAAAGGCTTTCTGAAAATCCAGATATACTTTATCAACTGACTCACCTTTGTCTACCTGTTTATTCACACCTTCAAAAAAAAATAAGATTAGTAAGACATGTCTCCCATTAAGCCATGACTATCTACATGTTCAATAATTTTGTTCTTTATAATGGTTTCTGCAATTTTTCCTGGTACGTATGTCAGGCTCTCACTGTTCTGTAGTTTCCTGGATCACCTTTGGAACTCTTTTTAAAAATTGTTACATTGGCCATCTTCTCATCTTTGGGTATTACAGATGATTTTAATGATAGTTCAGATTACTAATAGTAGGTCTGCAATCTCATATTTCAGTTCTTTCAACACCCTTATATGTATACTATCCAGTCCAGGTGATTTGCTACTCTTCAGTTTATCAAATAGTTGTAATACATCTTCCTGGTGTAGCTATTTCTTTTAATTTTTCTGAAGCATCACCTTTAAATACCATTTCAATCATGGGTAACATCCCTACGTTTTCCTCAGTAAAGACCAAAGAATTCATTGTCTCTTTGCTATGGCTTTGTCCCCTCTTAGTGACCCTTTTACCCCTGTATCATCTAATGGTCCAACTGACACTCGGGTTTTTTGCTACATATGTGCTTGAAACTGTCTTTATGATGCATTTTTGCTTCCACAGCAAGCTTCTCAAATTCTCTTTGCCTGCCTTATCAATGCCTTGCATCTATCTTGCCATTTTTTATCATTTGGCTTCTTTTTCCATTTTCTGAAAGATGCTTTTTTGGCATCAGCCTCTGGCCTCACCTTTAAACAATGCTGGCAGTTTTTTTGACTTCCTTCCAGTTAGTGTGGAATACAGCTTCCAAGATAGTATGCTTGATGTAAATCTTTAACCTTTGCAACTGCTCCTTTTTGTTTTTTCTTAACTACGATGGGGCCCCTTTTCCTGTTTTTGGGCTATAGACGCAGCCACACTTTAAAGGCGCTTAAATTGTTCTACAATGTAAAACAAAATGCTACACATTGATTTGTTTCTGCAACATATGATTGTTAATTCGGAGCTATATTGTAAATATGCTTTCCTGTAAGATTGTATTACTGAATGTTAAGGACATTAATAATTTTTACTAAGAGGAATGTTTTCTTCTGAATGGTAGGAAAGTAAGTACTGACATCTTATTGCTGCAGGAGACACACTTGAATGTAATGGAGTTGTTGAAATGAGAGATATAAGTCCTACTCTTTAAGGGTTGTCAGCTGCCCATCATAAGATTAATGGGGTGGCCATTTTAGTATGGAAAGTTGTATCCCCCATGGTTTTCAATTTCCATGTGTTTTTCCTAGCTTCCAAGGGACTTTGTTGTAGAATTAGTGAGTCTACTATCTATGTGGCGCACAACTATGTTCATGCTGTAATCTCATTTACCCTATTTGACTTAAGCTCTAATTATGTACAGTAATGTGGTCATCAGTCTGTTTCTTGGTGGGATCATCTTGAAGATATAAATGTCTATCACTCCTAAGGTGAATAATAGGAATACTACTAGTCTTCCTTATGAGCAAAGTATATTGTCAAAGTGATAGAACTCTAGTTCAGCTTTCATGGAGAAATAACCGTCTAGATGTGCTTTTTGGAAACTTGGGTCTTAATAAGAGGAAGGGAGGATAAGTTTCCCTGACTCTGGCCTAATACTATGGCTTTTGCCAAAGTAAGGCTCACAATGGGTGGAGGGGGCCGTAGGCATATGTTTAATATGTAGCTGAGATTAAGGGTCAGTCTCAGCGAGGAGATGTCAGCACTTTGAGATATGTGGTGTTTGACTCTCCTAACATCCAGTCTTATTGGGTCTCAGTATAGAACCGTATTAGGGTGGCACCTGGAATCTGGGCCACTCTCTCCTGATTTGGGGTTGTTTTTCAATCAGCAATTGGCAGCTTGTCCTTACAAAGGGATTGTCGGTTTGAATTAGCTCCGTGTTGGGAATGGCCCTATTTCTGTTGTTTCTAACTGGAAACCTACAACTGAGCTTGGTTGAGGTGCATGGTGGCACACTTGAGCCTATGCTGCTTATAGATGCAAATACTATGGTGTGGCAGTTCCCTTGCAGCCTCCTCTTTTCTTAAGTGAAAGCTCCTATGGATTTGCATCTTTAAAACATGGTATAGGATATACAGTAAGGGGTTATTAGACAAATCTCTATTTCCTCTGTGGTGGATGCCTGCCCTTCTATAGCCCTTGCAGGTTTGCAGATGTTTTGTTTCTTTCATATGGCCCCTGATCACATGATAATGGGAGAGACAGGGTGGAGTGGGCTGTGATCATCCCACGATTCTCATGTTTCAGAGAAGAATTGTTTTAATTTACTGCAGATTTTATTCTGGTTATGCATAAAGCATGTTTGAAGGTGACGCAGGCATTAAGCAAGCTGGTGGCTCCCAGTTTGTTAGAGACACAGAAAGGGGAGACCAATGCAGTGGATCCTGGAGCGAGATCCTCTCAAAAAGGTTAAAGTTCAGAGACAGGCTTCAATGGCTTCGGGCCGCAGCTCTGAATACCTCAGGTAGCAGAAGAGGGGGAGATCCTTTCAGAGACAGGTTTGGACTCCTGGGCAAGTGAAGTAGAAAAAGGTGAGATTGGAACAGGTGACGACCCGAATGTGTTCAGGGTTTTTTGCAAGGAAGAGTTAGGAGCTCTTATTGCCCAGTCTCTCGCGGCTCTAAATATTCTGCTGGTGGAACAACAGGAGCCACTAGAAGATCTGTTACAAGGCTTTAAAGCGGACCAGTGCTGTTTTCCAATTCAGAGTAATTAAACAGATGATAGAATCGGAATGGGAATGCCCTGAAGCTACTCATTTTATCATAGTCTCCCTTTTGAAAGTTAAAAGGTAGTACTGTGGATTTCCTTGCCTTCCTGCCTCAATTTATTAAATCAAACATGATCATGCTATGATCACTATTGCCAAGTGGCCCCAACACCCTTCTCTCGCACCAGATCTGGTGTTCCACTAAGGACTAGGTCTAATATGGCTTCCCCTCTGGTCAGTTCATGAACCAGCTGCTCCAAGAAGCAGTCATTTATTTCATCTAGGAACTTTATCTCCCTAGCATGTCCTGCCATGACACTGACCCAGTTGATACCAGGGTAATTGAAACCGCCCATTTTTGTTAGCTCCCCGGATTTCTCTGAGCAGTTCATCATCCATTCATCATTATGGCCAGGTGGTTGATAGTACACTCCCACTGCCTTATCTTCCCCTTCCCCTTTTTACATGGAATTTCAGTCCCATAGAGATTCTGCAGTATTTTTTTTTTCCTGCAAAACTTCAATCCTTTGACTCAATGCCTTCTCTAACATAGTGCAACCCCTCCACCAATTTGATCGGCTCCCATTGATATAGTTTGTAACCAGGTATCAGTGTCCCACTGGTTGTCCTCCTTCCACCATGTCTGAGATACCAATCATATTTAACCTCTCATTTAGTGCTATATATTCTAACACTCCCAACTTAATTTTTAGATTTCTAGCATTTGCATACAAGCATTTTACAGCCTGTATTTTATTTGTTAATATGGTTATTGGTAGGTAGGGGTAATTTGGAATCTTTAAGCTCTGTCTGCTCTGTACTGAAGGGCATTTGGGCTACTTTGGTCTTTATTGGAACCTCTCTGCTGATATGCCCTAATGTCAATCTTTTGCTGGTATCCTTCAAGGATACATTGTTCCGAACCATGTGCTTTTGGCTTTCCCCTATTATCTAGTTTTAAAAGTGATGTATCTCCTTTTTTAAAGGTGAATGCCAGCAGCCTGGTTCCATCCTGGTTCAGCCTCTCCTTTCCCCAGAATGTTGCCCATTTCCAAAACACTCTTCCTTGAGCCATCGTCGCATCCACACATTGAGACTTTGGAGCTCTGCCTGCCTTTTGGGTCCTGTGCGTGGAATGGGGAAGCATTTCAGAGAATGCTACCCTGCAAGTTCTGGATTTCAACTTTCTACCTAAAAGCCTAAATTTAGTCTCCAGAACCTCCCTACCACACTTTCCTATGTGGTTTTTTTGTACTGACCTGTACAAAGACAGCAGACTCCTTCCCAGCATTATCTAATACCTTGTCTAAGTGGTGTGTGAGGTCTGCTACCTTTGTACCAGGCAGGTATGTTGCCAGGCGATCTTCACATCTACCAGCTACCCAACTATCTACATACCTAATGATCAAATCGCCAGCTATAATGGCTGTCCTAACCCTTTCCTTGTGGGCACATGGCCATAGAGAAACGTCCTCTGTGTGAGAGGGTTTTATATCACCTGGAGGACAGGTCCTAGCTACAGGATCACTTCCTGTCACACCAGGGTGATGCTCTCCTGTCATGTGACATCTCCCTTCTATGGCAACAAGGACGCTGCCAGACTGGAGGTGGGACTTCAGTACAGACAGTATGTGTAGCCAGTAAAATCAAAATTTGCTAAATCTTAAGAGCACTTTAATTTCTTGTCATGGTTTATGTCCTTTATTTCTTTAAAATCACTTCTATACTGTAAATCTTAGCAGATTGGATACCTGCACTGTAGCTTTGGTTGCAGAATAAGTGACCGCCAGCTGCAGTTGTCTTGCCATGCTGTATGGCTGAAATATTTATCGGGTCAGTGCGTCTTGCTCCTCCCCAGCCTGAAAGCTCACCACCTTCATTGTCCACCAGATTAGTCCAGAACCAGGGTGTTTGACCTTCAGCCAGTGGATGACGACAGAACAGACTTGTAAGTTCTGTGCTATGTAGGGAGCCTTGCAGCCACATGCCCTTCAGTATTTTCTCCATATCATGCTGATGGCTTCTGCAACTGGTGCTGAGCTGGAGAACTTGTCACCCAGTTGAACCTGCTTGGTGAGGCATCCAGGGTCTTGCTAGTGATGTCTGCACTCGGGGGGGGGGGGGGGGGGGGGGTAGAGAGTAGTACCTGGAGGAGACTAGGTCTCTCCTATTACCCTAGCAGGCAGATAGAAAATCTCCCTCCCCCCACCCCACCAACCTTCACAAATTAAAAATCAAATGAAGACTGGAGAGGCTTTCCAGTGTCTAAGGTAGCTGTGTAGGGGGAGGGTTTAGGGGAGTAGGGGAGTAAGTTAAATGGAAACGCTGCTAAAATAGAGGATAGCGATCTCTGGAATACAATGGATTGCAGAATTTGAGAACAGCATGATTTTACTAGAGGCAAGTCTTATCAGATGAGTTTGATTTCTTTAACTAGGTATAAGTGATTTTGCAGAAGGGCTATCTGGTAAGGTTTGCCTCTTATAAGGGATGAAGTATTTCTGTCCATGAAAGAAGAGCTGGGCATAGGGTTGATTTGCTTCTGATCTGAAGATAGCCAAACAGATAGAAAAAGCAATGGTGAAAGCCAGGAGGAGGCTTGGGTGCATAGGGAGAAAAATGGCCAGTAGGAAGGAGGTGATCGTAGAGCTTAAATGTTGGCATGGATGGGCAGACCTGATCCATATGGTCTTTATCTGCCATCAATTTTCTATACTTAAGGTGCTCCAGCAGTGGAATGGGGTCTAGAACTGGGATTAACGGCAGAAATACAGGGACTGGAAAGTACAGTAAGTAGCATTCAGGTAAGTGCAAAGATGATTGAGATGGTGGCAGCCACACCAGTGTTTAAAGCAGCATGGAGGTGCTGTTGTAAGGAGCAAAGCACTGTTCTGTGTGTAGAGGCTACCAGGGCAGCTTGGGGCAGAGCAATTCATGCCTCTAGGTGGTACAGGATTGACTTCCTCCCTTCTGTTCACTTATTTAATCTGGGCCTAGGTTCCCTTGCAGAAGTGCATGCCAAGTCAAAAGCTTGAGACAAGTGGTCATTTTAGCTTCACCAAGTCTAGGTTAGCAGACTTGTACCCCCACCCCCTGCTGTGACATCAGAAGGCTGCATCAGCTGAAACTGTCTCCACAGGGGTCTTAAGGGCACAGCTGCTTTGCAGGTTTCTTGTGTGAGAGGAAGCCTTTTCATTAGAATTTCCTCATGTATGGCTGGCCTAGTGCAGCACATCTGGGAGGGAGGGGGCAGACAGCAGCAGAGTAATTGGCTGTTCTCCAGGACCAAGCAGGAAGTCAGTCCTCACTTATGGGTGACGTCGGCGCCGACGGAGCCCTCGCGGAGCAATTTTCCCCAGCTTTCAAAGAAAGCCTTTGGGAATTGCAGCGCGCATGCGCGGTCCCCTTCCCGCCCAAGGGTGCCATCTTGCTCAGTCTTCTTTTTTCCGCGGAGCCCTACAGACGTAGTTTGTGATCGCTGCTGAAAAAGTTGATTTTTTTCATTTGTTTTTTCTCGGTTCGACGCCGTGTCCCTTTCCCGTCCGGCCTCGATACTCCAATATCGAGTCCGTTCACATTTTTTCGGTTTTTGTCCTTGTAACGGGCGTTCCCGCCACTTTTTTCTTTTTTCCCTGGCAGCACGGTCTTTCGACCTCGCAGGGGCCCTTTTTCCCCCGATGGCTGCCAGCGGTTTTAAAAAGTGTGATCGCTGTACCAAACTTATGTCTCTTACCGACACACATGACTGCTGCCTCCGTTGCCTCGGACCCAATCATGACTCGATGAGTTGTGGTCCGTGCAACAAAATGGCCTCGAAGGCATTGAGGAGTCGGCAGTCACAAAAGGAACGAATCTTCTCTGACTCCGCGTCCGGTCAGGCCCGGACCTCGTCAGAGGCTTTGACGCCTCGTGACTCCGGCCCCGAGCATCGTCTGAGTTCCTCTGAGCAGGGGTCTCCCGGCCGGGAACATAGTCGGAAGAGGAAACCCGCAAGGGCGTCGTCGGAGGACACTCCTGGTCCCTTGAGGGCCAGATCGCATAGCCCCGTCAGCCGCCCTGGGTCCTCGGAAGCGGAGAGGTCGTCGAAGCATCCTCGTCTCAAAGTGGCGTCTCCTGGACACGTGACTACTGTAGTCCTCGTGGACTCACCTCTGAGGGAACCGACGTCGGGCCCGACACCGTCGGGGCCCGAGTCGGGGGCTGCTGGGTCTTCTGAGTCTTCTGAGTTTGGTCTCAGATTGACGGCCTTGGAGAGCAGTATGCCTTCATGGACCAGCAGCGGGCATTGATGACCGGCCTCGCCAGTGCCTCTGCCCCTACCACCGGGACGTCGACGTCCAAGTTGACCCCGGAGGCCGAGTCGATCCTCGAGTCCATACGAGCTCGAGTCGATCCTCGGCCAAGGTCTCCCTTGGCCTCCTGTTCGGGACCGAGGTCGTCGACGCCGGCCTCGGCGTCGGGGCAGAGGTCCTCGGCACTCGCCCGCATGGAGCCACTTGATTCCTCCACGGAGGAGTCGGGCTGGGACACGGAGGAGGACGAGTCACCTGGTTCTTTTCAGACTCGGTGCGTCCCCTCCGACTCGCCCGAGTCGGAGCCTCGGAGACGATCCCCCCCGGAGGATACCCTGTTCTCCGATTTCGTGAGGGACATGGCCAAGGCTTTGGCCTTCCCCGCGGATCTGGAGGAGGAGCCGAAGAGCTCAAGGCCCTCCAGTATGACTCTCCCCCGAAGGAGGCCTTTACTGTACCGGTTCCTCCGATGCTGGAGCGGCTGCTCTTCCGCATGTGGGAGAGCCCGGCCTCGACGCCGGTGCTAAGCAAGCGGGTCGATTCCATGTATCGAGTCCGCAAGAGCCCCGGGTTCCAGAAGGCACAACTACCGCACCATTCTGTAGGGTATACTAGTAGCACAAAAAAAATAAGTTAGACTCTCTGTTGTCTAGGGGAATATGGCTACTATCCCAGCCCAAAGTTCTGTGAGTTATTCTGGCAATGAGCCACGAAAGAATTCTGGTCTGCAGATATATATTAGACTTTATTATAGGCAACCAAATAGAAAAATATACACACATATATATGGCTAATTAGAAACATAAAGTAACAATTTGTTATTGTACAGATATACAATTGGACAATGTAATAAATCAGATTAGGAACCAGACGTCACTGATTTGCTCTGCACTGAGGAAAAGCAAGAAATATATTGCTAACCCCTTTGCCCATCCAGGAGAGGAGAGATAAGCCAGTACCTTAGCTCCATCGGGCAGAGACAGCTTCGTCCAAGGATGCAGCTGTTAGCTAATGCCGGCTCCAGCCCCTTCAGAGGCGAGCCGCAGTAAGTCCGAACCGGAGGTATCTGTGAAAGTCTTATCTCAGACCTGTGGAGGACGGCCTAGCCCACACGTAGGGGCCGTCTGGCGGCAGGCTCAGGGCGCAGGAATCAGGTACGTAGTGCACAGCAGCAGGACCGGTGCAGAAGTCTATATGTCTAGGTGGGGAAAGTCCCCAACTCTCTCTTACTCTCCTACTTACAACTAACTAACTAAAGTTTCCAGCGCAGAATGCATAATTCTGTGTGAGAATCCTCCGTCATAGGTCCGATGATTGGTGGGCACCAGGCAGTCTGAGGTATTCTCAGCGAATCAGAAGGTCGATGATGAGCAGCTTCTTGCAAACAAAGGAGCCATGGTAAAAGTCAGGCAGAAGCAACAGTATGTAACTTCTGGGCATGTACAAGTGTCCAAGGCCAGCCACGGACAATAGCCTCTGTATGCATGCACACTTAGAAACGCTGTGCAAGCAGTTGCATGAAGGACAGGCTTATAGCTGAACACAGCAAAAGTGAAGTCAAGAATCCATCTTGTTTTGTGCAGTTTGGTTCATTTTGGTTCAGGCCTGAGTTGCTGAGCAGGCCGGAGATTTGCATGTAGAATTGCAGGGATACCAGCCCTACATCTCCCCCCCCCCCCCCCTTGTAAGATGGAGGATGCTACAAGGGAGTACACTCCATCGTACAAAGCCTAACTAGCAGTACTACTGTGCATGTTAGAACCAAATGACAAATGATTGACTAATGCATGATAAGTGGATAATACTTCAAGCACAATATGCATGAAAGCAATACTGCATGAGGAATAATACAGTGAATACACTCAAGCAATAAAAGAAGTCAAAATAAAATGACATTGATACAGTCAAGTCAAATCAATCAAAATAATGCATGGTAACTTCAAACTCAAGAGCATATATAGTATCCAAATCAAAAATGCATATCAGTAATGCAATATAATGTGTTAGTGCAACACTAAGGTGAACTATCAAAAGTAATGAGAAGCAATGTGTAACAGTTAGTAAAATAAACACATGCTATCTATGGAAAAAAAAAAAAAAAAACCTCAATTAAGAGTAATGAATAACTTTCAAAGAAAATGGTGAAACTTATTCAAAAGTGTGACGTTCCAGCAGATCCTGCAGACGCATGGCAGGCAGCAGAGGTGCAGGATGCATAGAGCGACGAAGAGCACGAATCTGTCTCTGATACAAAGAAAGAAGAAACTGGAGCACCAACAGAAAGAAAAGACCAGGAACAATGACATGTGACATAAAATCAGTTTGTAAAATGTCCACATCTCGTGAATCAAAGTTATAATCAGCAATGGCAAGGTCGGCCTGGTCAATGGACAGTTCAACTGTGTGAGAGTCCTTATAGTCCAAAAGATAGGTCAAGGCTGCAGTGAAGTCAATCTCATGACCTCGAAACACATCCAAAATCTGGAGCTCTGTCGAAACAGGGTCAGTATCAAGATAAAACAAGGAAACTCCACCAACATTAACAATGGAGTTCTTGGGAACATCAATCAAACAAACATTGCAGGGTAGAGGAAC
Organism: Ichthyophis bannanicus; assembly: GCA_033557465.1. Taxonomy (NCBI): domain Eukaryota; kingdom Metazoa; phylum Chordata; class Amphibia; order Gymnophiona; family Ichthyophiidae; genus Ichthyophis; species Ichthyophis bannanicus. The sequence goes on along the minus strand of CM066040.1, from coordinate 289,443,736 downwards.
TCTATTATGAATGTCATGTTTATTCATGGTGACCAGGAGTTCACTCAAAGGGGTACTAACCAGCCAAACATTGTTGACAACAGCAACTTTCGTCTCTGAAAAGTCATCGAACTTGGTCATGGTAACTTTACATTGTTCTTTCACATTTTCAGCAGACAACCCACAAAGAGCCGTAGAAGTGTCTTTCAGGAAAGGTTTACCAGGACACAACCAATGAATGTCTTTAGAGCATTGGCACATGCCAAGATTAGGCACCACGTATATTAGAGATGCGTACAACAGACGATCCAAAATGTTTCTGTAAAACATGTCGGGGATCTAGGGACACAAAAACTTTCTGTGTGACAGTCTGGGACTGTGTAATCAGGAAACCAAGCGCATCCTGTAGCACGACACCAGAAAGAGGGCCAGGCTCAATCAATCTGGCAACCTCGGATCCCGCTAACATCAAAATCAGGAACAGGACCTTCAAAGTTCGGGACTCCATCTGTAAAAGAAAATAAACAGGCTATCCCGCCTCAAGGTTAGCATCACTCACTTCAGCAAGAGGTTCTTCAGGAAGGAGCTTACTGGGATGACACGGTCTAAGCTGATTAATGTGGACCCATTTAAGGGAGCCTTCCCTCAGTACTGGACTTCATTTGAATTTGATAAGCAACAGGGGAGGCTTTATCCACAATAGGAAATGGACCGTTCCAGCTAGGTAGAAATTTACAGTCGTTGACCTTATTCTTACCAAAATTATAGTAGAATACCTTATCGCCAATCTGGTATTCTTTACAGGTAGTCCTCAAATCATAGTAGGCCTTCCTACCCCTAGCAGCAGTGTCCAAATTCTTTTGGGCAAAGGCAAAGGCACTTTGCAAGTGTTGTCTTAAATGGGCAACATATTCATGAGCAGTTGTAGCAGCAGCGAGATTCACATCATTAGTCCTGTAAAGAAGATGAAGGGGTAAAACCATGTCCCTACCTGTCATCTCAAAAGGGGACACACCAGTAGCACGATGACGTGTGGCTCTGATAGCCATCAGGACCAAGGGCAGTTTGATGTCCCAGTCCTTCCCAGAGGAAGAAACATACTTTTTCAAGATACTGATGATAGTTTTGTTTGCTCTCTCCACTTGTCCAGAGGATTGTGGACGATAAGCAATGTGGACTTTGGCCTTCACACCTAGTACCTTCCACAGATGCTTAATGACTTGTCCCGTGAAGTGGGAACCCTGGTCGGATTCCACTCGCATGGGGAGGCCCCACCTGCTGAAAACATGGTTTAACAACAAGGTGGCCGTGGTCTCGGCAGTACAGTTGGGTGCTGGGATGCACTCGACCCACTTAGTAAATAAGCAGGTAACTGTCAACATATATTTGTTGCCTCGAGAGGATCGGGGCACGGGGCCGATCCAGTCAATCTGGAGATCAGACCAAGGCATGGTCAGACCTCTGTTTCTCAAAGGGGCTCTATGAGAAGGAGCTGCAGGTTGAAATCTGCAACAGGTCAAACAACCTTTAGTATACAATTGTACATCTTGGTACATGTGGGGCCAGTAGGCCACTTGTTTCAACGTCTCATAGGTTATTCGGTCACCTCTATGACCGGCACAAGGTTCATCATGCGCGTGCTTTAACATAACTCCTCGGAAGGCCCGAGGTACCACCCATTGCACAATACCATGCTTACTCGTTCGTATCAACAGATCTTTCTGGAGATGGAACATATCCTTGGAGATGTAGAGGATCCTCAGTTCCTCATCGTCCTGACAATCCTCCAGAGTTAATGGGTGTTCCTGGGGGTTCTGCAGAAAAAGGTAGAAACGTCCAAGAGTAGGATCTTGCTTCTGGGCTTGCACGAGGTCGAGATCTGTGCTCTCCCCACACCATTGAACCACAGGAGGCATGGTGGATAATTGAGCTTGTCGCCGGGTAACCGCCGTCACCATTTGAAGCCCATTGGTCTCGGGAGCCTCCAACTGCCAGAGGTCTCCAGAGACAGCACTCTCCTTGGCAAGCTGATCAGCTAGATCATTTCCAATCTTGTCAGGGTTATCAACACGGGAATGACCTTTCACTTTCTTCCAGTAAATGGTCATGTCATTTTCATGAGCTACCTTGTCCAAGGCCAGAATCAATCCGGCATGTTTGACAGGTTTCCCTTTGGAATTCAGCATATTGTTAGATTTCCAAATGGGTAAGTGGGAAACAAAATTCTGTCGGACGTAGTCTGAATCAGTACAGATGGTTAGGGTGTGAACCCCTCCCTGAGCAGTGGACTGGAGAGCTGCCAGGGCTGCAGCTAGCTCTGCATACTGATTAGTCTTGGTACCCAGATGGTACTTGAAGGGTTCACAAGGGTGGTTCTGGTTCCAAACTACACCTATACCTGCTCTCGACGGTAAGCACAACCGTCCACATACACCTTGGGGTAGCCTTTACAGAGGTTCTCATCATAAGGACGATGACGAGAAGGCTCAGGCGTACATGACTCCATTTCAGTGTCTAAATTACCCACGAAAGGTTCTCTGGCAGTGCAATCGTGCAATTCAGCCAGGCCCTGTGCGGCGGCATCCTTGCGGTTTTGAGCATACCTTACTTCTAGGGGCCAGCCCTGAAGTGCTAAGGTCCAGGAGACAATGCGACTGTTTGACACTTGTCCCAATTTAATCCGATCACTACCTAGGAACTTGATGGGTTGGTGATGAGTCTCAACAACCAACCTCTCACCTTGGATATAACTGCGGAAATATTGGAGGGCCCAGACTGTGGACAACAAGGATTTCTCACAGTCAGAGTATTTCTTCTCCACTTCCGTTAAAGATTTGCTGGCATAGGCAATAACTTTCCTATCTGTGTCATGCATCTGGTACAGAACAGCACTCATAGAGTGATCAGTGAAACCTAGTTCCACGAAGAATTCTCTGCCACTCTCTGGATAGGCAAGACAGAGAGCTCGACTCAAAGCTGCCTTCAGCTCTTCTAGAGCTGCCTCTTGGTCGGGATTCCATACCCAAGGTTCATCTCTTTTGAGGAGTTTGACCAGGGGTCGGGAAATCTCCGCATATTGATCCACAAATTGGCGTGAATAATTGCAAATGCCCAAGAATGAGCGCAGCTCACTCACGTTGGTTGGATGTTTGAGATGTTGCAAGGCCGCAGTTCTCTTCCTTTGAGGCCGCAGTCCCTCAGCAGAAACTTCGTAACCCAAATAATTGAGGGATTTCCGGCACCATTGGCCCTTTGACAAGGACAGCTTTGCTCCCGCAGCTTTCAGTTGCTGGAAAACATGCTCTATTTCTTGCAAATGGTCAGTGAAACTGGTGCTCTTCACCAGAATGTCGTCTACATAGACGAGGGTGCCTCTAGTCTCAGCATTAGGCAAAGCCTTATGCAGGAAAATATTGAAGTTTGCTGGGGCATTCAAATAACCAAACGGTGTCCGATTCCAAGTATATTGTCGCCTACCGAAGGTAAAAGCCAGCTTATGCTGATCTTCTGGATGGACAGGTATAGTCCAAAATCCTGAGGCCAAATCCAGGCTTGTAAAGTACCTTGCACCCTTGATGGTGGCTAAGTTCTGTTCGAGATGTGCCATAGGCCATCTGGATAGAGGTACCTTTTTGTTAAGCTGGCGATAGTCCAAAGCTAAGCGCCAGCTAGAGTACTTCTTGATGACAGGCCACAGTGGGGCATTGTAAGTACTGTTGCATTGACGTATAATTCCCTTTTGTTCCAGGGAATTAATGATTTCCTGAACGGATTCATAGGAGGCCAATGGGATTTTATACTGCCTCACAAAGACAGGTTTACTGTTTGGATCCGTAGGAATACGGGTGACATGTAGGTCGGTGAGACCACAGTCATAAGTGTCAGTGGCAAACAGGTCCTTGTTACGGTACAGCAGTGCTTTTAATTGGGCCTTTTCTGACTCATCAGTGCAGGCGTCTGCTTCAGCAAGTTTTCCCGCAACCATTTCATCAAATCCCAGAACAGGTTTATTTGAGGGTATTTCAACTTTCTCCTCAATCTCATCTTGGAGAGAGGAGACCTGGATGGCTTGGACAGCATGGGGCTCCCCCCCCCCCCTGGTGGGTGAGGGAACTAACAGCCTCATCGAGTGTACTTGACAAAATCAGATGGTCAGACTCGAGGTCCACCTGTGAGGTCACAGCACTATGTGGCCAGACAAACTGTAAGGTGAGGAGGCCTCGGGGTGAGGATCGAACACACGCAGGGGTTCCCCCCCCATCACAGATGTTCCAGGAAACAGGGGCTTCCCCAATCTGTAGACTCAATTCCACACTTGGGAACGATTCTCCCACTAGGAATCCCAGGGGTTCGCCTTTCACAAGGTGAATGCGATCTGGGTTTGGTTTGGTGAGCAATAAGTGTAAGGAGGGAGCTGTGGCCTCCATGCAGGGTATGGGACCCATGGCTAGGCCCAGCTCCTCAAAACGGGAATTTGGACTGAAGAAGACCAAGTTGTCTGAGAACACATGTCCTCGGGTCACCTGTATCGGCAGGGGACAATCCTGTACCCTCCCAGGTATGTGGATGTCTTCTGCACTGACCACTTCACAGACTTGAGGAATAGTCTGACCAGCCCGTAGGGATGGGCGGGCACCAGAGAAATCCACCGGATCTCCTTCCATCCTACTCCAGAGGATGTTGTTCACAAAATCCACATAAGTTCCCAGTCGAACAAGGCAATCTGAGCCTAAGGAGAGGGGCACTTCAAGTCCTCTGATGATGGAGAAGGTGTGCTGAAAACCTTTGACCCCAACTTGCAAGGGGAGATTGCAGAAGCCCATTAATGTCTTGAGCCCTTCCCCAGGCACTTGGAACAAAGTCTTCGCTCCCATTACCCAATCAAGGGTAAGCTGTTGTTTGAGCCGATAGAAAAGAGTCTCACTGATGAGGGAGTGGTCACCGTGGGGTAATAGGTAGGCCCTTTCCTTTTGGGACATGCCCACCTGCACATATATAAAGGGACCTTTCTCAGCCGAGAATATGTCCGTCAGTCTCCTAGGGTGATCTAGGCAGAGATGGGATGGAGGAGGGGTTTGCACCTCACAACCTTCCACAGGTTCCTTCAGGAATATCTGCAGGCAGTCAGTATCAAGGACAATGTTAGCTACTGAACCCACTGCAATGGAAACCACGTCGCTGATGCCCTGATCCTCATCTCCAGCCCTTTCATACTGGAGCTGAAGGATTTGGGGATCAGCTGACCTCTGGAAATTAATCCTGATGGACTTGTTTGTGCGTTCCACCGAACAAGGACCACTGACTCTGCTGTCATGTTTTACCCTAGCATAAGGTATGGGATGTGTGACCTGTGTCCAGATCACTTCCTGGATGTAGTCCAGAATGGGGCGTAACCGTTTCAGGAGCTCATTGCCAATCAAGAATTCTTCCCCAGGGCACTTAGTAATGATTACAGGATGTTTCACCTGTAATTTTCCAATTTGGAGGTTAAGCCAGACCTGCCCCATAGACTCTATGGGCTGATTCCCATAAGCTGCGAGTGACAAATCACTGGGTGTGACGTGTAGGGTCCTCTGACTCCCCAAGGAAGCAGTGAGTCTATCAAAGAGACTCGAGGTAATCAGGGTAGCCTCAGAGGCTGAATCTATCAGGCCCTCACAGAGAAAAGCCTGATGAATTGTAACAGGAACAGTATACCTCTGTCCTTTTGGCTTGAGTTTACCCAGAAAGTACTTGTGCTTCCTGATGGTGTCAAAGGCTGGACCCTCGCTGTCCATTGCAGGACTGTCACTCTGTGTCCATGGGGTGGCATCTCCAGCTGGTCTGGATGTCTGAACTGGCTGCACCTGTGCCATAGTGACCTGTGGGACAGAAACAAAGTCGGTTAGTCATTCAGTCGCATTAGAAGGGGAAGAGGAGTCAACCAGTTCCTCCTCTGGCTTCTGAGGCACACTACTAGCAGGAGCCGCCTGTGAGGAGCTGAATGCAATGGTAGCCTTCATCATATCTGTCAGCTCGCTTATTCTCTTCTCCAGCTCCAGGTATTTGTCAAAACCGGGCTTTCTCTTCCAGTTCTGGTTCTGTGGAGTGAAACGCTGATTCCCAGAGCGCTGCTTAGACCCAGATGACTGGTTATTCTGGGGTGGCCTGGGAGGATTCTGTGGAGCAGAAGGAGAAGAGTTATTTTCTAACGAAAGAGTGGATTTTACAGCACTAACGCACTGTTTTGGCTCTCTGGCTTTGCTGGGAGCCCGGACTGTGCTGCCAGTATTGGTTGCTCTCATGTTGGGAACAGCTTCCCAAATCCACTCAGCATGTTCTATCACACGTGACAGGGGTTCGTGACGCTTGTCAGACATATAAGGCTTGATAGATGGAAGGAGCAACTGACAGAAAAGATTACGAAACTCCTGATGGTGTTCTATTGTTTCCCAAGAAGGGTCACTCTGGAAGAAAGTCTGCCTAAGTCTGTAAGCAAACTCTCGGGGGGTTTCATTTTCCCTATGAGTCATACTAAATGCTGCCTGCTTTGCGGCAATATCATCAGGGTATGGCCCATAATGTTTCTTTAGTGCCTGTTCAAAGATGACAATGTCCTTCTTTTCATCGTCTGCCATGGCCCGAATGAATTGCTGACAAGGCACATCAAAAGACCATGGAAGATACAAAACCATGTCCTCCCCCCTGGTAATGTTCAGTGCCCGAAAGGCATCTTTGACTGCAGTTAAATGTTCATTTATGGTGGCATGACCAGTTTTCTCAAAAGGAGTGACCATGCTCCGCAAGGTCTTGATAATTTGTAATTGTGCGGCAGAAGCGCCATCATTTTTTTGGTTTCCTTGCAGGACACGAGAGCATAAAGGATTTTGCTTGCCTTCAGCTCCCTCTGGTGGTCGCTGCTGGTACAGTTTTCCATCACTCGGGGGATTTCCCACTCCCCCCCTCCACTGTTCCCTGTATGGGGAGGGGCCGAGAGTAGGGTGGTTCACTCCGCCCTGTTTCTCTCCTGTGCTCATGCGCTGATTGGAGAGAACTGACTTTGTTCTGGAAAAGCTGCCGTTCTACACTGGGCAGGGTTTCCAGTGGCAAACTGCCGTCATCTACCCTCTGGTACTTCGAGAAGCCTAGAGGGCTGAAATTATCCCTGTACTCTGTCTCATTACTCTGAGAAGTGGACACACAAGCCAATTCAAAACAGTCAGCTCTTAACTGCTGGATTTCTAGGTTAACTCTCTGCATTTCCTGCCCACATTCCTGACGTGCAACAACTAGCTGCCTTTGCAGATCGGCTGTACGCCGTCTCTCTGCCCTGAGAGCAGACTCTGTGGCTTTGAGCTCAGCCATCAAAGCACTCTCTCTTTGCTCAAAAAGAACCGCGTCTGCTTTTAATTTCTTTGTCTGAGAAGCCATCTCAGACCTACAAACTGCTAGAAACTGCAACTCCTTTTGATCCTGTTCACCCCGCCTCTTAAGAGCGGAAACCTGAGCCACTAGCTCTTGGCATCGCAGACACCACAGGCTAGTAGTGCCTGGTGAAAAGAGGCTACCGCTAGCTCGTCTGGTCGCCTCAGCCTGAAGTTCGTCAACTTGATGACGTAACTCAGCACTCTGCTTTTCACACTGGTTAGCTGTCTCCTTAGCACACTGTATCTGACTGTGAGCAGTCCTTAAATCAGACTCTAGCGATTCAGATTTAGTTTGCAGGTGACATAATGCCTTCTGCAGTTTGTCAGTAAAAATATGCAGCACACAGGCATGTTCGGCTACCATATCCACCGGTAATTTAGCCTTATGGGCCAGAAGCCGGTCTAGGAACTCACTGAAAAAGCTATCAGCCCTAACAAGCTCTTGCGTATCTGTTGTAAGGCACTTAGAAAGTCTTTCAATGTGGTCGGCAGTGGTATCTTTCGACCAACATAGGGAAGCTAATTTCTGGAATGCCAAATCAACCTTATCTGCGTGAGCCATCGTAAATCAATAGCTGAGACTGTCTGTAAAAACAAACACAGGGCACCGCTAGAAGTACTCTAATGCAGAGAGCCTGTAATGGGGGTTGCAAAGCCGTCTCACAGACAATGCTCTCTGGCCACAAAAACCTCAGCATAAACAGCTGCGTTGACCACAATAGGACAATGTAGAAATATTACACAAATTCTGAGAGGCGTGGCACATTCAGAAATACTCATCCCGGACGAGCCCCCATATGTAGGGTATATTAGTAGCACAAAAAAAATAAGTTAGACTCTCTGTTGTCTAGGGGAATATGGCTACTATCCCAGCCCAAAGTTCTGTGAGTTATTCTGGCAATGAGCCACGAAAGAATTCTGGTCTGCAGATATATATTAGACTTTATTATAGGCAACCAAATAGAAAAATATACACACATATATATGGCTAATTAGAAACATAAAGTAACAATTTGTTATTGTACAGATATACAATTGGACAACGTAATAAATCAGATTAGGAACCAGACGTCACTGATTCGCTCTGCACTGAGGAAAAGCAAGAAATATATTGCTAACCCCTTTGCCCATCCAGGAGAGGAGAGATAAGCCAGTACCTTAGCTCTGTCGGGCAGAGACAGCTTCGTCCAAGGATGCAGCTGTTAGCTAATGCCGGCTCCAACCCCTTCAGAGGCGAGCCGCAGTAAGTCTGAACCGGAGGTATCTGTGAAAGTCTTATCTCAGACCTGTGGAGGACGGCCTAGCCCACACGTAGGGGCCGTCTGGCGGAAGGCTCAGGGCGCAGGAATCAGGTACGTAGTGCACAGCAGCAGGACCGGTGCAGAAGTCTATATGTCCAGGTGGGGAAAGTCCCCAACTCACTCTTACTCTCCTACTTACAACTAACTAACTAAAGTTTCCAGCGCAGAATGCATAATTCTGTGTGAGAATCCTCCGTAATAGGTCCGATGATTGGTGGGCACCAGGCAGTCTGAGGTATTCTCAGCGAATCAGAAGGTCGATGATGAGCAGCTTCTTGCAAACAAAGGAGCCATGGTAAAAGTCAGGCAGAAGCAACAGTATGTAACTTCTGGGCATGTACAAGTGTCCAAGGCCAGCCACGGACAATAGCCTCTGTATGCATGCACACTTAGAAACGCTGTGCAAGCAGTTGCATGAAGGACAGGCTTATAGCTGAACACAGCAAAAGTGAAGTCAAGAATCCATCTTGTTTTGTGCAGTTTGGTTCATTTTGGTTCAGGCCTGAGTTGCTGAGCAGGCCAGAGATTTGCATGTAGAATTGCAGGGGTACCAGCCCTACAATTCCATAGTGGTGGAATCGGCCATGCATCGACTTAAGAGTCAGAAGATGCACTCCTCGGTGCCTCCGGGTAAGGAGGCCCGGAACCTGGATGCCCTCGGTAGGAAGTGCTTCCAGGGCTCTATGCTTGCTTGCCGAGTCCAGACATACCAGTTATATATGGGCATGTATCTTCGAGACCTGGCAAAGGAAATTGCCGGGTTCTCTGCTGGTCTCTCGGAGGAACCTTTGCAGAGGTTCCAGGCCTTGTCCATTGGCATTCGAGAGTGTTCGAAGTTTATTTCTCGAGCAGCCTACGATGGCTTCGAAGCGTCGGCTCGAGTAGCCGGAGCCGGCATCGGTGCTCGCCGTCAGGCTTGGCTTTCAGTCATCCGACCTCGAGCCATGGGTGCAGGACAAGTTGGTCGATGTCCCCTGCAGAGGTGAAAACCTCTTTGGCAAGCCCATGGCTGAAAAGGCGGCAGAACTCGAGTCCGAGACTCTCACCAGAACTCGCCTATCCAGAAAGACCTCTGCCCCTTCACAGAAGAGGAAGGGCTCGGGGAAAAAGCCCCTTTACCCGAGGAAGGTGTCTGCCTATAAACAACACCACCCACAATATCAAGCCTCAGCAGCTCCCCATCAGGGCCAGCAGGCTAAGGGACAGGGTAATGGGTCCCGTAGGCAGAAGGCCCCCAAGCCCACTACACAGGCCCCTGCTCAGCAGGGTGGGGGGTTTTGACTATGTCGGTATAGCCTCTCCCCCTCCGCAGCTTTCGCTCAGCATGGGGGGCCGGCTGACCCACTTTGCCCACAGGTGGTCAGCCATAACATCCGATTCCTGGGTGCTGCAGGTGGTTCAAAAGGGCTACCTCTTACATTTTCACCAGGTGCCTCCTCCCTACTTTCCAGGGGAGCCTCCAAGACCCCCTCTGCACAGAGACTTACTCCTTCAGGAGCTGAAAAGTCTGCTCCAGGAACAGGCTGTGGAGCCAGTGCCCCAACACCTGTGGGGTCACGGGTTTTATTCGAGGTACTTCCTGGTACCAAAAAACAGGAGGCCTCAGACCCATCCTGGACTTGCGCAACCTCAACAAGTTCCTGCAGCGGGAAAAGTTCAAGATGCTTACCCTTGGAATCCTACTGCCCTACCTCCAGCAGGGAGATTGGCTATGCTCCTTGGATCTAAAGGATGCTTATACTCACATCCTTATTCATCCGGACCACCGGCAATATCTAAGATTTATGGTGGCAGGGAATCATTATCAGTACCGCGTACTGCCCTTTGGCCTCTCCTCCGCTCCCAGGGTGTTCACGAAATGCCTGGCAGTGGTGGCAGCCTTCCTGAGGCTTCAAGGCCTCTTCGTCTTCCCCTACCTAGACGACTGGCTCATCCGGGCACAGTCTTCCCTAGAGGTCACTCAGGCCACTCAACGCACAGTGGCTCTGCTTCAGCACTTGGGCTTCGTCATAAACTTCGAAAAGTCCACTTTGCTCCCCTCTCAGGATCTCGAATTCATAGGAGCGCGGCTGGATACTCTGCAGGCTCGTGCCTTCTTGCCTCTGGAACGGGCCAACAGGCTCATAGCTCTGGCCGGCAGGTTCCACAGCGCGTCACCGGCCTCTGCCAGACAATTCCTGCAACTGCTCGGTCACATGGCCTCCACGGTCCATGTCACTCCGAATGCCCGTCCACATATGAGACCTGCTCAGTGGAGCCTTCGCACTCAATGGCATCAGGTCACAGGGAGACTGACGGACTTAATACAGATCTCCGACCGCCTGGTCTCCTCTCTGCAATGGTGGCTTCACCTGCCCAATCTGGTACTCTGCATGACCTTTGTCTCCTCCACCTTCCCAAGTGCTAACGACAGATGCCTCTCTCCTGGGATGGGGAGCGCATTGCCAGGGAACATGCACTCAAGGCCTTTGGACACCTTGGGAGGCTGCTCAGCAGATAAACTTCCTGGAGCTGCGGGCGATCCGCCTAGCTCTGCGGACCTTCTCTCACCTCACTTCTCGTCGGTCTGTACTGGTACAGACGGACAATCAGGTTGCCATGTTCTACGTGAACAAACAGGGGGGCACGGGCTCCCTCCTATGTCAGGAGGCTCGGAGACTGTGCTCTTGGGCAGTCGACCACGACATCCTCCTCAAGGCTGTTTACCTGCCCGGGCAGGAAAATTGCCTAGCCGACAAACTGAGCCGGATTCTGCAGCCGCACGAATGGAGGTTGAACCCTGTAGTTGTCCAGCGGATCTTCCGCCGGTGGGGCCTCCCCACCGTGGATCTCTTTGCCAGTCCTCTAAACCGGCAACTTCCCAGGTTCTGCTCCCGGCACCCGCATCCTCTCAGGGTAGTGCCGGATGCTTTCCTCATCTCGTGGTCCATGGGCCTACTGTATGCCTTTCCTCCCATGCCACTTGTGTCCCGGACGCTGTTCAAAGTTGTCCAGGACAGGGCCTCTGTGATCCTGGTAGCGCCCAGGTGGCCGAGACAACCCTGGTTCCCTTTACTCCTACACCTAGCGGTGGACACCCCTCTTCCTGTGGGGTTTCAGCCCAATCTCCTGACCCAGGATCAGGGTACTCTCCTGCACCCTAACCTCTGGGCCCTTCATCTGATGGCCTGGCTGCTGAAAGGGTAGTCCTAGCTCCGCTCTTACTTCCTCCGGAGGTGGAAGCTGTCGTCCTGGCGTCTCGGCGACCTTCCACCTGGAAATCTTACGCCCTTAAATGGCGTCGCTTCTCGGTCTGGTGTTCTTAGCGCTCTGAGGACCCCTTCGCCTGCTTAGTATCGGTGGTACTGCAATATTTGCTTCACCTCTCCGATCTAGGCCTCAAATCCAACTCTTTCAGGGTCCACCTCAGTGCTCTCTCTGCACATCATTCGCCGGTGGAGGGCCAGCCTCTTTCCTCGCACCCCTTGGTGGTGTGTTTTCTCAAGGGCCTTCTTCTGCTTAAGCCCCCGTTGCGCCCTCCAGCTCCTGACTGGGATCTCAATGTGGTCTTGCAAAGGCTTACCTGTCTGCCTTTTGAACCCATGGCTACCTGCCCTCTTCGTTTCCTCTCCTGGAAAACTCTCTTCTTGGTAGCCCTTACCTCCGCTAGGCACGTTAGTGAACTACAGGCCCTAGTGTCGGAGCCCCCATACACTAGGTTCTACAAGAATAGGGTAGTCTTACGGACTCACCCTAAGTTTCTTCCAAAGGTGGTCTCCCTTTTTCACATCAATCAAGAGGTGGTTCTTCCGACCTTCTTTCCCAGGCCGCATGCCAGCCGAGCTGAAACTGTTCTGCATACCCTGGACTGTAGAAGAGCCTTATCCTTCTACCTTGACCATACGCGAGAGCATAGAAAAGCTGTCCAGCTTTTCGTATCTTTTGACCCCAATCGGTTGGGGGTATCCGTCTCTAAGCGTACTTTGTCCATCTGGGTAGCTGACTGTATCGCCTGGGCTTATGGGGCAGCCGGCCTCTCCTTAGAGAGTCGAGTCACGGCTCACCGTGTCAGGGCGAAGGCTGCGTCAGTGGCTCATCTCCGCTCTGTTCCGTTGGCAGACATCCGCCGGGCCGCTACTTGGTCTTCAAGCCAGACGTTTGCGGCTCATTACTGCCTGGAGAGGGAGTCCCGCAGGGACAGTGCTTTCGGACAGGCAGTCCTCCACAATCTCTTTGAGGTCTAGGCAACTCCTACCCTCTGGCCCTGGTGTTGGGCTACCGGCCGGATTCGTATTCAGAGAAGATTCCTTCCTTCTGTACTGTTGAGCTTGAGGGAGCTCTTTTTTCGGCTTGAGGTCTCCGGTAGCCTTAAGCTCGGGAGTCCCATAAGTGAGGACTGACTTCCTGCTTGGTCCTGGAGAAAGAGTAGTTACTCACCTGTAACAGGTGTTCTCCAGGAGCAGCAGGAATCAGTCCTCACTACCCTCCCTCCTCCCCTTGGAGTTGCAGTCATTCTTATTATCTGTTTGTTTTTGCTAACTTTTTTGCTATCTTTCTGCTATGTCATCAGACTGAGCAAGATGGCACCCTTGGGCGGGAAGGGGACCGCGCATGTGTGCTGCAATTCCCAAAGGCTTTCTTCGAAAGCTGGGGAAAATTGCTCCGCGAGGGCTCCGTCAGTGCTGACGTCACCCATAAGTGAGGACTGATTCCTGCTGCTCCTGGAGAACACCTGTTACAGGTGAGTAACTACTCTTTAAAGCCACAGCAGGCCTTTTAAGCAACTGCACCTGTGTGGTCCAGGCCTGCTGTTCTTCCGCCTCTGACAGGGAGTTAGCATCCCACTCACTTATGTGCACACTCATGACCTGCCAGTCCTGTGGCCTCTGATGCAAACAGTTTGCTCTGCTGCTGTCTTGCAGAATATGGAGGGGCTGTGGTGCTGCCATTTTCCTGGACACTTGGGTGAGGAGGAAAGGGGAGGTGCTAGACAATGGGGGAGTACAGGACCCAGAGTCAACTGGGGGAGGCTTGCATGGCTGAAGGTTCACCTCAGGCAGCCAGCCCTGTTCTTATGCATAGGGCCTCTTTTAATGAAACAAGTCCAAGGGTTGGCATTGGCCCAGGAAGGGGGAAGTTATGAGTTCTTCCAAGATATAAGAAGTTTTATGAGGTCCAAACTGGAGCACAAGGAGGGCTGGAAGCAGGACTGGTGCAAAGATAAGAGTGCCCTAGTTGAATCTTTAGTCTTACATGCCTCCCTGAGGTCTTGATGATTAAAATCAACAATTATCATTCCAACACAACCCTTCCAATAATCCATAGACAAATGCATAATTGGACTTTGCTTTATATGTGCGTGTGCCTGATCTCCCTACAAGTAGAAATGTATTGCTGATTCTTTCAGTTTGTGGCAGTTGGGATCTATTTTGTTTTGGCTGCTATTCTTTGCTACCCCCTCAAGCTGCCATGCTAGGCAGATGCCTAGTCTTGCAGTGGTTGAACTGGCCCTGACCAAGAGGCACAGTTGGTGGCATTGGGTACAAGGTATGAATGTGGGAATACTGCCAATCTGATCAGCAAGGGGTCTTCAGTCGTGGTTCCCCTTAAAAGATGAGCTTTCTATTGGAGAGAATAATGATCTTATGATAGTCTGCCCCTTCTTGGAAGGAGGAGCTAACGGTCATGATTTTGGAGGGACTAACCATTTTGGAGTCTCCCATGCAAGAGGCAGGAACATCTGGAGAACCTATCTTGGAGGACATTTGTAAATTAACAAAGGCCATCTGGCCCATCAGCTAGAGCTTTACTTGTTGGTCCCAGAAGAAAAGGAGAGACTCAAACTACCTAAGGCAATAACCAAGAAGACTTTACAGCACAGCTCAGCTCTTAGAGATCTTCATGGCCGTAAACACAAGTGGTTAAAGCAGGCCTTTGAGGTGTCAGCTTTGGGGCTTTAGGCTGCCATCTGCAGTGCTTATGGCCAGAGCTGCTTTGCTCTGCTTCCTGCAGCAAGGTCATCTTCTGAATCTTCAGAATTGTAGCAGCCAGAGTGGTGGTCCTATGAAAGATGTCTCTGGATGACTTGGGAGCTGTGGGAGGTGGATGTAGGCATGCACCTGAAGAGGTGTGGCAAAAAGAGGAATGCCTTTTAGGAGTGCCTTCAGAGCCACAGAGGAGCAGGGAATCATTGGCTGCACAACAGGAGGAGAGGAAGGCTAAAGGAAAGAGGCTGTGGCTGTGTATATTAGAATAAGAACATAAGATATGCCATACTGGGTCAGACCAAGGTCCATCAAGCCCAGTATCTTGTTTCCAACAGTGGCCAATCTAGGTCATACGTACCTAGCAGTTTCCCCAAAAAGACACAGGTTCCACAATGCTTGTACTGGGTCAAGCATTGATATCCCGGGTCCCTTCTTAATAATGGTTTATGAACCTTTCCTCCAGGAACTTGTCCAAACCTTTTTTAAGCTCAGCTACACTAACAGCCTTTACTACATCCTCCGGTAACAAATTCCAGAGTTTGATTACACATTGAGTGAAAAAATATTTTCTTTTATTAGTCTTAAATAGTTTACCCTGTAACTTCATTGCATGTCCCCTAGTCTTTCTATATTCTGATAACGTAAACAATCGATCTACGCTTACCCGTTCCACTCTGTTCATTAATTTATAGACTTCTATCATATCTCCCCTCAGCCATCTCTTTTCCAGGTTAAAGAGCCCTAACCTTTTTAGCCTTTCTTCATAGGGGTATCCTTCCATCCCCTTTACCATTTTGGTGACTCTTCTCTGAACCTTTTCTAATAACGCTATATCCTTTTTAAGATACGGTGACCAGAATTGCACGCAATATTCAAGGTGCGGTCTCACCATGGAACGATATAGAGGCATTATAATATCCTTTGTTTTATTTTCCATTCCTTTCCTTATGATATCTAGCATTCTATTTGCTGTCTTGGTCGCTGCTGCACACTGGGCTGAGGGTTTTATTTATTTATTTATTACAATCTTTTATATACCGTGCTATTTGATATCAGCACGGTTCACATACTACAACATCAACAGAATAACAGGCTATTCCGTGTTTACAGCAAACAGGTATATAAACTTGGGTAACAAGGTAAACTTATTACAAACATGATTATATAAAAGGTATCATGACAACACAAAAGTCCTAGTAATCTTACTGAGAAAGTGGGAGAGGCTATTTAAAGATGAGGTGTGTCTCTTATTTGGGGGGGCTTTTGCTGGGGGTAATGTTTGGTGGGTAGTATATGAGGAAAAAGTGATATTTAAGTGCTTTCCTAAATTGGGTTAAGTCAGTAATGGCACGAACGCTTGGTGGTAAGGCGTTCCAGCATCTTGGGGTGTAGAATATAAAAGATCTGCTTGCCGTTATCTGGGTGCATTTTGTTACAGCCTTAGGAAGTGTTAGCGTGTTTATAGCCGTCGGTCTTCTGGATCTAGTAGATGGAGTTACATGGATGAGATTTGAGAGTGAAGAGGATGAAAGTCCGTGGATGGCCTTAAAGGTCAGCAGTATGGTCTTGTAAGTGAGCCTACCATGTATGGGGAGCCAGTGGAGTTGTTTTAGTATAGGAGTCACGTGCTCGAATCTGGTGACTCCCTGAAGGATCCTAGTTGCGGTGTTCATAGCAAGTTGTAGAGGGTTAATAGTGGATTGAAGGCCTTGTAGGATAGCGTTAGCAAAGTCGAAATGTGGTAGAATTAACGCTTGGTATATTGTCCTGTAGTCTTCTGGATCAAGTAAGGAGCGAAGATGCCTGAGAGAACGAATCTTGAAATAAACTGCTCTTACTGCATTCTCTGTGTACTTTCATATCTAGATGTTGATCCAGTGTGACCC
Source organism: Ichthyophis bannanicus (assembly GCA_033557465.1). Classification (NCBI taxonomy): domain Eukaryota; kingdom Metazoa; phylum Chordata; class Amphibia; order Gymnophiona; family Ichthyophiidae; genus Ichthyophis; species Ichthyophis bannanicus. Next base: position 289,427,198 of record CM066040.1, on the reverse strand, counting down.
CCAGATAACGAATTGTGGATTTTGTTTGCAGTTCTGCTTCTTTAACTCTTACATATGATGGTGGGGTGAAGTTGTGGTCCCTTGTAATGAATAGAACCTCTGTCTTCTTGTGTTGGATGCGGAGGTTTTGGGATAGGAGCCATTTAGAAACTGCGTCAAAACATTCTGTCAGAGGGGAGAGATTCAGAAGTTCTGTAGAGAACGGGGTGTAGAGCAGGATATCATCAGCGTATATCAGGCAGCTCACATTAAAAGATCTGATGAGATTAAAGATAGGTTGTATGTATATGTTGAAAAAGAGTGATGATAGTGAGGAGCCTTGAGGAGGGACTCCTTGAGTTTGGTGGAAAGGTTCGGACGTAACTGATCCAGATTTCACACATTGCCATCTTTCGGCAAGGTATGATTTACATCATTTTAGCGCATTACCACAGATACCCTTTTCTTCAAGCCACCCCAGGAGAAGTTTGTGATTCACTGAGTTGAAAGCTGCGGCAATGTCAAGAAAGATGAGCGTGAACCCTTGCCGAAGGTTATCAATACCTGAGATTATGTTGCTGAAAAGGGTAGTAAGGAGAGTTTCTACCCCATGATACTCCCTGAACCCATGTTGGCATTGGTCGAGTGGGGCTGCGGTGTCTATGTGATCTTGAACTTGTCTTTCTACCTCTTTCTCGATGATCTTGGCTAATAGAGGTATGCTTGCTGTGGGTCTATACGAATCGACTTTCTGGGGGTTTAGTTTGGGATTTTTTAACAGGGGTCTGATGGAGGTATATTTGAGGTCTATGGGGAAAGTTCCAGTTGTGAAGGAGAGGTTCATAAGTCTTGTGATGAAAGGACTGACTTCTTTACGTAGCTCTTTTATCCAATAGGCTGGGCAGGGGTCGGATTGTGCAGTAGTGGTATTGATGGATGTAATAGTCTTCAATGCATTTTCTTGTTGGTGTGGAGAACACCGAAAGGGGAAGCGTATAGGTGGACAGTTGTGCTGTAATTAATGAGATTGTATCTGTCTGGAGTAGTTTAGACTGAAGGAAGTCAGCGAATTCTTGAGGGTGAATTGCATTTTGTTCTGGGGAGGGTTCTTTCGATAAAGTCTTAACTAAGTTGAACAGATCACGTAGCTTGTTCAGAGACCTTTTGAGTATGTCAGTGTGATGCTGTTTCATTTTCATCGTGATCATGTTTTAACATGTTATCATAAGAACATAAGAACATAAGAAATGCCATACTGGGTCAGACCGAGGTCCATCAAGCCCAGTATCCTGTTTCCAACAGTGGCCAATCTAGGTCATACGTACCTAGCAGTTTCCCCAAAAGACACAGGTTCTGCAGTGCTTGTACTAGGTCAAGCATTGATATCCTGGGTCCCTTTTTAATAGTGGTTTATGGACCTTTCCTCCAGGAACTTGTCCAAACCTTTTTTAAACCCAGCTATACTAACAGCCCTTACTACATCCTCCGGTAACAGATTCCAGAGTTTGATTACACGTTGAGTGAAGAAATATTTTCTCTTATTTGTCTTAAATAGTTTACCCCGTAGCTTCATCCACAATGACGCCTAAATATGTGCATGTTCGTCCAATGGCCCTTGCCCAGTCCCGTCAGCATGTAGTGCTGAATAAATTCCCCTGGGTTTGAGAAGCCTTTCTACCTCAGCTGTCTTGCTGAATACAGGCTTGTACAGGGGATTGCTAAGACACCATCCTCTCTTAGACTGTTCAAGCTTCTAGCTCATTCCTTGATGTTGGAAGGTCATGCTGCAGCTTTAGTGGTTCTGATGGCGAATACTGGTTCAGGAAGTGACCATAGGGGTCCACTTGTGGTAGGGTTATGATGCCTCGTGCTATGACTCTTCCTTGTGAATCGGGAGTTGCTTCCCAACCATCCATTGTTTCTAAGGGTCAGTAAATTTCTTTGAAAAAAATGTTTTTGGATGCTGATTTCTCACACAGAGGACTTACCGAATGAAACCAGCTCTCGATCCTGACTTTTCAGGAAATGGTGCTTAAGTTTGACGATCAAGACATAACATATTGCAGAATCTCCAGGAACAAGCAGGAATGAGTCTTCACATATGGGTACGTTGGCGCCGACGGAGCCTGCACGGAAATGCTCCCCAGCATCCAATCAGAAAGCCTTTGGGAGCATCCCCCGCGCCTGCGCGGTGACTTCCCGCCTTTCCCACTGCCTCTCCTCAGTTTTCGTTTTTCCGCGGAGCCAACAGGACGTACCTCCTGTCACCGCAGAAACTTTTTTCCTTTAATTTCCTTTTTTTTCTTGTTTTCTTGTGGTCGCGGCTGTCTTCCCGCCGATACCGGTACCGCCGGTGTCTACTCTTCTTTTTTCCGACTTTGAGAAACTTTTTTCCCTCAGTTTTCTTTTTATCTCTCTGAGGCCTACCAGGCCTTTCCAACATGGAGCCTTCCTCCCCTAAGAAGTGCCTCCACTGTGGAAACTTAGTTTTCTTTTTAGACTCCAATGCCTGGTGTCTATCCTGTTTGGGCCCTGACCCCTTTTCCCCCGGTCCATCGGGCTATAGTATTGGGAGAAGACCTTCTCTTTTTCGGTTATCCCTCGATGCCGTTTTTCCATCTCGGGCGAGGATGGCGGTTTATTCTTCTCTCCAGGATCAGGTAACCCACAAACAGTCTGTTAAGACTAGCCAATCCTTGAAGGGTAAGTCTCATGCACCGCATGATGACGGCTCCGGCCTTGCCCTCAAGACCTCATTGGCAATAAGACCCCGGCGGGAGTCTTCGGGCTCCAAAGCATTTACGGGGTTTCAGGTTGTTCCTGGGGTTCACTCCTCACAGAACATACCTGAGCCGTGCTCGGGGGTGGTATCCGCTTCGAGCGGTACCGATTCCCCGGCATCGGCACCGGTGTCGAGTGTTCCACTCTTCACCGAGGATCGTCATCTGGTGTCCTCGGTACCTTCGGGGCCGATCGATACGACCCAGACTGGCTTTCCTGCATCCCAGCCATGCGCGGGGTTGGTACCGGCTTCGAGCGGTGCCGTTCCCCCGGCATCGGCACCGGTGTCGAGTGCTCCACTCTTCACCAGGGATCGACGTCTGGTGTCCTCGGTACCCTCGAGGCCGATTGATCCGACCCGGCCTGGCTGTCCTGCCTCCCAGCCCTGCGCGGGGGTGGTGCCGGCATCGAGCGGTGCCGACCCCCCCCCAGCATCGGCGTCAAGTGCTCCGCTCTTCACCAGGAATCGTCATCTGGAATCCTCGGTACCTTCGGGACCGATCGATACGGACCAGACTAGCTTTCCTGTATCCCGGCCGACCGCGAGGTTGGTACCGGCTTCGAGCGCTACAGATGCCCCGCCATCGGCATCGGTGTCGGGTGTTCCACTCTTCACCGGGGTTCGTCATCGGGTTTCCTGGTTGGAATCAATCGATATGCCCCAGGTGGACGTCCCTCTATCTACGCCATGCTTGGGGGGGGGTAACGCCTTCGAGTGGTACCAATGCCCCGACGTCGGCACCGGTGCCGAGTGTTCCTCTCGTCACGGGGCATCATCTTCGGACGTCCTCGGTGCCTTCGGTACCGATCGATATGATTCTGATTGACTTTCATGTTGCGGCATCGCCGATGCCACCACCAACGTCGGTGCCTTCTGGGCATGCATCGATAGCCCTGCTCGCTTCGATGCCCAGTCTAGAATCGATATCCAGTCTAGAGGACTTAGTTCCGACGCAGTGGAGAACCGGTCCATGTCGTTTCCGACTGCGCAGTACCGAGGATAATCTCCAAAGCTCTCTGGTTACCTCTGTGCCGCTTTGGCAACCTCCGATACCTGTTCCGATGGCACCAATGCCGGTACCGGTATCAATGTCGATTCCTGCAGTTCCATCGGTGCCATCGATCCTTTCTATGCCTAGCTTGGAATCGATACCGGGTACCGATGATGCAGTACTGATTGCCTCGAATCAGAACTGTCAGTATCGTCCAACATCTAGCAGAATTCTTTCTCTGCACCAGTCCAGTAGGTCTTCTGGTGTTCACGCTGCTCATTCTGCCTCAGCCGACCCGGGAATAGTCCCTCTGGGAGATCCTTCTTTTCAGAAATTTCTCCTTGACATGGCAGCTTTTGCCATTCCTATTCCTGGCCCTACCTTTACCCGAGACCCTGCAGGAAAGGAACCCATAATGCTTCCTTTACTTCATTCCTTGCAGGACCTTCTTCTGAGGATTTGGGAATCACCTTTAAAGGTTCCTGCGCCTTCTACAGCCATGAGTGTTCTGTATCAGGTGCCTCCCTCTCCGGGGTTTCAGAAAAACCAGCTTCCGCATCATTCCCTTGTAGTGGAATCAGCATTGAGGAAGGTCAGAAGCAAGAAGAAGCATTCTTCTTCTCCACCAGGTCGTGCATCTAAAGCACTTGATGCCTTTGGACGTCAAACCTTCCAAACTTCTATGTTGGCTTCCAGAATTATTTCATATATTTTTTATGAGTCTAACACTTCAGGAGGTCACAGAAAAATTATCTCTTCTGTCTCCTTTTTTGTCAGAACCTAAGGCCTCTGACTATTCCTTGCTTCTTAACCAAAGCAGGAATATCTCTTGGTTTCTTTCCCGTGCTTCCCTAGACTCTTTTGAGTCTGTTAGCAGATCCTCTGCTATTGCCATTGGAGCACGTCGTACAGCGTGGCTGCAAGCTTCAGACTTGAGCAGATGGGCACAACATACACTGGGTAACTCTCCTTGTACTGGGGAACATCTCTTCAATATAGAGGCTTTACGTCAGGTTGCTCATTGCTCCACTGACTTCCCTGGCTATGGAAACCATCCCGAGCCGCCTTTTTCCCCGGGTCGTAGGAAATGCCCTACAAAGCCTTCTTTACCGAAGAAGAGGAAGTTTCATCCTTCTACCCACCTTCCTGGTGTACCCAAGCAAGGGACATCTCATCCTAGTCTGAAATCTCCAGGCTCTAACCAGTCTACCCACCAGCGCCCATAGGTTCCGGTGGGTTGCGCTATACAGTTAACTTCTGCCTCGCGGAAGTTTATTCTTCAAACCCTACGCTGGTTTTTTTCTTTTCCAGTATGCTATGCCCTTGGGGTACTTTTGTCCATGGGTCACAGAATTCTCCCATTCTTACTACCACGAAGGGAGGTTACAACTATCCCATGATAGTTTCTGTCCCCATATGGACATCTTTTCCTTCAGCGGACTTACCATATGGTAAGTCGCTTTCCAACTTCCTCTCTTCCAGGGTTTCCCCTGCTTGAGTTGGTGCCATACTGAAACACTTCCTTTTCTTTCCAGTGTAGACTGGTTGTCTCCCTTCAATGCATGCTCTGAACAACTCATCAGGCAGGGATGGAATCTCTCCGCTACCCTTTGTCTGCTTTCTCTCTGTTTCCATACAGGAGAATCCCCTATATTGTTTTGTTCAGTTGCTGTCTCTGCCGGAATTCACCGCAGCTTATCTTCTTCTAGCCTTATCCTTTCCTCGGATGTGGCGACACACCTGACTCTGTCAGTTTTTTCTCTTATAATTCTGAGAAGCTTTCTATTATGGGCCCTTGTCACAGAGCATTGCTCTCTGTCTCTGAGGGCTTTTTTCTTACAGGAGACATGTTTTTTCTGCGTGAATGTCCACGGAGTTCCCATTCTGGCCGGAATATACTCCTGTTCCTTATAGCTTGGCATCGTGTTTTCCACTCCACTGGGACAACGCATACTCTTTTACCACACAAGATACCCCTGAATCCCTTGCTGGGCCACTCTGGTATCTTCGTCTATGCGTTCTTCTTGTCCTTTGGACATATCAGAGTCCTACAGTACAGCTGGCGTACTCTTGCCAGGCTGCTGTCATCCTCTCTTTTCACACAACCATACTGGTTCTCCCACTGACCTACATTCCTGCTCCACAGAAATAGATTCTCTATATTTCTTCAGGTGGGCTTCCACCCTATTATTGGACCATCACATTCCCCATGTGAAGGTTTCCTGTGGCTCAGTTGCAGGCATGTATTCGTAAAATTATTTCATGTATGTATGGGCATACATGTTTTTGTACCTGGGAGGCATAACCACCCTGTATCTTCTATATATATCTATCTATCTACACCCGTAGGTGTATATATATATCACCCTTGTCTAGACATATATACTCACATGTATCGATATGTATGTCTTTCCATATACATATATATATACTCGTATATATGTATGCACATATTGGGAGATGTCCATAGCACCCTATGTCTCACCTATCTCCCTGACTGTCGGTGCTTAGGTTTTATTTTTCCTATGGGGTCCAGACAGTCAACTTGCCTATTATCATACGGCTCAGTAACTGGGACTGGTTAAACTAACCCTTACTGCTGTGAGGTCAACAGCTTCTATTTTTTTTTTGTTATACATCCCCAATCTATGCAGTCTCAAACTTCAATGTCTTCCTATCTCTTACCAGATGGGAAAGACAGTATTCCTGAGTTCATTTCTGTTCTCCTTGGGAATAGGGGCTTTTTTTTTCCATACCCTCTCTTCCCTTCTGGACTGGGCTCATTTTCCAGATCGGTCAGTCTTCTTCTTTTAGTCCTCCGATGTTTGTCTCTGTACCTAAACGAGTTCTCAGCTTTTCCCGTAAAAGCTTCCCATTGGGGACCTGCCGATCTTCTCCTGTCCCGGTGAACACCTGGGTCTCCTGCCCACTCCAGATTGGGACTTCTCCTCACTGTTGCGGAGTTCCTTGAAGATTCCGCTACTGCATCTACAGTCTACTTCCTACAGTCAAGTAGGTAAGCTCTATATTGTGCTAGCTCACTAAATATTTTAATGATACTTGACATACATTCTAAAGACTTTTTTTCCCTGTCGTCTTTAGATTCGCTGTTCCTCTACAGCTCTACTCTACTCAACTCCTACCCCCCCATCCCCCGGGGGATGCCAGAGATCCAGATTGGGAAATGCCGTCCTGTCCAGGGATACACATTTTATGGGATCTCCCCTGGCACCCACAGCTAGGGAATCCCCATATGTGAAGACTCATTCCTGCTTGTTCCTGGAGATAGCAGTTACTTACCTGTAACAGGTGATCTCCGGAACAGCAGGAATTCGTCTTCACAACCCACCCACCTCCCCTAGCAGTTGTATCTATCTGTTTCCTTTCCTCTTTCTCTCCTTCTGTCTCAGCTATGAAACTCAACTGAGGAGAGGCAGTGGGAAAGGCGGGAAGTCACCGCGCAGGCGCGGGGGATGCTCCCAAAGGCTTTCTGATTGGATGCTGGGGAGCATTTCTGTGCAGGCTCCGTCGGCGTCGACATACCCATATGTGAAGACTAATTCCTGCTGTTCCGGAGATCACCTGTTACAGGTAAGTAACTGTGCTTTCCAGGCTTCTTAAGTTTGAGAATCAATTGTCCTCCTTGCATGCTGTTGTAATAGCTAATATTAGACAGTTGCCAGTGCATATAATAAGATGGGGTCTTTGGGAAGCTCATTAAGAGCCAAGACGTTTTTGAATTTCCCTGTGACTTGCTTTCACACAAAGCTATTCTTCAAAATACCTCAATTCTCAGCATAACCTAATAAAAGTATCTAAGCCGTTCTCAAGGATATAAGCACTGAGACTGAGGAAGAGGGAGGTGTTTATATACCACAAATCAATTCTAAATAAAAGATAAATATATTTTAAGTGGTTTACAGAAAACAAGAAATAGTCTATATCTATCCATCATCTTGGAATCCTTGCAGGATGATAATGCTACAAAAGCTGTTTTGTTCCTTCTACTATTGAGATCTTAAGTTGTGGGTGTGTTTTTTTTCTTCAGGGGAGGGGGAGAAGGGGGAGGTATGTTTATGTGATCAACAGAGTCTTTCCTGATGTGGCTATGGTGGTAAAGGGCATTCCAGACGTTCAAGCCTGGGGTCTTGGCTGGGGATGATAACGTCTTAAAATTTCAAGTCTCTGGTCATTTTATTCTGGAAACAGGTACATTTTAGTTTACACTAATCAGCTAAATTTTCCACAAGAATGTGCCTTTATTTTCTTTTATATAATAATGTATGGATGGTAGGAAGTAGGTGTCTTTAATTAGGCAATGGCATTCTCTTAGATGCTGATCTTTGATCTTCTATTTTTCTTTTCCTTGCCTTTTCTCTCCCATAATGTGGGCCTGCTTGTAATGGTCAAACTGTCTTTGTTTCTTTTGTAGTTAAAAAAAAAATGGCCACCACAATCCAAGAAGGCATCTGCTTGGAAGTGGGACTGACTTAAGTGGTAGATGCTTTGTCTGATCTCATACAAACATCTGTCAGGGGTATGGCAGTATCCACTGGACATCATCTCTGGCTAAGGACTAGTCAGCTACAGCCTCTAAAACCCAACTGCTTAGGAATGTTGGAAGTACCCTTGCCTGGCTCATAATGCCATGCCTCTCAACCTAAAAAGACTCTCCCAAAGCCAAATGAAAGGAACCTTTTAGCTTTGTCTAGCAGTCTGGGATTTGGACTACTAGATTCTTCACTAGCTTCTCGAAAGAGAAGCTTTCCTCTAAAAAGGCAGCCTCTAAAATACAGCTGCTTAGACTATTTCTTTTTTTGAGATAAGCTTCTCTTCAGAGAATAATCTAGTAGTCTGAACCCCAGAAACTTCTAGATTAAAAAAAAAAAAGACTAAATGTTCCTCTTGTTCTGGCTTTGGGAGAGTTGTGTTTTTTGAGGTTGAGAGACATGGCATTATGTGCCAGGCAAAGGTACTTCAAACATTTCTGCTTCCCAAATTGTTAGTCTTCTTTTCTACTGACAGATAAGGTGTGCCAGTCAAGGTCTCCATTTCCTCCAAGGGGGCACAATGATGGGCTGGAGGTGCCCTTCTTCACTGGGTGAATAAATAGTCTAGTTTTTTGTAGAGTGGATATGGATCATGCCTGGCCGGTGGGTCAGATGTGATGAGAAGAGGCTATATGTTGACATTTTTCCCAATATCTTGCAGATGTTTCTCCCTATCAAGTGCCAGGCAAGAGGGTGGCTGTGTTGGTCACCTTCCAGAGGTTGAAGGACTTTAGGGGTGGTGATTTTTTAAAATATATTGGTATTCTAGATACTCCACTGTCAGAATAATATATAAACCACTTTTTTCAAGCTCTGTCTTTTGGTATAGCAAATGGCACATCACACCACCTCCAACGATTATGGTGATTGTGAAGAAAGGTTCATTAGTTCATCCATATCTCAACTATTAACTCATCAGAGGTAAGTTGGAGACAGAAAGCTAGTACATCGCTTCTTGAGTGGTACAAGTGTTGCACTTGCTATGATGGATCATACAGTATAGTTGTGGTCAACATTACCTGCACCCCTTTTAGGTGTGTTGTGTACAATATCTTGAGAAATAATTGGAAATACTTCAACTATATGTCATAATATTTTAATATTATGTTCAAAGGTATACAACAAAACAAAGATGTCTGTGCAACTTAGATGTAGTAATTTCTGAGAAAAAATCCAAAACAAAACAAAATATAACCTGGACAGGAATAATGGCACCCTTCATGAATATTTGGTTGCACAACTCTTGGCAGTGATGACGGCCTCCAAATATTTCTTGTAGCCTCTGAGTTAATAGTTTCATACATCTGTCTGCTGGTAGTTTCTCCCACCCTTCAACAGCAATTTGTTCCAATTCCTGAATTTTTCCAGGATTCCTTTTACCAATGGCAGATTTCAGCACTTTCCAAAAGTTCTTGATTGGAGTGAGATTAGGATTCATTGATGGCCAGTTTAAAACGGTCCATTTTTCCTTTTTAACCATTCTTTTGTACTTTTTGGATGTATGTTTTGGATCATTGTCCTGCTGGAGGACCCATGACCTTCGAGCCAGTCCTAGTTTTCTGACATTAGGTAGCACATTTTGCTCCAAAATACCTTGGTAGTCCTCTGGCTTCATGATTCCTTTAATACATTCCAGGCCTGCAGTTCCTGAGGCAGCAAAACAGCCCCACAACATTATGGAACCTCCACCATATTTAACTGTAGGAAGGGTGTTGGTTATTTATTTATTTAACTGCATTTGTATCCTGCTTTTCACCGGGTCAAAGCAGTTTAACAAAAAAGGGAGGGAGGACAGTAATCAATGCACTAAGGGGGCCAATATTGATGATCTGAACAGAAAGTAACAACTTAGACAATTGACATGAGTCTCTTAGTAGGTAGTTCTGGGGATATGTCAGAAGGTCTGGAAGGGTTGTCAGTGATGGATGTCTGTTTTTGGTCCAAGGTATTAATGAAACAGGATGGTTTCTAGTTGTTTCTGGAATGTAGAAAGGTCACTGTTGTTTCTGATTTGGCTCAGTAGGGAGTTCCAGAGGGAGGGCGCGTACACTTCGAAAGCTCTGTTGCAGGTCTGCTGATTGCACTTTGTTTGTGGGGAATAGTGAGGGTGGTGTTGGTGGTCTGTCGGGTTGTCCTGTTGAGGGGGGGGGGGCTAGGGTAGTAGCGGAGTTGGGAAGTCTGCGTTTGATAGAGGGCTTTGTGGATAAGCAGGGCAGATTTGTATTTGATCCTTGCTTCAAGTGGTAGTATGTGTAGTTCTCTCAGGACTGGAGTGATCATGTTTTTTTGCTTTCTGGATGATTCTTGCAGTGGTGTTTAAGGCAGTTTGTAGTGGATTGGTGTTGGTGGCGGGTTGTCTGTGATAAATTATATTGCAGTAGTCCAGGTGGAGGAGTGTTATAGCCTGCATGACTGTTTTTCCTTATAAACTTCATTTCTTTGCTTGTAAATGTGTTTCTGGTCTGCATTTCCAAAGAGCTCAAATTTGGTTTCATCTATCCACACAAACATTTACTAGAAGGATTGTGGTTTCTCAAAGTGGGTGTGGGCAAACATCAGATGTGCCTTTTTATGTCTCTTTGAGCAGTGGAGTACTCCTTGGCCTTAGCCCATGAAGTCCTCCTTTTGTGTTGTTAAGTGCCATTGAGTCGGAGTCGACTCATGGCGACCCTCTGGATAGCTATCCTAAATTGTGTTCGGTCTTGAGTCAGGCGGCTCATTGTTGACAGACTGGTACCCGTAGCTGCTGTTATTGTATCGATACATCTCATTGCTGACCTTCTATCTTGCCAAGCATGTAGTGCGCAGCATATGGTGTGGGTTGAAACCACCACTCCAGATTGCTCCAGGTCAGCCTTACGCTCTTTGGATGTTGGACGTGGTAGTTGTCCAGCAGTTCGCACTAACCTTCAGACACTTCTTGGATTAATTTTCCTCTTCCCACCACTGTTCCCTCTAAGCTGTGCGCGTGTGCGCGCGCGCACATTCCTTGCCGAGCGAGCGCACATACTTTACAACAGAGCGCACAAAAATTACGGCTCTGATTCTGATAGAAAACAACAGAGACGTCTTAAAATTTAAAAGTTATGACTGTAATTACTAGAAATTTCCAGCTTCATTTAGTAATCGTCTATTTTCATTTAATTTGATTAAAATCAGTGTGGTGTACATTACTGTACTCTGATGTGTAGTCAAATTTTAAAGTATATAACTCCGAGTGTTGTTATGTAGCGCACAAAAATTTAACCTTCCTTCAAAAGCTGCACACAGATGATATTTTATGCGCACACAGCCTACAGAAAATTAGAGGGAACATTGCTTCCCACCATATCCTGGGAGATTCTTGAGATCCATGAGCAAGAAAACTTTTTAATGACATTGTGAACTATAGACACAGGAATCCCAAGGTCTTTGGAGATGGCCTTGTACCCCTTTAAAGTTTGATGATGGGTGATAATGGCTTTTCTGATGGCCTCAGGCAGCTCTCTTGTCTTAACCTTTGTGAAAATAGACCTGGGAGTGAATGTGGCAGTTTTAAACATTAGAGTCTTTATTCATTGGTTGTTGCAAGTCATGTGAATGCTGACAATTGATTACACACATGTCTGATTTTACTGCAATGGGAATGTGGTTCTTCTGTGCAAACTGATTTGCATTGTTTAAGGGTGCCAATAATGTCCTGCCAATGTCCCAGTTTTTATACTGTTTCCTTTTTTACTTAGTAGTCTTTTGTTTGATTTTTGTCAAATATGTGTACACATCTAGTCCAAAGCTGTTTCACTGGCAACTTTAGTTTTTAGGAGATATTGGGCATAAGGAGTTGATCTGCAAGGGTGGTGTTAATGCTGAACACAACTGTAAATTTGAAGAACAAGTGGGAGCCTTCTCAGTGCATCAGATATCTGGGGCTACACTTCAATACTTGGGGGAAAAAAACATTTTCCTTCTCAAGCACAGAATTGTCAAGCTACAGAACCAGATTTTAGATGTTTTCAACCAAGGTGCTTCAGTCCTGGGATTATGAACAGGTTCTTAGTTTCATGGTGATGACACTAGAGTTCTTTTGGTACAAGCTCATGTGTGTCCCTTGTGATTGTTTCTAAATCATTGGTCAGTATAGTTCCAGGCTTACAAAGCTCACCTGCAGTGAACTGTTTCCCAAGGCCAGTCTTAAGTAGTGGCTGATGTTTGCAATCTGGGGAAAAGGCATATTTGAAAATACTCCCCCCCCCCCCCCCCCGTGGGCTGATAGTGATGGGCATCAACCTGAGCTGGGGGGAGGGGGGGGGTGTATTGTCTGAACCAGGCAGCTCAAAGTTGCTGGATGGCAACTAAGGCATCTTGGTTGATCAGTTGACTGGAGCTGAGGACCCTCCCAGATACCAATGCTGACTTTCCAACTGTTAATGCAGGGTAAGGCAGAATTTTTTTCTGATTAAACCAGTGCTTTATGTCAATTGTCTGGGCACCACTTTGCTCTTTGTGCTGCGCTAAGAGGACTTCTTGCAGATTTGATGGGCCAAAACTCATCTTAGGGGTATGTTTACTAAACCAGCCTAATGTTACTGGTGCTAGTTGCAGTATTACTGTGAGGAATGCCATATAAGGTAGTGGGTGTTCTGGTCTTAAGGTAGCAATTGCGGGTTATTGTGTGATAAAGTGCGCCGTGTCTATTATTGCATGACAGAGGGTGCTGTGCACGTTACTGTGCCTCAACCTTCAATCACAGCAACAGAGGTGTAGCACACTGGTTAATACAATGAATGCTAAGACAGGGTTCATGAGTTCGATCCCCTAGTGGGTGTAATGAATAAGGGTGGCCAAGGCAATTCCTTTTCCTGCCTGTAACAGTCAGAAACATTCCAACAATCTGAACTGCCAGCTGAAAATACCTGCACTCCAGTGCCATAACCTAATGCACCTTTTAGGGCGCACTAGAAGGCACATCATAAGCCACCATGTCAGCCAAGGTGGGTCATAATGTGCCCCAGAGGGTGTGATGAAAGGATGACAATCCCCAAGGCATCATATTAGGTGCCCTATAAGCTGGCTGAATCTAAAGTGTGGCCAAAGATGCCCCAAAGGTTGTATAGATGACTCAAGAAATGTTGCCCAAGAGCAGTAAGGTCCCCCAAGTTGAAAAGCAAGAAAGGTATGGGCCAAACAGATGTAACCCTAACACTGCACAGAGCACCAAGGAAAGACAATGCACAAGTGATGGAAGGAAGTAGATCAGAGCTGATGGACCAGACAAATCTGCGTCCAGCCCATGTGGCAGCTGGAAAAATGGACAAACATATTGGGGGCATTGGTAGTGATGCACAGGGTGATGGTAATGTATGTTCCATGCAACAATGACTGTGTGGCAGAGGATGGTAAGATGTGTCCAGCAGAGGAGGTAGAGGTGGCAGGATAGGTGCAATGACAGGAGGACAGAGGAGCAGCAATGCCATGCAGAGCACGCACGAAGAGCTGCAATGCAGAAACGTGTACCAGTGCAGGACATGGGGTAGTAGCTTGCACATCAGGGCAGGATGGCACACAGCTGGCAGACACACATAGATGGACAGAAGGATGGTTGGCAACTGTGATAAGGGTACAATGTGCCAACAGCACAGATCTGCACAGATATGACTGTTACAGGAATGAAAAGTAGCTGTGCAGGACAGGCATACAAATGAAAGATAACAGAGAGGATCAAACCTCTGACCATTAGCACAAATGTCAATTCACAAACTGGTAGGCTACACCACCAATGTGAGGTCATTAGCAAAAGCTGCATAGAATACTGCAGGGCATCACACAAGAAGCCTGCTGTCTGCCAGGATAGGCAAACCTCCAACAGTAACCATGATGGAATGCACATGCAGAGCTGGTGTGTACAGCTCAGATCACAGTCTGTAATTGGGACCAGAGCCACATATAACTACATGCACACACACAATGAAATGTTATGCAGTGGATACCGCATGCAAAAGAGGAAAGAACCTAAACCCAAAGGGCGGCAGGGGATGCTCTGTGAAGCAGGGCAAAATATGGAACAGAACAGAAAAGGAGCATGTGAGAATTGAACCTGCAAACAAGTGTGGCACAGACCAGTTGAACCACAGCATTGCCAATCCCCCAAGTGGACTGCCTATGTGAACACTACAAAGAAAGAGACATATGTAACAGCTAATATGTGATTATACAGTGAAGAGATGGAAGGGTGTGTGGATAGGTGATGACCTGCAGGCAGCCCATGGTCAGGTTGGCACAACACAATAAAATAAGAAAACCCCATATGGGAATCAAACCTGCAACCGATGGTGTTCCAACACATGTCTGTAACCACTATCCCAAATAATCATAGCAAGCACGATGCAAAGATAGTACCTCAAAGGGAATGTGTTTATGGGAACCCGTAACACCCAGTGATGTGGCAGGCGGCTGGCAGCTAGACAGCTGGCACCGTACAAAGATGTGAGCACAGGTGGGCCATGTACATGACCAGGAAATCATTAAATATGTGTGTCAGTGTGGTCAAGCAGCAGCAGAGGCAAATGTACGTCAAATACATATTTTCATTTTGGTTAATCATCAGAGATAGCGTAGTTCTCCAGGACCAAGCAGGAAGTCAGTCCTCACATATGGGTGATGTTGGCACCGACGGAGCCCCCATGTGGAGCATTTCCCCAGCTTTCACAGAAAGCCTTTGGGACTGCCAGCACGCATGCGCGGTCCCCTTCCCGCCCAAGCGTGCCATCTTGCTCAGTCTTCTTTTTTCCGCGGAGCCTGACAGACGTGGTTTGTGTTCACCCGTGAAAAAAGTTGATTTTTCGTGTTTTTCTCGCTTCGACGCCGGTTTCCTCTTCCTGCCTCGGGCTGGTACACCGGTATCGAGCCCGGACTTCTTTTTTCGGTTTTTGTCCTTCGTGACTAGCGTTCGTGCCATTTTTCTTTTTCACTGGCAGCCCTGTCTTTTGACCTTGCAGGGGCCCTTTTTCCCCCAATGGCTGCCAGCGGGTTTAAAAAGTGTGATCGGTGTAAGAAACTTATGTCTCTCACCAACACACATGACTGCTGTCTCCGCTGCCTCGGACCCGATCATGACCCGATGATCTGTGGTCCGTGTGGGAAAATGTCCTTGAAGGCGTTGAGGAATCGGCAGCACCAGAAGGAAAGAATCTTATCTGACTCCACATCCGGCCGGGCCCGGACTTCGTCAGAGGCCTTGATGTCTCGGGACTCAGATCCTGAGCATCGCCGGGGATCCTCTGAGAGGGGGTCTCCCTCACGGGAGCATCGCAGGAAGAAGAAACCCGCGAGGGCAGCGTCGGACGCACTTGGCTTCTGGAGGGCCAGGTCGCATAGCCCTGAATGCCGTCCCGGGTCTTCGGAGTTGGAGAGGCCTGCTAAAAACCCTCGTGTGGAGCCGGAGTCCCCGAGTCACGTGAGTACTGTAGTCCTCGTGGCCTCTCCTCCGGGGGAGCCGATGTCGGGCCCGATGCCGTCGGGGCCCAAGTCAGGGGCTGCTGAGTCTCCTGAGCTCGGACTCAGGTTGACGGCCTTGGAGAGCAGCTTGGCTGCCTTCATGGAACAGCAGCGGGCACTGATCGCCGGTCTCACCGGTGCATCTTCCCCGACCACTGGGACATCGACATCCAAGTCGACCCTGGAGGCCGAGCTGATCCTCAAGTCCATGTGCTCTCGATTCGATCCTTGGCCAAGGTCTCCCTCGGCCTCCCGTTCGGGACCGAGGTCGTCGACGCCGGTACCCTCAGCATCGGGGCGGATGGCATCAGTGCCTGCCCGACCGGAGCTGCTCGATTCCTCCTCCGAGGAGTCGGGCTGGGAAACGGAGGATGAGGAGTCCCCAGACACTTTTCAGACCCGGTGTGTCCCTTCCAGAGTCCGAACCTCGGAGACGGTCGCCCCCCCCGGAGGACACCCGGTTCTCGGATTTCGTGTGGGACATGGCCAAGGCCTTGGCCTTCCCCGCGGATCCCGAGGAGTAGCCTCGAGCCGAGGAGCTCGAGGCCCTGCAGTATGACTCTCCTCCCAAGGAGGCCTTTACTGTACCGGTTCCTCCGATGCTGGAACGGTTGCTCTTCCGCATGTGGGAGGCGCCGGCCTCGACGCCAGTTCTGAGCAAGCGGTTCAATTCCATCTATTGAGTCCGCAAGAGCCCTGGGTTCCAAAAGGCACAGCTACCGCACCACTCCATGGTTGTGGAATCGGCCATGCATCGTCTCAAAAGTCAGAAGATGCACTCATTGGTGCCTCCCGGCCGGGAGGCCCGGAACCTGGATGCCCTTGGTAGAAAGTGCTTCCAGGGCTCTATGCTTGCTTGCCATGTCCAGACCTACCAGCTGTACATGGGCATGTACCTTTGAGACCTGGCAAAGGAGATTGCTGGTCTCTCCGAGGAGCCTTTGCAGAGGTTCAAGGCCCTGTCATCGGGGATCTGAGAGTGCTCGAAGTTTATCTCTCGAGCAGCCTATGATGGCTTCGAGGCTTCGGCCCTTGTAGCCGCTGCTGGCATCGGTGCACGCCGTCAGGCATGGCTACAGTCATCAGACCTCGAGCCATGGGTGCAGGACAAGTTGGTCAATGTCCCCTGCTGAGGTGAAAACCTCTTTGGCAAGCCCATGGCTGAAAAGGCTGCGGAACTCGAGTCCGAGACTCTCACCCGGATAAGGCTGTCCAGGAACACCTCTGCCCCTTTTCAGAAGAAGAAGGGCTTGGGGAAAAAATACCTTTTACCCGAGGAAGTCATCTGCCTACAACTCATACCCTCATTTTCAGGCCTCCACAGTTCCCCAGCAGAGTCAACAGACCAAGGGGCAGGGACATGGGCCCCGGAGGCAGAAAACCCCCAAGCCACCAGCTCCGGCTCCTTCACAGCAGGGAGCGGGGTTTTGACTCCAGTGGCATAGCCTCTCCTCCTCAGCTGGCCCTTCCCAGCACAGGAGGCCGGCTGACCCTGTATGCCCACAGGTGGTCAGCCATAACAAGAGATACCTGGGTGCTCAGCATAGTCCAGAGGGGCTATCTCCTCCACTTCCACCAGGTACCTCCCTCCTACTTTCCAGGGGAGCCTCTAAGACTCCCTCTGCACAGGGACTTACTCCTACGGGAGTTGGCAAGTCTTCTGAAGGAACAGGCGGTGGAACCGGTGCCTCACCACCTGAGAGGTCAAGGCTTCTATTCCAGGTACTTTCTAGTACCAAAAAGAACAGGAGGCCTCGGGCCCATCCTAGACTTGTGAAATCTCAACAAGTTCCTGGAGAGGGAAAAGTTCAAGATGCTTACCCTTGGAATCCTGCTGCCCTACCTCCAGCAGGGAGATTGGCTATGCTCCTTAGACCTAAAGGATGCTTATACTCACATCCTTATTCATCCAGACCACAGACAATATCTCCGATTTGTAGTGGGAGGAAACCATTGCCAGTACAGGGTACTCCATTTTGGCCTAACTTCCGCCCCCAGGGTTTTCACCAAATGCCTGTCGGTGGTGGCGGCCTATCTCAGGGTTCAAGGACTCTTAGTCCTTCCATACCTGGATGACTGGCTCATCAGGGGTCAGTCTCCACAGGAGACCAATCAAGCCACCCTCCGAACGGTCGCTCTTCTCCAACATCTGGGGTTTGTCATAAACTTCGCAAAGTCTGCTTTGCACCCCTCACAGATCATGGAGTTCATAGGAGCAAGACTGGACCCCCTTCAAGCAAAGGCTTTTTTGCCAGTGGACAGGGCCCACAGACTGATGGACTTGGCCAGCCAATTCCACAGCAATTCTCTGGTCTCCGCCAGACAATTCCTGAGGCTCTTAGGCCACATGGCATCCACGGTCCATGTAACTCCAAATGCCCGTCTACACATGAGGCCAGCTCAGTGGGGCCTCAGAACTCAGTGGCTGCAGGCCACGGGACACCTGATGGACAAAGTGAGGGTGTCCAAGCTACCAGCTTCTTCTCTACAGTGGTGGCTTCATCTTCCGAATCTGCTAAAAGGGGTGCCTTTTCAAGCGCCTCAATATTTTCTGGTGCTGACAACCGATGCTTCTCTCCAAGGTTGGGGTGCATATTGCCAAGGAGCATGCACCCTAGGCCTATGGTTCTCTTGGGAGTTCGCACAGCAGATCAATTTCCTAGAGCTCAGGGCAATCGGCCTGGCCCTCCGGACTTTCTCTCATGTCCTCTCTCGCCAGTCTGCCTTGGTGCAGACGGATAATCAAGTTGACATGTTCTATGTGAACAAGCAGGGGGGCACAGGGTCCCGACCTCTCTATCAGGAGGCACAGGACCTGTGCTCCTGGGCAGTCAATCATGGCATACTTCTCAAGGCGGTCTATCTTCCTGGACAAGAGAATTACTTGGTGGACAGATTGAGCAGGATTATGCAGCCACACGAATGGCAGTTGAATCCTCTGGTGGTTCAACAGATCTTCCTAAGATTGGGTCTTCCCACCATAGATCTCTTTGCCAGTCCACTGAACCATCAACTACCCAGTTTCTGCTCCAGGCAACCGCATCCTCTCAGAGTAGCAGCAGATGCCTTTCTCATTCCATGGTCTACAGGTCTCCTATATGCGTTTCCTCCCACGCCTCTAGTGTCCAAGACACTGTTCAAAGTGATCCAGGACAAGGCCTCGATGATTCTGGTGGCACCCAGATGACCAAGGCAACCCTGGTTCCCACTTCTTTTGCAACTAGTGGTGGACACTCCTCTTCCTCTGCGGATGCAATCCAATCTCCTGTCTCAGGAGCAGGGATCTCTCTTACACCCCAACCTCCAGTCCCTCAATCTGATGCCCTGGCTGCTGAAAGGGTAGTTCTAGCACCCTTACTGCTGCCTAGGGAAGTGGAGGATGTGGTCTTGGCCTCTTGGAGGCTGTCCATGCAGAAGTCTTATGCCCTTAAGTGGCGTAGGTTCTCCACCTGGTGTGCTGAACACAAGGAGGATCCTTTCTCATGCCTGGTACCGGTGGTGCTGCAATATTTGCTTCACCTGTCCAACCTTGGCCTAAAATCCAACTCTATTAGGGTCCATCTCAGTGCTCTCTTAGCACACCATTCACCAGTGGAGGGTCACTCTCTCTCAAGCCACCCTTTAGTGGCTCACTTCCTCAGAGGCCTACTTTTGCTTAAGCCTCCAGTTCATCCACCTGCCCCTGTGTGGGATTTGAATGTGGTCTTGCAACGGCTTACTTGCCCACCATTTGAGCCTATGGCTACTTGTCCTTTGCGTTTTCTCTCCTGGAAAGTCTTGTTTTTGGTAGCTCTTACTTCAGCAAGGCGAGTGAGTGAGCTTCAAGCCTTGGTGTCAGATGCACCATACACTAGGTTTTATAGGGTGAGTCCGTAAGACTACTCTGTTCCTAAGTTCCTTCCTGAGGTTGTCTCCTCCTCCTACCTCAACCAGGAGGTTGTTCTTCCAACTTTCTTTCCCAGGCCGCATGCCAGCCGGGCTGAGATGGTCTTGCATACCCTGGACTGTAGGAGGGCATTGTGGAGTGGAGGAGTGGCCTAGTGGTTGGGGCAAGGTACTTCAGGCCGGAGGTTCAAATCCCACTAGAGGACAGCAACCTTGGGCCGGAAGGACTGGGGTTTCTAGTCCCACAGGTGCTCCTTGTGGTCTTGGGCAAGCCACTTAACCCTCCATAGCCCATGTTCCCTGTAAAATAGTTATCTCCAAGTTATAATGCCCTGTTCAATGTAATTTCAGTATGTTCAATGTAAACCGCACTGATGCAGAATAGCGCGGTATATAAGAGAATGTAAATAAAATAAATAAATTGTCCTTCTACCTTAATCGTATGCAGGGACACCAAAGGGCTGTTCAGCTCTTTGTCTCTTTTGACCCTACTAAGTTGTGGTTACCTGTCTCCAAGTGTACCCTGTCCATTTGGGTAGCAGACTGTATCGCCTGGGCATACAGGGCAGCCGGCCTCTCGTTGCAGGGTCGAGTCACGGCTCACTGTGTCAGGGTGAAGGCTCTGGTAGTAGCTCAGCTCAGTTCAGCTCCGCTCTGTTCCGTTGGCAGACATCTGCAAGGCCGCTACGTCGTCTTCAAGCCAGACTTTTGTGGCCCACTACTGCCTCAGAGTCCTGCAGGGACAGTGCTTTTGGATAGGTGGTATGTCCTAATCTCTTTGAGGTATAGGCAACTCCTACCTTCTGGCCCTGGTGTTGGGCTACCGTTCGGGGGCGTTTTCAGAGAAGATTCTTTTTGTTCATGCTGAGGCTCTAGAGGGAGCATATTTTTTCAGCTTTGGGTCCCTGGTAGCCTTAAGTTGGGGAGTCCTATATGTGAGGACTGACTTCCTGTTTGGTCCTGGAGAAAGAGTAATTACTCACCTGTAACAGGTGTTCTCCAGGAGCAGCAGGAATCAGTCCTCACAACCCTCCCTCCTCCCCTCGGAGTTGCAGTCATATGATTTATTTTGTTTTTTGCTGTCTTTTCGCTATGTCATCAGACTGAGCAAGATGGCACCCTTGGGCGGGAAGGGGACCATGCATGCGTGCTGGCAGTCCTAACGGCTTTTTGTGAAAGCTGGGGAAATGCTCCGCATGGGGGCTCCGTTGGCGCCACCGTCACCCGTATGTGAGGACTGATTCCTGCTGCTCCTGGAGAACACCTGTTACAGGTGAGTAACTGCTCTATACTGCCTTTCATAATATCAAGGTGATTGGATAACAGGGGAAAAATCGAAAACACATTTTGCAGGGCAGTAACCCCCATTTTACAGAAAAGTCACTGGCCCGTCGTTTGATGGGCAGGAGAGATAATGTGCATTAGGTGTATTGTGTGCAGTATGCATTAGCCCCCTTCTCCTCCCTGCTGCTGCATACCCCAAATGCGTTAGTTATATGTGTGTGCATGTAGATAGTAGGCGGTGCATGATGAGGGCCCAACACACATTATTCATGCTCTGTTCATAAAAATAGATCTGTCTGCCAACACAGGAGGCACAAAAATGAAACAGCATATGTTGTTAAGAGTAAGAAAGTGTAAACACAGATATCGAAAAATAGGTTACTGCTGTCACATAATGCCTCATATTGGAATCAAAGCAGCACCACTGTAACCCAGAACAATTGTCAAATGCAAAATGCGGATATGCTAACAGGTAGCAGAGGCACATGAACACAGAGAATTCAAATGAAACAAACTGCAGACACATGCAGAGATAACACTATGCAGAAGGTCCCCTGCACTGGTTGGTGTGGATACAGTGTCTGTACACATATATCACGGTACGTGGAAAGCACAAATGAAGGAAGAAAATGGACCCCCCCACTGCCACACTCCAAATATAATGGGGCAATGTGAGCGCCGGAACCTCCGGGGATAAATAGGACTGTGCAGACATGCAATGCTAGGTTTGTAAATCAATGTAGAGTGTCAAGTCTGTACAGTAAACAAACACAATAACCTGTATATAGAGATGGAAAGAAAGGTCAAACATGTTACAGTAACCCACACAGAAGCCATATTGCCACATGCTGTGTTGCACCAACATAATCAGCCACCTGCACCGTGTATGTTGAAATATGATACAGTGATGCCACACATGCACTGTAATACTTTTGGTGAGTGCAAACATCAATCCAAGATGTTGGTGTGCAGTAAGGTGGTGTGGTGGCAAATACTGTGTCATGTCCAAGTGGAGGGTAGGCGGACATGGACAAGAGGACCTCTCCAATGTTCCCCCTGTGCCACACACATGGCTGTATGCTCGTGTTGAACTAAACAGATGAGCTTATCCTGCGTTCCAGGTCACACACATGAGCAAAACACAACAACACAATGTCAGAAGGATGTACAACATACAGTGATAATGTCAGTCCCTGCTGCACATGTAGGGACCAGTACACAGTGCAAAGGGTGTCTGCAACCCAACAAGTCCTGTTAACACTGTCCTTAAAACCCTGGGCAGGCATAGTCATCTCAATATGCCACAGTACTGGAAAGGTCATGTGTGTCTCCTGCGATGAACATGACACCCAGCCAGAGCACAGCAGCAACAGTGTGTTGGACAGGCCTGTCATGCTCAAAGTAGCAGTCCAACAACAACAATAATGTCCATCCTAGGCATGTGTCCCACTTGCAGAGGTCAAACATCCTATGGCACCATTTCCCAGGGATAGTTCCATGGTGGTGGTGTGTCCTCCAACAGGTGGGTGATGGTGACGCCGGATGCACTGTAGTAGATGTGCTGTGTGTGTCCTCTGCCCTGTGTCAGAAGAAGATAAACAATGTATTGGTATGCTGCTTGCAACATCAGCCCAAATTGCAGAGAGTCAAACATCAATATGTACATAATGAAACGTCACACAGGCAAACATAACATGATCACAACACAGAACACAGTGCATGTTGTGGACATTTGGAATTGGAACTGCAGACGAGGGTGTCACATGGATATGGTCATGTCCATGCCCATGCCCATGCCACACAGTCGTTTCACAGCACCACCCCATGTGCATCAGCGTTGGTGTACAGAGACTCAACATGAAAGGTCCATGAAACAAACAGTAAATCATTAACATGTAAAGGCTGATGTCATTCTCAAAATACCAAAGGTGCAACCTACCGTGTGTTTGCAGCAAGTGTCTGTTCAGGATCTCCTGAGGCTCTCAAAGGCCACAACACGTCACAGCGAAGGGAGAAGATGTCATTGAAATGTGTCGAATCTCCATGTCCAGCCACTGTTGATGCATGTCCACATTATGGTGATATCTGTGATACATAAATGCTGTTGCACAGTGGTCTGTCAGCACACAAGAGATAGGTCAGCTTACAACAAACAACACATAGCCACAATGTTCACAAGGTAAACAGCAGTAAGGTAGAGATAGCACAGTCACCACCACTCCCCATGTATACAGACTCCTCACACCACATGATAATGCAAAATGCCTGCACGCTGAATCATCACACAGCCAACCCAAAAACACCCACCCACACAGTATGCTAAGGTGAGCATGCCAGCAGTAGCATACAGCCTGTATGTGCACAATTGGAGAGTAGTGGAGATAAAGGCTTGTCAAATGCAATGATACACTGCTGTTGGCTGATGCTGCAATGTCGGGGAAAGGTGTACGTGCAGCCCACCACTCAAACACCTAGGACCTGCAGACACACGCAGCTCTGTTGGACGTGTCCCAGAGACAGTGTTGGAGAAGACAAACTGGCTAGGAACGCATGTGGATATGTGTGCCAACAGCAACATATGGGGTATGGGGGTACAGGGAAAAGAGGTGAACAATATATGTACAATATGACAGATCACTGCAGACATGTGCTCCCCCTGATTGTCGTCACAAACAAAGTAGCTGTAGGTCCACCTACCCCAGACTACTGCATGTTGGATGACGTACAGTCAGCTGCCACTGCACCAAAGCACCAGGAGGGTCACCAAATATGTCCTGTGGATTGTGGAACACAAGAGAAACATACATATGTCATGTTGGAGCTGTGCAACAAACACTGCACCTTCATGTCCTCAGCTCGCAGACCCCCCAAGATCCTTTACAGGCTGACTGTTCCCCATCACACTGTACAGACTCGCTTCATGCTAAAGTTATCACTGAAGTGTGTGTGGCAAAATACAAGGGCCCGTACTCTGTCTGTACCCTTCCTCACCTCTCTGCTGCCCTCAAAACTGTTGAACAGAACCGTCTCCTTGCTACCGTGTCCTTGCTTGGCTCTAAGGTTGCAGTACTATCCTGTGCCCCCCATATCACTCCCACTGCCCCTTCAGTGTGTGTTCTGGTGTCTGTCCTCTGCTACCCTGCTGTCGGTTCCTGTACCACAGGGAAATATCCAGGGGCTTCTTCCTTATCCTCTGTCAATATCCATTTCCTTGGTGTGGCTATTTCATCCCTTGACCTACATTACCAGCTGTGTGCCGATGAGTTGCAAATATATCTCTCCATGCCTGAGCTATATCTGCTTGCCACCTGACATTGATGGCTGCATGTCATCCCACTGTGTGAAATTCACAATGGCAAAGCATGGATATCCCATACGTGCACCTAAACCCTCCCCTCACATCAGAGTATCTATGTGTGTGTGTGGCCATACCTTCCTTTCTCCAGGGTCCTTAATGTAGGTGTTGTCTTGGACTCCACTCTCCTCCTCTACACATTTACCCAGCTTGTAGCTGAGGCTTGTGGTTTCTTTCTAGATGACATCAGCTATATTTCCCCAGTCCTCCCTGAACACACAACTAAAACCCCAATCCACCCCCTAATCAGCTCCCGGCTTGCCTACTGTAACCTACACCTCGCTGATCTGCCTTTGAATCATCTCTGTCTGCCTCAAAATATGCAACACTGCACTGCATGGCCAATCTACAGCCACACACATAATGGCAATAATACTCCCCCTGTCAGGACACCTCACAGGTTCCCTATCCGTCTCTGCATCCATGTCATGGCTCTCCTGCTGACCTATACATGCAGGCACACTGTGCAGTTGCAATAACGTCCCTTACTGAGTTCAACTACCACTAATACAACTACTACTGAGCATGTATATAGTGCTACTTGTCATATGTAGCGCTATACAGAAACAAGTAACACACAGTCCCTGCTCATCAGAGCATACAAACCAATCAACTCATATTCCAAAATGTGAAGCACACACGTCTAGGCAACTGGTCCCATCTATGGGCCGCTCCCCTACTGTTGACCCTGGACTACACGCCTTTCACCTTGCTGCACCCAAAGCCTCAAACTAACTACCTGTGGCTGTACAGCAGCCCCTGTCACAATCAGCCACAAATCGTGTGACAGCTTACCACCTCCCCCAAGCCTACTAATCCTGACACACATAATCCACCTCCAACCGCTGTTGTGCCCTGCTCACATCTTCTGCGTTTCAGTCATGACTAGATTGTAAGCTCGGATGGCCAGGCAGTGTATGTTATATGTCAGTGCAGTGTTGCATCTTACTGCTATTGGGATACAAATGTTCACTGGTAGTAGTAGTACACACATATCTAAACAAATGTATGTGGCAACATATGCAGTACTTACATGAGAAGACCTCCTCAATCAACTGCTGCCTGACTGCTGTGCCCTCACGTCACAGCCATGTACAGGAGGGCACATAGGATCATCCTCCAGATCCTCATTAATTTGGACAGGGCTATGGTGCCTGAGAGCAATGTTGTGCAGGATGCAACAGGCTATAATGATCTCTGCCACAGTCTGTGCTTTGTATTGTAAGGCCCCGCCTGTCCTATCCAGATACCTGAAGCGACTCTTTAAAATGCCAAAGGTGCGCTCTATGACGGAGTGGCTAGAGGCATAGGCCTCATTGTAACTCCTCTCTGCACGTGTCCGTGGTTGACACACAGGGGTCTGCAACCAGGGGTGACACCCATATCCTGAATCACCTGCAGAAAGAAATGTTGAATGTTAAAGCAGGAGCTCATGTCCACCCAAATGGACACAAGTATGTACGTGCAAACCAAACGCACAAAACATCCTGACACAAATATATGACATCACATGATGGGACACCACAACTATGCATCAGCGTGTGAAGTTATGACACACAAAACAAGGGGTAGGTGTAAGGATTGCAATCAACATAATCTGTAACCATGACACAAATGCTAGCGTCCATTTTACCATCAACACACAGCACCGTAGCAAGGTAGAGCTGGAGGGCACTCCCCCACCCCCAACATTAGATCACACACAGATGAGACACACACACAACTAGGGATACACCTCAAAGACAGACATGTGCACATACGGTTAGTCAGAGGATCACCATGTGCATGTCAGAGATGAGAAATACACACCCAGCAGTATACAATCCTCATACTGGCCTGCCTCAAATTGTCTGAATAGTGCCGAGTGATGCAGGATATAGGAGTCATAGGTGGACCCTGCAAACCTAGGGACCACATTCAGAATATGCATATTTGCATCACATACAACCTGAACATTCAGGGAATGGTAGTGTTTGTGGTTGTGGAACACTACCTCCCTGTCTCTGGGCGGGACCTGGGCAACATGTGTGCAATCAACAGCTCCCATCACGTGTGGTATCCCGGCAAAGCCTCGAAGGCCTGGTTCAGGGTCCCCCACTGTTGCCTAGTGTTGGGAATGGCAATGTAATTCCCCACCCGGCTGATCATGGCACGCAGTACCTGGTGGAGACAGCGTGAGAAGGTGGGGCGGCTCATGCCACCCACTGTGGCCATAGATGACTGGAAACAGCCAGAGGCAAAGAAATGTAGGGCACCAAGGAGCTTGACCAAACCCGGTATGGCATGTTACTGACCAGTCAGGGACTTGAGGTCAGGTCGTAGATCCTCATAGAGCTCCCTAATAGCCCCATGCTCAGGCGGTAGAGGGAGATGACCTGGTCCTCACACATGCCCTGGAGCTGGGCCCTGGGCCTGTAGAGGCGAGGCTGATGAGCCTGCAACTCCGCACACCTCCTGCGCTGTGCTGGCACAGCCCCTGCCTGGCCTGCCCCCACAGCTGCAGGTCTGTGTTGCAGTGGGACTAAATCCATGCCCTGTACCTCAGCCCAATGGACGCCATCTCCCCCATCAGGCAACCGCAGCCCCTGCTCACCTCCTACTGCACATGCAGCAACCACAAAGCCCGCCATAAACTCCACCCCCCTCAACTCCTCTAACTCACTCAGACTCAGACACTCACCTCACCAACCTAGCCACACACCTCCCCCACCCCTCACCAACCCTGCCGGTCACTTCCCCCACCACACACCAACCCAGCCACACAACCCCACCACCACTCTCCAATCCAGCCACTCTCCACACCAAACCTGCTTCTGACACTCTCCTTGCTTCACCAACAACCAACAGCACACGCCTTCTCTCCCTCGCCTACACAAACCTCTCAACGTGTACCAGGTGTGCATGTGTATATATGTTTTTTTTACACTGCACACGTTACACATGTGCTGCAAAGACGCGGAAGGTGCGTGTGCGGGACACCATGTTATGCATGCGCTGTACATGAGCGTGAGGCTTGGCACATGCGCATAACAGCACGCAGCACATGTGCATGTCTCACGGCCACGCACAGCACATGTGCAACGTGGTGTCTCACACACGCAGCTTCCGTGTCTCTGCGGCGCATGTGCAACACGCACAGCGTAAAAAAAAGCAAATACACATGCGCACCTGGTACATGTTGAGGGGTTTGTGTAGGCGAGGGAGAGAAGGTGTTCGCTGTTGGTTGTTGGTGAAGCAAGAAGAGTGTCAGAAGCAGGTTTGGTGTGGAGAGTGGCTGGGTTGGTGAGTGGTGGTGGACAGTGTCAGAGGCAGGTTTGGTGTGGAGAGGTGTGTTGCAAAGCAGGCAAGAGAGAGAGGAGGGGAGGCGAGGAGCAGGAGAGA
Source organism: Ichthyophis bannanicus (assembly GCA_033557465.1). Classification (NCBI taxonomy): domain Eukaryota; kingdom Metazoa; phylum Chordata; class Amphibia; order Gymnophiona; family Ichthyophiidae; genus Ichthyophis; species Ichthyophis bannanicus. The sequence continues at coordinate 289,399,518 of CM066040.1, read as the reverse complement.
GAGACAGGAGCAGAGTTGAGGAGCAGGGGGCAGGGAGAGGAGGGGAGGCGAGGAGCAGGTGGGAGGTGGAGCAGAGGAGCCGAGGGGCAGGGATGTGTGACAGGGAGGGAGAGGGCACAGAGGGCAGGGAGATGGAGCAATAGGACCTGTTCAGCAGGACCCAGAGCCGGCACGGAGTGTTGGGCCTGTGGTGGTGGCTGCAGGTCCATCGGGTGTGTTGCAGCCCACCTAGGGGCCACCCAGTGCCAAATGGAGGTGTATAATGGTGCCAGCTGAGGAACAGAGGAGGGCTGTGAGATTCAGTCAGCAAGAAAACCACATCCTGCTGGCCAGTGTGTTGGAGCGGTATGAGGTGCTCTATGGCCGGTTGAGCAACAGCACCACTGTGGCCACACGTATACACGTGTGGGAGGAGGGGGAGGAGGTGCAGGAGGCCGTAGCTCAGGCAGGGGGACCAACCAGGGACCTGGACAGCCTGAGAAAGAGATTCAATGACATTAAGCGTGGTGTCCGAGCGCACATGGTGGCGGAGAGGCAACATGCCATGGGCACTGGTGGGGGTGCCCCCTTCGCCCCAACCTTCACACCCCTGGAGCAGGAGCTCGCAGACTGTCTGGGCACCATCTACCTGCGTGGACTGCCAGAAGCGCTGGACACTGCCCATCCACAGGCAGGTAGGTTGGCACCTCTCACTCTGCTGCTCCTTACCCTTGGAATAAACGTCCTTTGTCTATATGTCAGGCATCTTCTTTGCCCCTCTTCAAACCCAAGTTAAAATCTCATCCTTTCGCCTCTGCCTTTGGCTCATGAGTTTTCTGTTCTCCTTCCTTCCCCTCTGTTATATCACCTTTCTGTATTCCTCTCACACTTGTTGCTACCTCTTTCCTTTGTCCTGTCTCTCCTGCTCTTGTCTCTTTGCTCTTGTTCCTAACTTTTCTCTACACCTTTTATTGCTTTGTCTTTTTAGATTGTAAGCTCTGTTGAGCAGGGACTGTCTTTGTGTGTGTCCACTTTTACAGCACTGCGTGCGCCTGGTAGCACCTTATAAATGCTTAGTAGTAGTAGTAGATAATATGCTGCACACGTATAGGGCACGCCCAAGCACATGCAGCAGATGGAGGGGATTGGTAGGGGACCATGTCCTGAGAGCATGCGTGCCCTACCACAGGCAACTGTGGGGTGATGACACAGCAGCACATGGCAGGGTAGGTACAGGTTGTGTGTGGCAGGTACCTGGGCCTGTGTGCATGATAGACACAGTCCTGAACATAGTTGAGGATCACAAAGCAGTGGAGAAGCAGGAGGTGTGGTGAACAAGGCCCATATCTGATTGAACACTGCATACATCAATGGTCCAGAAAACCTCCATGCAAAGCCGAGAGGGTTAAGCTGCACAGCAACAATTCACAGCACTACAGATCAGCAATGTAATAGTGATCTAAGAGACCTATCTGAGGAGTGGCTAACGATATCCCACTGTAATCAAAGAGGATCACAGCATACATGAGCAGCAATGTAACAGTAAAGAGCCCCATTGGAATATCATTTGCCACTATTCAGATAGCCTCCTTGTATTACTATTACATTGGTGCTATCTAGTGCTGTGATATGTTGCTGTGGTGGTGGACCCTCTGGCCTTTTCATATAGGTGATTTTGGCCACTGATGTATACAGAGTTCATGTGATTACAGGGCTTTTCCACCCTTCGAAGTACCCCTCCTCCTAAGGATTTGTGTTTGGGAGACTAACGGAGGTCTGTTTCCTCCACTACTGGAGTTATCCTACCCAGATTGGTCTAGCGTTCCCTCCTCACATATGGCTTTTGAGGGTTTATATTGATTTCTTTATTTGTGCCTACTTCTCTTGGGGTGCGTTCATTATTATCAGCCTGATTTCTCTGTCCCCCTGAGGTCTATTTGCTAACATAGTACCTGGCATATAGGTCACAACCATTCATCAAACCCCTGCAGCCAGTCACCCAGCACATTGTGACAGGGGGAGACATACAAGAGGGACATACAACTAGGCCAGAACACATTGGCCTGGGGGTACCCACACACACCACCAAAACACATATGATGCCTGTATGTTCTTACCTATGCAGGGACATATCCCAGACCTCTGACAGGGAAGGGCCTAACACACGGGGATGATGACGTAGATGCAAACAAACACCAGCAAACACATCACACACATGTCACACACTTAACACTCTGTTGGGGCCCACATACAGTGGGGATCCCCCACCCACCCTCACCAGACATTGGTGTGCACATTGCCACACCCATACCAACTACACATAGCACAAACCCCACACCACCTGGGATCAGCTCTTATACATGTCCCACAGTGTCACATACACATTCCCATACCCCTACACATGGTGCAACCCCATGCCCAGCAGTGCTCCACCCATCCCCCGAGACACCCCACCACACCCACGGAGTATGGGATAGCTGTCCACCCACACCGCACAGTGTCTTGCAAAGTGGAGGGCCCCCACAAATGTCTGGCTGACACGGACACATCCTGCAACACCTAACGTGCATACCACTCAGGGAAATGCAAGCACATTGCTCACATAGACAATGACGGCACACAATTCCACTCAGGGCTCCCACATGCACCACGGCCACATGTATTGCTGAGGCCACATCCAAGGTCAGGCGGCCAGTCCATACCTGATACCACAGATAGGGGGCACGGCACTCAACACACCATCCCCCACACACCGCATCCCATGTAGCACAACTACACCAGGGAATGAGGCTGCTCCCCCCCCCAAGCCCCTGCCAGGCACAGCACACTGTAGGCACATGTGCTGTCCCCATTGTATGCGCACCAACATCAGGCACAGGCGGACAACACATTGATTTTGGCGGGGATGTACTACACAGGTGTACATAGGTGTGCTGTGCAAACTCATCTGTGCTGTGCACCCTTTTCCACCCCCAAGGTGACTACCGGACCATGGAGGCACAGGAGGAAGAAGATGTGGCAGGGCCTCAGGATGCTGAGGGGCCAGAGGCCGCAATGTATGGGGACACTGCCAGCTATGGCGAGGGCACAACAGGAAACAATGTGCTGCCTGAGGCAGAGGACACACCACCGGATATCAATGCTACAGTGGGGGCCACTAGCAGCAGCTCACAGGCTGTAGAGGATCCAGAGATGGAGGGGAGTCACCATACCGTGCAGGCGTCAGGGACATCAGCCACCCCTCCCACCAGCATGGCCATGATCCTGGCGGAGCTGCGGGCCCACAGTGCCTCAGCAAGGCACGATGCTGAAGGTGGGTAACAGCATACACAACAATCCCCATGGGGGTTGACGTAACATCCACAATGAGATTTCATGTGCACCACAATATGTTGTCAACATAGCAGATCAGATATTGCCATGTGCGTTCCCCCCTATTGATATTATGTTGTGGGGGGGGGGGGTTCTGTGCCATGTGCATTCTCCATGGCTTGTCAAGTGTCAGCATGTTGAGGAGCTCAGACATACGCACACTGTTCACGGCCATATATCCCAAGGAAGCGCACAGCGGTAAACACCCTATCCCAGGTCACCTAGACAGCTTACTTGACTGACCCCTCACCATGGGTATTGGTACCTAGCATAGCTTGTCACCGTAATCTGTACTGTGCGCTAGCATTATAGAAAACAGGGCCCTCATATCTATGTATGTGTGTGCCATGACTCCCCACGTCATCTGGCTTATCTCATACGACCAATGCGCAGATCATGCATTGACACATTGAACTGCGACACTGTACCATGTGTGAGATCTGTGATTCACATGACCCCTCATCAGGACCCTTTCCTGGCATGAGAATGGCTCATGGGACACACAGACGTACACATGGTCATGCATTGCTAGTCGTCGCGTGCATGCTTTTTCTGCAGACTGGTCTGGTGGGATATGCCTGACATGTGCATGTGTCACAGTGGGGGTTGTCTCACACATCACCTTGTATCCCACCCAAAGGCACTTGTCAGGCTCTGTTGGCCATTCACTAGGAGATCCACCAGCTGCAAGCCACAGCAGACACAATGGCAGGGGCTCTACTCCATATTGCGGATGCCCAGGAGGCCATGGCTGCCCATACACAGCAGCCAGCACCGGCGCCAGAGGTGGCACAAGCAGTCCTGGGACAGATGGGTGGGTTGGGCCGTAGTTGCCGTGGCCGGCCACGGAGGATGTGAATATTGTAAATAAAGACATCACAACCTATTACTACCTATGTGTTTGTTTCCAATGTGTGGCACTGTGACACCCTGAGTACCCTGCACCCCATGTTGTCACCCTGCCCACATGTGCCTACCCATATCCCTCAGGGGTGTGGTGTCTGCACTGCCACCAATCAACGCACATAGGTTATACCATGCCCTGTGTGCCATGAACTGTGCCAGGTGGTCACCCTCCTACCTATGTGTGGGGGTATACACAACCTCACTCGTTGCCCAGCAAGATGTTCACGGTGGTACATGTCTGTTGTAGGGATCTGTCACCCTCTCCCACCCCATATGCTCACCATTATTATACACACGTATGACCATATTCCCTGCCCACACCAGGGCCTATGTCGCTGTCTACCCACATAGGCTTGCATGCAGCACAGGCAGACAAAGGTAGCTCGCTACAGTCAGCTGGTCACTCTTCCCCAGCGCTTGTAGTTCCCCACCGCTCATCCTCGGGACCTGCATTGACCTGTCTCGCCCTCATCAGCTATACCCCTGTGCAGCTCCTGGGTACAGCAGTCCCTCTTACCCTTCCTGCCACATACCTGCTGCTAGCCTTTTCCCCTATTGCCCCACAAGCATGGTGCATCAGATATGCAGCCTACAAATCACAGGCAGCATGCATGTGACCATAGTTGTTGGGACACACTGCACATCGGCACATCATAAGGGCACCAGGGGACACGAACGCCTACGCACATGGGCAGCCCCCACACCTGTGTGTGGAGATGGTCTATGTATGTTACCTATGAAAGACTAGAAAAGGGGACTGTTACTTCTGGAGTGAGATCTGCAATTGTGAGTATATACGTCTGGGAATTTTCTGAAAGGAATTCTTTTTATTAAAGCTAATTAATCTGTGAACCCACTATTTTTTGTTAAATCAGTCAGGGCCTAGTAGCAGCAGTTTAAGTTTACATTTAAAACACAGAAGAGAGCTTTCTGGTTAAATTTCATACCCAGCAGAGAGCTTGTAGTTTAAATTTAATAGTCACTCAGGGCCTAGCATCAGCAAAGTACTTTTAGTTTAAATTTAAAACACAGAAGAGAGCTTTCTGGTTAAATTTAGAACCCAGCAGAGAGCTTGTAGTTTAAATTTCATAATAAGTTAGAGCCTAGCAGCAGCAAAGAGCTATAATTTAAATCAAATAAGAATATAGCTTACCTCAGCAGCACAGGACAGGGTACTGTGTAGCAGCCCTCTTTTAATAAGTGTTATTTTCCTCCCTCCCTCCCCACACCCACCCACCCCTGGGATAATCGTAGCTTTATAGGTACTTACACATTTTAACAGATAGGAGGTGCTCTCAGGTGAAGCTCATTACCCAAATCAGTCATACACTAAGGGCCTGAGATAAATTAAGCTTCAGGTGAGCAAGGTATATTAAACGTATTAGGTACAGTTTTATTGGCAACCATTAGTAAGTAAAGAACTTAAAGATCTAAACAAAAACTTAAAACTAAGATGCAGACAGCAGTCCAGCAGCGAGATGGGGGCTTTCCAGTCTTTTGCATTGAATGTCACATGTATGATTTTCTCCCAGTTGGTGAGAGGTCTTACGTGTGCACTAGGTGCAAGGAGCTCTTTGCTCTCAGGGAACGAGTCCGTTCTCTAGAGGCTAGAGTAGCAGACTTGGAAAACATAAGAAAGACAGAGAGGTACATAGACAAGACCTACAGGGATATAGTCCTGAAGTCCCACCTCCAGTATGGCAGCATCCCTGTTGTCATGGAGGAGAGAGGTCACGTGACAGGAGAGCATCACCTTGGTGTGGCAGGAAGTGATCCTGTAACTAGGACCTGTCCTCCAGGTGTTGTAAAACCCTCTCACACCGAGGAAGTTTCTCCAGGGCCATGTGCCCATGAGGGAAGGGTTAGGAAAGCCGTTATAGTTGGTGATTCGATCAATAGGCATGTAGATAGCTGGGTGGCTGGTGGACATGAGGATCGCCTGGTAACATGCCTGCCTGGTGCAAAGGTAGCGGACCTCACGCGCCACCTAGATAAGGTCTTAGATAGTGCTGGGGAGGAGTCTGCTGTCTTGGTACATGTCGGTACCAATGACATAGGAAAATGTGGTAGGGAGGTTCTGGAGACTAAATTTAGGCTTTTAGGTAGGAAGTTGAAATCCAGAACTTCCAGGGTAGCGTTCTCCGAAATGCTTCCAGTTCCACGTGCAGGACCCAAAAGGCAGGCAGAGCTCCAGAGTCTCAATGCGTGGATGAGACAATGGTGCAGAGATGAGGGTTTTGGATTTGTTAGGAACTGGGGAACATTCTGGGGAAAGGAGGGGCTCTTCCGAAGGGATGGGCTTCACCTTAACCGGGATGGAACCAGGCTGCTGGCATTAACCTTTAAAAAGGAGATAGAGCAGCTTTTAAACTAGATAATAGAGGAAAGCCGACAGTCGCCCAAGAGCGAATGGTTCAGAAGAATGTATCCTTGAAGGATACTACCAAAAGCAGAGAGGTTCCAAAAAAGAGTAAAGTAGCCCAAATACCCTCGAGTATGGAGCAGACAGAGCTTAAAGATCCCAAAATTACCCATGTCTACCAATAGCCAAATTAATAGGAATAAAATACAGTCTCTAAAATGCTTGTATGCAAATGCTAGAAGTCTAAAAAATAAGATGGGAGAGTTAGAATATATAGCACTAAATGAGAGGTTAGATATAACTTTAACTTTAACTTTATTTCGTACTTGATAGACCGCTTACGTTAAAAACATTTAAGCGGTGTACAAACAATATAAAAAGGCAGCACTGCAAAACTACGGAAAAGAACGCCAAGAATGATAGGAAAGAAAGGAAAGCATGACAATACAAAAGACGATGAGTAAAAATAAATAAAACATAAATTTAAAACCATGTACATCATTAAAACATAAGTTTAAAGAACCATAAAAATTATACTATAAAACCATAAAAACAGCCAGCAGTTAACAATATGCAAATTTAGAAATAATAATTAACAATAGTAAAAAATAAACAAAAAACATGGACAAGAATGCCCAACAGAGAGTAAACTGCGAGCAATGATTAACAATGGTAAATAAACAAACAAAAAGACATAGACAAAACCACTCAAACAAGGACAGACAAAGGGGAAAGACAAGACTAACAAACTAGGACAAAGCAGTAACCAGGGACGGCAACAAGATGGAAAATCCAGAGGGGGGGAGGAAGGTCAGGGAGGGAGATTAAACACTGTTTGGAACAAGTGGGTTTTGAGAGCGGACTTGAACTGAGAGTATGAGGGCTCTAAACGGAGGGATGAGGGCAGGGCGTTCCATAAACAAGGACCAAGAAAAAAGAAGGCAGCATGGCGGGTCTTCTCCAAACGGGCATGAGATGGGGACGGTAGAACCAAACGGTTAGCATGAAGAGAGCGAAGTTGGCGGTAGGGTGTATGAAGTAAGAATAAGTCAGCCAAGTATAAAGGGTTATGAGTGTGAAGTGCACGATGAATAAGGATCAAAAGTTTGTAGTGGAACCTAACACAGAGGGGTAACCAATGGAGCTGAATGAGAATAGGAGTAATATGATCGGAACGGCGAGTGAAGGTGATGAGACGGGCGGCAGTGTTTTGAAGGAGCTGTAGACGCTTAAGTTGATATTTAGGGAGATTGGCCATAAAGACATTACAGTAGTCAAGACGACTAATAACAAGGGAAAGAGCCAGAGTGACAAGGGAACCAAGGGGAAGAAACGACCGGACGGCACGGAGACGACGAAGAATAGCAAAAGAACGCCGAACCAAAGAAGAAATATGATCATGGAAAGAAAGAGAAGAATCAAGAATCACCCCGAGATACCGGAAAGAAGACACCAAAGGAACAGGGACAGAGTCAATCATGGGTGCAACCAACGGACATGACCCCGAAAGTGAGACCCACATAGCGGTAGACTTGGACGGGTTAAGACGAAGGAAATGCTGCGAAAGCCAAAGAGCCACGTGAGAAAGACAAGTGTTAAAAGCAGAGAGATCCAAAAGAAGAGGGGAAGTGTGAAAGAGCAAAATAATGTCATCAGCATAGACATAACAAGACACAGGATATTGTTGTAATACCAGAAGCAGTGGGGCAAGGAAAATGTTAAACAGCAGAGGGGACAAAACAGAACCTTGAGGGACACCACATGTAAGAGGAAAGGAACTAGAGGACTGATCATTCAGAGTAACAGAAAAAGAGCGAGAGGTGAGAAAAGAACGAAACCAAAGAAGAACAGCACCACGTAACCCCACCTCAGCAAGACGAGTGAGAAGAAGAGTGTGATCAATTAAGTCAAAAGCCGCCGATAGATCAAGAGACACTAAAAGAGTAAGATCACCACGGTCATGTGCAACATGTATTTCATTAAGAACAGCAAGAAGGACAGTCTCGGTGCTATGGCCTTGGCGAAAACCGGCCTGACGGGGATGAAGTGTGTTTGTGGATTCAACATGAGAAGACAACTGAAGAAATGCAAAGCGTTCAAGAAGTTTAGCCAGAAAGGGAAGATTAGAGACAGGGCGCCAGTTTGCAAGAACAGAGGGATCAAGGGAAGATTGCTTTAAAAGAGGATGAACAACAGCTGATTTCCAAGAAGAAGGAAACAAACCAGAGGAAAAGCTGGTGTTGATGATAGCAGTGATAATAGGGACTAGTTGTAGGGAGGGAACAGACAACCAGCGGGAGGGAATAGGGTCGAGGGAACATGTAGTCTTACGAGAAGTGGACATTATTGAAAGGATTTCAGCAGAACAGATCGGGTGAAAAGTGGACCACGTATGGGAAAGCGCCTGATTGGGCATAGTGGTGGGAGACAGCGGTGCAGGGTCAACAGCAACTGAGTCATAAGGGAAAAGAGGTGGCGAGGGTGGGGGTGGGGGGGGAAGTAGGAAAGGAAGCACGAAGGTCAAGAACTTTCTGGGAAAAGAAAGTAGCCAGTGAATGAGGGTCGGGGTACTGAGAGATCATAGCGGATGGAGAGCCGGTGGATGAGAGTTTGTGCAAAATCTGAAAAAGTTTGCGAGAAGAATTTGCCGCATCCTTAATTTCAGCTTCATAGTGAGCACGCTTGATATGATTGGAATATCAGAGACATGGTGGAAGGAGGACAACCAGTGGGACACTGTGATACCTGGGTACAAACTATATCGTAATGATAGAGCTGATCAAATTGGTGGAGGGGTTGCACTCTATGTTAGAGAGGGCATTGAGTCAGAAAGGATTAAAGTTTTGCAGGAAACAAAATTTGCTGTAGAATCTCTATGGATTGAAATTCCATGTAAAAAGGGGAAGGCAATGGCAGTGGGGGTGTACTATCGACCACCGGGCCAGAATGAACAAATGGATGATGAAATGCTCAAAGAAATCAAGGAAGCTAACAAAAGTTACAGCGCAGTAATAATAATGGGTGATTTCAATTACCCCGGTATCGACTGGGTCATTGTCACGGCAGGACATGCTAGGGAGATAAAGTTCCTAGATGACATAAATGACTGCTTCTTGGAGCAGCTGGTTCATGAACTGACCAGAGGGGAAGCCATATTAGACCTAGTACTTAGTGGAACACCAGATCTAGTACAAGAGATAAGGGTGTTGGGGCCACTTGGCAATAGTGATCATAGCATGATCGCCTTTGATTTAATTAGTGGAGGAGGGATAGTACGGAAATCCACAGTACTACCATTTAACTTTCGAAAGGGAGACTATGATAAAATGAGGAAAATAGTTAAGAAAAAACTAAAAGGAGCAGTTGCAAAGGTTAAAGACTTACATCAAGCTTGGGTGTTGTTGAAAAATACTATCTTGGAAGCCCAGACCAGCTGTATTCCAAGCTTTAAGAAAAGTGGAAGGAAGTCCCAAAAGCTGCCAGCATGGTTTAATAGTGAGCTCAGAAAGGCTGTTGTTGCCAAAAAAGCATCTTTCAGGAAATGGAAAAAAGAGCCAAACGACGAAACCTGGAAACAGCACAAGCACTGGCAAATCAAATGCAAGGCATTGATAAAGCAGGTAAAGGGAGAATTTGAGAAGAAGCTTGCTGTGGAAGCAAAAACACGAAATAAAGATGTTTTCAAGTACATTCGTAGCAAAAAACCTGTGAGAGAGTCAGTTGGTCCATTAGATGATAGAGGAGAGACTGAATGAATTCTTTGCTTCGGTTTTTACTGAGGAAGATGTAGGGATGTTATCCATGACTGAAGTGGTATTTAAAGGTGCGGAAGAATTGAAGGAAATATCGATACATCGGGAAGATGTAATACAACTATTAGATAAACTGAAGAGTAGCAAATCACCTGGGCCGGATGGTATACATCCAAGGGTGTTGAAAGAGCTGAAATATGAGATTGCAGACCTGCTATTAGTAATCTGTGAACTGTCATTAAAATCATCTCTAATATCTGAAGATTGGAGGATCGCCAATGTAGCACCAATTTTTAAAAAGGGTTCCAGGGGTGATCCGGGAAACTACAGACCGGTGAGCCTCACGTCAGTACCGGGAAAAATGGTAGAAACCATCATAAAGAATAAAATTACTCAGTATGTAGATAGTCATGGCCTAATGGGAGACAGCCAACATGGCTTTAGACAAGGAAGATCTTGTCTTACTAATCTGTTATGTTTTTTTGAAAGTGTGAATAAACAGGTGGACAAAGGTGAGTCGGTTGATATAGTGTATCTGGACTTTTAGAAAGCCTTTGAAAAGGTCCCTCATCAGAGACTTTTGGCAAAACTAAAGAGTCATGGGATAGGAGGCAGTGTACTACTGTGGATCAAGAACTGGTTAAAAGCTAGAAAGCAGAGGGTTGGGCTAAATGGCCAATTTTCCCAATGGAGAAAGGTGAATAGTGGTGTACCCCAGGGATCTGTGCTGGGTCCGCTGCTTTTTGACATATTCATAAATGACCTGGAAAGTGAAATAACGAGTGAGGTTATCAAATTTGCAGATGACACAAAATCTCAAATGTATATAGTTTCCCCAGTTAATCCATGTTCAAATCCCTGTTTTCTGTAAACGTAGGACTATTTGTATGTCCAAGTGTTTATTGTTTCAATGTAAACCGCACTGATGAGAAATAGCGCGGTATATAAGAATTGTTAAATAAATAAAATAAAATAAATAAATAAAAACTATTTAAAGTTGTTAAAACCCAAGAAGATTGTGGAAAATTGCATGAGGATCTTGATAAATTAGAAGACTGGGCATCAAAATGGCAGATGAAATTTAATGTGGACAAGTGCAAAGTTATGCACCTAGGGAAGAACAACCCAAACTATGGTTACACAATGCAAGGTTCCACATTAGGAACCACCACCCAGGAAAAAGATTTAGGTGTCATTGTGGATAACATGTTAAAACCCTCGGCCCAGTGTGCAGCGGCAGCCAAGAGAGCAAATAGAATGCTAGGTATCATAAGGAAAGGAATGGAAAATAAAACAAAAGATAATATAATGCCTCTATATCGTTCCATGGTGAGACCGCACCTTGAATATTGTGTGCAATTCTGGTCGCCGTATCTTAAAAAGGATATAGAGTTATTAGAAAAGGTTCAGAGAAGAGCCACCAAAATGGTAAAGGGGATGGAAGGATACTCCTATGAAGAAAGGCTAAAAAGGTTAGGGCTCTTTAACCTGGAAAAGAGACTGCTGAGGGGAGATATGATAGAAGTCTATAAATTAATGAACGGAGTGGAACGGGTAAACGTAGATCGATTGTTTACGTAATCAGAATATAGAAAGACTAGGGGACATGCAATGAAGCTACAGGGTAAACTATTTAAGACTAATAAAAGAAAATATTTTTTCACTCAACGTGTAATCAAACTCTGGAATTTATTACCGGAGGATGTAGTAAAGGCTGTTAGTGTAGCTGGGTTTAAAAAAAGGTTTGGACAAGTTCCTGGAGGAAAGGTCCATAAACCATTATTAAGAAGGGACCCAGGATATCAATGCTTGACCCAGTACAAGCATTGTGGAACCTGTGTCTTTTGGGGAAACTGCTAGGTACGTATGACCTAGATTGGCCACTGTTGGAAACAGGATACTGGGCTTGATGGACCTTGGTCTGACCCAGCATGGCATATCTTATGTTCTTATGTCTACCACGCATACACATAGGGATCTATGCACATGTCCCATGCTCACGTCCACAGTCTGTCTGTAAGGGAGACACGTGACCATTGTGCAGTACGTACAAACTTGTTTACTTACAAATTTACATTGCTTAATATTTACAGAACACCCCATGTTCTGTCCCGGTTGACAGGACAGCACAGGGCACATGTGTGGTCACTCCTGTGCCCCTTAAATGCTCTAGGGACGCCCATCAGGAGTTGGCTGTCGAGATGCACCACCCAAAGCAGCTGCATGCTGCATGTGCATCTCGGCAGCCAACCACTGAATGGCGCCTGCCAGCCACTGGATGGTGTGGTCCTGGGTCCGCTGGCGTTGTAGCACACCACTCACTGCCACATACAGGTCCCGCACACACCTGCCACCACATCCACGCCAGGTGCCCGATGTGTGGTGGCATGAGCGTGGGTCCTGTCTGTGGCAATGGGTGGGGACGCTACTCCCAGGCGGACACCATCGCCGCACACATGTGGCAGCTGTCAGGGACCCACAGTGCCCTGTGCTGTCCTGTGTCCCCTCCACCCACAGAGCCACCTTCCCCCCCACACCCCCCTCCTCCCCCCTGACCCCTCCCACCCATCCTTTCTCTTGCCCCCTCCCCGCTCTCCTACCTCCTCCGCCACCTCCTCCACCTCTCCCTCCTCCTCGCCCTCCTCACCCCCTGCCGCATACAACTCACCCTCCCTCCCTCCCCACCCCACCCTCCGCCCCCTCCATGTTGTCCTCTTCCTGTTCACCCTTTGCAACCTCCTCCTCCTCCTCCACTGGCTGGACTGGTGCTGTGGGGCGTCTTCTGGGGGGCCCCAATGTAGAAGGGCCCTCACCAGCAGCAGCATCCTCTGTGAGGGAAGACAGTCATTAGCACACCATCATTTGAGTCACATACCACATGTACATAGTTTGGCCTCCCACAGACTGTTGGGCCACTGTGACATGCTGTACTGCACTGCAGAGGCTGCAACACTCACCGCCACTTTGCTCCAGCGCCCTCCTTTGGAGGTGGGCAAGGACCTTTGGGCAGTGCAGCTGCAACTCCCGACCCTTTTTCCGTAGATCCTCTACCTGGGGGGGGAAAGCAGTGGGTGGGAGCATTAGGGGCCAGATCTCTCTGGTGGGTGCCCACCGCATATCACACATCTCTGTGAGCAGCAGCCTGCTGCTTCTGTTGCTCTGGCCAGTGTGTCCTCTACTACCTGTTGCCAGCGCACCCTGCATGTGTGGCTGTGGGTCTGGGCATGTGTGAGGTGCCACCTATGTGTTCTGTGCGTAACCCCCCGGGACCCCCCATACCCTGTTCCTACACTCTCCTTGCATGACATGGCAGCACCATGCCATGTATGGTTTGGCCATGCTAGTGTCCAGGGGAGGTGTTCCCTGTGTGGTCCGGGACACACCTGTGTGTTTGCCTGACCTACACACATCATCCGACACACCCGCCATGGCACCATGCTATCCTTACAACACATGGATGATGTGTTCTGAGATAGAGCGTGAGGTGGGTGGCCCTGCACACATCGCCAGGCACCACTACCATGACACTAGGCTTTCTACTATACCTCTGTGGTCACGACTAAGGCCTCCTGTGAATAGGGCAGTTGTGGGCGACTGCAACAGGAGCATGGCCCACCACACCTAGCTGAGCTAGTAACATCTGTGATCTGGTCTGGGTCCTCCTGGAGTTAGGGCAGAGCTGTGAAACCCCAACAGGTGCAGGTACCCTAACACCAGCATCTATAATGGTCCTCTGCGATCAGGTACGTGCCTCCTGGGAAGAGGGCAGATGTGTGACCTGAAACGGCAGATGTGTGACCTGAAACTGCATGCACTACCATAATATCTGGATTTATTACAGACCTTTGTAATCAGGTCTCAGGGCTCCTCAGGGTGGAGTGGATTGGAATACAACCACAGCTGCACCTACCATACCATCAGGATCCATAATAGACCTGTGTAATCAGGTCTGGGCCTCCTGGGAATAGGGCAGATGTGTGACCTGACCCTGCATAACCTATCACAATATCTGGATTTCATACAGACCTTTGTAATCGGGTCTCAGGTCTCCTGGGGGTAGGGTGGATTAGAACACATCGACAGCAACAAAGACCATAACACCAGGGTGACTGACAGATCACTTTGATCAGGTCTCAGGACTCCTGGGGATAGAGTGGATCAGAACATATCGACAGCAGCACATACCATAATACCAGGGTGACTGACAGACCACTTTGATCAGGTCTCAGGCCTCCTGGGGGTAGGGCAGAAGTTTTAACCTTCAAATGCATAACCGACCATACCACCAGGATGGATAACTGATCAGGTCTCAGGGCTCCTGGGGGTAGGGTGGATTAGAACATATCAACGGCAGCACATACCATAACACCAGGGTGACTGACAGACCACTTTGATCAGGTCTCAGGCCCCCTGGGGGTAGGGTAGATGTTTTAATCTGCAAATGCATAACCGACCATACCACCAGGATGGATAACAGACCATTTTGATCATGTCACAAGACTCCTGGGGGTGGGCAGATGTGTGAACCTGCAACTGCATACACTACCATACTAACAGGATTTATTACAGACCTGTGTAATCAGGTCTGGGCCTCCTGGGGGTAGGGCAGATGTGTGACCTGACCCTGCATAAACTACCACAATATCTGGATTTATTATACACCTGTGTCATCAGGTCTCAGGACTCCTGGGGGTAGGGCAGATATGTGAACCTGCAACTGCAGAACCTACCATGTCAGTATGCTGTTTACCAGACCTCTTTAAGCAGATCTAAATGCTCCTGGGGTTAGGGTGGATTTTAACACATTAACAGCAGCAGGTACTCTAACACCAGGCTGACAACTGGACCTCTGTGATTAGGTCCTTAGCCTCCTGGGGATAGGGCATACCTACACACAGCAGCATACACAGCTACATTCATCACTGGATGGCCCAAAGACTGGTGTCTGTACCATGTTGTACATGTATAATGTGTGTTCATTGCTGCATAATGTGTTGTACAGTTTGCATTGTGTGACCTGTCCCCATACACTTACCTCACGTGGGTAGTCGGCAAGACGATTGTACCGCCTCGTGACACGCTCCCATGCCCTTCTAACCTGGCAGAGGTCCTGGCGTTTGGAGGAGCTGGGGAATAATTTGTGCTGCCTAGCGCAGATTAATCCTGCAAGGTGTCACAGCTCCCGATGGGTGAAGGCAGGCTTCCTGGACCGTGTCGCCATTTTCTCCGATGCCTTGCTGACGCATGCTGCATATGCGTTGCCACGCATCAATGCACGCCGCCATGCATCAAAGCGCGCTGCTGCGCATCACTATGGCGCGCTAGATACGTGCCCATGCCACGGCCGGTACAAAGCGAACGGTGGCGCTGCAGGCTTTCTGCCCTTTGTCCATGCCACTTCATAGGGCGCTTTATGACACACTTCCTGCCACGCCATGCTGTGAAGCACCTTGGGGTACACAGCTATGGTGAAAAGATTTATGCTGCAGACATACATTGCAGAGATGTTTCTGACTCTTCTTATCATGATATGCATCTTAGGCATTTATCTTGATGTTGGCACACTGGGGTCTTGAACCCATCACCACTGGCTGGGAAGGCATTGTATTAACCAGTGTGCTATGCCTTTTAACATTGCAATGGCTGACTACACAGCTACACCAGGTCATCTGCACACACTTTCTGCTCTGCTTACCGGGATAGTGTAAGGACACAGCTAGGGCACTTTACAGGGCACTTTAGTTTGGGCAACTGAGCTGAGGGTGCTTTGGGGTGTGCACACTGATTTCAGATCTATGTCAGACTGTTACAGGCATAAACGGCCGTAGCCTGAAACAGTTTTACTGATGAACGCACTTTGTATATAGCTCACCAGCTAATCTAGCAACCTGCAGCCCACACCACTCTTCCAACGTACCCACTGCATGTGACTGGCCACACTTTTAAAAAAATGTTCATGTGGTAAAAGGCTCTGATGTAATGTTAATACGGTATATCATATCCATCCAGATGCATCAATATACAGGCCCACTGGGGTCATTATATTAACCATTGTCCTACATCACTATTGGCTGTAGCTAAACTATGGCTAGCTACTGAACCGGTGCAGGTCACCAGACACACTGTCTAGTGTGGCTACCAAGATAGGTTAGCACCAAGAGTACCCATGATGCAATTCACATGCAGAACAGCAGTCTACATCTGCTCACCTGATGGGGTTTGCAGCTCTGCAGCATGTCAGCTGGGTAGGGGGACTGACTGTGCATGTTACTGTTACAGTGTACCTACTGACCATGCCATTGTGCGTGTTCTGTGCTCACCCTGAGGGTAAGGTCGTGTGGACAGCATCAGGTCCACAGTACCCAGATTGTTTGCAGTAGGTTTTGCTGCAGTTCACCATTACTGCCAGTGTGTGGGGTATACTTTGCAGACAGCCTTGGATGTTTTCTATGTCCATTTCTATTTGCCAGTAATGTGTGGACCATGATGCTCGCAACATAATGTATATTCAGTGAGGTTGCCATGGACACCTGTTTTTGGAGCAGGGGTGTGTCTGGACTCACATGATGAAGATATACATAGCAAGCCCGCCCTCTGGGGGGTTAGGATAGGGAACATGATCTGCGAACAACAGACACACACTATCACTGTTTGCAATAGGGCCAGTTGAGGTACATGATGACAGACTGTGGGACCAGTAACCCCCAGTCAACTGGCAAACAGAGAGCTGATGCAGATCTGCACATGGAACTGGACCACTGGCAGTGTGCCTGGTCAGCTCAGCTGCCCCCCCACTACATTATGACATGCACCAGCAGAGGGCAGTCAGTGTGCACCTGCTGCATCCTGCAAGGTGTTGCAGCCATACGCATGTTAACTGCAGTCTGCTAGCATATACATAGTGCATGTTCCAAAAGGAACACACTGCACCCAGGCGTGGGATCTGGCATACACACACCAAGCAGGTTCGTCAGTGATTTGGCCCCAGAGACATCACTTACAGAAACTGTGCATAGCATTATGTGGGAACCTGTACATGCCGTGGTCACTACTCAGTCAGAGTGGGACTGACCTCCCAGCATGACATGCTGTGGCCACTGTGTCCTTGCAGGTGGTGGATGCGCACTACAATATCCCAGCTATTGCCCTATGCCCTGTACACATGCATCCTGCCCAGACTGCCCTGTCCAGCCCATACCCACAATACTTTGGCCCTCATTATGCACAATGGCAGGCTAACGCTGGAAACTGTGCAAGCATTGTGGGCTCAGTAAGGTGTAGGCATCCGCAAAACACTGGATAGACATATACACACTCCAACACCTATTTCTGCATTGTGCAACGGTAGAGGTGGCTGCCAGCCCTGGCTGCCACACCAGTCCTGGGCACTGTGCAGGCAGTACGAAGGTACTCAATACTATTAGGGTCACTCTCCAGGGTGGTAGACAGTGTTGTAAACACATATGCAGCACACTCCACAGATATCAGAAAGGTTGGTATGATGAATCTATTTTACAAAATTGTTTTAAGTTAGGTTTTGTGATCTCACATTAATCATAGCAAGCTTTTGATACATATATGGAATGCGTTTCCATGGATCTGACTGCATTGCTAAGGTATACAGGTGCAGGTGGTGGTAGCTGCTGCTCTGCGCACGGCCCAACAGCCTGACTCTCCATGAGGCTTTGTATAGTGGTGCCCGTGGGTGTGGGTGTTTGTGCATCTGTTGGCCACAGCTCTGCTGCAGATGGTCCAGACTCCGGTCCTGGTGGGCCAAACACGATTCCAGTTTCCTGGATGTCGCTAATGAATATGCATGGATACATTTGCATACAATGGGGGCAGTGCATTTAAATGCATCTCATGGATATTTCTTAGGAACATCCTGAGAACCTGAATGGTGTTTGCACCTCCAGGACTGTGGTTGGGAACCTCTGCTCTAGGCAGTGGACATGTTTATGGTGTCTGCACACTGTAGGGTAAAATAGTGGGGCATGGTCTGCAGGGGCCCCAGCTGGGATGTGAACCTGTGACCTTCTGCCTTTGGGCACACTGGCTGTGTATACTGCACCACACTGGCAGATTGTTCCCTGGGGATCCCATGACTGTTCCTCAGACAGACCCTTATCTGTTGCACTGCACGCAACTCACCTGTACAGGGCTTGGCCTTGCTCTGCTGTGTATCCACAATATATCTGTCGGTCTATTCACTAGAGGGATGTGAACTATTAGAACTAAAAACGAAACCCTCTATCTATTAGAGATAGCTCCGATTTTACAATATTGTATGCTCAAACAAACACTCAAACATTAGACACCAAAATATTTAAATGGGAATGGTTTAATGAACCAATGGTCTCAGTTTAAAATTTGCAGCAGGGGATAACTTGCCCCAAAGCTGCTAACTCCGATTACATCAACGACCATATAAACGGTTCATGCAATCTATTAGTTGAGCAATCTTGAATAGAATGTATTAATTGAGCAATCTTGAATGGAATAAAAATCAGAACTTATCTGAATATTTGAATCTTTTCTCAAATCACCAAAAGTAGTTGTGCTGCTATTAAACATTAGTTGAATACCGTCCCCGACGTCACCTTGAAGGTACCATTACATCGCACGTTTCAATTCTTCCTCAGGGGGTAGACATTTTTTTACACACGGCACTATCTTAGTGTGCTTCGCAAATAATCTTGGAAGCAAATACTGCATGTACGGCAAAGCGTGTTACACTGAAGCTCCCTGGCTTTCCCAAAAAACGCTGCCCACTGCTCTGCTGTGGGCAGCTGCCACTGCCTCCTCTGCCACCAGCACACCCTCCACCATCATGCTGACATGCCCTTCTGCCGGTGGTGCGCAGTCCCATGTCATCCAGTGTGCCACTAGGCGGGTGCCTATGGTGTGGGGTCTGGGGAAGAGGTGCTGATATGGACATAAGCACATCCCCTCGGCACCACCTGCCAATGTTCTGTGCCCTTGGGGGTACCTGCTGGGTGCTATCCCCTGGGACACTGTGGGACGCACACTCGTAGCCATATTGGACCCTGGTCAGTTGCTGTCTTGCTGCTTTTCATTTTCTGCATTCCTATGTGCCAGGTAGGCATCTGCCTAGTCCACACTGTGCCCCAGCTGGCCCACTGCATGTGCCGCCTGCAGCCCCCTGTATCCCAGTTACACCATCACCATAGTGCCCTTTCCCACGTGCCCACTCTGCTGTTGCTATACATGTGTAAGCCACAAAGGCAAGCTACCCCATGCACACCACAGAAAACCCTCATCAGCACTATTTCTATGTTGGCACATTCACTTTGTGGGGGGACTGTGAATTGACCCTTCCAAATGTGCACTCGTCCTTTTTCCTCTTTATAGGGTGTGTTCATTACCGCTTGTCATTATTTGTTCTATTGGCCAGCTCGGTGTTTTGGATTTCAATTTTGGTCCGGGTCATTATTTTTTGGTTTGTTTTTATTTATTTATTTATTTCATTATTTTTTGGGGTTTTGCCTTTTTGGTTGCTGCACATGTATCACTACTATCACTTTTCAAGGTCTCCCTGCCTTTGCTGTACATTGCTGACTGAAATAATTTCTCTGTCCTGTAAATGTGCCTAGCACGAGGTTTTCACTGGCGCTAATTTTCAGAGCTTCATTTCATGGCGTAGTGTGCATGGATCCACTCCCCGCCCACTCTCCGCCCATTGACGCCTTCTCTCCGCTCCTGGGGAGCCTTACTCTGCCCTCTTGGAAGCCTTACTCCACCCTCTGCACACCTTAACACCGCCGCAGACATTATCGTGCGATACGTGACGTTCTCGCACAGTAAAGCGCCCTTATCGCGCGATAACGTTACCGCTGCTACGTTAAGACGATTTAGTAAACATACCCCTTAGAGAAATAGCAACTGTACAAATCACTCACTTCCAAAATGTACAGGCAGCTTCCTGAGCAGGCATTCCCTGGATTCAGGGGAATGGCTACTGTCAGGGGAGGCCTTTGCATGGATGAAGGCTTGCCGGGACACTCTGATCATGAACATGATGGCAACAAGGCAGAATGCAAAATTGCTGCAATATCTGTTTCCAGAGAGCATGAGGCAGTTGGACTGGATCTGGATGCACTGCTTCAACCAAGGCCTGTGCTGAAGGTTCTGTGTGTATCCCCCCACCCCCGTGGCTGTAGCAAAGAATAGCTATTCATACCAGTCTAGTTTAGCCTTGTGGCACCAGATTTCCCAAGATCTCTGATGAAACGTCTCATCTTTCCTCCTCCAAACCCTGCTCTTCTGATCTTATCCCCACCATCACTTTTACTCTTTTTCCTCCGCTGTCATCCCTTCCATCTCAGATATTCTCAACCTCTTTTTTTCCACTGCTACTGTGCCTGCAGCCTTCAAGCACGCTGTGGTCACACCTGTACGCAAGAAACCTTCTCTTGACCCTAGCTCTCCTTCTAATTATCATCCAATCTCCCTTCTTCCCTTCGTTTCCAAACTTCTTGAGCGTGCAGTCCTCTACCGCTGTCTTGAATTTCTTTCCTCTCAAGCCCTTCTGGAACCTTTCAGTCTGGATTTTACCCCTTACATTCTACTGAAACGGCAATTGTCAAAGTCTCCAGTGACTTGTTCCTGGCTAAATCTAAGGGCCTCTACTTTATCCTTATCCTTCTTGATCTTTCTGCTGCTTTTGGTATTGTTGACCACCATCTTCTCCTTGACACATTATTCTCACTTTTGTTTTAAGAGCTCTGTGCTATCCTGGTTCTCTTCTTATCTCTCCCATCGCTCTTTCAGTGTTTGTTCTAGTGGTTCCTCCTCTTCTCCTGTACCACTCTGTTGGTATTCCGCAAATGTCTGTTCTGGGCCCTCTACTTTTCTCTCTCTACACCCAGTCCCTTGGTGCTCTTATCTCCTTCCATGGATTTCAGTACCATTTTTTATGCACATGATTCTCAGATCTATCTTTCTACACCTGATATTTCTCTGACACTGCAGGCCTGTATCTCTGCCTGTCTCTCTGACATTGCCACCTGGATGTCTCACTGCTGGTTGAAACTTAACATGAACAAAACCGAACTTCTTATTTTCTCAGTAAACCTTCCTCTCCCCTTCCTCCTTTATCTCTGTTGATAATACTCTTCTACTTCCTGTTTACCCTTCCCCTTCCCTGTTCTATCCTTTCTGTGCTGGACAGTTGTGTTTTGATGTAAACAGCACTGATACAGAAGAGCGCAGTATATAAGAAAGTTAAATAAATAAATACATTTCTAACTTTTGTCTTGTTTAGATTCTAAGCTCTGAGTAGGGATTGTCTTTATCTGTATTTGTACAGTGTTGCGTGAGGGAAGATTTGTTGCTCTCCCTTGAGAGGGGTATTAACGAACAAAGCTTTTTTAAAGAAGGGGAAGCTGTAAAACTAGAGGGCATAGAATGAAGCTGCAAGGAGGTAAACTTAAAAGCAACATCAGGAAATAGTTTAAAGGGGGGTGGATGCTTGGAATGCCTCCCGATGGAGGTGGTAGAATTAGAAAAGTAACAAAGCAGGGTGACCACCATGATAAAAGGTATGGAGCAACTTTCCTCTGAGGAAAGGTTCAGGATGTTAGGGCTCTTCAGTTTGGAGAAAAATTGGCTTGGGGGAGATATGATAGATGGTCTATAAAATCCTGCATGACATGGCAAAGGTAAATATAAATGGATTTACTCTTTCAAAAATACAAAGATTGACACAACCTGAAATTATTTAGTACTGAATTTAAAACAAATACAGTAGGAACACTTTTTTTTTCATTGAATACATAATTAAGCTTTCAAATGTTTTTATCAGCTGATGTGATAAAGACAGCATAGCTATGTTTTCAAAAAATATTTGGGCAAGAGGGCTGCAAGTAGAGAAGGGGCGGTGGGGTGGGTGCAGGGAAGTGGGTTATGTGGGAGGTAATTGTAAAAATAGACTTGTGTGCTTGCTTGTTGGTGAGGCTAGTGTGTAAAAGAACCAGGTATTTACTGGCTATTTGTTCCTTGGCCAATAAAAGATTTGAACTAAAGGTTTGGAGAAATTCTTAGAGGAAAAGTCTAGTGTGTATCCCTGGGCGTAAGCAGCATGCAATCTCCTTACTCTTAGATCCTGTCAGCTACTTGTGACTGGATTGACCAGTTTTGATAGGATACTGGGCTTGATACAGTTTGGGGGGGGGGGGGTTGTTTTGTTTTGTTTTTTGTTGCGTCATTAATGAAATGTCCTAGTTTTCTGCTTTTGTCTTGAATTCATTGTAAGTTCTATGGCACAGGGACACTATATCTGGTATTGCTGTAGCAATGAGTCGTGGGATTAAAATGCAACAGATACTGTTTTAGAAGCCTTTGCATCCCCCAGTCCATCATACCAAGGTGCTCTCCTTGCCTTGTTGGCTGGGAGGATGTCCCTTCTCTGATGTACTTCAATTAGCAGGGCTCTATAGAATGACTCGTACCTTTCTTTGCCTCCATGCAGCTTAGGTGCATCTCCATCTGGCCTCCACTGGATAAATTTGAATCAACTTTGACAGCATGTTACAGGGAAGTCCCGGTGTATGCCTTTTAGGACTATTAGCGTGCATGGTCATGCAAAGGACCTGGGCTTGATGCTCTCTCTGTTCTGTTTCTCCCCAGGCTTCTAGGATGTGGTGAAGGCAATATTCAGCTTCTGTAGAAGGGAGTCTGATTATTTAGCGTTAAGCGTCTAGTGATCGAGGTGCTATTTTGGAATTTCAGAAGGCGCCTTTGTGCAGGTCTCCTGCCTAAACTGTCATTGTAATGGCTCACTAAAGTAAGTTGTGAGGGGCAGGGCTGGCGCAAGGTGCCCTAGGTGAAGCTCATTCCTTGTGCCGCCTGCTGCTGCCCCTTTCTGAGACCTGCAATGGCCGCAAACAGCCCTGCGGTGCTTATCTTACAACTTTGGTGCTGTGGGGCTGTTTGCTTTTGTACCCTCAGGCTGCCCAGTGCTAACTTCCAGTTTGCAAACCGGAAGTCAGTATTGAGTGTTGGAGGGGGTAGAAGCAAAAAACCTTGCAGTGTCAAAGTTGTAAGGTAACTGCCGTGGTGCTGTTTGTGTCCATTGCTGCTGCAGGTCCAGAGAGGGGTGACAGAAGTGGCAATGGGTGCCCCCGAAGGGCTGATGCTCTAGGTGAACACCTAGGGGCATGTTTACTAAACACCGTTGCTGTGCGGGTTCCTGTTAGTGTGCTGGTGCCATATAAGGAGTGGGTGGGCCAGGCAGAAAAAAGAAAAAAAACAGAGTTTACCACTGGCTGAAGTGTGCTTCGCGCTAATGTGCGGGTCCCACATTAGCACGTGGAAAGGCTAAGTGGGGCGCTGCTGCATAACCAAACAACAGAGCTGTAGTACAACGGTGAAGACACTGACCTATGGTGCAGGTGCCAGGGGTTCAAACCCCCATTGTGCTCAACAAAAAAGACCAGATGAGGCATCAACTTTTATGGGCAAAAGTGGTGTAGGAGGTATATTGATTATGGGCGGCAGAAGGCGGCACACTTCTGTTTTATATGGCATGAGGCGGCGCACGGTTCATTGTGGGTGGCAGATGGCGGCGTGCTGTTAATGTTATGCGGCAGAAGGCGGCGCGCTGTTAATTTTGTGCGCCACAGGACGGCGCGCCGATGGCTACAAGGCTGCGTGCTGCTGCTCCAACACAGGAACAGAGCCACAGCCCAATGGTGAAGACACTGAGCAATGGTGCAGGGGCCACAGGTTCAATCCCTCACAATGCCCAGAGAAAAAGGCTAGCTGAGGCAGTATGTTTTATGTTGTGGAGTGCTGTAGGAGGCTGTTTAATTTTAATTTGTGATAACTACTAGCAAACGCACTCTCACAGCATATTAATATAAGGCCGCCCATAAAGCACATGTTACAGTGCACCGTCCGCCAAGGCACCCCAGAATGTCCCCTATAGGGCAGCATGTATGTTGCGACACAGGATAATGTATAGTGCACCCTATATGGATGGCAACCATACAGTGCCCTATAGGGCGCCCCATAAAGCACCCTCAGAGGCACCTTATGGGTACAGTACACTGAGGGTGTTATTGCTGGCATCAACATATGTACAGTAAATTAAAAATTGCTTTGAACACCTGTCTCACAGAACCCCACTGTGGTTTTGAACCCATGACCTCTGGCTGCACAGGCAGTGATGTAACCATTGGGCTACAGCTCTATAGCTGTAGGCAAGCCTCTGCCTGGCTGCAGATAGCCTGCACGTCATCTCACGGACAGTCTGCTGTTGTGAACCACCCGTACCCATGATGCACTGCACATGCAAATTAGCTGTCCACAGATGGACACAAGATGGGGACTGCACCCCCACAGCACCTCGACCCTGTTGGGGGAAGTGACCGGGTGCACCCACACAGCACCTCGGCCTGGTAGGGGGCACTGACCGGGTGTTTTACTGGCACAGAGTAGCTACACACCGTTACATTGTGCGGGTACTGTGCTCACCCTGAGTGTGCAATGAGGCGCCCAGGACCATGTCCACAACACTGGCCTTGGCTGATGGAAGCCAAGCGGGAGTTACAAAGCAGTGTTAATGTGTAAGTTAGCTAGTTTCTGCACAAACACCATGGATATCCTAGTCAGGCACAGCCCCCATTGGGAGCTCCCTTCCCCACAGCAAACATGCCTTGTCTTCCTCTTTCTTTCCCCCTCCCCCCCCATTGCAAACATGGTCCCCATCATGGATCCACACTCTACCCTCACTGCAAAGGTGGCAGTAGAGAAAACATCAACCCCAGTCCTGCTGAGGAACACAAACCCCACAGAGCAGCTCTATACACAGCCATAACACAATAGCAGACAGACATAAGACCAGGATATGGTAAGCTGCACCCCACCACCAGATATTACCCTGCTGCAAGCCAACAGCCACTGCACCCTGCAAGCCAGTCCAGCAGGACACATACCAGCTACAAACAGTCTGCTGGTTAGTCCATAGGGCATGTTCCCACTCAAGATGCATGCACCCAGAACTGGGCTGTCCACATACACAGCAAACAGATAAAGCAGTGACTGGACCCCAAATGGAAGCCCATATCTATCATATGACAGAAATACTAGCACTATGGGGGTGCCTAGCCATGCTGTGGTCACTGCACAGTCAGGGTGAGCGTGATCACCCAGCAGCACATACTGAGGTCACCCTGTCTGTGTAGGTGGTGGCCGGGCACTACAGTGTCCCAGCCAGTGCCCTATGCCCTGTGCAGATGCATCCTGGCCAGGTCACCCTTTCCGGCCTATACCCATGGTACCTTGCTCCTCATTATGCACATTGGCATTGCTGTGGAAGGTGTTTGCAGCCAAAACACACTGTATCGACAGACACACTCCCACACATATGCCAGCATTGTGCCACTATAGAAGGGTTTATCAGCCTTGCCCACCACACCAGTCCTGGGCAAGGTACAGGCATGGCTATGCTATGCAGTACTGTTGGTGGTCACTCCCCAGGGTGGTGAACACTGTCAGAGACCAGACCTGAAGCACGCACCACAGACATCAGGCACCTTTATATGTTGGAGATCAGACAGCCAAATGTGCTTTAAGTAGGTCAGTCTACCTGCCAGTACACATAGCAAACGTTTGAGAGCTGTCCACCGCATACCCATTGCTAAGGTATGTTGGTGCTAGTATTGGGAGCTGCACACAGGGTCCAATGGTCTGCCTCTCCAGAAGCCATTAGCCAATGGGGCCTGTGGGTGTGGGTGTGTCTGCCCCTGTTGGCCACTGCTTTACGGCAGGGATCCCCACCTCCAGTCCAGGTTTGCATCACACTGTTCGGGTTCCTGCTGTCCTCATGAATATGCATGAGCTACATCTACATGCCATGGGGGTGGTGCATAGATATACAGCACAGGCATTTGTATGAATGGCAGCATGGAACCTGACTGGTGTGTGGCACACCAGGACTGCATTTGGGGGATTCTGCTCTAGGCACTGCCCCTGTTCATGGTGTCTGTGCTCAGTGGGGTAAAAGATAGACGTATTACCATTGCATATGTCCTCGCCACGAAAGGTGTGTCCTTACTATCACTGTTTAGTTGTGGGCAAAATATGTGGGCAGGATTGGTGGTAGCCCCAGCTGGGCTTTGAACCTGTGACCTTCTGTTCTTGCATGCACTGTCTGTGTGCACTGCACCACTGAGTAGCCACGGATTGGCTTGATTCCCTGGAACGTCCATGACTGTGGATCCGGTAGGGCCTGTCTGTTGCAGTGGACTGTGCCAGCCTGCACATGGCTGGGCCTCTGTCTTCTGTGGCTAGCAGCCACTGCCCCCTGCACCACATGTCCTCGTCCGCCAACATGCTGGCATGAGCTTCTCTCAGAAAAAGCAGATGACCTGATTGCAATGTAGCAGTACGGGACTGCATTTGGGGGACTTGGCTGTAGGTAATGCCCATTGTTGTGGTGTGTGTGCGTTGTTGGGTAAAATATGGGTGCTCTCCCCATGCTTATGTTCCCTGCAATACAGGGGTGTCTGCGCTATCTGTGTTTAGTGGTGGGTAAAATATAGGGACTGGGCTGGCAAGTGCCCCAGCTGGGCTTTGAACCTCTGACTCTCTGGTCCTAGAGGTACTGACTCTGTCTGCTGCACCACACTATGGCCACAGAGACAATGCAGCCCCTGGAGGTAGTAAGCCTGGCAGGATGGAGTCACAAACCCTGCTCTACGCAATTTTACTGTGGGCATATGCACCCTGTCTGGTGACAAACGTGCACATAAACCCCGGAAATGACCACGGGAAATGGGGGACAAGATATCACCGCGCTGGGCAACAGTGATATTAATGGGCAACCATAGCAAACACTCCCAGGAAAGCTCCAAACAAAGGAAATGTTTTTTGGAAGAGTCTCCGCTCCGTAAACCCTTCCAATATTCATTTCTTTTTTCTGGAGCTTTGCTGGGTGTGTTTTCTGTATTTGCCCATCACTATAACTGTTCCCCAGCTGAATTACTATTTTTAATAGTTCTGCTGTGGTCATTTTCTATTTTTATTTGCACTTTTGTGCTGTGCACATGTATCACACTGCTCACGTTTTTCTGGTTTCCCCGGTTTTCCTGTACATTGCTGACGGAAATGATTTCTCTTCCCTTTAAATGCTTTCTACCGCGAGTGTTTCACTCGCGGTAGTTTTTACATGCAAATTCGGGCCCGATACTGTGCGGGGAGCCTCTCCCCTCCCACTCTCCACCCATTGACCCCGTCCCGCCGCCCCTCCGGGGCCTTCCTCCGCCCTCCTTTCGCCGTTCCACGCCTCTATCGGACATTTGCGGGCCCGCACTTGTACGGGGCCCGTTAGTGTGCCGTGTACCTGTGCGGGGGTGACACGCATGTGTGCGGGGCGTTTAAACGCGTTTATGCACGTTTCAATGCCGCGTTGCCGTGCGCTATTTTGCGGCGCGCAAATTTGCGGACTTTAGTAAACATGCCCCCTAGTTTGCCTGATGGTATTGTCGGCCCTGGGAACAGAACAGAAAAGAGAACTCCCCAGGGATTTGTGAATGAAAGGGGATTGTTCTCTAGAGCCCAATACTGCTTCTAGCTAAGAGGGAATTCCAAAGTTGTAGGAGGAAGCAAGTGGGTGAAAACAAGGTAATGTGGAAAGTTTGAGTGGGGGAAGGGTTGTTTTGTGTACTTGGGGTTTTCACTTGCTTTATACGCACCTGTAAACTCCTTTTTTTTTGTTTTAATTTATTGCATACCCTAACAAACCAATAAACAGTTCCCTCAGAGGATATGAATGTCCAATGAGCATAATAAAGTTCTGTTTCTCCAATACAGTGTTCTAAAATTCTGGTTCTTATTAGTCCTTTTTTGGGGAATGATTCCTATTTAGAAAGAACTTTGTATGGAAGGAAAGAAGACCTCGGTCTACACCACTGGATTTTTATCCAAGGCTCTCAAGACTTTACATCACTAGTCAAAAACCTTCCACCAACCGGTCATTTTCACTTTATCGAGTTTCTCTATCTCCAATGGTTTTTACCTAAGTTTTTTTCTTTAATCCTTCATATGTCTTCCAGCTGCTGCTGCATCAGGGAGTGTGCCTAGAAACAATATAGACTCTTCAACCATCGGCGTGCTTTTGAAGTTATGAGATGCTGATAATGGTTTGGAGAGTTGGTTTGTATGATGGCTGGAGATTCCACATTATTTTTGAGGTGTGGGAAGCTCTGAGCTTGTACCTGTTCTGGTCGCAACACAGCTGCAGTTCAGCAATAACAGACTACTTTATTTTGACAAGCAAGCGTTCTTGTTGCAAATCTTTGCATCCTTTATTTGAATGCCCATTCAGTAGGGTCTAGAGAAGGTTGAAAAGCATGGCCAAATTTTGAAAAAATGGAGCTTTGTAATGAAACATCTGCATTGTGGTCTGTTTAATGATGGACCATAATGCAGGAGGGTGCACCCAATCTTGTTGCTCTGGTTTGCATCTCTCTTCCTTCACAAAAGGCTAGAACTAGTAGGATATTTTCACTCATCCCTAATATTCAGATATGTAGGATACTGTCATTCCCAAACCAAAAATGCAGAGGTAAAAAGAGAACCTCCCCAGAGGATTCATGCCTACCATCTTACGATGTTTTTGCTGTTGGGAATGGTAAGTCTTCACTTGGTGCCACATGTATGTCTAGATAGATAAATAGAAACGCATGTTTCTTGTTGGCAGTTGATTCCGATTTCAGTATTCATGACTTTTCCTTTAAGCTAGTACAGTTTTTTCTATTTTTCTTGGCAGAATGGCCTTGTTGGTAAAGAGCTCTGTCGTGATTTAAGATGCTGTATAAATACAGAAACCTCCTTTATGATTGAATGTGAGGACTCAGGAAGAAAAATGAAGTGTCCACCTCTACATGATCCTGAAAAAAACATTCAGCTTAGTTGTCCCTCCCCTCTGGCCCTGATATGTCCTGCAAAGGTGGAAGGGTTAGGAGACCCACAATTTTATTTTGGAAATGCATCTTCTAAATAGCTGCTTTATTCCTTGGCCTATATTCGTGCCTAGAAACTTCTAGCCAACAGAAATGTTTTTGGTATTTTATGTATGCCTAACAGTCTGCCTTTTGCATCCTAAACTATTGGCATATAGTGCTTGATTCACCCAAATTCCTTTGGCTTCTGGTAGATAAATAGCTGCTGTTCAGCTTCTCTTCCCAACCCTTATCGTAAAAGCAGATATTCAGCAAAAAATTTGTTGTGCCCTAGAAATGAAATGGGTTATAGTCGGAGCTCAGAGGAGTTACCATATGCTCCATTAATGTGCCCCCTCCCCCCATGCTGCTCCAACATGTTCACACAGCCCCGGCCACTCAAATGTGTATATACAGTAGAGTTTGTGAACTCTAGGGTAGTCTGTATGATGGCATAACTTTAAAACATGATTTTACCCTAATAGAACCCCCTTGAATAAATAATTCACACTAAGGGAAGGTTTTGAATGTCCAACAAAGCAACTTTGTGTGAAAAAGTATGTGATTGCTTCGTTCACTAGCTGGTGCTTTGTTTTTTGCACATGGCCCCGTTCTTCATGTGCAGTCATAGGCAAGGATCCCCAAGCCTCACCAGCTGAACAAATCTGGATCGCATCTATGGCCGCCTCCTGCTGCTGCCGCCGCTGCGTGTTTCCAGTCCTGCAGCAGCAGTAGCAGTCACGGATTGTGTGTCGCGGGGCCTCTGATGCAACGGCCCATTCACAAGCTCAGCCTGGCTCCATGTAACTTCCAAACCTTTCCCCCTGATCCACTGCTGTTCGGCAAAGTAAAACTGACCTGGTTATACCCTGCCAAACAGCAGCAATACAAAGGTGACCTGTAAACCCTCACCCCCCCTCCCTGCTCACAGCCCTGGACAGAAGAGAAGGGGACGGCCGCGATGCAAGCTATCTGCCTGTGGGAGATGGCATCCTGGTGGGCAGACAGCTTGCATCAGGCTGCCATCTCAGCCATCCCCTTCTGCCCGCTAGAGATCAGAGCATGAACACCAGATCCCATCTCTGCTGATTAGTTTTGATGCCAATAAGACCTTTGATAAAGTACGGTGGAATTATCTTTTTCATCTTTTATCTCTATATGGCTTGGTAGACCAGTATATATGTATGGTAAGGCTGCTGTATTTCAACCCTACTGCGGCAGTGGTGGCTAACAGAATGCTTTCAGAAGCCTTTAATTTGGGGAGGGGAATGCAACAGGGGTGCTCCCTTTTCCCTTTCCTATTTGTCTTATCTCTCGACCCCAAAGTGCATAAGCTGGTCGGATGCCGGGAGGTACCTGGAGTCCATATAAGGCGGATGGAGTTTAAAGCATCAGTCTTCATAGATGAGATATTGGTTCACCTTTATGTCCCCGCAGTTATCCCTGCCTCGGGTGCTTAATGAGTTTCATGCATTTGGGGAACTTGCGGGCCTGCAAATTAATAAAGATAAATCAGAGGCCTGAATGTGTTAGGGCAACTGCGGTCATCCTAGGGAACTTTGTTCCCCCTGCGATGGGCTGAATCAGCTTTTACATATTTAGGGATTCAATTGACTGGCGACCCTCATTCACTCTATAGATGGAATTGTAATAGGATGTTTCAGCAGCTGCGATCAAGGCTTCAGGATTGGGCCCCTTTGCCGTTATGGCGAGGCCGCGGGGCAGGGTCCCCCGGCCGAAGATAACCAGGCGCGCGGCCCGGTGCGGGGACCCTGCCCACGGTTGAGGAGGGGAGGGCCCTCGCGGGCGCGATTCAAACCTATTGGCTCGCCCCGAGGAGGAGTTGGGGCGAGCCAATGAGCAAGGCAAGGGCAGAGGGGGGGGGGTTGTTAAAGGGTGGCGCGCGGCAGCGGCGGTCTCTCTTGGACCGGTAGCAAGGAGAGAGGGACCGTCGTCCGTCGTTCGTGGTCGGCAACTGTTCCCAGGCCTCACCGGCGTGCAGGACTGAGAGGACCTCAGCTGAACGGGAGGCTTGCGGCGGACAGCCCATGTGCGGCGCGCAAGTATTAAAAAATAAATAAATAATAAAGGAGAGGACGGCGATACTGGTAGGGGCGCCGCACGGGGAGCGGGCGGCAGACCGCGGGTGCTCGAAGGCCGGCTTGTGGTCGGTGGGGGTAGGAAGGTTAACGAGTCGGGCTCAGTTCGGGCGTCGGGAGCACGCATGCCGCTACGGAAGGGACGGCAGGCCCGCAGTTCACCGCGTGGTCGTGGTGAACAAGGCCGCGGAATGCGTCCCCAGCAGCCTTCGTCGGCTCAGTCGGGGGGGGCGGCTAGAGGGGCGTCGGGGAGGGGGTCTGGGCCCAGAGGGGTTGGGGGGCCCAGGTGCGTGGCGTTAGAGGCTCTGGGGGGGCGCGATCCTCGGGGGGCAAGACTGCAGCTGGAAGGAAAAAGAAGAGAGGTGGCAGGGTGGAGAGAGAGCGGTGTGTGGGGCTGGTAGGGGTGGATAATGGGCCCCAGGTACAAGAAGGGGATGGGGTTGTGCAGGGGGTAGTAGGGTTGGAAGGTAGGGGTGAGGTGAGCTCTGGGGGGCAGGGAGGGACTGGGGTACGGGAGGGGGCGGTGGTCAGTGGCAGTGGGGATGGACATGGGCAGGGGGGTTGGGCTGGGGGGGGAGGGCCTTTTTTCCCTGGGTGGGCTTCTCCTTGGTTCGGAGCACAGAGCTGTGGGCAGGTGCCCTTGGGACATAGAGGGGTGGCGGTGAGCATGGGTACTCCCGGGGGCTATGCGCCGTGGGACCACTGGCAAGGGGGAGGCCAAGGCTCCTCACGGGCAGAGTGGCTGTCGGCTTGGCAGCCGGGGGGTTCCCCGGCGGTCCCCTCCCCCCCCCTCCTTCTCTTTTGTTTTCACAGGTCAGATCAACGGTGCCGGTGGCAGTACAGAGGCCCGAGGGGCGGCGGACGGCGATGACGGAGGATGTTGGAGCTGGCTCCAGAGAACCCCAACGGCGGGAGGACCTCCAAGCGAGCGGGATGGGGGCACAGACAGACGGCGGGGAACGGCGAGTTCAGGCCGGATTGCTGCAGGATTTGACGGCCAGCGTCGGAGGTGCTGGGGGTGAGTTGTCTGGGGGCAATGGAGGGGGGGGGGTGGGCCGGATTCGGCAGAAGGGCAGGGAAAGAAGGGGCGGAAGGCTAAGCGTAAGCGACGGCATGTACGGCACCGTCGACACAGTTCGGAGGGTTCTTCGTCATCCACGGTATCCACATCGTCATCCTCGAGTGTGCCTTCCCGTTCCAGACAGGGCAGCGAGCCGGTGCCTTTGGGATCGTCGGGCGGAAAGGGCGTTCCTACGACAGTGGCCTTTACGGAGTTGTGGGAGGGGGTTCCGCGGCATTTGAGGTGCAAGATCTGGAAGAGGAGGTATATTGATATATTTCGCTTACTCGAGGGGCGGAGGCGGTCCGGTGAGAGTAGGAAAAAGCGGAAGGAAGATGAGAAGGCGGGTCGCGTCAAGAAAGTGTCCCGGAATGTCCTTAATTGGGTGCGATCCTTTTTAACGATTAGCGAGTGTTTGGGGGCGGCAGGCGCCTGAGGATTATGGTATGCTTTTGGCATACGCGGACTCTATCATCGAAGCGGCGCAGACCCACGGCGGTTTTGCGTGGCTGAATTATGACGAGAAGTTTCGGGACAAGATGGAGGAGGGCAAGGGGCTAGCTGGGGGGACGCAGGACATCAACTTGTGGTTAACCCAGATGTCAGTCGGGATGGGTGGGGGTGGAGGGGCTGGGGGGCGTGGGGTGGGGGGCGGCTTTGGTGGGGCCGGGCGGCCCTTTCGTGCAAACAGTGGTCAAGGGCAGCAGAAGGCAGGTGGGGGAGGGCAAGGAGACATCTGTTGGCGTTTCAACAGGTCCTCGTGCCCTTTCCCGGACTGCAAGTTCCGGCACGCATGCTCGGCCTGCGGGGGGGGGGGCATTCCGCACTCAAATGTTTCAAAAAGGGTGGGGTTCCTGCCCCGGCCACAGCCAACAAGTAACTTTGATTTGGCGGAGTTGGCGCCCTCTCCTCTTTCCCGGGAGGTGATCGGCGACTGGCTGCGTGCATATCCGCGGAGGCGGGAGAGGGAAATGTTAATGCGTGGATTTGGGGAAGGGTTTATTATTCCGGTACAAGGAACCATAGCGGGTAGGGCTGCACGCAACTCGCCGTCAGTGCGGCGATTGGCGGCGGTGGTTAAGGAGAAATTGGCGGTCGAGTTGCGTTTGGGCAGAATAGCGGGTCCGTTCGCGGAGCTGCCATTGGAGAATCTAGTGGTTTCCCCATTAGGTGTCATCCCTAAAAAGGAGGCAGGGAAATTTCGTCTAATACATAACCTTTCATTTCCACTGGGAGACTCGGTGAACGATCATATTCCGAAGGAGCTGTGTTCGGTTCGCTATGCGTCCTTTGATGAGGCGGTGGGGTTGGTGAGACGTTGTGGCCCAGGGGCTCGGTTAGCAAAAGTAGATATTGAATCGGCTTTTCGTCTGCTGCCGGTCCATCCGTCTTCGTTTTATTTGCTGGGTTTTTCTTTTGAGGACGAGGTTTATGTGGATAAGTGCATA
Source organism: Ichthyophis bannanicus (assembly GCA_033557465.1). Lineage (NCBI taxonomy): Eukaryota > Metazoa > Chordata > Amphibia > Gymnophiona > Ichthyophiidae > Ichthyophis > Ichthyophis bannanicus. The sequence continues at coordinate 289,365,575 of CM066040.1, read as the reverse complement.
CCAATGGGATGTTCGGTGTCGTGTGCCTACTTCGAAATGTTTAGCTCCTTTTTGCACTGGAATTTAGTACGGCGTGTGGGGGTTAGGAATGTGGTACACTATCTGGATGATTTTCTGTTTGTAGGGGCGGCTGGTTCTGGGGAGTGTCAACAGTTGATGGACGGTTTTATGAGCATGGCAAGGGCGTGTGGGCTCCCGCTGGCGGACGACAAGACTGAGGGTCCCGCCACGTGTCTTACATTCTTGGGAGTGGAAATTGACTCGGTGGGGATGGTGGCGTGCCTCCCGATGGACAAAGTCGTCAAGTTGCGGGTCTTGGTAGCGAATGGATTGGCGTCTAGCAAGTTATCTTTGAAGGAACTGCAAATATTGATTGGCTCGTTGAACTTTGCATGCAGGGTCATACCGATGGGCCGGGTGTTTATGCGTCGCTTGGCGGCAGCCACGGCGGGGGTGCGCAAGCCGCATCATCGGATACGAATGTCGCAGGTCATGAAGGCTGATTTGAAGGTTTGGGATGTTTTTCTGAGGGACTTTAACGGGGTATCGGTTCTGATGGAGGAGGAGGTCTCTAGCGCGGATCTGCAGCTTTATACAGACGCGGCGGGTGGTGGAGGTTTGGGGATTTACTTTGGGGGTGAGTGGTGCGCCGCGCAGTGGCCTCAATCATGGCACGCAGCGGGATGGACTAGTAACATTACGTTCTTGGAGCTGTTCCCGTGGCTGGTCGTCTTGCACTTGTGGCCGGAACGCCTGCGGAACCGGAGAGTGACATGGCGGTGTGACAATGAGGCCGTGGTGGCGATAGTCAACCGGTACACGCTGCGCTGTTCGCTGGTAGCGGGTTTGATGCGGGACATAGTGTTCGAGTGTTTGCGTTTAAATGTTGCGGTAAGGGCACAGCACATTCCAGGTCGCACTAATCGCATTGCCGATGCTCTTTCCTCGTTTCAAGTGGGAGTTGTTCCGGACGCTGGCGCCGGAGGCGAGCGAAGAAGGCAGGACGGTGCCAGAGCATTTATGGACGATTGGCCAGCGGAGATGGTTCGACTGTTGAAGGATTCCCTCGCCCCGTCGACTTGGGCGGCATACCAGAACGGATTTGACGCGGTCCTGAGCTACTTAGAGTCGCACGGGTGGCGGCCAGGAGCCGGGGTGGACAGTTTATTGGGGCGCTATGTGGTGGAGGCGAAGTGTGCTGGCCAGTCCCGGGCATCACTGCGTAGGCGGTTGGCGGGCTTTACCTTCTTTGCCAGAGCGGCAGGCTGGGTGTCAAGGCAGCCGGGATTTTTGGTACAGCGGCTTCTTCGTGGCTGGGATAGAGGGAGCCCGCCTCACCGGGACTCCCGGTTGCCTGTGACACACGAGCTTTTGGCGAGGCTATGCGAGATGCTGCCAAGTGTGGCGGAGTCTCGCTACGAGGCGGTACTGTTTAGGGCAATTTTTCTGCTTGGCCTTCTTTGGGGCCTTCCGGGTGGGGGAACTGGTGGCCAGCTCGAGCAGGGCGGAGCGGACTGGGGGGCTATGGTTTCAGCACGTGCAGCTTGAAAATGGGCAGCTGAGGGTTAGGCTCGTGAGGTCCAAGACCGATCAATTGGGCAAGGGGTTGTGGGTGGTGCTGAAGGAGGTGGTATCCTTGCCGACTTGCCCGGTGGGGGCCGTGCGGGCATATTTAGCGGGGCGCCCGGGTCGCAGATCATTTGTTTTTCCTACACAAAAATGCAAAGTGGGTGACCCGATTCCAGGTGGCAGCGGTCCTGCGGTTGGCCATTAGGGGTCTAGGCATGGATCCGACACATTTCGCTCCGCATTCCTTCCGCATTGGAGCGGCGACAAGCGCAGCTGCGGCTGGGCTGTCGGAGGTTGAGATTCAGAGCATTGGGAGATGGCGGTCGCAGGCCTTTAAAGGTTATGTCCGTTTATAAGGGGAATGGGGGGGGGGCCTGTGGCTAACATGTGCTTTCTTTTTCAGATGCTGTGCGGTGCCCGCAACTTTGCTGGATGATCGGGCATTCATTTGTGCATTGGGCGGGGCTGCAGGCAGCTGAACGGCCACTGGGGTCCAATTTGGGTCTTGACCCGGCTGAGGTGTCGCTTCTATGGCTGGGTGAGCGTGGTCTGCGGTGGCCGCAGCTCTTACCTCTGCTTCGACATCATGGCCGAGTGTGAGCCCAACCCGCTGTGATCCTGCTGCATGTGGGAGGAAATGATCTGCATGAATGGACCTGCAAGCAGATCGTTCGCGCAGCGAAGCGAGATTTAGCAATAGTGTCTAGGCTGTTTCCACAGGTGACGTTAATGTGGTCAGACATTATTCCAAGGCCTGTTTGCCGGCAGCAATGGCGTTGGTCCCGTGGGTTGGCGAAAGTCAATCGACAAATTGGGAGGTGGGTCAGTCAGCAAGGGGGGTACCAGATTATGCACCCCTGGGTGGATGTGGACTGTGCCGGGCTCTATCGCACGGATGGTGTGCATTTATCACCAGTGGGAGTGGACCTCTTGTTAAATGACTGGCAGGAGGCCTTGGAATGCATAGTCCAGCAGGAGGCTCGATGGTCGCAGCTGAGTGGGGGGGCGGCGTAAAGGCGCAGGTGCGCTATACGCCGGGGTGGCGGGATCCCGGAGGTTTCCGGGGTCCGGAGCCTTAAGCTGGAATTGGGGGCGGGGGCCCCCAACCCGGATGACCCCTGCCGGTCTTTTGCTAGTAATATGGCGAGGCCGGGGAAAGGGGGGGGGGTTGGCTTTGCCGCTGGCTCGGCCGCGGCGGGAGTGGAATGAGTTCACCTTGCTAGTAATATGGCGGGTGAGGGCTCATCCTACTCGGGGTTTGTTATATAATGGTTGTATGATTAAACAATGTTGGGAATGTTATAATTTGGTTAATAAAAGCTGCGACCATTTTGAGCCAAGTTATTGTCTGGACTGATTATTGGGTGTGAAAGGGAGAATGGGGAAGGAAGGGTTGGGGAGGGGGAGGATCAGGGTACCACCGGGTCCGAGCTGCTTTGGTTATGGCGAGGCCGCGGGGCAGGGTCCCCCGGCCGAAGATAACCAGGCGCGCGGCCCGGTGCGGGGACCCTGCCCACGGTTGAGGAGGGGAGGGCCCTCGCGGGCGCGATTCAAACCTATTGGCTCGCCCCGAGGAGGAGTTGGGGCGAGCCAATGAGCAAGGCAAGGGCAGAGGGGGGGGGTTGTTAAAGGGTGACGCGCGGCGGCGGCGGTCTCTCTTGGACCGGTAGCAAGGAGAGAGGGACCGTCGTCCCACCCACCCGCCCTTGGTATGGTGGGTTTGTGGTTGGGTTGTCGCAGCTGGTGGGGGGGCGGCATCCCGGAGGTTTCCGGGGTCCGGAGCCTTAAGCTGGAATTGGGGCGGGGGCGGGGGCCCCCAACCCGGATGACCCCCTGCCGGTCTTTTGCTCGTAATCGGGCGAGGCCGGGGAACGGGGGGGGGGTTGGCTTTGCCGCTGGCTCGGCCGCGGCGGGAGTGGAATGAGTTCACCTTGCTAGTAATATGGCGGGTGAGGGCTCATCCTACTCGGGGTTTGTTATATAATGGTTGTATGATTAAACAATGTTGGGAATGTTATAATTTGGTTAATAAAAGCTGCGACCATTTTGAGCCAAGTTATTGTCTGGACTGATTATTGGGTGTGAAAGGGAGAATGGGGAAGGAAGGGTTGGGGAGGGGGAGGATCAGGGTACCACCGGGTCCGAGCTGCTTTGGTTATCATTATTTGGGAGAATGGCGGCTTTTCATATGGTGATATTTCCAAGACTATTATATCTGCTGCAGAACCGGCTGATTCAGCTGTTGCATAAAGATGTAGCTATGGTCGAGCAGGAAGTGCGGCATTTCCTTTTGCAGGTGAGAAAGGCGCAGGTATCTTGGATGCACCTGCAAGGACCTTGGCATCAAGGTGGGCTTGGACTTCCCGATATCTTCCTGTATGTACGAGCATGTCAGTTATGTCACTTGTATGACTGTCTGGGCTAAATGGTGGTGTTCACTCCGTGAGCCCTTGAGGAGGCTTATATCTCCCCTCATTCGTTGTTGGCGGTGCTTCATATGGATAGCTCGATTTTGCCACAAAGACTTAAACAGAATTTATTGATAAAGCCCATTAAGGGCATGTGCCACTATTTATGTGCTTGTTGGGGGGGCTGCACTGACTGTATCCAGCTGCTTACCCATTTGTGGTAATGTCCTTTTTCAACCAGGAGTGGAGACTCTGGTGTTCTAGGAATAGGCAGCGAAAGGGATATGGAGTGTGGGGCATGTGGTAGATCTCTCCGGTTTATGTACCTTTCAGTACCCTGAAAAATGAATATGCCCTGGGGAATACACATTTTTTTGCTTATCTTCAACTGTATCATTACGTTGGATCTCTCTCAAGAGACTCTCATGTTGGTGACATCCGTGCGGATCTTACAGTTTTTTCAACTGGCAGAAGAGACATACCTCTCGATATCGGTATACTCGCGTAGGTTGGTGAGTTGGACTATCCTTCCTAATAACGCGGACCTTGAGCGGAGGTGGGTAGCGGAACTAGGGTTTCCATAGACCTTGATATGATAAGGGGAGCGATACATCATATTCCGGGCCTAGTTCATGGTGCCAGGCTGCAGGAGCTGCAGTTTTGCACGGTGTTTTGAGCTCACTTTTCTCCCCGGTGGGCACTACAGAGTCATTTGGCGGAGGATGGGGGATGCCTATGGTGTGCGGCACCAAAGACGCCATATGTGGTGGGTATGTGGAGAAATTCAGTGATACTGGCATCAGATCCAGCAATATGTCAGCGCATTAATTGGACAGCGGGTGGAGTGGACAGCAGACCTTGTGGTCTTTGATCAAATGCTTTCCCCACTCCCTAGAGGGAGGTGGGTTCGGTTGCTGATCTGGAAGGCATGTATGGTGGGAAAACAGTCCCTGTTATCTCATTGGAGGGAACCCTGCCCTCCTATGTTTTGGGAGATGTGGAGTTGTTTCCATCAGTTGATGCTTCTAGAGCGATTGGCAGCCTGTGGGGATGCAAAAAAAGTGGGAGATCTTTCTGGCACTTTGGGAGCAATATATAAGCACATTGGCACCCTGGATGCGCAATGAACTCTTGACTCCCTAGGTATTAAATTTGAGGGAGATGGCTGATCTGGGCAATTGGGTGATGTCTGCCTACAGACTGTGAGGTGATCTTGAAAACAAAATCCTCGAGGGTAGATAGCCTCCCTGGACGTATACAGGAATGGCGCATGCATTGACCTAAGGAGGGGGGCGGGGGGGGGGGGAGGGTCGAGAATGAAAATAATGGAAAATTGTTGTCATATTGTCATATGATTATTGTAATTCCGGAGCACTGTGTAAGTGCACCCACACCGTCCTGGATGTTTTGTTTTGTTTTGGTTAATAAACTTTTACAAAAAAAAATATAGTGGAATTAGAAAAGGTACAAAGAAGAGCAACCAAAATGATCAAGGGGATGGAAGAATACCCTTATGTGGAAAGGCTAAAGAAGTTAGGGATCTCCAGCTTGGAGAGGAGATGGCTGAGGGGAGATATGAAGCTACTAAGTAGCACATTTAACTCAAATGGGAAAAATATTTTTTTATTCAATTCATAATTAAGCTCTGGAATTCATTGCCAGGGGCTGTGGTAAAAACTGTAGCTGGGCTTAAAAGGTTTGCACAAGTTCCTGAAGGAAAAGTTCATAAACCATTATGAAAATGGACTTAGGAAAAATCCAGTTCTTATCACTGGGATAAGCAGCATGGAATCTGTCTACTTTTTGGGATTCTGCCAGATCCTTGTGACGGCCAGAAACGGGATACTGGGCTTGTTGGCCTTGGCTCTGACCCAGTGGTGCTGTTATGATGTTTTCTTTTGGTATCTCAGTGCCACATTGTAGCACTATCCGGAGTTCTGCATCCCAAATGCATGATTTTGCACTGTGCATGAATCGTAAAGGCCGGGCTCTTCCCCTTCAGTTTTCCTAGCTCCCTCATTCTATGTCCTCGGACAGATGGGATACATACTATTGAATATCCGTGTCCTTGGGAAAGTGGCATTTTTTCTTTTAATCCCTGTGCAATATCGCTCACAAAGACTTTGACAAGCATCAATCCCTGAGGCACAAATCCAGTAGTACAAATAGCATGCAAATTCTTCCAAAAAAGCCTGTACAACTTATTTAGAGAGATTAATATTCAGTTAATCCAAAGGTCCTTGGTGGTTTCTAACAAAAATATTGACACGGTGTTAAAAGAAAACAAATTAAGATACTCATCACGCATTTTGCTTTGTTCCAGCCAGTCTCAGTCTCCAGTAACTGCAGTCTGGTCCCAAGGGACATTTCACGATGAAAGCTTTTGTTGGGAAATGTGTTCAGTTGACTTATGAAAATTTAACAAATCATTTTTGTGTAAGATCAGCTGCGAGAAGTTGCCTTTGCTGTGGACTGGCAATTGAACAGGCACAGTTGTGAATTCTGTTGCCGTATTCTGGTGTGGTTCTTGCTGTGATATTAACTAAATTCTTACTCTATGTGCCAGATGTAGCGATGCTACTGCAAGCGGTCCGTGATTTTGTCAGCACAATAAACGTTATCATAAGCATCTTAAATCTGACCTGGGAGGCTGTAGGTAATGAATGTAAAGAAATCAAAGCTGGGGAGATCATCTTGAATTTTATACTGGTCAAATAGTAGGTGCCTATAGTTTGGATCAATTGAAATGCCACAGTGTAGGAGTCTGGAAGCACCAGCTGTTAAGCATTACAATAGTTGGTTAGGGAAGGAGCTAGGTGCGGCAGCACTCTGTGAAAATCAGCACGTGAAGAGAGATTGCAGTAATCTAAGTTTCTCTTAGATCTTGTTTAATATGTGACTTCAATGATCAGCCTGAATCCAGCAATGTAACACATTTGTCATATTGGAATGACAACATTAGACACATCTACTGAATTCAGGAATGCCAAAATCATATTTATAAATACAGGTCTTTAGGGGAGACCTCATTTGGAGTATTGGGTGCAGTTCTAGAGACCGCACCTTGAAAAGGATGTAAACAGGATGGAGTTGGTGCAGAAGATGGCTGCTAAAATGATCACTGGACTTCCTAATATGTACAGCGCCGTGTACACCTTGTAACGCCATACAAATGATTAGTAGTAATAGAACTAGTCCTAAGGCATATTGGGAAAGACTTAGAGATCTCAATAGGCATACTTTAGAAGAAAGGTGGAAGCGGGGAAATATGATAGAGACGTTTAAATATTCCATGGTACAAATGCAGAGGAAGAGAGCCTCTTTCAATTGAAAGAAAGCTCTGAATGAGGAGACCTAGGATGAAAGGGATAGACTCAGGAGTACTATGCGGAAATATTTCTTTATGAAAAGTGTGGTGGATGCGTGGAAGAGCCTTCCAGTGGAGGAGGTGGACAGAGGACTGTATCTGAGTTTGAGAAAGCATGAGATAAATACAGAGCTTCTCTAAGGAAAAAGAAGGGACTGTAAAGTTTAGTAGTTGGTATGGAAGGGCTGGCTGGATAGTCTTTATCTGCCATCATGTTTCTATATTTCTACAAGAATCTGAGTTTTTCCAAGGGTCAGGCTGTTGGCTTTAGGGTGCCTTCAATAAGAGAGGCTCAGGGAAGTAACATACATTTGCAGTGATAACCCAAGATGAAAATAATCTACACAAAGTGGGTGCAGGCAGAAATTAAACAGGACAGCAGAAAAGGCTCTGTGGAACCCTCAGCTTGTGCTGTCACCAACTTGCATCTGTTTCCTATTTGATAAATAGGTTTTAATACACTTCGGTACCTTTCCTTTGATTGCAGCAGCTTTAAGTGTAATTTATAGGGTACTACCCTATCAAAGGCTGCCAAAATATTTTACAAAAGCAGCTACTGTAAACCTCATTGGATTTCAGTTCTCTTAACCTTCCCAAGTGGAGATTAGAAGTGTCTCCATACCAAAGGAGTGGAGGAGTAGCCTAATGGTTAAGAACACCAGCTTGGGAACCCAGAGACCAGGGTTCAATTCCCACTAGCACTCCTTGTGGCCTTGGGCAAGTCACTTAACCCTCCATTGCCTCAGAAAAATCCAAGTTATCAATGCCCCTGTTTAATGTACATTACCAAGTTTAAGTTTCAATGTAAACCACTTTGATTGAAATGATAAAGCAGTATATAAAACCTGTTAAATAAAATAAATAAACTGCCTGCCCAGCAAAGGCAGGGGTTGATAAGTGGCCAATAGATTTGATGGTGATAATCTATTGAAGATTTCATGATAGAGTAAATTGTAGCTCCCTTTAAACTAGAGGGAAACAGAGAAAAAAAATGATGGCAGCTAAAGAACATAAGGCCCATTCAGTCTGCCCATCCCTACCAACAACCAAGTTCTTCAATCCCCTTAGGGATCCTCTGTGCTTCTTCCATGCTTTACAGTCCTCGTCTCTGCTTCCTCTGCTGTTCGTGAAGCATTAGTAATCCACGCTAAAACATCTGCTCGCTCTTCCTTCAGGCATTTAAGAACTTGTACTGGGCAAGGGTCCAGAACAGAAGTTGCGCTAGACGGTCCTTGTAATAGGGTTTGGAGAAGAGAAGTAGCTGAATGGTTAGAGTAGTGGGCCGAGACCCAGGGAAGCCTGGATTCAAATCCCACTGCTCCTCCTTATGTTCTTGAGCAAGTCGCTTAATCTTCCATTGCCTCAGGGACAGACTTAGATTGTAAGCCCTCCGGGAATGGGAAATACCTGAGTGGAACTCACCTTGAACTCTGGAGAAAGGGCATGAGTTAAATCCAATTCCCTTTATCACCTCTTCATTCTGAGCGATTGCAGAGTCTGGCCAGGTACTGCTTGGTCCATCATATACCATTTCAGTTTTGGTCCATTTTTTTTTCGTTAAAGTGAATGGCTATTTTGTCACATGTCTGTGATGCCTCTGAGATTACATTTTTTGAGGAACCACTTCACCATTTGAAACAGCTCTATGGGACAGTTCAATGAATGGACAATAGAAAAAAAATGTTTGTCTTTTCAACCTGCGGTCTATAGTAGCCCATTGCTGATTTATAAAGGTCCATGTTTGGTTTGCCACTGTTTTCATTTCTCACGATGCCTGTAGTTATCCATGGAGCTTGCTGCCGTCTCTCTGTTGCAGTAGCTTTGGTAATCTCAGTGAGTGAGGCAGGCCAATCTTCTGCTAATTCATCAACAGTCTTGTCTGAATCAGTTAAACAGGTGCAACATCCTGTCATTTCATTTTAAAGTAAATGAGATCAGTTGGGGCCTGGTCCTTCTTTGCGCTGCAGGGGATCCCGAAACTGTCTCCTACGTGCTTTCCTCATGGTCATTCAATGCGCCCTATGAATGCCTGCATCACTGCCTCTTGAAATTCAGCATTAGAATATATTTCAAGCTCATGTTGAACCAAAGCAATCAGAAATGCTTAACAGTTCAACTTAGTGGGCCTGGAACCTCTCAATGTAATCCATTTCGGATCCTTGACACTTGAGGTTTGGCTAGTTTGTGGAAATTTCTTTTGGTCTATTACTACTTCTTCAGATGGATTCCTGGACAACAAGAGAGGTTGTCCAGGGGCAGTGCAGAGAGGAGTCCTACTAGGGAACTGTGTAGTGACAACTTTGAACCTACATCTTTAACCGCTTTCTTGCTTGATGGTTAAGTGAAGGACGTGCAAGGGACAGGGTTGTGTGAGGGCTGACTAGAGAGTGATGGAAATGAGTAGCAGATCCTAGGAATCCTTTTGATCATGCTAGGCAGCTTCATGGAACATTGTTCTGCAGTTATTCACATTTATCATTTTCTATCTGGGAGTTTTGTGACTCCTTAGAGAATAATAAGGAAAAGAAAGTGAAGCTGATTTGGGTCCTGCGGTTCCAGCGGGGAAAGGTGTCCTATGAGTGCATAGAAAAGCTGTCGGCGCATATTAGTTTTGGTTATAATATTTCCACAAATGTTTGTTACAGTTCACAGAAAAATGCTAAGGGTGGAAAAAACAAATGTTACCTACATTTTACAAGGACAAGTAGGCTCAATTGCAACCATAAGGAACTCAGCATGTTTCTCTGACACGATTAGCGAGGGAACTGCTCTCAGTGTACGGAAGATCTTTTTCTGGAACTGGGAACGTGCTGTGCATTTATGCTCTTAAAGACAGACAAGCAGCAGAGTTGCCTGTTTGTATTCTTCTTGATCCTCCATTTAGGCTTAATGAATTCTTACATGAGTATGTGTATGTTGTATATACATATAGTGAAATTATAGACTAGATGTCATGACTCATAATTCTTCTTGAAGACTTTAACCATGCCTTTTTTTTCTCCTACCATATTTTTAAAAGTCAAACGTCAATATGTTCTGGGAAATATGACTAAAAGACCTGTTATCTGCAACCACCTGATTTATAACTTAGCCTGAGTACTAAAACGTCAAAAAGGGACCTGTCTTAAAATTTTTTACAAGTCTTTTTAGGTGGGTTTCGCTTTAGCAACAGTGTCTTTTGTGGCTAATCCATACATCCATCTGTCTGTCCATCTGTCCATGTGCTTGTGCCAACATAGCTAAGTCTCTGGAATGAGGCAGACTAAGACCTCATACCCGCTGTTGCGCCATCTTGAAAATGTCAGTGTGGCGTACAGCCCATCTCCCGCTGACAGAGGAAGAGGAGGAGGTCACAGTGGCAATAAAGACTGGTGAGAATAAAGGCTAGATGCTAGGGAGGATGGGCAGAGAGTGATAAGCAAAGAAGACACAAGAGATTTAAAGGGGCAGGGGGGCATGGAAAAATAAAAAAAATGGGAGAAGACCTAGAGAAAGGAAATGAGATAGGGGGAGGGGAGGGAGGGGAGGGAGGAGAGGAAGGAAGAGAAGCATGCAGGTGGAAAGGGGCCAAAATGTGTGTATGTCATGAGGCACACACCACCCCAGAAGTGCATTTGTGTGCGTACATACACATCCCCCAACCCTACACCACAAACAGCCTTCCACTCTTGCAGCACTCACACACACTCAAACACTCTAGCCCCTGCCCTGCACATATGCCAACACCCCCCCATCCCACACCACACAAACAGGTATGCACATACAGTATATATACCCACCCTGCCCCACATGCATACAGACACCCCAGCTCTGCAGCGCACAAACACACACATACATACTCAAACCACACACATGCAGGCACCGCACACACTCCGCTCCGGCACCACACGCTCAAGATAGACACTAATGTAGACAACGGCGCAAGAGGATTGCAAAAGGATCTTGATAAACTGGGAGACTGGGCATCCAAATGACAGATGACATTTAATGTGGACAAGTGCAAAGTTATGCACTTAGGGAAGAACAACCAAAATTACGGTTACACGATGCAAAGTTCCACAGTGGGAACCACAACCCAGGAAAAAGGATCTAGGCGACATCATGGATAATACATTGAAACCCTCCACCCAATGTGCAAATGCAGCCAAGAAAGCAAATAGCATGCTAGGAAGTCCTCTCCATCTACCTCTTCAATCCACTTCCTCTCCGGGTAGCTGTTATTTATCGACCTCCTTACAAGTCTGCTACCTTTCACTGACTTTGACTCGTGGCTTTCCTTCTTTCTGGATTCCTCTTCCCCCACTCTTGTTCTTGGAGATTTTAACATTCATGTCGATAACCCTTCTGATCCTCATGCTTTAAAGCTCCTCTCCCTTACCTCCTCGTTTGACCTCCAACTTTGTTCCACTGCCCCCACTCACCAGCATGGCCACTGCCTGGACCTGATATTTTTCTCTATTTCCTTACCCTCGAACTTCTGTAGCTCAGTTCTTACCTTATCTGACCATCACCTTTTAAGCTTTAATCTTCATCTCCTGCTGCCTCAACCTCGTCCTGTCTCTTCCAACCTATTTAGAAACCTTCATGCTATTGATCCCTTGACTCTCTCTTCCACCATTTCTCCATCTCTTTCTTCCACTTTGTCATCCAAGTCTGTTGACAAGGCAGTAGCTTCCTATAATGCTGCACTCTCCTCGGCTCTGGATGCTCTCGCTCGACCCCCCACCCAATGTCCTGTGAGACGTTCTGCACCTCAGCCCTGACTTTCATCCACTACCCACTATCTAGGTTCCTGTACCTGTTCTGCTGAGCGTGCTTGGCTCAATTCCCGCTCCCCTGAAGACTTTCTACACTTCAAATTCATGCTTGTCTCTTTCCAGTCAGCCATAGCTCTTGCCAAACAAGACTATTATGTCCATCTGACTAACTCTCTTGCCTCTAATCCTCGCTGTCTCTTTACTACTCTCAGCTCTCTCCTCAAAGTGCCTCCGCCTCTTATCCCTCCCTCCCTTTCTGCCCAAACCCTGGCTATTTCCATGGCAAAATCCACAAGGTCAACCTCAAATTCCCCACAAAGTCAGCTATTTCCCCTCCTCCCCCTCTCCACGACCAACTCTCCCCCCCTTCCCTTGCTACCCTCTCTTCCTTTCCTGTGATCTCTGAAGAGGAAACTGCACACCTTTTCTTCCTCCAAACTCACCACCTGCTCCTCTGATCCTATCCCCACCCATCTCCTAAGCCCCATCTCCTCCACCGTTGTCCCTTTCATCTCTCATATTCTCAACCTTTCGCTCTCCACTGCAACTGTCCCTGCAGACTTCAAGCATGCTGTGGTCACACCTCTCCTCAAGAAACCCCCACTTGATCCCATCTGTCCTTCTAATTATCGACCCATCTCTCTCCTTCCCTTCATTTCTAAACTACTTGAACGTGCGGTTCACCGCCGCTGCCTCGCCTTTCTATCCTCTCATGCCGCCCTGGATCCCTTAGTCTGGCTTTCGTCCTTTACACTCTACTGAAACGGCTCTTGTCAAAGTCTCCAGTGACTTGTTCCTGGCAAAATCCAAGGGCCTGTACTCTGTCCTCATCCTTCTTGACCTCTCTGCTGATTTTGACACCGTTGACCACAACCTTCTCCTCGATACCCTGTCCTCGCTTGGCTTTAAGGGCTCTGTACTATCCTGGTTCTCCTCCTATCTCTCCCATCGCTCCTTCAGTGTGTGTTCTGGTGGCTGCTCCTCCTCTGCTACCCCGCTCCCAGTTGGTGTATCCCAAGGATCTGTCTTGGGTCTGCTCCTTTTCTCTCTCTATACCCAGTCCCTTGGTGCGCTTATCTCTTCCCATGGCTTTCAGTATCATCTGTATGCTGATGACTCCCAGATCATCTCTCTATGCCTGAACTCTCTCTGGCAATCCAGACCCGGATCTCTGCCTGCCTTTTGACATTGCTGCCTGGATGTCTCACCGCTGCTTCAAATTGAACATGGCCAAGACTGAACTTCTTATCTTTCCCCCCTAAAACCTCCCCTCCTCTTCCTCCTTTCTCATTCTCTGTGGATAGCTCTATACTCCTTCCTGTTTCCTTGGCCCGCAATCTGGGGGTTGTCTTTGACTCCTCTCTCTCTTTCTCCACACATATCCATCTCATAGCTAAGACCTGCCATTTATTTCTCTATAACATTAGCAAAATTCGCCATTTCCTTTCTGAACACACTACTAAAACGCTTATCCACTCCTTAATTACCTCCCGTCTTGAGTACTGTAACGTACTCCTTGCTGGACTCCCTTTGAATCATCTCTCTCCCCTTCAATCTGTTCAACACTCTGCTGCGCAGCTAATCTTCCGCCAGCCTCGTCATGCCCAGATTACTCCTCTTCTCAAGTCACTTCATTGGCTCCCTATCCGTTTCCACATCCAGTTCAAACTTCTCCTGCTGACCTATAAATGCATTCACTCTGCGACTCCTCAGTACCTTTCTTCTCTCATCTCTCCTTACAACCCCCCTCGGGAACTCCACTCTTCCAGCAAACTGCTTCTGTCTGTGCCCTTCTCTTCTACTGCCAACTCCAGACTTTGCTCCTTTCACCTTGCTGCACCTTATGCCTGGAACAAACTACCTGTGTCTGTACGTCAGGCACCTTCTCTAACCCTCTTCAAATCCAGGCTGAAAACTCACCTCTTCGCTGCTGCTTTTGGATCTTGACTCACCTGATCTCCTTTTTCTTTCCCCTTGTTTTACCCATGCCTACACCTTCTGTGTTTTGTCTTGACTAGATTGTAAGCTCTGATGAGCAGGGACTGTCTCTTACTTGTCTGTGCAGCGCTGCGTATGACTTGTAGCGTTATACAAATGCTCAGTAGTAGTAGTAGTAGGAATCATAAGGAAAGGAATGGAGAATAAAACAAAGGATATTATAATGCCTCTGTGTTATTCCATGGTGCGACCGCACCTTGAATATTGTAATTCTGGTCACCGTATCTTAAAAGGGATATAGCGTTATCAGAAAAGGTACAGAGAAGAGCCACCAAAATGGTAAAGGGGATGGAAGGATACTCCTATGAAGAAAGGCTAAAAAGGTTAGGGCTCTTTAACCTGGAAAAGAGATGGCTGAGGGGAGATATGATAGAAGTCTATAAATTAATGAATGGAGTGGAACGGGTAAATGTAGATTGGTTGTTTACTCCTTCAAAAAGTAGAAAGGCTAGAGGACACACAATGACATTACAATGTATCACATTTTAGACTGGAGAATTTTTTTTTCATTCAACACATAATCAAAGTCTGGAGTTTATTGCTGGAGGATGTAGTAAAAGTTATTAGTATAGCTGGGTTTAAAAGAGGTTAGGACAAGTTCCTGGCGGAAAAGTCCATAAACCATTATTAAAGTGGACTGGAGAAATCTGCTCCTTATCCTTGGAATCTGGCTAACTTTTGGGAACGTGATAGATACTTGTGACCAGGAATGGTCTCTGTTGGAAACAGGATACTGGGCTTGATGGACTTTTGATCTTATGTTCTTAGCGCTCCTAATAATTCCACATACAGCCTAACAGCTATCGTTGCCCCAACAAGATGCACTTTATCATGTTTTTTCACCCCCCTCACCCCCCAGACATGTGTTTGCAAGTGGAGTAGGTAAACTGCGGTGTTTTGTCACACTATATGTGCGCATTTCTCATCTAGTTTATTCTTGGCTTACCTTTCCACTTAATGCTGAAGGAAGCTTATAACTTGATTAGCGTTCCAGGCACAATACATCCCTGCCCTCTGGGCCTGTTGCACCAATAGGGGATAAAGTGACTTGTACAAGGAAAGGAAAGGAAAGCATTTGCACGGAGGAGTAGGATAAAAGGATTATTATTTTATGTTTTTACTTTTTAATCTCATGATTAGAAATAGTTGTTCTCTTGTCATCCTCTGAGATAGCAGACTGTTACAAGTGCTGCAGGATTTGCTGTTTGTCCTTGTAGTTTCATGCTGCCTTTAGTGAGTCGTCTTTCTCTTGGACTCTGGAATTAAGGCCTCTTGTTTACTTACACTGCGAGGGATATGATATAGGATTGAATGTTGACGTGTCTGTTGGATCTCCCAGTATAATATGGATGTATGCTTTTATAAAGTTTAAAAAAAGAAGTGTGCATCGCAGGGGGGCAGAAGAGGCTGAGGGTTGAGAACAGAAACTGTGAGGAATGTCAGCAACTGAGTGCAGCTTTGTGGTTTCTGAACTATTGTCACTGTTGCAAGCCCTGAGAGGGGCAGCAGGATGGAGGGTCCTGGTTAATAGTGGTGATAGCCGTCGCTGCTTCATTCTCATGGTCGTAGCTTAGGGGATGAGGCAGAAAGCCAGCACTGAAGTCGCAAGCTATTAGCTATGTATGCGTCTATGCAGCGCACCGATAGTGTGCGACTTCAGTGCCGGCATGCAGAAAGGAGCACATATGCAAATTAGCCATGCATTAAGCTGTGGTGCAAATGTCAGCATTAAACTGAGAGAGCAAGCCAAACACATGCGCACAGAAGTCAGCACAAGTTTGGCATGCTGTCCTGGACAAATAGGGTCATCTGAGGGGAAGTTTGACACTTCACCTCAGATGATCCAGGCATCGGGAAAAGCCCCCAATGCCATCAAAATACTGTTGCAGGGCCGGTGTCTCTGACAGAAACCATATCCCTTGTGGCCCAGCAACCCCGATCCCCCCTCCCACCCATCCACCCAATAAAAAAAAACAAAAACAAACCCTGGTGGCCCAGTAACCCTGAAAGCCCCACCCCCATCCTGGTACCTTTAAGATGAAGTGGGACTGTTGCCCATGCTCTCCTGCTCCTGTGCCGCCATCTTGAAAAATGGTGGTACCTAATACCATGCAGTGTATCCTTAAGGCAGTCTGACCCCACGCGGTGCTTCCCATTTTTTAAGATGGCGGCACAGTTGCAGGAGTGCATGGACAACCCTCCTGCTCTATCTTAAAGGTACTGGGAAGGGGTGGAGTGTTCGGGGCTGCTGGGCCACCAGGTTTTTTTTTAAATTGGGTGGAGGGATTGGGGTTGCTAGGCCACCAGGTATTTGGTTTCTGTCGGGGGGGGGGGGGAGTCGGTGTCAGGGGTACCAGCCCCCCCAACAGTAATTTGATGGCATTGGGGGCTTTTCCCAGTGCCTGGATCATCTGAGGGGAAGTTTGACACTTCACCTCAGATGATCCAGGCATTATGGAAAGCACCCTATGCCATGAAAATACTGTTGGAAAGCTAAGGCATACCCTCAGCTACCAGTTACCGGCCCCATGGACTGATTTGTTGGAGTCTCTTCGGCTGCTATGTGGGAGATTTGTTTGGGCTTGGCTGCTGAGAGTAAGGGATTGCACTACTTGTGGAAGGAATGGAATTGCAGACAAAATGTAACAGTTGGAGAGAAGAATATCCAGCAACCAACTCTGGTTGAGGCTCACAAAATCCTGCTACCACCCCTTCACATCAAACTAGGTTTGATGAAAAACTTTGTGAAAGCCATGGACCGCACTTCGCCAGCTTTTCGATACCTGCATGAAAAATTCCCTCGACTCAGCGAAGCAAAGATTAAAGAGGGAGTTTTTGTGGGTGCTCAGATTCGAGAGCTCTTCAAAGATGACCGGTTCAACAACTTGCTGCAGGGTGATGCGAAACAAGCATGGAATGCTTTTCGCCTAGTGTCAGCAAACTTTCTCGGGAATGTTAGGGCAGAAAACTACAAGGAACTAGTAGAAGACATGCTGATGCAGTATCAGAAACTTGGCTGCAATATGTCTCTAAAGATCCATTTCCTTGATTCCCATCTCGATTTCTTTCCTGACAACTGTGGTATGGTTAGTGATGAACAGGGCAAACGTTTTCACCAGGATATCTCAACGATGGAGCAAAGATACCAGGGAAAATGGTCCACTACAATGCTGGCTGACTACTGCTGGACACTCCCCAGAGAAGCTCCCGAACAGCTGTACAAGAGACAGGCGAAAAAATCTAAGAAGTAGTCTATGACTTGGTTTTTTACAGGTATTAACCAAAGGCCTATTATATTTACTATTGACATGCATTTCGTGATGTAAACATTAATTCTTGTAGATTACAAAAAAGCTAGAGCCAACTTTGCAATTTCACTGTCATATTCATGTTCAGCATATAAAAATTGATAAGAAATGACTATTTTTATTTCAGTAACATGACTTTTGTAAAAATTTGTTGACCAGTGTAGCAAGGCAGTTAAGAACGAGCAATAACTTAATTTCCAAGCCCTGCTTTTTATTTTGCTTCCTGCTGGACGGAATGAAGCAGCCTTGGTTTTGGGTACTATGGAAACGAAGCTCTACAGGAACGAGAGACTTGTGGGCTCTGTGACGGAAACTGATGGGGACCTGCCTTCCCTGCTCCTAGAGCCGCCTCCTTCTTTCTCAGCATTTGAAGCAGACAATCTGTTTACCAATGCACCAGTTGCCCTAGGTAAAATTACTTTAAAGGAGCCAGCCTTGCAAGAAATGTGGAAACATGCAATGTGTTCTGAAAAGAAGACAGTTCTGGGTTTTTATTTTATTACTGTAAACCTGAATTTTTTGTTTTGGTCCACCATGTTCTGAGCTTCTAATTTGGTTCGTGGGGGCTTCCAGTCAGGTTTCAGGATATCTGCACTGAATTTGCAGGAGGTAGATTTTGCATGCTATGTAAATCTATCTCTTGAATATTCATAGTGGAATCCTGAAAAGCTGACTGGCTGGGGGCCATAAACCAGGTCTCCCCTCATAATCCTGCAACCATACACCTTAAATCCGGCCACAAGATGTTGCTATTGAGCAACAGCGGACACAGCATCTCTCCTCCCTCCCCCCTCCCCCCTCCCCAGGGACTGCAAGGGATGCTTCGATCTGGGACGTGAAAGTCCTGGACTTAGGAGTCGAAGTAGTCCCTGCAGATGCCACTACACAGAAGTGCCATTGGGTTGGCCCCTCAATCTCTTTCCTGATCAACTGGTTTGAAATGATAGCATGAAGCTAAAAGAAATGTAAAGGTAATTTATAAATTGGAAGAGAAGAAGAAAGTCTAGTGACTTTATCAGCACTGGTGTCACCCTGTTCCAGTCTTAACTTTTTCACTGTCAAACTAGTTGC
Organism: Ichthyophis bannanicus; assembly: GCA_033557465.1. Lineage (NCBI taxonomy): Eukaryota > Metazoa > Chordata > Amphibia > Gymnophiona > Ichthyophiidae > Ichthyophis > Ichthyophis bannanicus. Next base: position 289,347,097 of record CM066040.1, on the reverse strand, counting down.
AACCTCCTTTGTATGTGTTGGCAGAGAAAGGGTTCAACTAAACTGTATTAATCCCTGGTCACTTTTACCATCATTCCTCTGTTGCAGAAGGAAAGATGTGGATCTCGGCCAGTTTTTCCAGAAGAGTGGCCAAGGGCAGTTTAACATGCGGGAGAAGAAATTGCCATCTGTCCATGAAGCACTTATTTTTTTTTCTACTTTTAGAAACTTAACTTGTGGCAGGATGCCTAACTGGAAACGCTGCTTTCACAGGGAAAACGGGCAGTGAATAAGAGCCGACCTTGAGACAAGCCTGCTCTCCGGCATGTCTCACTTCTGTGCATTCAACATCTGAACAATAAGCACCAGTTACCATCTGAAAATACAGCAAATATAGGTTTCAGAAACAGAGGCAATGTTTTCCTGCCCAAAGTTCACTTATTCCTCTTGAAGTCTAATTAAACTGTGGAGCTGCAGCGCTTTTCAATAAATGCAGTCCAGTTTATGGGCAGCAGCCTTCAATTCCAAAAGCCCTCATTTCCGAAAATATAGCTTGTGGCCGAAAGCTTAATTTTATAGATCTGGTTTTCATGGAGAGAGAGGCACTAGGCCTGCGGTTGCTTTCTAGTTCTATAAACCACTGTCAGTAGTCTGGGCTTTCCCCCTCCTTTACCCCATAAGCCGAGCGGATCCAAGACCTGTGCGATCAGTGTGGCCACACAGGGTACAAGTACAGAAGGGGGCGTCAACATCACCATTGGGTTTCCAGGAAGCGTTGCTGGCCTACCATTAGGCAAACTAGGTGATCACCTAGACCAGCAGCTTCTGGGGAAGGGGAGGGGGGCAGCAAAAAAGCAGGGCATTTAAAGCTAAACAATAGATTCTGACAGCCAGGGGGTCATGTGGCTTAAGATTTGCCTAGAGTGCCAACGCTTTGAAACATCTTTGGGGCCGACCTTCCGAGCAAATTCTTGCGTGCAGATGGGTGGGGGTGGGCACCAGTTTTGTGAGTCACACAGGGTGCATTTCTAGCTTGGAACAGTCCTGATCTGAACCATAAGGCATCCTGCCAAGTTATTTCCTGAAACTTTGCCATAGTACCTCTTGCATTAGTACAGAAATGTAAGACTGTACCCCTTTGTATTAGTAATTCTTCAGTGTATTGATACAAAAAAATGATCGTACAAGGCCGTGATCTCTCTCACCCATGAGACTAACATTTACTCAAATTTCAGAAAACCTCTGTCCATCTCATCGTGCCTGTCCATTTATTGCGCAGCCACTACACCTGAATAAATTTAGTGAATCATTTGGTTAAAGCAATAAAGGAATGTTAGTTAACTAACCTGTTTTTTCTTGTTTAGGAAAAGGGCGAGTGGGTCACGGCCCTGCAGGATGCTGATCACTGTGTGTGCCCCCCCCCCCCCCTTGCAGTCTGTGAATTCAGCATTTGCCCAAGAAGGCAGCCTGGTAGTACCTCTGTTTTCTGAAATCAGACGAGCGATTTTAGGGAGGTGATCAGAACGAGCATTTATCTATTATGTTTCAGCAAACAATGGATTCATTTTATGTTGAAATGTGCATGTCCTTGTACTGTGCTGTATGAAGTCTGTGATGCATTTTGTCTATTTTATTCATGTCTTCACTTAATTGGTTTATGTAATAATTTTTCCCAGTTTGACATTTTATGAGTGTTTTTTTGTAATCCACCTAGAAGAGAAATCTTTTTCAATAAATCAGAAAAGATGGAGCCTCTCCTATAGATGATTCCATAAACCCTCTTGAACTGGAACATGTTTCTGAAATAAAAGCACTTTAAAAATATTCCTAATCCAAGGGGGCTGTGAGTGACACATCTTTGTAGGAAAAGAGATGTAGCCCATTTTTAAAATCCTCGGTCTATGCTCGGACAATACTGCTTGTGTCTGGATTTCCTATGTGCGGGTGTTGTGTTCAGGGCTGGTACAAGGAATGGAGGTGCCCTAGGAGGACCTCCATCCTGCCATCCCTCTCTGGGGCCAACAATGGCTAGGGAACCATGATGCAGTGCTGACCTTAAGTCTCCAGTGCTGCGCCGGGATTTCAGTCTTTTACTATCTGCCGCTATTGCCCACCTCCAAGGCAGACGTCCGTTTTCTGCAAATTGAGAAAATATTTAAAATTTCAGATTGGTAGCACGCAACTGCAAATCTCAGAGACGACCCGTATTCCGCTACCTCCCACCAACACCCTACAGATGTCTCCACGCAAGGAACGAAAGGAAAACGCATGAACCAAAGCACAGGACTGTTCCATAACGTTTCTAACTTCCAAAATTCACACAAGGAGTCTACCTAGAAAAGGGCAGCACCATAAATATTGCTGCGGACCCTTGAACATCCACATGCCTACTGGGAAAACTGAATAAGCCAGATTACCACTGATCCTTACACAGAAGAAACGCCGTGCTAACAGAGCACTTGGTCTCAGTCACGCAGGCTGAACACGGAGAGACCCTCATCAAACACAGAATAAAGTACCACAAACTAAAAATGGAAATATGCAGACAAAAATTAAACTGACATCCCAAGAAACTAGACTGCATGCAGTGTAACACCAGAGAAAGCGCCGCATCAATGTAAAGACAACACAGGTAAATTACAGAAACTGACATATTCCAATCACTAAATTGAAAATAAAATACTTTTCTCTACCTTTATTGTCTGGTTGTTTTATTTTTCTAATCATGTTGGTTTCTGCCTTCCTCCAACCTCTCTTAACTCTTTCCAGGGTCTCGAGTCCATCTGCTGCTACTTCTCTCTCCTACATCCATCCTGAACGTTGATTTTTTTTTTAAGCTTTTTTTCCATTTATTTTTCTATTTCTCTGTGAACTCTGATTTCTCTCGTTCTTCTTACCATCTTGTTCTTGGTCTATCTATCACTTTTCAGCTCCCCGTTCCTCATCTCTCTCTCTCCTTCCTCAGTCTCTTATTCTCCAATCTTTCATCAGTTCTCCCCTTTTCTCTCTTCTCTGTTGTGTCCAGAATGATTCCCCTCCCTCTGTCCTCACTGCCCAGCATTCCCATTCAACCTCCATTCCCTCTTTGTCCCCCGGTCCAGCATCTTTCCCCTTTTGTTCCATCTTCTCTCTTCCCTATTTCATCATCCCCCCTTCTCTCTATGTCTTTCCATGTCCAGCATTTCCCTACTCTCTCCCTGTCCCCTCCCTCCCCGTATCGAGAATCTCCCTATTTCCCCTTCCCCTGTGTTTAGCATCTCCATTCAGTCTTCCTGTGTTCCCTCTGTGTCCAGCATCTCCCCTCCCTCTCTCTATAAACTGTCCTCGTGTCTTGCATCTCCCTTCCCCCCCCCCCCGTGAGCATCAACCCGCCTTCCTCTCCCTCACCTCCCATGTTTAGCATCTCCCCTACCTCTTCCTGTGCTGCATGTCCAGCATCCCCCTCTACCTCCTACACCAACTCGTATCCCAGGAATTTTTAATTTCCTCAAGAGTCTCTTATGAGGGACCTTGTCAAAGGATTTCTGAAAATCCAGATTCACTATATCGACCAACCTATCTGTGTTTATTCACACATTCAAAAAAATATAGCAGCTTAGAGAAACAAGACTTTCCTTGGCTTTGGCTTTGTCCCATTAAACCATGACCCTCTATGGCGTAGATTCTGTACAGCGAATAGCGGGGATGTATCTCCGGTTTGGATGTACATCCCCTGCTATCCGCTGTGTGCCGATTCTGCCATGGAGCTCCCCACACATATAGTGGCTTTGTGCTAGGAGCTCTGGACGGGGGCGCACAACCCGGACATACAGGGACGATTCAGGTCATGACCCCATTCATTCATCTGGGGGGGGGGGGGGTCAGGGATGCACATTTAACTTATTCAACCACAGAGGTGGAATAAGTCAGACAGATGCCAGCAATTGGGCCAGGCCCCCCCCCAACCCACGGCACACTGCCAGGGAGGTGCCTGCTGCCCAAAACTGGCCCTGTTGTCTCCTGCTGAGGCTCGTGTGGTGGAAGGAAGGGCTGCTTCGGCAGACGGGCCTTCTCAATGCTACTGCATGGTGTCCTGATGTCATGGCAACAGGACACTATGGCACCGAGGCTCCATGCCGGAGCATTGGGAGGGCTAGATGGGGTGATTGCTGCAAGTCCAGGCCCACTGAATTGGGGCCCATCTAAGGCCCAATTGTGGTCCTGTGGGAAAGTCTAGTTTCCGCAGGTGCAAACAGACCCATCCGGATTTTAGACGTCCGGATGGCCAGGATGTGCCCAGATCAGAATTGGCCTCTACATATTCAGTAATTTTGTTCTTTATATTATGTTCTACCATTTTGCCCGGCACTGACATCAGACTCTTCAGTTTGTAGTTTCCTGGATCACTCCTGGAGCCCTTTTTAAAAATTGCTGCTACATTAGCCACTCTCCAATCTTCAGGTCTATAGAGAATTTTTGAACATATTTTACAAATTATTAATAGTACGTCTGCAATTTCATTTCTGAGTTCTTTCAGCACCCTGGGATGTATACCTGCTGGTCCAAATGATTTGCTCCTGTTTAGTTTATCAAATTGCTGTTTTACGTTTTCCAGTTTTATCTAGATTTGTTTCAGTCCCTCTGATACATTAACTATTTCTGGTATACACCAGCAATTTGAGCACACAAACATTTTTTTGATGCCTAAATGAACCAAATACACACTGATGAATGAATACCCTTAGTTAGCCACACAGAGTTTCCTACATGTTTGTTTTTATTTGACATACCGCAAAATTGCTTGCAAGTTATGCGGTTTACAATACACAAAAATATAAAAGATTAAAGAAAAGAGCGCTATTTTCAAATGATAGGAAATACAAGAAGAGAGGAAGACTGGTAAACTGAGGGAAAAGCAGTGGGAGAGTTAGGGAGGAGGTTAGAGAGTAGAAGGGAAGGAGGGTTGGTGGGGGTTGGCTCTGCTAGGCCCAAAGTGAGGAACAGCACCTCAGGGGTTTGCTGACGAGAGACCGAAGGTGATCTCAAAGAGAAATATTTTAAGAGCTGCCTTAAAACATTTGAAGTTTTGTTCAATATGAAGGGGGATGGACAGGCTATTCCATAAAGCGGGGGCTGCGGTGAAAAAAGCGGTTTTCTGCATAAGTTTGTATTTGACTACTGCCGAGGAGGGGAAATGTAATCGGAATCCGTGCAGACAGAAGAGTGTCCTAGCAGGGGCAGGTAGTGTGACTAAAGAAGAGAGGTATTCAGGGGCAGCATCATGTATAGAGTGACCAATTGACTCAAGATTTTAGGGATACTCTGATCTAGTCCTAGTTTTACTTTGCTGATTTCTCTAAGGAAATCCAGTTAGCAAGACCATAAGGTTAGAAAGGTAAAACCAGGACTGGATCAGGGTATCCCTAAAATCTACTACTATTTAGCATTTATATAGCGCTATGCACGCAGCGCTGTACAGAAATATAAGCAAAAAGACAGTCCCTGCTCGTCAGATCTTACAATCTAGTAAAGACAACACAGAACAATAGATCGGGAAAACAATTATGGTGACACGGAGCAATAGTTAATTCAAGATAAAGCAAAGTATGGCAATTACATTTCGGGCAAAACAAGTATGGCATTTACAGTTTTAGACATGACAAAGGACGGAAGTCAGGTTAGGAGAAAGGGTAGAAGTCAGGATCTGAAAGCGACAGTGAAGAGGCAGGGGCGGCCCAAGGGGGGTGCGGGGCCATGTGCGGAGACTCGGTGCGGGGCCTCATTTGCATAAATATTTGCATAATGTTACCATACACTAACTTTTAGTAAACATGCCTCTTAATGAGTGTATGGATAGAGAAAGACTAAAAGATTTTTACATTACTATAATCCAGTGCCAACTGCCAGGCACATTAGGAACTACTACAAACACTGCCCATTTAGAACCCATAGCAAACCCGCCGTATCCTAACAGCACTACCAGGACTCACAAAGCACCATACCCTAACTATCAAAAGGCAACACTGCAAATATTAAACCAATACATTTCAGAGAACAACAATACATGACCTACTGGGGAAAGAGAACAAGTGGCAATGTCAAATAGGAATTACATAAACAGAATACCTCAGCTCAGTTACACGTGCAGAACATAGACTGTCACCAAACAAGAAATCACAATGTAGAAACAGGAAGACAATAATTAAACTGGGAACCCCAAAAGCCCAACAACATTGTAGAAATAAAACTATAAATTAATTTCCTCTTGTACTAAACAAAGCGCAGACGTTAATGATGCACATTTCCCAGAGCTGGCATATTTCAGTTAATAAATTCAATAAAGAGATATTTTTCTAACTTTTGTGCATTTTTTTTCAGTTGCAATTGCTCCAGCCACTTTCTTCTGGTTTCTTCGTGTCTTCTGCTAACTCTCCAACGTCTGCTGTCCATTTGTCCTTTCTTCACTCTTCTAGTTTTTTTCCATTCTCTCTCTACATCTGCTTTAACATACTAATCTCTCTCCTTTTGCTCTTTCCTCATTCCTATTTCATCCACTCAAATTTTACCCCGCCATCCTCAATCCCCACTTACTCTCCCAATATCCGGCCAATTGTAGATTTTTCTTCCCTCCCACACAAAATATTTTTTCCCTCTCCATTTCCCTCTCCCAACTCTATCCCATTCTAATCCTCCCCCAACATCAGCTCCCTTCTAGTTCCAGCCCCACCCAGCATCCGCTCCCTTCTAGTCCCCGCATCAGCCCATTTCCAGTCCTAGCTCCCCCATCCGAGTCCCTCCATCAGCTCATTTCCAATCCCAGCCCCCCCAACAGCCCATTTCCAGTCCTATCCTAGCCCCCCCTCACTCAGCCCATTTCCTGTCCTAGCTCCCTCCCCTCACAGCCCATTTCCATTCCAAGTCCCCCTCCCCATCAGCTATTTGTAGTTCAAGCCTTCCTTCCTTCCACTCAGCCCATTTCCATTCCAAGCCCCCGTCCCCGTCAGCTATTTGCAGTTCAAGCCCTCCTTCCACTCAGCCCATTTCAAGTCCTAGCCACCCCCCAGCCCATTACCAGTCCTAGCCCCCCCATAGCCCATTACCAGTCCTAAGCCCCCCATAACCCATTACCAGTTCTAAGCCCCCCATCATGCCATTTTCAGTCTTAGCCCCCCATAGCCCATTATCAGTCCTATCCCCCATCAGCCCATTTCAAGTCCTAGCTCCCCCATCCGAGTCCCTCCATCAGCTCATTTCCAATCCCAGCCCCCCATCAGCCCATTTCTAATCCCAGCCCCCCATCAGCCCATTTCTAGTCCTTTCCTAGCCCCACCATCATCAGCCCATGTCAAATCCTAGCTTCTCTCCACTCAGCCCATTTCCAATCCAAGCCCCCCATGAGCCTACTATTATTTCTAGACCCCCCATGAGTCCATTTCAATACAAGCCCCCCAATAGCCCATTTCCAGTCCTATCCTAGCCCATCAGCCCATTTCCTGTCCTAGCCCCCCTCACTCAGCCCATTTCCAGTCCTAGCTCCCTCCCCTTACAGCCCATTTCCATTCCAAGCCCCCCTCCCCATCAGCTACTTGTAGTTCAAGCCCTTCTTCCACACAGCCCATTTCTATTCCAAGCCCCCATCCCCATCAGCTATTTGCAGTTCAAGCCCTCCTTCCACTCAGCCCATTTCCAGTCCTAGCCACCCCCCAGCCCATTACCAGTCCTAGCCCCCCCCCATAGCCCATTACCAGTCCTAAGCCCCCCATCAGCCCACTTCCAGGCCTAAGCCCCCCCATCACCCCATTTTCAGTCTTATCCCCCCCAATAGCCCATTACCAGTCCTAACCCCCATCAGCCCATTTCCAGTCCTAGCCCCCCATAGCCCATTTCCAGTCCTAGCCCCCCCCATAGCCCATTACCAGTCCTACCCCCCATCAGCCCATTTCCAGTCTTCGCCCCCCCATAGCCCATTACATCCTAACCCCCCTCCATCAGCCCATTTCCAGTCTTAGCTTCCCCATAGCCCATTACATCCTAACCCATCAGCCCATTTCCAGTCCTAACCCCCCATCATCCCACTTCCAGTCTTAGCCCCCCCATAGCCCATTAGTAGTCCTAACCCCCCCATAGCCCATTACCAGTCCTAACCCCCCTTCCCCCATCAGCCATGACAGATTTAAAAAAAAAACCGGCTGCTGCTGCCGCTGCCGCCGTGGCAACGGCAGAATCAAATGTCCCGCCGCGGGGCCCTGCCTGCCCGGCAGAGCCTCCCTTCACCATCAGCTCCAGAGTCCCTCCCAAGGCGCGGGCTTTCAGAGCCGCGAGAGTTTCCCTTTCTTCTCGCGGCTCTGTTAATCCCGCCGGGGCTGTCCCATCAGAGCCGTGAGAAGAAAGGGAAACTCTCGCGGCTCTGAAAGCCCGCGCCTTGGGAGGGACTCCGGAGCTTATGGTGAAGGGAGGCTCTGCCGGGCAGGTGGGGCCCCGCGGCGGGACATTTGATTCTGCCGCTGCCACAGCCGTTTTTTAAAAAAAAATCTGCTTTTGCTAATGTAGAATGTTTTTTGCGCGGGGCCCCCTGAAACGCGGGGCCCTGTGCAAAAAACATTCTTGCTCAATGGACGGTCCGGCCCTGTGAAGAGGTGGGTTTTCAACCTGGACTTGAAGAGGGCCAGGGAGGGTGCCTGGCGTACAGACACAGGTAGGTTGTTCCGGGCATACGGTGCAGCAAGGTGAAAGGAGCAAAGTCGGGAGTTAGCGGTGCGAGTGGAGGGTCTAGATGGAAGTAATTTGTTAGAAGAGCGAAGTTCCCGAGAGGGGATGTAGAGAGCGATGAGAGATGAAAGGTAATGAGGGGCTATAGAGTGAATGCATTTATAGGTCAGGAGGAATTGGATGTGGAATTGGATAGGGAGCCAGTGAAGCAACTTGAGAAGAGGAGTAATGTAGGCATGGTGATGCTGGCTAAAGATTAGTTGAGCAGCATAATTTTGAATAGATTGAAGGGGAAAGAGATGGTTCACAGAGAGACCAGTAAGGAGAAGGTTGCAGTAGTCGAGGCGAGAGGAGATTAAGGAGTGGACAAGGGTTTTAGTAGTGTGTTCAGAAAGGAAGGGGCGGATTTTGCTAACGTAGAGAAAGAAGCGGCAGGTCTTAGCTACATGTTGGATATGTGTGGAGAAGGAGAGAGAGGAGTCAAAGATAACTCCCAGGTTGCGGGCTGAGGAAACCAGAAGGATTGTAGAGCCATCCATGGAGACTGAGAAGGGAGGGAAAGGAGGGGAGGAATTGGGGGAAAAGACAAGGAGTTCAGTCTTGCCCATGTTCAGTTTCAAGCGACTGTGAGACATCCAGGCAGTGATGTCAGAAAGGCAGGCAGAGATCTTGGTCTGGATTGCTGGAGAGATATTAGGCGTAGAGAGGTAGATTTGGGAGTCATCAGCATTGAGATGGTATTGAAAGCCATGGGAGGAGATAAGTGTACCAAGGGAATGGGTATATAGAGAGAAAAGGAGCGTATCCAGGATGGATCCCTGGGGTACACCAACATGGAGCAGGGTGGGAGAGGAGGAGGAACTGCCAGAGCATACACTAAAGGAGTGATGGGAGAGGTAGGAGGAAAAAAAGGAAAGTACGGAGCCTTTGAAACCAAGCGAGGAGAGGGTGGCGAGGAGAAGATTGTGGTCAACAGTGTCAAAGGCAGCAGAGAGATCGAGAAGGATGAGGATGGAGTAGAGGCCCTTAGATTTAGCCAGGAACAAATTGGCCACCATAGTCATGTGTGGCCTTATGGGTAAGAGTCAGGGCCTTGAACAGGATCCAAGAACTGATGGGGAGCCAATGTTGATGCAAGAGTAGTGTGGTTGTATGATCACATTTCTGTGCATGGCCTCCCTCAGTCAACACTAGGACCTCTTCGCCTTGCAATGAATGCTGCAGCAAGGGTACTTGCAGGTACATCAAGAGCTGAACATATAACCCCAGTCATGATGGATCTCCACTGGCTTCCACTTCAGGCTAGAATCCAGTATAAGTCCCTAGTACTAACATTCAAAGCCCTAAGGAACCAGATCACCTCACCCATCAGCAAACTCATCAAAAGCCGGCCGTTCAATAGGATCAGGAGATCTAATCAAGCAAACACTCTAGAGATCCCCAACATTCTAACTAAGTGCAAAAAGGCTACTGCCAATAGAGCCTTCTCCCTATTTGCACCCATGACCTGGAATGCCCTCCCTACTGAGCTCCGTTCCACCCCAGACCTATTGTCATTTAGAAAAGCCCTCAAACAACACCTTTTCCTCATCCATTACCCAGAATCCAATCCCAGAAACATCCACCCATCCTCACATCCTACACCCTACTCCTCCCCACCCAAAATCCAACACCATAAAGAAAATGACTAGCTCTACCACCATATCCCCTCTCTTATTTATTATTGGTACTGATCACACATCTTATTGATTAAACCTCTTATAAATATGTTGAAACCAAGCTATATTATATGTATAATTTCTCACCATACTCCATGAATATAATTACTCTGTAATTAGTTACCCCTGTTACCTCCAGGTTATCTCGTCCTTGTTCAATGTAAAAACTCAATTGTCGTGTGACATTGCAGTATGTTTTTTGTTCAATTGTAAACCGCACTGATTTTAATAGTGCGGTATATAAGAGAAGTAAATAAATAAAAATAAATAAATAAAATAAGAGTGCATATAGCCATGTGTTGTAGCGTCTGAAGACGTCTAAGCTGGTATTGAGGGAGCCCAAGGCAAGAGATGTTGCAGTAATCCAATCAAGTGATCACTGTGTGAAGCAGAACGATGATAAGCTATCCAAGTCTGCTTTATAGTTTTCCAAAGAAAATATGGAAATATTCAGGGGCATATATCTCGTCTCTTTCATGCAAAGGGGGCAAATTCAGGGGCAGCCTCAGACTTTCTTTTCATGAAAAGGGTGGTGGATACACAGAATATCCTCTCAGGGAAAATGGTGGAATGAAACTGGAGCAGAATTCCAGAGACTTGGGACATGCATTAGCACATCCTGAGTAATAAACAAGTGAGTAGAAAGCCAGAGAGAAATGGGGCTGTATAGTATTGCACAAGGAAAGAGAGTGAGAAGACTAGAGGGGTCTTAGAAATCCTTATCTAGCTTCTATATGATACCCAATCCTCTTTGAACTGAAGCATCACCATCAATTTCAATGAAATACCCCATTTGCGCTATAACCATGGTTTGAAGACCTTCAAGTGGTCTTCATTAAATATGTCTCTTTTTAAATACCTGAACTTATGGTGACCTTCACTATACTGCCCTTGCCTCTTAATTTGGGAGCACAAGGAGGGAGTCTGTGGTCCTTTCAAGAGACTGTCACACCTTGTACTCATTAGCCGTAGGCTGTCCGGGTTAAATTGTCTGATTCAGATCTCCAGATGTTAACGTCAACAGTATCCATTTTGTGTGATGTCGGTATGTTCTGACATCATTAGTGACATTGGTATTGCGGTGGTCATAAAAAGCATGTTCCCAGCAGAAGGGTCCCCTTCTTGGGATAAGCTTAGTCAAATCAAGCAGGTAGAATGATCTGACTGGACAACCTGCCTTGATTTTAAAGAATGTGATGTTAATCTATCATATCATAGCTTTAGGACAGCATTTGGCAAAGTCTCTGTGCACTTATTCTGCAGGTTCACCTTTTAATTGCATGCTGAGATCATCTCAGACTGACCAGCTTGGGGTTTATATATGATCAAATTCATCCTGTACAGTTCAGTGCTTCTTGCTGGACTATACCCTTACTAAGTAGAATGGTGGGAAAGTTAAACTCGTAAAACCCAAGATATCAACCTATTTGGAAGAATTTACTATAATGGATTTTGAAAATGCTGCTCTCCTATTTCTCCTGCCCATGAATTCAGCCAATATCTGAAATATATTTAAAAACATGGGGAGGGGGGTAATATTCAGCAGAAGCTAACTGGACAGGGACGATATTCAGCCGCGGTCTGGCTAGCTTCCGCAGGAAAAGTTAGGCCGGCCTTTGCTGTGCCTGACTCTCACCACCTTGTCATAACCAGGCAACGGCTCAATGGCCGGATGCTGCCCTCAGACCACTCCCGGATGCCCCGGTACTAACTTTGTTAATGCCACTGAATATCCTGGATAGAGGGATTAACGTGCTAACCGTGTTAACCCTTTGAATATCCCCCCCCCACCACCACATTTGCTGGATGCAACTAGAGGGAAGTGTAAAAGGAGGTAAAGGATCTAAGCATCATTATGGACAATATGTTGAAATCTTCTGTTCAGTCTGCAGCAGTGGCTAAAAAAGGCAACTAAAATGTTAGGAGCTATTAGTAAAGAAATAATGAACCAAGGATATCACGATGCCTCTGTGTTGCTCTATGGGGCAATCACACCATGAGTATTGTGTACAATTCTGTCTCCGCATCTCAACAAAGGTATAACAGCATTAGAAAAGGTACAGAGAAGGGCAACCAAAATGATATAAGAGATGAAATGACTCTCCTATGACAAAAGGCTAAAGAGGTTAGTGATTGGAGAAGAGGCTGAGGGGAGACAGGATAGAGATCTATAAAATCCTGAGTGGAGTGGAACGGGCAAATGTGAATCGATTGTTTACTCTTTCAGAAAGTACCAAGGCTAGGGCCCACACTATGAAGTTACAAAGTACTGCATTGAAAACAAATAGGAGGAAAGATTTTTTCACTCAATGAATAATTAAGCTCTAAATTCACTGCTAGAGGATGTAGTAAAAGCTGTTCGTTTAGCTGGGTTTAAAATGTTTGGACAAGTTCCTGGGGAAAAGGTTCATAAGTTATTAGTAAAGTTGACCTAGTGATGCCCACTGCATATCCCTGGGGGTGAGTAACATGGAATCTTGATGCTCTTTGGGAACTAACTTGGATTTGCTACTGTTGGAAACAGGATATTGGGCTTGAAGGACCTTTGCTAAGACCCAGTATGGCAAATCTTATATTTATTTCATTGCTGAAGCAAGAGGGGGGGAACAGATACATGCAAATTGAGCCCCCATGTCCGACCACTTGACTCAAGGGCAATAGTACCTGGACAGTTAAAAGCTTGAGGGTAACAAGCATTTGTATCATCACCAAGAAAGCAAACAGACACAGGATTTCTGAAAGCAGAATCTTATGTGAAACAATTGAATTAACCAGACAAGATAGGGAACAGGTTGCCGAGGATTAGCATAGCAATGAGATGATGAAAAGAAACGTTTGCTGCGGGAAAGCGAATATGACAGTGCAAGAAAGACAGAGAGATTTGAAATGCAAACTTATCAGTCACATTTAATGCCGTTCAGAATCCTTTCATTGTTTCTAATCGGATGTTTTCTTGCACGTTCTTTGGTAGACAGCGTAATGTGACATCCTATTTCAGCCTTCGTGTTTTCTCAGTCTGTCACAGACCTTTCCTTTCTATCTGTATTGTGCTGGTGTTGAAACTAGAAATAGCACGATGCACCTAGAAGCAAAGCGGGACAGGAGACGTCAAACAACAGTAGTGGAATGAAAGAGAATATATACTGTAGCTGCACCATCAATGGGAAGGGTGCGGAGCTAGCAGGGCGGCCCCTCTCGGATTAGCCACTAGTTCTATTACTACGGCAGCTTAGAGAAGAGACATTTCCAGTGCAGTGATGATAGAACTGGGGGAGTACTGGTTTTCACAATGTTGGTAGGCAACATGCGTGTTCCCCCATTCACCCCCCCCCCCTATACTCTCCAACCTCTTATGTATTTGCAAGATGAAAACAAACTCCCTTTAGACCAGATATCGAGGGAAATGTATTTTTAATATGAGGCTATGTGGTGGCTGCATCAAATGAACGGCTGAAGTCCAAAAGTGGACAGCAAAACTATTCCATTTCCCATGAACTTGTAGGTGATAAACTGACAAATCAAATTCTTTTAATATGGAAGGGATGTGGATGTTCTGCATTGATCCATGTCTCTCTCTGGGGTTATATTCAGGGGCTGCCCAAGGGTATCTTCAGCTGGGCTGTGCGTCACCTCAGCTCAAGGACCTGCTGTCATGTCCATCATCATCTTTCCCCTTCCCTGCCTCTCAAGTATCCAGCATCTCCCCTCCTCCTCCCGAAGTGTCCAGCATCTCCCCTCCTCCTCCCGAAGTGTCCAGCATCTCTCCTCCCCTTCGCCACCTCTGCCCTGGTGTCTGGCACCCACCCCCATCCCTTCCCACTATGGAGCCTAACCCTGCCATTGTCATTGTGACACTGTTGCAATTTGACCCAGCAACACTAACATGACTCAGGGCAACAGGCATGGGGCCTCTTAACACATGAGCACACTCAAGCCCCGTCCCTTACAAATGTCCTGTTTCAGAGATGACAGGCTTATAACACACAAGGGTGCTCAAAGGCCCTTTGCTGCTGCCTCAAGTCACATTTGGTGCTGCTGAGGGGGTAGGAACAGCGTTGCAATGGCAGTGTTAAGTGGGAGAAGTTGGCAGTGCTAGTTGTTTGTTTGTTTTTTACTCCTGCTGACCTGTACAGCACCGACACTGCTGCTGCCCCTGAAACAGTGCCACCCTAGGCGGATGCCTGACCCACATAGTGGTAAGGCCGACCCTGGTTACATTAACTGCTTACATACATGGCAAGGATAATACAGATAGCGAGTTGTCAAAGCCTTTTCCCCATTGCTTGCCCTTAACTTTCATTGGCACTGCCATTAACGCCATGGCACTCTAAGACGTTCACACTTTGCACGGCTTCTGTACAACTTACTGTCCCATTTCATCAAAGCCTGGGGTCACATCTCTCACTGTGCGACTTGGGTGCCAATCAGTGCGAGCCTGGCCATCAAAACCGACTATGAGCCGAACGTCAGCATCTCAGAGACTTTTGCCTTCAATATACAGTGGGACATGAAAATCACTTCCTATGTCCCACCCCCCTTTCATCCATCACGTTTCTTTTTTAGGAGACCCCCTCCCTCCGCAGCCCGTGGCAGTTAAACCTCACTTGCTGGGTGGCTCCCTGCAATAACTCGAAGGTGCCTCCATCTTTTCATTTGAAGCCCAAAATAGAATGGGTAGGGAGAAACTGAAGGTTTTGGTCTGTGTCTTCATACAAATTAAGTCAATGAAGATTGTCTTCCCCTAACCCTTGAAGGACCACCTTGTGCATCTGTTGGCTTGATAGCATTTAATAAACTACGCCTATTAAACTAACCTAAAATTATCATCATCTATTAAATTACCAGATCGCCACCTTAAAAACTGTTTTCTCAGTTGCTACTTGAAAATTAAGCTAAAATATTAAATGGTTCAGGGATATTTCACAGAGCTGAATCAAGAGTTTTTTCTTTTGCTGTTTCTGTGAATGTGTGATGACAACAGGAAACTCTTTAACATGCCAGTGCAATCGCAATGGTTCAATAACTAAAGCAAGACAATAAAGCATCAATAAGACAAGAACTAAGTCTATGTCTAAAGGAAACATTTCTACTGACTTAAAGACTTCTAAATTATAAATCTGAACGAGAACACTCGAGTATTCTCTTGTAAACCATATAGGGGCAATTCTCAAACTGTCCGTCTAGGTGCAGGGCCCGTGGGTACGCTTGTACTTTCCCTTTGAAAACTGCTGCGAGTATAAAATATCTGCAAACATTTGTTCCTGCTTTTTGTGGGGATAAAATGTTTAGAGGAAAAAAGCCAGCAGAGGGCATATTCAAAGAAATCATGCGGTTAGCACTTACTAATGGCATTAATCCTGCTGAGTGGAATATTCAGAGGAACATTCCTAGTTTGTGGTGCTGAATATCTTCTCCTTAGTCGACTGAATACCCCATTGCTAACTGCTTAGCGTCAGGGTATTCAGAGACAGAGTGGGGGTGGCAACCAAGGTTAGTCGATCGGCAGCTATATTCAGCCGCTGGCCGGTTAACCTAAACTGGGTAAAGTTAGGCTCATAAAAAGCTGGCCTAACTTTAGCCAGTTTAGCAATCCAGCCAGCAGCCGAATATAGCTGCTGTCCGCCTAGCTAAATCACTATCCAGGCATACTGAATATTCAGTACCGCTAGCTGGATATGGCCCTGGCACTGAATATTCAAGGATAGTTTAAAAGGGCGACTGGCAGCCATTTAATATGCATGCTGGTTTTTATGACCCCCCCCCCCTCTCAGGAAAGCTCATGTAAATGAAATTGTCCTACCTGTGTTGCAGCATCCCTTCTACAAGCTTCAGTCAGAGAGCGCCTTTACATTATTTCCCATTCATATTACGTATTTCATCTTCCAGCTAAAGAAAGCTGCAGCTCTGTCCTGTGCAGTTTGTGCAACCCAGAGGTAGCTACAAGTAGAAACAGAGATCTGCAGTTGGGTCCTACAATTAATACCATTTATTACTATTTGCTGGGAGTGGAGGAGTAGCCTGGTGGTTAGAGCACTGGCTTGGTAACCAAGCAACCAGGGTTCAATTCCCACCAGCACTCCTTGTGGCCTTGGGCAAGTCACTTAACCCTCCATTGCCTCAGAAGAAAGGCCTGGCAATCTACTTCCAGTGATACTGCCAAGAAAACCCAGGAGCTTCTGGGTCACCAGGAGTCAGGACTGACTCAAAGGCACACATTGCATTGCATTACTATTTGCCAGAGATTAATGTTTGGGGTTTTATAAACTTTTATTTTTATCATTTTTACCACTTAGTATTTTACATATTTTACTTGGGATGTTGCTTGATTATAAACTCTAATTCAACCTACTTTTAAAACAAAGAATAAAGTGACATTCTTGGTGCATTCCTTTGGTATCTGCCTGCTTTATAGACGTGCTCAATCGGGCTCTTATGATGGAGGCTGCGTAAATGAGCAAGTCAAGCAACAGTGCCAGGAAGTCGCATTAGCGGGTAACATTCATGATCTGCAGGATCCATTGCCCGTCCCTGCATGAAAGATTAGCTGAAGTCTACGGAAATCAAAAACAGGGGTGAAAAAAAAAAGAACACTCAAGCAAAAAGCAGTCAATTAAAAGATCTCTTGGTTAATTGATCTGTGTGTCCTTTCCACCTAATTATGTTTCTTGTTCGCAAGTCAGCTAGCACATTAACACTCCTTCAGTTCTCAGAACCTGCTTCTGCTCAACCTGGAGAACCATGAAACATAAATTTGCCTCTCTGACCTGATGCAATGAAAGAAATATTTCCTCAAAAGTTAATGGATTCTTTTTGGGTTTCTAGCTAGACACTGAGGAACACCCATCCCAATTATTAATAGTATTTATATTAATATAATGTAATGAAAATTTGATGGATTCAGTAAATTTAAGAATATTCCAGAAACTGCTATTACTACTACTACTGAGCATTTGTATAGCGCTACAAGTCATACGCAGCGCTACACGGATATGTAAGAGACAGTCCCTGCTCATCAGAGCTTACACTCAAGTCAAGACAGGCAACACAGAAGGTGTAGACAGGGATAAAACAAGGGGGGAAGGTAAAGAAACAAGGAACTCAGGTGAGTCAAGATCTAAAAGCAGCAGCGAAGAGGTGAGTTTTCAGCCTGGATTTGAAAAGGGTCAGAGAAGAAACAGGAAGAAATGCTGGCTCTGCTGTTGAATCTATATCTAATGACAATGATGTAAATGTCATAAAACAAAATCAGAACATAAGAAATCACATACTGGGTCAGATCAAGGTCCATTAAACCCAGTATCCTGTTTCCAACAGTGGCCAAATCCAGGTCACAAGTATCTGTCAGGTTCCCAAAAAGGCAGACAGGTTCCATAATGCTTTTCCCGGGGCAAGCAGTGGATTTTTCGGGTCCTCTTTAATAATGGTTTATGGACCTTTCCTCCAGGAACTTGTCTAAACCCAGCTACACTAACAGCTTTTACTATATCCTCTGATAATGAATTCCAGAGTATGATTACGGGTTGAGTGAAAAAATATTTTTTCTTATTAGTCTTAAATGGGTTACATTGTAGCTTCATTGTGTCCACTAGTCTTTCTACTTTTTCAGGATGTAAAGTTTTTCATGATGTAAACAATCGATCTACGTTTACCTGTTCCACTCCATTCATTAATTTACAGACCTCTATCATATCTCTCATCAGCTGTCTCTTTTCCAAGTTAAAGAGCCCTAACCTTTTTAGCCTTTCTTCATAGGGGTATCCTTCCATCCCCTTTACCATTCTGGTGGCTCTTCTCTGAACCTTTTCTAATAACACTATATCCTTTTTAATATACAGTGACCAGAATTGCACACAATATTCAAGGTGCGGTCTCACCATGGAACGATACAGA
Source organism: Ichthyophis bannanicus (assembly GCA_033557465.1). NCBI lineage: Eukaryota > Metazoa > Chordata > Amphibia > Gymnophiona > Ichthyophiidae > Ichthyophis > Ichthyophis bannanicus. The sequence continues at coordinate 289,328,822 of CM066040.1, read as the reverse complement.
GGCATTATAATATTCTCCATTCCCTTCACTTTATTTGCTTTCTTGGCCACCGCTGCACACTGGGCCGAGGGTTTTAACATGTTATCCATGGTGACACCTAAATCTTTTTCCTGGGTGGTGGTTCCTAATGTGAAACCTTGCATCGTGTAACCATAGTTTGGGTTTTTCTTTCCCAGGTACATAACTTTGCACTTGTCCACATTAAATCTCATTTGCCATTTGAATGTCCAGTCTTCCAATTTATCAAGGTTCCCTTGCAATTTTTCACAATTCCCTTGTGTTTTAACAACTTTGAATAGTTTTGTGACATCTGCAAATTTGATCACCTCACTCGTTATCATATGAGGTAATAGTCATGTATTTATACAATTTTTATACCATTTTAATTACAACAGCCATTCAAAATGGTTCACAAGGCAAATAAAACAATATTCAGCTTCTGGCAGTCAATGTTTTTTTTTAAATGGCAGCCGCTGCTGGTTATCTGGATTGTGCGGCCACCATCTGGTCAAGTGCCGCCATCCTCCAGACAGTGGTGATTTTCAGCTGAGGCCGTCTGTAATGATATCTAGTGGCAATATTCATATTGCACTTGTTGTCAGGATAAATACGTTTGTGCATCAGTCCCGTAGCTTTTTGCGTTCACTTGTTTCTTCATTTGACTGCTTTTAATGAAACAAATTATGATCTCATATGAGAAAACAAAAACTAGAATATAAAGTCTTTTCGAGATTCGTTGAGCAGGAATCCCTGCAAATTTATTTATCTATTTAACCGTTTTTTATACAGCCTTATCCTTCAATCAAAGCGGTTTATGTTGCAACTCAAACTGATTACATTATAATAAAAAACAAAGTTGGGAGGGGGTTTTGGCATGCAGGGGGGATTAACAGGTCATAAAGTATGTAAAAACTGTAAATACGCTGTTGCTATTTCAATATTTCCTTGTACCACCAACCTCTGCCCAACTGTAAATACTCTGTTGTGTCCAACTGTAAATACGCTGTTGTGTCCAACTGTAAATACACTGTTGCTATTTCAATATTTCCTTGTACCACCAACCTCTGCCCAACTGTAAATACTCTGTTGTTATTTCAATATGACCTGTAATTAGTTTCCCCGGTTCTCCCAAGTTCAAACCCTGTTCTCTGTAATCTCAGTGTGACTTGCGCATTGTGGTGTGTTTCTGTTCATTGTAAACCGCACTGATTTTAATAGCGCGGTATATAAGAAATGTGAATAAATAAATACAAATAAATAATACAGAGTTAATATCAGGCGTCATCATGTTGTGTCTTATAATAGCTGTCCTGTTTTGATAAGGGAGGGTCGAGAAACTTTCATTTACTGGGGCTAAGTGACATTTCCAAAGTGTTCTGTGTAAAGGAATGCTTTCAGTTTTTTCCTGAAGTCTTTCCTGACTATGAGGGCTTGTATGTCTTCCGGGAGGGAGTTCCATAAGGTTGAGGCAGATAGTGAGAATGTTCTTTTGGAAGTGATCTGTTTGGCTTTTTGGTATGCAGTAGGTGTGAGGTTAAGATTTTTGTTGTTGTTCCTTCTACGTTTCTTATATTTAGGTCTTTTAGGATATCTGCCAAGGAATGATGTAAGACTTTAAAATTGTTTAAACCTAGAACAAGGGTGTACCGGGAACCAGTGTAGTTGGTTGAGTATGGGAGTGATGTGATCGTGTTTAGTTGTCTCAGTGATGATGCGGGCTGCTGTGTTTTGTGCAAAGTGGAAGGATGATTTGCTTTGTGAGGCCCCGGTATAGCAAGTTGCAGTAGTCCAGTATTGCGGTGATAATGGCTTGGCATAATATGCGGAAGCGGTCCTGGCTTAGAAGTGGTTTTAGTTTCCGGATGATTTTCATTTTGTGGTAGACGTTTGTAGAGGTCTTCTTTATGTGGGACTGTAGGTTTAGGTTTTGGTCCAAGGTAACTAATAAGTATATGACTTCATTTTTTACTGATATAGTCCTGTGTAGAACATTGATTGTGGGGGGTTGAATGAGGTGTCTCTTGTGATGTAGAGGGTTTCTGTTTTGTTGTAGTTTACAGTTAGGTGGTTGTTCTTGCTTAGCCAGGTAATCATATCCTCCAGGCATGTCTGAGATGTCTGGTTTGCCAAGATCCATTGGGGTATATCATGATATCATCGGCATATATTTATATATTTAGCTGTGCTTTTATACCGCTATTCACTGCGTCAAAGTGGTTTACAAACAACTCAGTTACAATAAAACATTGAAATGCAGTTAGAAAAAAACATAAAGCATATACATTAATTATATGCAAATAACTTAACTACAAAGATTTGTATTGGTTGGGGAGCATGGGTAAGTAGGATTATGTTACAGTCCCTTAGTGCTCGATGAACAGATGAGTCTTCAGATGCTTCCTGAATGAGGGAAGGTTTTGATGCGCCTAATACTGATGGGTAGAGAGTTCATAGGGTTGCTGCATATAGCTCAAATGCCCTTCAGCAGGTCTGCTGGGTGCTCTTAGTTTTTGTATGGGGGACAATCAGGTTGTTGCTGTTGTTTTGGCGGCTGGCACTGATTGTTTGAAAGGGATGGAGAAGGCTGAGGAGGTGGGAGGAGGAAAGGCCAGATAATGCTTTGTGGGTTGTCATCAGTGTTTTGATGCAGCTGTTGAGAGGAAGCCAGTGGAGATGCTTGAGGATGGGCATGATGTGTTCTTGTCTGGGGACTGACAGATGGGTAAATAGAGTGCTAGGTATCATAAGGAAAGGAATGGAAAATAAAACAAAGGATATTATAATGCCTCTGTATCGTTCCATGGTGCGACCACACCTTGAATACTGTGTGCAGTTCTGGTTGCTGTATCTTAAAAAGGATATAGCTATTTTAGAAAAGGTTCAGAGAAGAGCCATGAAGAAAGGCTGAAAAGGTTAGGGCTCTTTAACCTGGAAAAGAGACGGCTGAGGGGAGATATGATAGAAGTCTATAAATTAATGAACGGAGTGGAATGGGTAAACGTAGATCGATTGTTTACGTTATCAGAATATAGAAAGACCAGGGGACATGCAATGAAGCTACAGGGTAAACTATTTAAGACAAATAAGAAAAAATATTTTTTCACTCAATGTGTAATCAAACTCTGGAATTTGTTACCGGAGGATGTAGTAAAAGCTGTTAGTGTACCTGGGTTTAAAAAAGGTTTGGACAAGTTCCTGGAGGAAAGGTCCATAAACCATTATTAAAAGGGACACGGGATATCACTGCTTGACCCAATACAAGCATTGAGGAACCTGTGTCTTTTGGGGAACTGCTAGGTACTTATGACCTAGATTGGCCACTGTTAGAAACAGGATACTGGGCTTGATGGACCTTGGTCTGACCCAGTATGGCATATCTTATGTTCTTACATGCTGTGGTATGAAGGGCCGTACATAATGGGAGGATGGTTAATTGTGGGAGTCCTTGATAAATAGTTACAGTGGTCGAGGATAGGAAAGATTGAAGTTTGTACTGTGGATCTTTTCTTCACTTGTTGCTTGAAGGTGAGATTTTGATCTAGAGTGACACCAAAATATTTTATTTCTTGCTGTACCTTGATATGAGTTATGTTCAGAATAATGGTCACAGGGGGAGTAAACATGCTATCCTTAGTGATGAAGAGGGTTTCGGTTTTCTTGTAGTTAATGGCGAGGTGGTTGCTTGCGAGCCATTGTGGGTTAAGAATACCACAAGAGAATCAGAATGGCACAATGGCGGGGAAAGTGGAAGAAGCATTCTGATTCTCTTGTGGTATTCTTAACCCCTGAGGAAGCCAGTAATTGGTGAAACAAAAGCTTTTGTAGGGTATGAGCTGAGTATTTAAGTGGGGATCGTGAAAAGATCTCCCTGCCCTGTTTCGATATTGAAGACCTTTGAGTCTCGTTCTCATAACGGATCATTTTGGAGTTGCCACGGAATGGATAAGCTGTGTTAAAGATAAGTAATTGTAGACCTTGTTAGGCACATTTACTATTGTTTATATTTATTTAGCCCTCCTTATGTTATTTTACAGGAGATGGAAGCCAGGTCCAGTGGCACCCCGTAAAGCACAGTAAAATGACGCTTTTTATGTAGTATATATGTAGTTTTGTGGTATGGTATATTATGAGTAATTTTGAATCCCCAGGAGTACTCGTGTGGAATTGAAATGTTATGGTTGGAAATTTAATATTACATATATAAAATTGTGTGGGAGGCTATATTGACCAGTGATGTGAGCGTCAGCTGTTCCCTATAGTGAAAGTTTCACTAAATGTAGGGTATAAGCCATCCTGAGGTCATATTTGCCTATGATAAGAACGTTTTTAGTTGTCTTAAAGAGACTAATTTGTTGACTAATTGCGTCCTTTGAGAGCTGTTATTTTTGTAGTCTATAGAATGTTACCATCCCTCTCAAAAGGGATTATCAACAGTCCCCTTTAAGAGGGTTTGTAGCCCATTTCAGGACTGGGAGGGTGGATCTCACAGGGAGAGGTTAAGAAATGAACAGGCTGCAGGAGGGAGAGAGGCCTGTGGAGCCAGAAGTCCTTCTAAATCAAGCTGTGCAAAGGAGTTCTGAGGTAGGAACTTTAACTGGGGCTGGAGGAAGGGCCGGGAGAATGAGTTTGTGGAGGTTTAACAAGCTGGAACAGAATAAAAACTGCTTTTGTTTTCCCTGATCTGCTGTCTGAACTGTGTTGTAAAGAAAGCCCCTTCTCACCACATGCCACACTACCAAATGGCTCATCTAAAATGTGCCTTCCTGTGTATATGTCTTGGCACAGATTTTTGCCACCTAGGCGCCTAGACAATGTGTTTGGTTTAATTGCTAGAAAACCAGGTATAACCTGGTGCAGTTAGCCAAACACAGAGCCTAGATGTATAGGTGCTCATTTTTGGTACTCAGATATTTCAACTATGCACATATGTTTCTACATACATGTTTCCCCCACTCCCGTCAATTATCCCCTCACTAGGCCGCTTCCCCTTCCCCTTCCCCTTCCTTTCCTCTTTCCCCCTCCCGCCCTATTGTTCCCCCCGCCATCTTGGGCTCTTACCCCTTTCTATCTTTCTTCTGTATCCCCCTATTCTATTGATTTTTGGCGTTCTTTTCTGACTTTATTTCCAGTAGCCTACTGTTATATTGTACACCGCCCTGATGCTTCGGCCTGGGCGGTTCATCAAATGATGCTAATAAAGATATATACCCATTTGAATTTTAATCTCCAAATAGTTGATTACTGACAGAAGAATACTAAAAAAATATCTATATGTGTTTTATTGACTACAGCAAGGCTTTTGACTGTATAAACCATGATAAACTCTGTGCCACATTAAGAAGCATGGGTATATCAGAACATCTGATAGTTCTCTTGCACAACCTTTACATTGATCAAGAAGCAGAAGTTTGAACGGAGCAAGGAGAAACAGAATGGTTTAAAATCAGCAAAGGTGTATGACAAGGATGCATGCCTTCCCCCTACCTGTTTAATTTATATGCAGAACAAATCATCAGAGAAGCAGGATTGTATGAAGACAACAGAGGTGTGAAGATGGGTGGAAGACTCATCAGCAACCTTTGCTATGCTGATGACACCACAGTACTGGCTGAAAGTGAAGACGATCCGAAACATTTGCTTCTCAAGATCAAGGAACATAGTCTTAAAATGGGCCTCCACCTTATTGTAAAGAAGACAAAGATCTTGACAACTGGCAAACCAATAAGTTCATCATTGATGGAGAGGAAATTGAAATAATGGACAGCTTTAACCTGCTTGGATCAATAATCAATAAAGAAATGACAAGCAGTCAAGAAATCCGAGGATGCATTGCTCTTGGCAGAATGGCTATGAAGGGCCTAGACAAGATTCTCAGGAACAGAGATGTCTCTCTCCATACAAAGATTCAGCTTGTCCAAGCCATAGTATTTTCATTAACAATGTATGGATGGAAAGGTTGGACAATGAAAAAGATAGAATTGAATTATGGTGGTGGTGATGAATACTGTGTATGCCATGGACTGCTCGAAGAACAAACAGTCAGTACTAGAGGAGAACAAACCTAAGCTTTCTTTAGAAGCTCAGGTGACAAACTTTGACTTTCATACTTTGGACACATCATGTGAAGAGAGAGATCATTAGAGAAAGACATTATGCTTGGCAAGATTGAAGGTCAAGGCAAAAGAGGAAGGCCATCAATGAGATGGATTGATACAATAACAGCTATAGATGCCAGTCTGTCAACAATAAGCCGCCTGACTGAAGACCGAACACAGTTTAGGACAACTATCCAGAGGGTCGCCATGCGTCACACAGACTTAACGGCACTTATTAACAACAACAACATCGAAGTGTGTGTGTGTGTGTGTGTATCTATCTATCTATCTATAAGGTATAGTGAAATAATAAAAGGAATAGTGAAATAATAAAAGAACCCTGGAAGAAAGGCAAAAAAAAGACCTTTGTATGGTGATAAATTTTATAAAGTATTGCCTGTAGCACCTTAACATAGAAACATGATGACAGAAAAAGACCACATGGCCTATCTAGTCTGTCCTTCCATATCAACCACTCCAACAGTCCCCTTTTTACCTTTAGAGATCCTCTGTGTTTGTCCCATGCTTTTTTGAATTCAGTTACTGTCCTTATCTCTACCACCTCCACTGGGAGACTATTCCACAGATCCACCACTCTTTCCATAAAGAAATATTTCCGCATAATCACTCTTGAGTCTATCCGCTTTCACCCTCATCACATGTCCCCTCGTAGCAGAACTTGCTTTCAATCGAAAGAGGCTCTCCTCCTGTGCATTTATGCCACAGAGATATTTAATCATCTCTATCATATCACCTCTATCCCGCCTTTCACCTAAAGTATACATATTAAGATCCTTAAGTCTGTCCTCATGTGCTTTATAATGAAGACCACTAACCATTTCACTAGACACCCTCTATACTGACTCCAGCTTGTTTATATCCTTTTGAAGGTGCGGTCTCCAGAATTGCACACAGTACTCCAAATTAGGTTGCATCAAAGACTTATACAAAGGCACTATCACCTCCTTTCTTCTGCTGGCCATTCCTCTCCGTATGCACCCAAGCATCCTTCTAGCTAGATAGAGCAGCTTTTAAACTAGATATTAGGGGAAAGCCGACAGTCGCCCAAGAGCGGATGGTTCGGAAGAATGTATCTTTGAAGGATACTACCAAAAGCAGAGAGTTTCCACAAAAGAGTAAAGTAGCCCAAATGCCCTCACGTATGGAGCAGACAGAGCTTAAAGATCCCAAATTACCCATGTCTAACAATAGCCAAATTAATATGAATAAAATACATTCTCTAAAATGCTTGTATGCAAATGCTAGAAGTCTAAAAAATAAGATGGGAGAGTTAGAATATATAGCACTAAATGAAAGGTTAGATATGATTGGAATATCAGAGATATGGTGGAAGGAGGACAACCAGTGGGACACTGTGATACCTGGGTACAAACTATATCGTAATGATAGAGCTGATCAAATTGGTGGAGGTGTTGCTCTCTATGTTAGAGAGGGCATTGAGTCAGAAAGGATTAAAGTTTTACAGGAAACAAAATCTGCTGTAGAATCTATATGGATTGAAATTCCATGTAAAAGGGGGAAGGCAATGGCAGTGGGGGTGAACTATCGAGCGCCTGGCCAGAATGACCAAATGGATGATGAAATGCTCAAAGAAATCAAGGAAGCTAACAAAAGTTACAGCACAGTAATAATAATGGGTGATTTCAACTACCCCGGTATCGACTGGGTCAGTGTCACATCAGGACATGCTAGGGAGATAGAGTTCCTAGATGAAATAAATGACTGCTTCTTGGAGCAGCTGGTTCATGAACCGACCAGAGGGGAAGCCATATTAGACCTAATCCTTAGTGGAACACCAGATCTAGTGCAATAGATAAGGTTGTTGGGGCCACTTGGCAATAGTGATCATAGCATGATTGCCTTTGATTTAATTAGTGGAGGAGGGATAGTAAGGAAATCCACAGTACTACCTTTTAACTTTCAAAAGGGAGACTATGATAAAATGAGGAAAACAGTTAAGAAAAAACTAAAAGGAGCAGTTGCAAAGGTTAAAGACGTACATCAGGCTTGGCTGTTGTTGAAAAATACTATCTTGGAACCCAGACCAGCTGTATTCCACGCTTTAAGAAAAGTGGAAGGAAGTCCAAAAAACTGCCAGCATGGTTTAAAGGTGAGGTCAGAGAGGCTGTTGTTGCCAAAAAAGCATTTCAGGAAATGGATAAAAGAGCCAAACGACGAAACCTGGAAACAGCACAAGCACTGGCAAGTCAAATGCAAGGCATTGATAAGGCAGGCAAAGGGAGAATTTGAGAAGAAGCTTGCTGCGGAAGCAAAAACGCGAAGTAAAGACCTTTTCAAGTACATTCATAGCAAAAAACCTGTGAGAGAGTCAGTTGGTCCATTAGATGATAAAGGGGTTAAAGGAGCACAAAGAGGCAACAAGGCGATAGCGGAGAGACTGAATGAATTCTTTGCTTCAGTCTTTACTGAGGAAGATGTAGGGATGTTACCCATGACTGAAGTGGTATTTAAAGGTGTGGAAGAATTGAAGGAAATATTGATACATCAGGAAGATGTATTACAACTATTAGATAAACTGAAGAGTAGCAAATCACCTGGGCTGGATGGTATACATCCAAGGGTGTTGAAAGAACTGAAATACGAGATTGCAGACCTGCTATTAGTAATCTGTGAACTATCATTAAAATCATCTCTAATACCTGAAGATTGGAGGATAGCCAATGTAACACCAATTTTTAAAAAGGGTTCCAGGGGTGATCCGGGAAACTACAGACCGGTGAGCCTGACATCAGTACCGGGAAAAATGGTAGAAACCATCATAAAGAATAAAATTACTCAGCATGTAGATAGTCATGACCTAATGGGAGACAGCCAACATGGCTTTAGACAAGGAAGATCTTGTCTTACTAATCTGTTATGTTTTTTTTGAAGGAGTGAATAATCAGGTGGACAAAGGTGAGTCGGTTGATATTGTGTATCTGGACTTTCAGAAAGACTTTGACAAGGTCCCTCATGAGAGACTTTTGGCAAAACTAAAGAGTCATGGGATAGGAGGCAGTGTACTATCGTGGATCATTAACTGGTTAAAAGATAGAAAGCAGAGGGTAGGGCTAAATGGCCAATTTTCCCAATGGAGAAAGGTGAATAGTGGTGTACCCCAAGGATCTGTGCTGGGTCCGCTGCTTTTTGACATATTCATAAATGACCTGGAAAGTGGAATAATGAGTGAAGTTATCAAATTTGCAGAAGACACAAAACTATTTAAGGTTGTTAAAACCCAAGAGGATTGTGGAAAATTGCAAGAGGATCTTGATAAATTGGAAGACTGGGCATCAAAATGGCAGATGAAATTTAGGGGTATGTTTACTAAACCGCGGTAATCGTGAATAACACGCGTAATGTACGGTTAATGATCGTTCGCACGTCCGAACGCTCGTTCTGACGTGCGAACGATCGTTAACCGTACATTACGGGCGTAAACCGCAGTTAACGATCGTAAACCCCCGCGGCGCGTTAAAACAGCGCGGAAGGTGGAGAGTGAGCGGAGAGAAGGGGTCAATGGGCGGAGAGTGGGTGGGGAGAGGCTCCCCCCACACCAACGCGCTGATTATCTGAGCTGAATCCCAACGCGAATGAAAACCTGCCGTTAAAAGGCATATTAAAGGGAAGAGAAACCATTTACGTCAGCAATGTACAGCAAAACCGGGGAAACCGACAAAACGTGAGCAGTGTGATACATGTGCACAGAACAAAATAGCAAATAGAAATGTAAAAAGACCATGACAAAAGCCAAAAGAAATTATGAACCAGCTGGACAACAGTGATATTAATGGGCAACCATAAAAAACACTCCCTGGAAAGCCTCAAAAAACTAAAAATGATGTTTGGAAGGGTCTACGGAGCGTAGACCCGTCCAAAAATCATTCCCTAGTTCGTTTTTCCCTGAGCTCTCCTGGGAGTGTCTGCTATGGTTGCTCATTAATATCACCATTGGCCAGTTTGGTTAGGGTCTATCACCTTTTTCCGAGGTCAATTTCGGGGTTTATGTGCACTTTTGTCTCCATACAAGGTGAATGAGCCGACAGTAAAAATGTTCAGAGCAGGGTTTCTGACTCACTCTGCCAGGTTTTCTATCTCTAGGGACTGCGCTGTGTCTATAGCTAGAGTGTGGTGGAGCAGACACAGCCAGTACCTGTAGGACCAGAGGGTCACAGGTTCAAATCCCAGCTGGGGCACCTACCAACCCAGTCCCCATATTTTACCCACCACTAAACAGAGGTAGTAAAGACACCCCTTTATTGCAGAGAACATGGGTCAAACACCTATATTTTACCCTACACCCCCCCCCCCATAACAATGGGCATTACCCACAGCCGAGTCCCACAGATGCAGTCCTGGAGTGCCACACCTCAATCAGCTCATAGGCATTTTCCAAGATAAGGACATGTCAGCATGTTGGCGGAAGGGTACGGGTGGTGGAGGGGGCAGTGGCTTTTAGCCACAGCAGACAGTGGCCCAGCCATGTGCAGGCTGGCACGTCCACCGCAACAGACAGGCCCTGTCGGATGTACAGTCATGGACTCCCTAGGGAATGCAGCCTATCTGTGGCAACACAGTGGTGCAGTGCACACAGACAGTGTGTGCAAGAACAGAAGGTCACAGGTTTAAAGCCCAGCTGGGCCTACTGGCAATACAGTCCACATATTTTTCCCACAACTAAACTGTGATTTTACTGTCAAACCTTCATTGCTGAGAAAATATGCTTGGTTAATACGCCTATATCTTACCCCACCGAGCACAGACACCATAAACAGGCGCATTACCTAGAGCAGAGTCTCCAAAATGCAGTCCTGGAGGGCCACACACCAGTCAGGTTCAATGCTGCCTCAAATAAAGATGCCTGTGCTGCATATCTATGCTCACCCCCATGGCATGCAGATATAGCTCATGCATATTAATGAGCGACAGCATGAAAATCCGAACAGTGTCTGGCACACCAGGACTGGTGTTGGAAACCTCTGCCATAAAGCAGCAGCCAACAGGGGGCAGACACACCCACACCCACACACCCAGGCCCCATTGGCAAATGCCTCCTGGTGAGGCAGGACATTGGGCCCTGTGTGCATCTCCCAATACTAGCATGTGCATGCCTTAGCAATGCCACCCCACACCTGGGTATGCGTTACACACCTATCAAACGTGTCCTATGATTACTGGCAGATAGCAAGTCCTACGTTAAGCACAGTTTGCTCGTTGAGCCCCATCATAACAATATTTCTGATGTCTGCATTGTGTGCTACAGGTCTGGTCTCTGACAGTGTTTACCACCCTGGGGAGTGACCCCCAACAGTATCGCATACCATATCCATGCCTTTACTGTGCCCAGGACTGGTGTGGTGGGCAGGGCTGCTGAACCCCTCTATAGTTGCACAATGCTTGCATAGGTGTCGGAGTGTGTGTCTGTCTATACAGTGTGTGGAGGCTGCAAACACCTTCCACAGCCCACACTGCCAGCACTGTTGCCAGTATTGGCCTGCCAATGTGCATAATGAGGAGCAAGGTACCATGGGTATAGCCCAGACAGGGCGGCCTGGCCAGGCTGCATCTGCACAGCGCATAGGGCACTGACTGTGACATATTAGTGCCTGGCCACCACCTACACAGACAGGGTGACCGCTGTATGTCCTGCAGGGAGATCAATCTCACCCTGACTGTGCAGTGACCACGGCATGGCTAGGCATCCCCATAGTGCCATATAGTATTTCTGTTATGTGATATTTATGTGTCTCCTTTTGGGGGTCAGTCACTGACTGAGCTACTTGTTGTGTTTGCTACCATCCCAGGTCTGGGTGCATGCATGTCCAACAGGAACATGCATTATGGACCAACTAGCAGACTGTTTGCAGCTGGTATGTGTCTTGATGGAGTGCATTGCAGGGTGCAGTGGCTGAAGGCCTGCTGCAGGAAAATATCAGATAGTGTCTGGGTGCAGCCTAGCATATACAGGCCTACTGTTTGTCTGCTCTTGTGCTATGGATATGTAGAGCGCTGCAGTGACTGCCCTGAAAGGTGTTATTTCCACAGCAGAACTGAGGTTGATGGTTTCCCCCCTACTGCCCCCCCCATTGCAGGGAGGTAGAATGTGGATCTGTTGATGGGAGACCCGGTTTACCACCATAATCCTCCTAGGGGTCCGTAGGGACTACACCTGACTGAGACAGACAAATATATCCAAGGTGTTTGTGCAGAAACTACCTATCTCACACATTAACACTGCTGTGGACCTCCACCATGGCCTATATCTGCCATGGATGGTTCTGTGGACCTGGTGCTGGGCACCTCACTGCACCCTCAGGGTGAGCACAGTAACCGCACAATGTGACGGTGTGTAGCTACTGTGTGCCAGTAAAACACACGGTCAGTACCCCCTACCAGGCCGAGGTGCTGTGGGGGTGCACATGGTCAGTTCCCCCTACCAGGCCGAGGTGCTGTAGGGTTGCATTCCCCATCTTGTGTTAATCAGTGGACAGCTGATTTGCATGTGTAGTGCATCATGGTTGTGACTGCTCCAATCAAACCCTGTGAACCACAGCAGATGGACTGTGTGGTGAACTGAAGTCGCTCTGTAGCCAGCTAGGCATATAGAAGGAGCTACAGAGGTTTACTCCACTGGCAAATGCACTGACTGTGCAGCCAGAACCTATGGGTATGAGCCCACTGTGGTGATACATGGCAGGGCTGCCAGGTGCATCTGCATCTGGAGTAGTGGTGTCTGTAACCCAATAATAGCAGAGGTAAAGTACAGACTGCAAGCCTATGTTTGTCATCAAAAACCCAGAGAGGAATGAGAGAAAGGGTGTAAGAGCACGCCTGAGAAGGATACAACTAATGTTATACATTTCAAAATAGACAGATACACAGAAGCTCTACATTGGTCCGGATGCCACCTCCACAGTTTGCCAATCAGGGACACTCTCTGTGCCCTGGTCTCCATCCACCCCCCTCAATCCATGTAAACAAAAGGGACATTACAAATGTGAGAGACATCTCCACATCAAGGACAGTCCTCGACAAAGCAATGTGAAATATCCCTAATGTGAGATGTCAGAAGCAGAAGTTGTTAGAACACATGCTGCAGACCCTGCAATATATAGCAGTAGGACAAAAATGTGGGGGATTCAAAATCCAGCTCATGCCCACAGGCTAGGATAAGCCATAGGCCATCACATGTATAGATAGTAGCGTTAATGTGAGTTGCAGTACACCATGAGGATCTGTAATCAAACATGCCAACGCACATGCCAACGCACGAGCCAACGCAGGAGCCTACGCACAAGCCTACGCACTGCCGCACGTACTTAAGCAGGCCCTTCCGCCAACAGCAACGCACATAAGCACGCGCCGTGTCATGGCCCCAACAAGATGTATTTGTGCGCGTGGCCACGCCCTCGCCAATGCACGTAGCTACGCCCTCATGAACGCACGTGGCTACGCTCTCATAAACGCACGTGGCTACGCAGCTGAGATACACTCAGAGCAGATGGCAGCCATGTCAAGAAAGCCTGCCTTCACACACAGCGACCTTTACCTGCTGACAGAGCTCTTCTGCCTCCGCCAGCAACGCCTCTTCCCTGGCTCGTCCAGGAGGCAGAACCTGACAAGGGTGAGGAGGGCCTGGGACTGCCTCACCAACAGATATAACAGGAGCTCTGATTACCCACGTGAGGTAAGTGTTTGGGGACAGGCACCCCAAATGAGGATGTGGTGAAGAGCAGCCTGTAACCAAAGCACTAATAAAATCTGCACTGCTGGAGAATGTCTGGTGTTGTCACATCCAGCTTGTAGCTAGGTCATCCACTCACCCAATATCAGAACCCCCAAGCCCACAGGGGGTAGCTGCAACCATGCCAGAGGTGCACTAATAACCACATTGGTATGCTACGGGGCGCAGTTGCATCCTCAGTGATGTACCCAATCTACAGAAAACCACAGGCCCACCACCAAGGCCAAGAGACACACAAGGGTCTGTCACATGCCCCTGTCAGCTAGCACAAAGCACAAAGACATCTCAGGATGCTGCAGGCCCTTAAAGGGGGTCCACCCCCTGTCCTGGTGCTATGGATACAGGCCTTGTTTGTGCTCCCAAGAAACAGACCATAGCCCCAGGATGCTGAAGATCCCACATGAGGAGCCCATCCCCTGTCCTGGTGCTATGGATACAGGCCTTGTTTGTGCTCCCAAGAAACAGACCATAGCCCCAGGATGCTGAAGATCCCACATGAGGAGCCCATCCCCTGTCCTGGTGCTATGGACACAGGCCTTGCTTGTGCTCACAACAAACAGACCATAGCCCCAGGATGCTGAAGATCCCAAATGAGTGGAGGAGTGGAGGAGTGGAGGAGTGGCCTAGTGGTTGGGGCAAGGTACTTCGGGCCGGAAGGTCGGGGGTTCAAATCCCACTAGAGGACAGCAACCTTGGGCCGGAAGGACTGGGGTTTCTAGTCCCACAGGTGCTCCTTGTGGTCTTGGGCAAGCCACTTAACCCTCCATAGCCCATGTTCCCTGTAAAATAGTTCTCTGTGTGCTGTGCTTTCCTGTCTAATCAATGTGTTTATACCTCAAAAAATTTCCTGTCATGATTTGACAATTTCCAATCTGTAATCAAAAACCGCTGCTGATCGCTGGAAGTAGCGGTATACAAATGTATACTAAATAAATAAAATAAATGAGGAGCCCATCCCCTGTCCTGGTGCTATGGATACAGGCCTTGTTTGTGCTCACAAGAAACAGACCATAGCCCCAGGATGCTGAAGATCCCAAATGAGGAGCCCATCCCCTGTCCCTGTGCCATGGTAGCTGGGCCTGTTTGTGACTACAGTAAAAACACACATCCCCAGGATGCAGTAGGCCTCACCACAGGTCTCCATAACCAATGCTGGTGCTGTAGGGAATGCCCCTGTCAGTGAACACAGGGGCAAACCAGATCCCAAGGATGCAGTAGACCTCACCTCAGAGCCCTACCCCTCATCCTGGTGGTGTGGGGAATGCCCCTGTCAGTGAACACAGGGGCAAACCAGGTCCCCAGGATGCAGTAGGCCTCACTACAGGTCTCCATAACCCATCCTGGTGGTGTGGGGAATGCCCCAGTCAGTGAACACAGGGGCAAACCAGATCCCCAGGATGCAGTAGGCCTCACCTCAGAGCCCTACCCCTCATCCTGGTGGTGTGGGGAATGCCCCGGTCAGTGAACACAGGGGCAAACCATATCCCCAGGATGCAGTAGGCCTCACTACTGGTCTCCATAACCCATCCTGGTGGATGAAGATCCCAAATGAGGAGCCCATCCCCTGTCCCTGTGCCATGGTAGCTGGGCCTGTTTGTGACTACAGTAAAAACACACATCCCCAGGATGCAGTAGGCCTCACCACAGGTCTCCATAACCCATGCTGGTGCTGTAGGGAATGCCCCTGTCAGTGAACACAAGGGCAAACCAGGTTCCCAGGATGCAGTAGGCCTCACTACAGGTCTCCATAACCCATCCTGGTGGTGTGGGGAATGCCCCAGTCTGTGATCCATTGGGACGAACCATATTGCACACTGATAAATATATGTGTTGCGGCAGAGGCCCCGAAAGGGTGTCTGTCCCCTAATGTCAATATGTGTTGTCACTCCAATAGGTGGAGGATCTCCGCAAGAAAGCGAGGGAGCTGAGGGCAAGGTACCCCCGTTTTGTGCGCCGAGTGCAGAGGGAGCGGCTGGCCCAACAGGACGGTGAGTGATGTGACATGGCCCTGTGGGGCACTGGCTGTCATGACCACAGGAGGTATGTGACTGCTGTGGCTGATGTGTGAACATGGAGATGACATGTGTTCCCCTCTCCCACAGCGGATGCACGTGCTACGGAGGAGCCAGTGTTGCAGGATGCGGGGCCCAGGGAGCCGCAAAGAGATGACGGCCAGGAGGTGTTGCCCGACCCAGTGGACATGGTGGAGGAGCGCGGCACACCGCCTCATGGGGGCGAAGCAGCATCTGACGCAGAGGGGGAGGAGGAGGATGTGGGGGAGGGGGGGTCCGGGTGAGGAGGAAATGCAGCTGCCTCGTGTGGCTACGGCGGGGGAGGAGGTGGGGGAGGGGGAGAGGGCAGAGGTGCTGGGAGGGAAGGGGGAGGGGGGGCAGGTGCAGGTGGCTCGGGAGGGTAGGGGCCCTGCTGTGGTGGGACAGGGGCCGGAGGGAGGTGACCTGTCCAACGTGGAGCTGGAGGGGGATGGGGTGGGACGTGTGCCAGGTGCCCATCTTCATGGACTGTCACAGGGCTACGGGGGAGCCAGTGACCTGCACCATGGTGATGGCGATGCGCCCCTCCTGGACGTGGGCATGGCACACATAGCCGAGGACAGGCGCACCGTGGATGCAGCCACACAGACACGGGGAGACCTGTGTCTATGTGGCTGCATGTGCGGGCTGCGCGTGGCCGTGGCTGTGCGTGCGCATGCACACGCCCAGAGGCAGCACGCCCTCATCATGGGGCAGGTCCTGGCAACCCTGACCATGGTGGCTGACCGGCTGCGCTTGCTGGAGGAGCGTGTAGCTGGGGGCGCGCCGGATCAGCCACCATGTGACAGGGGTCCCCGGGGTGTGTAGCGTGCGGATACGTATTACACACCCGCCCTGTGACAGCCCATGCAATGGCCTGCCCCACTCACGGTGGGCAGCAGGGCTGGATGACAGCGATGTTGGCATGATGGGCAATGCCAAATCCTCCAAAAAATGTTTATTGTAAATAAAGTTGTACATTGTTACCAGTTAACTGTGCTGTTCAGATATCCCTCTTTGCTATGGGTCAGTGTTGTGTGAGCGACACATGTGGCCACACACATGTGTGTCAGTGTGAGATACAAAGGGTGGATGCAGGGTACTGTACACGTGTCATGCGTCTAGCGATATTACGGCCATTACATGGGCTAGTGCCACACATGTCCAAAAGCACACACATCTAACAGTGCCCAGGGGTCAGCAGTGGTGGAACATGCAAGGCTATGTGCAGCATCTGTGATGGGCGCAGACCAGGGTGGATGATGGCATGGACACAGCAAGTGGGCTAATGGACACTGAGCCTGGAAGTGCACAGGGCTAGGGGTGGACAGAGTGGACATGGCCGCAAGGGGACATGGGCTGGGCCACTAATTTGGTCCATTCGTTGTGTATGTCATGGTGTTGTGAGGCTTTTTACAAATGATGCACAGGGGGTTCCACTGCATCAAGGGTGACTGTTGTCAGTCGTTTATTTTAAATACATAGGATGGAATAGAACACAGGACAGCAGTTCGGTCTCTGACCCCTGCTACCACATGGACTGTCCCTCCAAACATGTGCTTGTGGGGCATCTCCGGAGGGTCAGGATACTATGCAAAGTGCCAGATGTTAGTGGCAAGGGAGGAGACGGACATGTAGTTGGCATGTGGGGAAACCTAACCATGTGCTGTCATGTGTGCTATACTGAGGGTTGACCAGAAGCCACAGGGACAGGTATCGGACACAGTACGATATGGAACAGAGGAGACTGGCAGATAGACTGTCATCCCAAATGTGCCTGTGCTATAGTCTATGGTCATCGGAGGACAGCTTGTAGACTCAGTAGTGCCTGTCTATGACTGAGGGTATGCAGTACATACCCAAAGCTGTGCTCACAGTCTGGGTAAGTGTATCTGCTGTGCTCTGATCCCGTTGGTGTTTCCCGAGACCTGGATATGTGGAATCCTATCCTGTTCACATAGAAGATGGCAAAGCATGGTGAGTGGGGCATAGACACCCCATCTATGTACTGGTGCCCTCAGCAGCTCATGTCCTCCTCCGAGGACCCTTTGATGCCAGAACTATTCATTTTGTGGAAGCAACCTGGGCACATGCCATATCCTAGCTCCCCCCACCCACCAAGATATCAGTCTAACCCCCCCCCCCATGAGCTCATGTAACGGCCCTGCACCATCATGGGTGCACTGTATGTCAAACACCACCACCATGCATCTCCAATCAGAGCCAATGCAAACCGCCCAGATCCGGTACTAACCCCATCAGGGCATTTCCAGGAAGCCCCGAACAGGCCATTGGCAGACCTCCACCCCCCCAATCATCCCACTGCACATTGCCAGTCCAACCCCCCCCATCACCCACAGCCCACCTAATGTCATGCCCTTTCCCCCTCCATAGCCCATGACCAGTTGTACCCCCCCCCCCGGCTCATGGGGAACGGATGCGGAGAACAGATGTTGGCTGCAGCTGCTGGGTAGTGTGTGCCTGCTGGTGTGCGCCCAAGAGCAGGTGGGGCATCCCATGCTGGCCACAGCAGTGTCGGTGGCTACACCGTCTGGCAGAATAGTTTGCATCGGGCAGGCCCCAGGGTCAGGCACGGGTGGGCTGTGCGTAATACTGCCCCCCACAAGCAACACAGGAGACATGACATGTGCTACAGCCGCATGTTCTGCGTTTTATTTCCCCCTCCCCCTGCCCCTGCCACGCCTTGCATGGCCCCTCCCACCCTGTGATGACAGTGGCTCTGCTGCCGCCATTGCTGCCGCTGCTGCTGCTTCCATTGGTGCTGGTGGAGGTGGTGGTGGCGGTGTCGCCCCCATGTGTGCCGCTATGCTTTCCAGGCTCGCAGCCCTGCATTCTGCAGCTGTGACAAGCCTCTGGACCCCCAACAGGACCCCGGACATCGTGCGCTGGTGTCGGCATAGTGCACGCCTTTGCCGGCGCTGCTCCCTCAGACCCGCACGCAGTAAATGCCATATACCTGTGGAGACAGCAGGTAGTGCATTGTCGGAATGAAAATAAAAGACTACCTATGCAGACGCATTGACAACAGAACACAGTTTGACACTCACCCTCTGCATCCCTGTGTGCCGCTGCGGTGTGCGCCTGCATCTGCTGAATTACATCTGCCACCGCGGACAGCGCCGCATCCCTGGTTCACAGTCCTCCCTCAGCAAACATGTTCCCGGTGGTGCCATTGGTGTTTGTTTCCCCTCCACAGGCAGGCTGAGTGATGGTCCCAATGTCCTCCCCTGGGGGGGTTGGGGGAACTCCTGCTTCTACCTGGGACACCTCCAGCACAGGGTCCATGGGGTGCACGGCCAGGGCTGACTGTCCCCTTGCACCTCCTCGGCTGCATCTATAGCGCCTATGTCACCTGTGGGACACAATATCATATAGGTCAGATGCGGCATGACTGCCTGTCTGCACCCGTCGCACTCCCCTAAGAGCACATGTGTGTGGGTGAGCCACATGGGTCCTGGTGGGGGCCCCTCCCTCCCAACCCCCCTTACCTAGCTGCCAATGCAAAGGGCGCCGTTGCCCTGCGAGTTCCACTGACCCCTTCCCCCTTGCGTGCTACCACACACCCCATGCATCCCCGTTACCGCTATCAGCCCTGCAAACACAGTCCTTGTTCGACACAGGTGCATTGTGCTGTCCCGTCGGCCATGTTAACACTTGTGTGGCCGTGCTGCCTCCACCAGCCCTGCACCTTCCCCCCTGCAACACATTGGCAGCCTCTGCTGGTACTGTGGGACCTTTCTGTTTGCCCCCGCACCCATCCGCTTTGCTATGCCACACCCTGCCCACCATGGACATGTCTCCCCCAATGGGTCATGGCCCTGAGGCTGGTTGTATGCCTGTGCTGCCCCCTGTGTCCCCATTTTGCAAAATCATGCCACCTACACCACCCTCCACCCTTGGCCACCCCCACACATGTGCGCTTGCAGGCTCCCACTGCTGCAGATCACTCTCACACTTACCAGCACCTGGGTGTGTTGTGTCCAACTCAGGGGGAAGGCCATGGATGTACATTGATCCGAGTCTCTGTGCCAGGCGCCGCTCCAGTGCTGTCAGGTTGGCGACCTGTGCTGGGCCTCCTCCTGTGCTCTGGGCCCCTCTCCTTTCTCTTGCCAGCTCGTTTCATATATTACGTTTGATATCGCAATATCGTTTCCTTAGGCTCTCCACATCCCTGTGTGGCCCATCTGCAGCTGCCACCTCCGCCTGTACCTCCGCCCATGCCCTGGCACGTGTGGCACCGGTTGCTGTGGAGCTCTGTTGACCAAAGAGTATGTCATAGCGCTCCAGGATGCCTGCCAGGAGGAGATCATTCTCCTCCTGGCTGAACCGCACTGCCCTCTTGCGAAGCTCCTCAGGGAGGGTGGGCCGGCGCCGCTTTTGCCCCATTGTGACAGTACCCTGTGGAGAAGGGGTTTGCTGTAGGCCAGATGGTCCTGGCCTCTCCCCGTCATCATTACGTGTGTCCATAGCTGGTACTTGTTGTGGTCCAGCATTATCAGACGTCTGGTCAGTGGTGTCCATCCCAACTGTGTGCTGAGGTGCATGCCATTTTGTCCTCCCTAGCTATATAAAGGTATCGTTTGGGTGTGGCTCTGGGCGCGTTGCATATGCGCATTGTGTACGCGCGTAAATATGCGCTGTCCTCCTGCGCACGCATGGACGTGACGTGATTATGTGCCCTAAGTGACCTAGGGGCTTGTTTACAAAGCCGCGGTAGTGGTTCACGATCGCGATCGCAGCCGCGGCCCCATTGAAATCAATGGGGCTGCGGCTCCGATTATGATCGCAAACCGCTACCGCGGCTTTGTAAACAAGCCCCCTAGTGTGCTTGGTTTTCAGCTTTTCAGTATTCCCGCAATTCAGCCCTGGGTGTACCCACTACACATGCCCTCCTCCTACAATCAATGTTGTGATGGTAGGTAGGACATATGTTTTCTGTCGTAGCAACCGAGTATTTTTGTTAGGCGCGTTACCATGCACGTTAGGTGATGGTTCCGTTTGTGTGATGCATATTACGTGGGACGTGCGTTGCGTGTACGCGCGTGTGAACGCGGTTTACGTCTCTGTAACATCTTGGCGTTTTCCATATTTGGGAAGGTGTATACCTCGCAGTAGCTTTACATCATGCTGTGTCACAGGGGGACACGTCGTTAGCTATTATCGAAATGGCTGTTGTCGGGTGCAATGCGGGGGTACGCGCGCTCCTTCGCGTGCTACGTTGCCGACTACCAAACATTGCTGACTAAAGGGTGTTGCCTGTGATGAATGTTCCTGGTTGAACAGGTGTGTATTGTTTGTGTGATTTGTGTGCCCGCCCTGTACCCTATTTCCCAGCCACCTGTCCCCCATCCTGTGTCTTTCATGGCTCAGACTGTGAATGCAGGTGGTGCAGTCATTGCATTGCTGGAGCTAGCTGGGCTGCATGTTCCGGCAGAGGGAGATGATGGTCCTGGGGCTGAGGCACTGGGCATGGGTCCTAAACCGATGCAACACAGGCCTGCAGCTGTGGAGGGTCCACAGGCGGGTGTGGTGGAACAACGGCACCGTAGGCGTCCTGAGGGGTGGCCATGCCTGCAACGCCTCTACAGGCCCAGGGCCATGCTCCAAAACATCAGGGAGGACCAGGTGATCTCCCTCTACCGGCTGGACACAGGGGCTATTAGGGAGCTCTATGAGGATCTACGACCTGACCTCGAGCCCCTGACTGCCCGGTCACATGCTATACCGGGATTGGCCAAGCTCCTTGCTGCCCTACATTTATTTGCCTCTGGCTGTTTCCAATCCTCAGTGGCCGCAGTGGGTGGGATGAGTCGGCCAACGTTCTCTCGCTGCCTCCACCTGGTACTGTGGGCCATGGTCAGCCGGGTTGGGAATTACATTGCCATTCCCAACAGTAGGCGACATTGGGTGGCCCTGGGACATGCATTCCAGAAGATTGCAGGGATACCACACGTGATGGGTGCAATAGATTGCACACATGTTGCCCTCGTCCCGCCACACAACAGGGAGGTTGTGTACCGCAACCGCAAACACTTCCATTCCCTCAATGTGCAGGTTGTCTATGATGCAGGTATGCGTATCCTGAATGTGGTCCTGCGGTTCCCGGGGTCAGCCCATGACTCCTATATCCTGCAGAACTCAGCACTGTTCGGCCTGTTTGAGGCCGGGCAATATGAGGACTATGTCCTGCTGGGTAGGTATTCCCCACATCCTGTGTGTACCTACCATATGTGTTTCACGGGGGCACCATTGTCACCTGTGTCCTCTGCATGCATGGAATTGTGCTGTTGTGTCCTGGTGCAGCCTATTCTGGACCTGTGACTACAGCACACCCTGTCACCTGGAATGTGGTCACATACCTCTGTGCGGCATCACACATCCCCCTGCCTACCATGTGCCTGTTCTTGCTCATCTGGGTCACCACGCACCCATGTGGTGTCGGCTGTACCCTGCCTTTGCTGTTCACTTCGCAAACATCCATGTACAGGGGCATTCTGGACACGCATGGTGTGTCCCCACCATGGATGTGGCTCATACACCTTTGGAGGTATGACATATGTCTGCCTGTGTGTTGTGTCCATCTCCCGCCCCATGTGCCACAGGATTGTGCATGTGCCATCCGGGGGGGGGGGGCATTGGAGAATTAGGGGCACAGGACCAGAGACCTGCTGTACAGTGTGTATGGGGCCTCCTCATTCGCCATGTAGGGGGTGGAACGTGTCATGGGCTATGTGCGAACCTGCTATCACACATGTCTGCTACATGACTGTTTGCTTTGGCCTGTCTGCACTGACACTCCCACCTGGCCCCCCCGGGTTGTGGTCCACTAACATATCCCCTGTGTGCCATATATCATGATTTTCCTGCGACTTGCACAACTGAGCATCTTTGTCCCGGCCAGTGTGGTTTTGAGCTCCCGGATGCAGACTCTGGTGCACCCCCATCGTGTGCAATGCTGTGCCGTCAGATGTGTGTGACCATGTTTCTCTGCTGTCCATTTGTGCATTGCTACATCATGGGTTCCATAGGTTCATCTTCTCACGTGTACCTTACTGCCATTTCTGTTTGCAGGTGATGCAGGATATGGGTGTCGGGCCTGGCTGCTGACCCCTGTGCATCTCCCTCGGACAGGTGCAGAGATGCGGTACAATGAGGCCCATGCCTCCAGCCGCTCAGTCATTGAGCGCACCTTTGGCGTTCTCAAAAGTCGCTTCAGGTGTCTGGATAGGACTGGCGGGGCCTTACAGTACGGGCCCTTGACTGTGGCAAAGATCATACTAGCCTGTTGCATCCTCCACAACATTGCTCTCAGGCACAATGTTCCAGTCGATATTAATGAGGATCTCGGGGTGGATCCTGTGTGCCCTCCTGCACCTGGCCATGTTGACACCCGTGCTGGGATGGCGGCCAGGCAACATCTGATTGAGGAGCTCTTCTCCTGTAAGTTCTGCTTGTGCTGGGGACGTTTATCTGGGTTGGCCATGTGTGAGCAGGTGTGTGGATTGTGCAGCACTACCGTGACATGTCTCGATATGTCTGATGTGTTTTTGCCTCCCCAGGATGAGCTTCTGCTTTCCGGGCCCCCAGGGATTAGCTGACCATACTGCCCGATGCTGTGCTGCGTGTGGGGAGTGTGTGTACATCACTGCAACAGGCAGGTGACTCGGGTGAGTTGGCATACAGTGAGGTTTGCATTGCTGTCGTCATGTTCTGACACATATATGTTGATTTCTCTCCACTGCTCCTATGGTGCTACACATGTCTATGGGCCACTACCCCTTCACCCTTAGCTTCCGTTTGTCACACATGTGGCCATTACCTGTGCACATCTTGAGAGTGTTAATGTCGTTTCTGATGCACATAATGACAGGCTGTGTGCGTCCACCGAGACAGGGCATTGTATTGTTTGAGAGCATGTGGATCACTCACTGCCATTGTGGCATTGGCAGGATGCTTGGCACTCATGCATGTACTGTGATGGGGGTCTCCACTTGTCGGTGATTGTCGGGGGTCCTGCCATCTGCACCTTCTGGCATGCATACCTTGCATCACAGTGTATGTCTCTGTGTCTGCTTGACCTGTCTACATGACCGATCATTCTGCGCCTCCTTGCCTATGTGTGTTTCAGGGATGTGTCTGGCCACCGTTCCTGTGATGTTACCTCATCCCTCTTTTCCCTTCTGCCTGTGGGCTACTATACATTGTGGGCATTTGTTATATATTCTTTTCTGACGTGTCTCAGGTTTGCTGGTGGACCGATGTACGTCAACATTTTGGTTCCACACAACACAACACACCTTGGACATGCTGCACTCACAGCTACCCATGCACACATGGTAATGCCCGCACTCCATTGATGTCTGCAGCCTCTATTGGGGCTCTTTGTGCTTTTGCGTGACATGGACATTCCCAGTCAGGTCACTGCTCTAACTTTCACTTAGGCCTCAGCTTCCAGACTCTGGGGCATACACCACGTGCTGGCGCTGCATTTGGCCTGTTGCTATCATCATGTCTTTGGTTGTTGTCTGTGTGCGACACCACTGCTGGACATGCTCTGGACCCCAGTGGTGCCTGTGTGTCATGTGCATTTACATGAACATATTGGGATGGGGTTCTGGTCTTCAGAGACATCTCCTGCAGTGGTCCATGTGCACTGTGCCCAGTGTTGTGGCCATGTCATGTGGTGGTATGTATGCATTCTTGGGTGACCTCTTTCTATCTGACTGTCTCCTTTCAGACCTAGAGGGGCCGTGGTTTGGTGTGGCATTCCATTTCCTGATATCTACATATCTTCACACAGGACACAGACAACATACATGACACATCTGCTACACTGCATCTGGAGATCCCATCATCCATATGTGCGTGGACACAGCACCCCTGTGAGACTGTCCCTGGTTATTGTTGCCACAGGGATAGGGGCCTCTGCAATTTGGACACAGGCCTTCTCCTCAAACTCATTGCTGGCATATTTTGAATGTCACTGGGGGGACTGGGCCCCCGTTGCTTCCATGGACTGTCTGTGTATTTCGTTCTTGCAGTAAAGGGGGGGGGGGGGTGAGCTGTACATGACTATGTGGCCATGATACATAACTGTCGACATGGCATGTTGCCTTGTCACTCTGCATGCTTTCTCCATGTTCTTTTGGTGGCTGGGGATGGTGACTGCTGTGCATATGGTGGGTGCGGACACTGTGGGGACATGTCATTTTGGAGCCCTTCACATCACATATAACTGTATGTTAGCGACTGCGGATGAGATGCGGCATAGGATTTGGGTTTGCACCAGGGGGGGGTGCTCAGGGTGTGTAGGCTCAACAGGAAGCAACAGTTGGGTGCACTCGCAAAATGGATTGGGTGTGTGCTGGCAACGGGGGCAGCGACACAGGACCCATGTCTTTCTACAGGTCATATGGTGCACCGGGATGCAGGATACATTGGCTGCTTGGGTCTGGTGACTGCCTTTTGTGGACGACTGTTTGCACTTTTGATGTTTTGGATAAGTGGGGTGTTGGTCACCCAGTTTCATTGCCACTCGGGGGTTGCTAGTTTGGGGAACACCTGGCATTGATCGTTTCCTTCCTTGTTAGATGCTTATTTGCCCATATGCTGTGTGCAGCCCCATCACATCTACGCCCACCCTTCCATGGTTGAGCTGTGCATGTCAGTGTGGCCTTTTTGCGGCCTGTGTGCCACATTGTCTTGACTCTTCCTAGTTTCCCTCCTGTGGTGGGGCATGTGACTGGGCTGCCTGTTTACTGGGACCGCTGCTGCCGGTTGGTCCGGGCGACATCACTGAACTGGTTGGTCATGCACATGCTCCTCTTACGGTCGATTGTCCATGGACACAGCCCATCCACATGGCTTTCCATTGGCCTGGACCCTTCCAGCCCTCATGTGTCGCTCCCCTGATATATTGCATTTGGTTTACACTGCATTATATTTCCTGGGGCGTGTGTGGACCTGTTCATATGTGCCTCCCATCCCACCTGTGGACTGTGATGTTGGCTGTGGACCCCTGCTCAGAATGTGTACTGCATCTTGGTTAGTCTTTGGGGTGCCCTTACCTGGCACACAGCTGTGGTTTTGTATGGTGACATGCTGTGGTCCTGTCTGCATCCATTTCTGTATGCCTACTGGTGTTACTGTAGTTATTCTCTTTCTGCAGCGCTTTCCATCCTAGTGTTCATGGCTTTTCACTCTCTCTGTTCCCCTGTTTTGCTGCCTTTCCTGCACTGGTACCTGTGGTCGCTGTAACAGTCATCTCTTGGCTTTTAGGTCCTGGCCGCTCTTATCATCCTCATCACAGTTGGGGACCATCCTTTGGTCCATCTATCTGCATCAGTGTGATGTGACATGTCCTGTATGTTGCTGTGCACTGTCACCCCGTATCCTATACTGCTACTCTTGTCTGCATTGCATCTCTGTGTTCTTGGCGGGCCTGTGCCTGTTCTGCGTGGCAGACCCACTTCTCTGGCCATCTCCGCCTCCACTGGGTGACACATTTTCTCTTCAGCTGCCACACACTTTTTTTCTAGTACTCTAGGGTGCCAACAACCTTTGGTGGGTTGCTGTTGCCAGCACCATGTTTGTTTGCGCTGCTTCCAGACACATGGGATGTCCACAGGGGTGAGGGTCCAGTGACTCCCTACTCTCCCTCCGTCAATCACCTGTTCATTGTCTTTACTGTGGGTTCTGTGTGGTGTTACTACTACATCTGTCTCTGTTCCACGCAGGTCCTGCAGGTCCTGCAGACACCACTTGCAGTCCCTAGGGCACACTGACCTTGGCCCACATACCCTTTTTGGGGCACCGTGCCATGTGGTTCCATGGGCCAGGGTTCCATCTGCACTCTCTTATCCCTGTGTACCTCATATTGCACTTAGCATGGGGCACCCTTCTCGGGACCATACTGGTCGCCTTTTTCAAACTTCTTCTTGGGCACACTGTTGGGCTACTGTCTTTTGCTGTTCTATGGCAGTGACGCACAAATTCATTTCTCCCTTCAAGGGCAGGCGCTGTAGTGGTGCCTACCCCCTCCTATGTTCATCTCGGGACTGCTGATGTACATGTGCAGTGCACCATGAGTGTTGTTGCTTTCACCCATATCCTTACCCCCCAGCAGGCACTTTGGGTGGTGACATGGCGCCCTTTCTTTGCCCAGTTAGGGGGTTATTGGTTCTGGTGGTACAGCCATCTGCATATTCTTTCTCCACATATTCATAGTATGTTCGTGTTTGCTTTTGCTTTTGACAGTGGCTTTCGGTTTATGAAACAGATCTGTGATGTTATTGGGCCTTTTATATTTGGTAATGATCTTGGCCTTGGTCTTGATTGTGTTTGCCATATGCCCTTATTTGCTGAGACCTTGGTTTGTTTCATTGACAGGCATTCTTTGTATGTGCATAGTGCAATTGCTGTGGATATGGTGTGGGGGTTTGTAGCATTTCACAGTTCAGCTCCATGGGCTGGCCACCTCATTCTTGGGACTGTGTAATTTGCACTGACAATATGGGCGACTAGCTACTTCATTACCTGTGGGGGCCCCTATGTCATGGGTTTCAGCCCACAGATGGATTGTTTGGTGGCCCTTTGGGGGGCATCTTGTAGTTTTACTTTACATTGGTGCTGACAGCAGCACCACCCTCACAGTGCAGAATCCTCATGGTGCCTCATTGGGAACCCTATGGCATGACCTATGGGGCTCTCTGTAACACGCCCTATAGGGTGCCCTGGCAGACAGTGCACATTTACCTTTACCCTCTGGTGTGACTTGTAGGGTGCCCTATGCAGCACCCTCAGGGTATAGCCATGTGAGTGTGTGTTTGACAGCAGAACCTGTTCGACGTACATAACAAGCTGCTTCTGACATCACTAAATTGGTGTGCGGGTAATGTCGCAGACTCATCCACAGATACACCTGCCTGACAGGTACACATTCACATGATACAGGGCCCAGAGTTGGGCCGACCAATGCATGGCGTGGTGGGGTTTCCTGCAGGGGTACGATGGCAAGACAATTCGGTTCTTACCTGCCTTGTTTCCAGCACGGTTTGAGGTTTTATTTCCTTAATTACATGATTTGTGGATATATTTGACGTTGTACATATCTCAGACACGGTTCTGGATGCAAATTCACACTATTTTCTTCTTTTGTGGGCTGCGGCTCTCTTGATTAAACGGGCCCTCCCAATGAGGGGAGGTGGGCATTTTCTCCCACCTCTCAGGTTGGTTATGGCTGACAAAAAATGGGGAGTAACTATGGGTTCAACTGAGTGCTGACTGGTTATCCAAATCACTGACTATGGTTTGTGGAGGGTAATGTTGCAGACAGCTTTTGTCTTTGGGGCCACAGGGGGATTTGAACTCACAGACCTTGCACCATCTGCCAGTGTCTTAACCATTGTGCTACAGATCAAGCTGCCTTAGGGGACACCTTTTCTAACATCTTATGGGGCACCCTGTTGGACTACTGTCTGTTGCTACTATGTGACAGTGACACACACAGTCATTTCGCCCTACCGTGCCAGGGGGCTGTGTGGGTACATAACCCTTGTTGTGTTCATCTCTGGACTGCTGATCTGCATGTGCATTGCACCATGGGTATGTTTGCATTGGGACAGATCCTGGCCAACACAGCGGGCCATTTGAGTGGTGTCCTGATGCCCTTCAGTTGCCAGCCAGGGGTTGTTGGCAGCTATGGGGCTGCAGCCCGGTGGTTCCTTCACGGCCTGTGGGGCCAGTGGTCATGGGCTCAGACCCACAGTGGGCTTCTTTTATCGGACTGTCTGCAGCATTGTATATTTTTAATGCACATTAGTGCTGCCAGCGAAACCCCCTCAGCATAATATAACCTTACAGTGCCTCATAAGGCGCCCCATGCGGCACCTTATCTGGCGCCCTTTAAGTTGCCTAATATGGTATTCTATAGGGGACATTTTGGTGTGCCTCTGTGGACAGTGCACTTTATAATGTGGCCTGTGTGGTGCATTATGGGGTGCCATCTGCAGCACCTTTGGTTGCACCACTGTGAGGGTGTGTTTGCTGGCAACACTACTGGACGTAAAGAAAAACTTGCCTCCTCATTCCCTATGTAATGTACAGGATGGTGCCTGGCCCAGCCTTCTGCATTGGGCACACTGGGGAACCCAGAGGATTCAAACCCATGCTGCCTGTGACAGTGGTCAGTGAGGTAACCATTGTGCTACAGCTCTGTTTCTGTGATTTGTATCTGTAGGCCTTCTTGGGATTAACGCTCGGTTACGCGCCATGGCGCCCTGTCACGCTCGTTAGTTTTTGGAACGCGTGTTGCGGGTAACGATGTACCGCCCATGTCCTTATTTGGGGTTTCAGTCTCTACCGCGGCTCCTACCGCGAATCGCACTAACGCACTTTAGTAAACATACCCCTTAATGTGGACAAGTGCAAGGTTATGCACCTAGGGAAGAACAACCCAAACTATGGTTACACGATGCAAGGTTCCACATTAGGAACCACCACCCAGGAAAAAGATTTAGACGTCATTGTGGATAACATGTTAAAACCCTCGGCCCAGTGTGCAGCGGCGGCCAAGAGAGCAAATAGAATGCTAGGTATCATAAGGAAAGGAATGGAAAATAAAACAAAAGATATTATAATGCCTCTATATCGTTCCATGGTGAGACCGCACCTTGAATATTGTGTGCAATTCTGGTCGCTGTATCTTAAAAAGGATATAGCGATTTTAGAAAAGGTTCAGAGAAGAGCCACCAAAATGGTAAAGGGGATGGAAGGATACTCCTATGAAGAAAGGCTAAAAAGGTTAGGGCTCTTTAACCTGGAAAAGAGACGGCTGAGGGGAGATATGATAGAAGTCTATAAATTAATGAACGGAGTGGAACGGGTAAGCGTTGATCGATTGTTTACCTTATCAGAATATAGAAAGACTAGGGGACATGCAATGAAGCTACAGGGTAAACTATTTAAGACTAATAAAAGAAAATATTTTTTCACTCAATGTGTAATCAAACTCTGGAATTTGTTACCGGAGGATGTAGTAAAGGCTGTTAGTGTAGCTGGGTTTAAAAAAGGTTTGGACAAGTTCCTGGAGGAAAGGTCCATAAACCATTATTAAGAAGGGACCCAGGATATCAATGCTTGAACCAATACAAGCATTGTGGAACCTGTCTCTTTTGGGGAAACTGCTAGGTACGTATGACCTAGATTGGCCACTGTTGGAAACAGGATACTGGGCTTGATGGACCTTGGTCTGACCCAGTATAGCATATCTTATGATCTTAAGTTCTTATGTAGCTTTTGCTGTCACCTTTTCTACCTGTTTAACTACTTTAAGATCATCAGACACAATCACGCCTAGGTCAGTATAGAGGGTGGCTACTAAAATGGTTAGTGGTCTTCATTATAAAGCATATGAGGACAGACTTAAGGATCTTAATGTGTACACTTTAGAGAAAAGGTAGGATAGAGGTGATATGCCTGAGACGTTCAAATACCTCCGTGACATAAATGCACAGGAGGAGAGCCTCTTTCGATTGAAAGCAAGCTGTGCTATGAGGGGACATAGGATGAGGGTGAAAGGGGATAGATTCAGGAGTAATATGGGGAAATTATTTTTTATGGAAAGAGTGGTAGATCTGTGGAATAGTCTCCCAGTGGAGGTGGTAGTGATGAGGACAGTATCTGAATTCAAAAGGGCATGGGACAAACAGAAGATCTCTAAAGGAAAAAAGGGGACTGTTGTAGTGGTTGATATGGAAGGGCAGACTAGAGAGGCCACATGGTCTTTCTCTGCTGTCATGTTTCTATGGTTCTTAATATGTGAAGAGGAGGAGTAGGGGAGGGGAGGACCACTGATAGTATTGGACTCACTTGGATGTAGACTCAGAGGCTTATTGATATAAATCGTGATGGAGTGTATGGATTGGAGGATAAAACACGTGGCAACAATAAATAAAAAAGAGATAAATAAAATGAGAATACTCCCTTACTCCCACAATATATTTTGCCAACTAAATAAAACCTAGTAGATACTAGTGAGGCCTTATTGTCTGCTGCCGCAGCACTGCATGCTTCCGGCTGAGACACGTATGTGGTAACAAATACAAATACTGGTGCTGTCACGTCTATGTTGCAGATATCACAAACATCTATATCTCGCATGCGCATATTTCTGAAATCAACCCATTTTCTGCACATATCTGCCCCTTATTTTGCACATCCTAGTCCCTCCTATATTGCGGCGGGCATGTTTATATTTTGGGGAGGAGACGGAGCAATTTTAGATGGCATTAACATGTGTCCACCTTTACTGCTGCCCCTTCCTCTGATTTTTAGACGCTTTCTGAAGTGTGCCTTTATATCTGCTACCTCCAAATGTTTATTCAGGCTTTAGAAAAATGTAGCAGATTGTCCCTGCAATAGGTGGATTGGGTAGAAAGGAAAGGGAGAGGGTATTTAAAACTAGAGGGGTGATGCCCTGAGAGTTATCAAAACAGGCTTTCGATGCTGCAGTCACGGCTGAAGCTGGTTCCGACTGAGCTAGATCAAAAGAAGGTTTCTTATCTGTTGCTTACAAAGAATCCCACCACCCAGGATGATCGGATGATCGAATCATGGAAAATGGTGATCTCTTGTACAAAACTATATTTCTCTTTCCTCTAGACAATTCAGTAATATACGTGCTATTGCTTTAGTCATTAATCAAGTGCTGAATATAGTGATATCTTTCTTATACAAGGTGAGAGGAATTTCACTCTAATTATTTCCATATTAAAATGCCCTAGTTATGCTGTTCGTTATCAGCTGAAAAGACTGGAATTCTCCTGTGGATTGATGATCAAAGGTCCCTAATTGCACTCATGTTGTTGTAAAGTGCCCTCAGTCAGTGTCGACTCATGGCGACCCTCTGGATAGTTGTCCTAAACTGTGTTCGGTCTCCAGTCACTCATTCAATCTATTAAATATTTCCATCTCCCATTATGTGTAAATGCTGAGTTCAGTTTGCCCTGTTCGTATATTTCACCAAACAAATCAGTCTGAAAGGTTTTTTCTTTTAACCTTTCAAAGGCTGTAATTTATTTTCTCTGCTCTCTGGTTTGAAGAAGTGGAGGAGAAAGAGCGAGAGATCCGCCAATGAAATGAGGTGTTTGGCAACTGGAATCTTTGGAGTTACATAACATGCCACAAAGCAAACACCATTTATGGTGTGCTGCAGAGAATACTGCACTAGCTAAAGCATTTTCAGAATCACCCTCCACTGCCCTGCGGGGACATCCTGCAACTGAAATGTGCATAAAATGTTCGGATTTCTGAAAAAGGCACATTTAATATCAGACTTCACTCAGCTGCACACCTTTAGACTGCTGTCGCCTCCATGCAAGCAGGAAGTCTGCGTCAGAGGGGACGGAAGCGGCGGTCAAAGCAAGCATCAACAGCAATGCAGCGTTGGAGGCTTTGCGTAAGCACCATATTGCTGTTTGAATGGAATTGCTGCCACCGCAGGTCCTGGGTGGCAGCGGGGCAATGGGCTGCCCTCGGAATGCTGGTGTTCTAGGTGACCGTCTAGTTTGCCTAATGGATAGCGCCATCCCTGGATGGAGAATGGGATTTCCTCAGACCTTGGAAGAGGCATCAGAGCTGTACTGCCAACAGGCTCGGTGTAGGCTGGAAGCCAGTGAACATCAAAAAGGTTTCAAGACTAAGGAAAAGATTACTTCAGGAACTGGATCCATCATGGAAGAAAGTTGCCTGTCACAAGAGGAAAGGAATCCAGAAACTATCTAATGCTACTGTTCATTTCTGTCACAGGTGGCTGCCAAAATAAAGCTCCCATTCCTCCCGATCACCTACAAAAGAAGCGAGAACTCTGGCCAGACCCACCCATCCCCGATTCCTGGATCCTTAAGACCTTTCTCCATTCTCAGCACCATTCCCCATCCAAAGCCCCTTCACTCCAAATCCCACGATCCTTAAGACCATTTGCAGTTCTCAGACCTCTGGAATCTTCCATCCAGCTGGTGAATATTTCGGAACTGGAGCAATTCTTGCTTGTTCCTGTCCTGGTGACTTCACTGAATTGATGGCCACTGACCTCTAGTAATAGTCTCATGGTGCTACCACTAGAGGTTGAGATGCCAATAAGGGAGGGTGTTTCTTATTAGAAAATTGATCAGGGGTTGCAGGGTGGGTCCGGGGGAGGGGGGGGGCTCTTATTTCTTAAGGAATTAGGCGAATGGAGGGGTATTTTTTGCAATTGACAGCCTGGCTTTTTAAAAGATAGTGGGCCTAGCTTGTGTTACTGAAGCCAGGAAAGTGTGATATTGCTGGGTACAACAAAACAAAAATTCATTTGTTGTTTTGATTCACTAGATATCCAGATGCTTTCACTTTGATTATTGCCCCAGAATATTTGCAAATGCTTTTTCTGTAGCTACTTTCCCCTCGGAAATAATACATATAAATGTGAAAACATATTTTTGTGCAATTGCTTCATCATAACCTAAACACGTCCTCAGGAACACCTCGAGGGACCGCAAGTAAAATTATTTGCATTGGAAAATTACAAACATAGAACATAGAAACATGATGGCAGAAAAATACCATATTTTTATTTATTTATTTATTACAGTTGCTTATATACCGCACTATTCGGTATCAGCGCGGTTTACAATATAACAAAACGACCAAGACAACAATCTGTTTGGTTTTACAAGGAACAGGAGTACCAACTTGGCTAACAGGGTTGAACTATATACATGAGATAATAATTACAACAGGGTTGAACTATATACATGCGATAATAAAATGCAACAACAGGGTTGAAGTATATACATGAAATAATAATTACAAGGATCTATATGAAATACAGTGATCACTTTAAGACAGTATGCGCCTGATCTGCAGGAAGGAGGCTGGGAATATAAGAACACTAGGGATGGGTGTTTCTTAGGTGGGGTTACTTAGATCTCCAGGAACAAGCAGGAATGAGTCTTCACACGTGGGAGACGTCGCCGACGGAGCTCCCCAACATCCAATCAGAAGGCCTTTGGGAGCATACCCCGTGCCTGCGCGGTGACATCCCGCCCTTCCTACTGCCTCTCCCCAGTTTTTCATTTTCCGCGGAGCAGGCAGGACGTCCCTCCTGCCACCGCAGAAATTTTTTTCCGTTTTTCTGTAGTCGCGGCTTTCCCGCCGACGGTGGCACCTCCTTGCCCCCCCCCCTTTTTTCTTTATTTTCATTTAATTTTCGTCGCCCCCTCCGGGCGCTGAGGACCGGGGCATGGAGCCTTCTTCCCCCCAGCCTCATGGCGGGGACTCCATTTTCCACGTGAACTCCAATGCCTGGTGCCTCTCCTGTGTGGGGCCTGACCCCTCTTTCCCGGATTCCCCGGGCTGCAGTGTCGGCAGAAGACCCTCCCTCTTTCGGGTATCCCTCGACGACGTCTTCGCGCCCAGGGCGCGGTCGTCGGGTTGTTCTTCTCTCCAGGATCAGGTAACCACACAACAGTCTGTTAAGACTAGCCGAGTCTTGAGGGGCAAGTCTCATGCGAGGCATGGCGACGGCTCCGGCCAACCCCTCAAGTCCTCCTTGGCTGATATACCCCGGCGGGAGTCCTCGGGCTCCAAAGCATTTACGGGGTTTCGGGATGTTCCTGAGGTTCGTTCCTCACAGAACATTCCCGAGCCATGCCCGAGGGAGGTACCCGCCTCGAGCGGTGCCGATTCCCCAGCATCGGCGTCGGCGTCGAGTGTTCCACTCTTTGCCAGGGATCGTCAGCCGGTGTCCTCGGCGCCTTTGGGGCCGACTAGCTCGACCGGGTCTGACATCCCTACATCCAAGCCATGCTCGGCGTGGTAGCCGCTTCGGGCGGTACTGAGCCCCCGGCATCGGCGTCGGTGTCGAGCACTCCGCTCCTCACCGAGGATCGTTGGCTGCTGTCCGCGGCGCCTCCGGGGCCGATCGACTCGGTCCAGTCTGGCATTCCTCCATCCCTGCCATGCGCATGGGCGGTGCCCGCTTCGGGCGGTACTGACCCCTCGGTGTCGGTGTCGAGCGTTCTGCTCCTCACCGGGGATTGGCGGCTGAGGTCCTCGGTGCCTCCGGGGCCGACCGACTCGCGCCGGTATGGCCTTCCTAGGGGGCCGGTATCTGCCTTGGGTGGTGCCGACCCGTCGGTGTCGAGTGACCCGCTCCCCACCGGGGATCACCGGCCACTGTCCTCCCTACCTCGGGGGCCGATCGACTCGACACGGTCTGACGGCCCTACGTTCAGGTCATGCGCGGGGGTAGTACCCGCTTCGAGCGCGCGGCCGTCAGTGGTTCCGCCCTGCGCCGGGGATGGTCGTCGGGCCTCCCTCCCCTCGGGGCCGCTCGCTTCGACCCGCACCGGGTCACCGTTTTCCCAGCCCTGCGCAAGGGTGGTACCGGGTTTGGGCGGCACCGCTCCGCCGGCGACGGCAGGGACGTCGAGCACGAGGGGCCGCCATCGACCTTCCCCGGGGACCTCGGGGTGTGTCGGCCAGCGCTCGGACGACTCCCCGGCATCGACGCGGATGTCGAGGGCCCCGTTTTTTCCTAGAGAAGGGACCTTGGGGCCTTCGACCGCTTTGATCCGATCTGGATCTGCGCCGCCCCGCAACGGTACACCGACGTCAGCGCAGGGGCTTTGCACCCCCGCAGGGACTCGTCGTCGGGTGATTGGGGTCCCCGCGGGGACGGGCCATATGCCCCGGGAGGGTTTCTCTCCGGGTCGAATGGGTGCGAGAGGGAGCCCGGCTTCGGGCAGTGCCCGCCGATCGACATCGGCGCCGGCGTCGGATGACCCCCTCTCCACCGAGCTCCGCCCTCGGGGACCCGTGATGCTTGCGGCACCGATCGGCGCGGTTCCAATCCGCGCTCCCGGTTTTCCACCACCGGCGTGGTCGCCCCCGCCGGGGCCCTCTGGAAGGGAGTCGATCTCCTCGCTCGGTTCGATGCCCAGCCTGGAGTCGGTATCCAGCCTTGAAAGCTTGGACACTACACGTCTCGGGATCGGTCCCTGTCCCCTCCCGTGACGCAGGGCGGAGACCGCTGGCCCCTGCCCTCCGGCGGCCGCGGAACCGCTTCGATCGCAGGGAGCAGTGCCACCCCCGGGTTCGGGGCCGAGGCCGATTCCTGCGGCGCTGTCAGTGCCATCGACCCCTTCGATGCCTAGTTTGGACTCAATCCCAGGAGCCGACGACGCCATGGGGACTGCCCCGATCCGGGGCGGTTGGTCCCCTCCTATGCCTAGCGGGCATCGGCCCGAGCGGCCTCTGTGTGCCCTGGCAGCCTCCCCCGCCATAACTCCTCTGGCAGAGCCACCTTTTCAGGATTTCCTCCTTGACATGGCGGACTTGCTGGCCATTCCTACCCCGGGCCCGAACCCGGGTCCTGAGGAACAGGCAGCCGTGATGCTTCCTCTGCATCCCTCCCTGCAGGATCTCCTGCTGGGGGCTTGGCGGTCACCTTTGAGGGTTCCGGCACCGTCGACTGCGATGCAGGCTCTTTACCGGGTGCCTCCGTCTCCGGGTTTTCGGCAGCACCAGCTTCCACATCGGTCCATTGTGGTGGAATCGGCGCTGAGGAAGGCCGGAAGCAAGGAGAAGCATGCTTCTCACCCCCCAGGCCGCGCCTCAAAGACGCTAGATACTCTAGGACGTCAAACTTTCCAGACGTCTATGCTGACAGCCAGAATTATCTCATATATATTTTATATGAGCCTGTCGCTCCGGGAGGTCACCGAGAGGTTGTCTCGGTTATCCCTCTTCGTATCTGCGACCAAGGCCTTTGAATATTCCCTGCTTCTTTATCACTGCAGGAATATCTCCGGGTTCCTTTCTCGTGCTTCGCTGGACTCCTTCCAGTCGGTCAGCAGAGCTTCTGCTGTTGCCATTAGAGCATGCCGTACAGCATGGCTGCAGGCGTCCGAGTTGTGTAGACGGGCACAGCACAACCTAGGTAATTCTCCCTGCGACGGAGATCACCTCTTCAACAGCGAAGCCTTGCGTCGGTCGCACAGTGCTTCGCTAACCTTCCCAGGGTTAGCAGCCAGCCTAGGGCCTAGCCCCACGGCGGCGGTAAACGCCTCTCTAGGAAGAGGAAATATCAGACCTCCGCCCACCCTCCAGGCGCGCCCAGGCAAGGGGCCTCTCACCCCGGGTTGATGCCCCCAGGCCCGCGCCAGGACTCTCCTTCTAAGCATTTTTAGGCTCAGGCAGGCGGCTGCCTGCACTTAACCCTCTTATCGGACGTTTAAAAATTGAGCTCTGCTCGGGGGCTCGTTCAGTTGCAAATGGTTCGGAGGCTTATCTAGGGGTTCGGGTATTCTCCTTCCGTTGGTAGGGAGACCACCTCTATTCCGTGATAGCTATGGCCAACGGCCAACTTATTACCCTTCGGTACGTCTCCGAACCCTTCTCAGCCGGTATCCCCCTGCTGATTGCTTCCGTACCGGAATTACCTTCCTGTCCCCCGTCTGTGCGGGGGGGGGGGGGCGAGTTTCTGCATGCAGGTCCTGGGGACACATATAGGGCCTCCAGCCCCTGTGGTGTTCTACCAGACTGATGCTATCCCCTGTCCCCCACGCTACCGCGCTGTTGGTTCGCCGATCTGCCCTTGTCCTCTGGAATAGATCCCTCTACTGACGGATCTTGCTGCCACCTTCCAGGTGGACGCTCTGTGGATCGATGACAGATCCGCCTTACCAGGGTGATGCGCAGGGAGGTAGGCCCCTCGACATACCTGCATTAGTACCGGAGTGGGCGCCCTCATGCTCACCGGCTTAGATATACTAGATATCTCCTGCGTGATAGGCACATATTGGGGGGATGCCCGCAGTACCTGTGCTATACCGCCTTTTTCCCTATGGCCGGTACTCACGCCCCCCCCCGGGGTCCGGCCAGTCCGCCTGCCTATTCCTCGATCGGGCCGCGGACTGGTGGTACTCTACCGCTGTGGAGTCTACAGCTCCTTTTCAGTTAGGTCCTCCTCCCGGGGGTTCGGACCCTTGTCTCCCTATCTCTCGCTAGGGTAGCCTGTGTACTCCTTCTGCTCCGGGGTGCACCCCTACTCTTCTCCGGAATGGGCTCTCTGGTTCGGCCAGTCTTCTACTGTTAGTCCTCTGAGTTCTGGACTCTACTCCTAAGGGAGTGCTCAGCCTGCACTAAGCCTCCTGGAAGACCTGCCGTCTTTCTCCTGACCCAGCTGACGCCTGGATCTCCTAGCCTTCTGGATTTGGAGCTTCCTCCTCGCTGCGGCGAAGTTTCCTGGACGACTTCGCTACTGCGTCTACGGTGCCTTCACCACAGGTCTGCTTCCGGCAACCCGGTAGGTAAGCCCTACGGGGTTCCACACCATTACTTCATTAAAACTTAGTGGCCGGTAAGCTCTACATGGTACTAGGGCATTTACTCATTAAATGCTTACTGATACTAATTGTGCATCCCTCTGGCTACTCTTCCCGTAGCCTGGGTTTTTTTTTTGCTGTATCTTGATGTTACCTGTTCTGCACTCTAAAGACTCCCTCTGTAGTCTGTAGATTCGCTGTTCCTCTATTCAACTCCTGCCCTCCATCCCTCGGGGGATGCCTGGGATTTAGGCTGGGCGAATGCCATCCCGTCCTGGGCTGCGCTTATGGGACCTCCCCGGGCATCCTAAGCTAGGGAGTCCCCACGTGTGAAGACTCATTCCTGCTTGTTCCTGGAGATAGCACAGTTACTTACCTGTAACAGGTGATCTCCGGAACAGCAGGAATTAGTCTTCACAACCCGCCCACCTCCCCTAGGAGTTGTATCTCTTTTTTGTCTCTATTCCTTCCTCTCCTCTCCTTCTGGCTCAGCTATGAAACTCAACTGGGGAGAGGCAGTAGGAAGGGCGGGAAGCCACCGCGCAGGCGCGGGGTATGCTCCCAAAGGCCTTCTGATTGGATGCTGGGGAGCATTCCCGTGCGGGCTCCGTCGGCGACGTCTCCCACGTGTGAAGACTAATTCCTGCTGTTCCAGAGATCACCTGTTACAGGTAAGTAACTGTGCTATTCGGTTGCTGGCTGGGTAGTATTGGAGGAAGAGGAGGAATTTAATTGCCTTCCTGAATTGAGATAGGTCTACAATAGCTCGAATTTCTGGTGGTAGTGCAAACTGTAATAAATAAATAATAAAATAAATTCCAGCATTTGGGGACGTAAAGACTGAAAGCCCTATTTGCCGTTGTGATGTTGCATTTAGTTAAGGACTTCGGGGTTATTAGTAGATTTAGGGTTGTTGACCTTCTGGATCTGTTGGGGGGCACTGTGTGGATAAGCTCAGTAAGTGCCATAGAGGAGAGGCAATTGATGGCCTTGAATGAGAGGAGTAAGGTCTTGAATATAATCCTTCCGTGTATAGGTAGCCAATGAAGCTGCTTTAGAATAGGAGTCACATGGTCACTTCTGGAGGCTCCGTGGAGGACCCTTGCTGCGGCATTCATGGCCAGTTGTAACGGGTTCAGTGTAGATTGAGGGAGACCTTGTAAAATGGAATTAGAAAAGTCAAAATGAGGCAGAATCAGTGCTTGAAATATTGTCTGGAAATCATCTGGGTCCAGTAGGGAGCGCAGATGTCTGAGTGAACGGATTTTGAAATAAACAGCTTTGACTATGTTGCTTATGTGAGATTTCATGTCAAGATGTTGGTCTAGGGTGACCCCAAGGTATTTTATTGTTTCTTTGGTTTGCAATTCCGCTTCCTTGACTCTTACATGGAATGGTGGAATAAAGTCGGGGTCTCTTGAGATGAACAGTACCTGGATGCGGAGGATTTGTGATTGCAGCCAATCGGATATCGCATTGAAACACTCTACAAGTGGTGTAAGGTCCATTTGAACTGTCGAGAAAGGCATGTATAAGAGAATGTCATCTGCATATATCAGACAGCTCACGTTAAATGATCTAATGATATTGCAGATAGGTTGCATGTATATATTGAACAATAGAGAATATCCAGTCTGCCCTTCAATTCAGATGCTATCCTTGTCTCTACTACCTCCACTGGAAGATGATTCCACGCATCTACCACTCTTTCCATAAAGAAATATTTCCACATATTACTCCTGAGTCTATCCCCTTTCACCTTCATCCTATGCCTCCTTGTTGCAGAACCTTCTTTTGATTGAAAGAGTCTCTCTTCCTGTGCATTTATGTTTTTATCACATTTCCTCTCTCCCGCCTTTCCTCCAAAGTATACATATTGAGATCTTTAAATATGTCCCCATATGCCTTATGATAAAGCCCGCTAACCATTTTGGTAGCCACCCTCTGCACCAACTCCATCTTGTTTATATCCTTTTGAAGGTGTGGTCTTCAGAACTGCACGCAATACCCCAAATGAGGTCGCACCAAAGACTTATATAGAGGCACTATCACCTCCTTTTTTTTCTGCTGGCCATTCCTCTCCTTGTGCACTCAAGCAGGACTGGTCTATCCACTAGGCGAGCTAGATGGCTGCCTAGGGTGGTGGGTCTGGGTGGTTGGTGGCAGCGGCACACATGACTGTCACACCACTCCCCCCAAGCTGCCGCCGATTCCATTTGGGGGGAGGCGGGCACGGCAGCAACAGTATTTCTAAAAGTGGCTGCTTTTTGCCACTGCTTTCTTACCTGTGGCAGACCATGTCCTTCAGCACACTTGGCCTGCCACTTCAGATCCCCTGGAAATACTGCCGTTGCATGCCTCCCCCTCCTGAGATGGAATCAGTGGCAGCTGAGGGGGGGGGACGGTGGCAGCTGGGGGATGGGTGGCAAAAGCTGGGGTTTTCGCCTAGGGTGGCAGAAATCCTTGGTCCAGTCCTGCACCCAAGCATCCTTCTGGCTTTTGCCATTGCCATTTCTACCAGTTTAGCCACCTTAAGATCATCAGAAATGGGAGCTGTGCTTGGCAGTGTAAGGAAAAGGAGAGAGAAAGGGGTGTCCATCTGCCCCATCGGACTGGCTTACTGTGAGTGCTGCTTGTTTCCTGAAGTTCCTGTCAGGCACTCTGAGGACTGCCTGCCTTAACAGAGTTCCCCTGCTGTTTAAAGTGCCATGTTGTGGCCTGCGGGTCGTGTACTAAAGGGGTGTGACCAAAGTGGCAGGAGATGTCCCTTTAGTGCCCCTTCGGCAGCCTCTTGGCGGCCCTCGGCAGAAACGTGTGTTGCAGTGGTTCGGTGTATGATGGGGAAATGAAAAAATAAGGGTAGCATCAAAGTGAACTCCATAGTGATGATGCCAGGTAAAATTACTGGACCTATTGACAGACACATATTCCCCATTTTGCCAACTCCGTTAACACCGGAAGGAGCTTCTTTAAGCTCTGGTGGTCGGACGCCACTGCTACACTCTTTACTGCCCTTGTCATCCACATTATTGGATGGAGGGTCTCCTGCATTGGGTGAGGGGGCTGGCCCCTTAGTTCTGCTGCTTAAGCCTGTAGCTCAGCCAGAAGTGGTGGATGCTGCGATTTTGCCCCCGGAGGGGGAAATTACATTGAAGGATTTGTGGGGGGGGGGGGGGCAATTCACAGTATTGATCTTATATTGTCTACAACAATTTCCTCTTTATGTAATTAATTTTACATGGGGGCAGTGAAAAAATTAAGTGAATTAGATAATAAGGTTGTATTGTTGGAAAAATCAATAGCATGGGTTGACTCTCAGGAACAGACCTCTATGGCCTTGAATGTAGCTCATATAAAGGACTCACTGGTGGTTCATGCCAGGTTAGAGTCTCTTGACGTTTTTATAGTCTTAGCGTTTTTTAAACTTTCCTGTTACGCGTCTTCTCTCCGCAGAGATTCTTCTCAAAACATATTTTGTGGAGGTCCTGAATCTTCAGAACCCAATAGACATTGCCCACATTTACTTTGTCCCTCCAAGAAGGCTTGGCTGACTTGGGAGAAGGTAATTTTGATGTTCTCCACCCAACAGTGAGCCAGGATTTAACCGCTTTCTTGGAGGACTTGGCAGATATAATTACCAAATGAAATTCCTTAATGGTGGTTTTTGGGGCAGAGTTTGTGAAGATAAAAATCTTGAAACTTTTCTTTAAACATAAAGATGCCCTGTTTTGTGGACAAAAGTTGAACATTTTCCCTGATGTTATCCGGTCCACACAAGTCTGGAGGAAACAATTCTTAGAGCAAAGACAGAGTGTTTTGGGGCTGGGTGCCATCTTTTACCTTAGATTTCCATGTAAATGCATTATTACTTTGCAGGGGCAAACCTATGTATTTTTGGATGTCTCTTATCTTCAAAACATTTTGGTAGACAGGGGAAGTAAAGATGCTGCAGTGGTCATAGTTAATCATATACTCATAAATTGGCGCTGATTGCGCTTTGTTTTGCCTAGTGTTTTATTTCTTAGAGTATATTTAGGTGCTTCTCCCTGGATGTGAGCTTTACCATTCTAACTATTTAATTTGTCACTGTATTTTGAATTACGCTGTTTCCAGTGTTGAATGGTTTTCCTTGTTTAAGTGGAATGTAAATTTCAAAAATTCATAAATTTAAAAAAAAAAAAAGATAAAGAAAAAGATCAGAAACCATTGCGCTCAGGTCCCGCTTTTCTTTTATAGACAGAAGTACTTCACCCCCTACACTGTACCCCTCCCTTGGATTATTGCAGCCCAAATGCATGAACCTGCATTTTTTAGCGTTAAATCTCAGCTACCAAATTCTCAACCATTCTTCAAGCTTAGCTAGATCTCTCCTCATGTTATCTACACCTTCCTGGGTGTCTGCTCTATTGCAGATTTTGGTATCGTCTGCAAAGAGGCAAACCTTACCTGACAGCCCTTCCACAATATCACTAACAATGATGTTAAAAAGAATTGGATCAAGGACATATCCCTGCGGCACACCACTGGTAACCTCCCTCTCCTCAGAGTGAGCTCCATTACCTGTACCCTTTGTTGCCTCCCACTCAACCAATTTCTAACTCAGTCCAACACTTTAGGGTCCATACCTAGGATGCTCAATTTATTTATAAGTTGCCTGTGTGGAACGGAGTCAAAGGCTTCACTAAAATCAAAGAACACCGCATCTAGGGCTCTCTCTCAATCCAATCTTATGGTTGCCCAGTCAAAGAAATTAATTAGATTTGTCTGACAAGACCTGCCTCTAATAAAACCATGCTGTCTCGGATTCTACAATCCATTGGACTCCAGAAACCTCACTATCCTGTTTCAGTAACATTTCCATTCATTTACTCACCACAGAGGTTAGACTAACTGGCTTGCATTTCTCAACCTCATCCTTACTTCTGCTTTTGTGTAAAGGGACCACATGTGCCTCTCTCCAGTCCTCTGGGACCACTCTAAAGAAGCATTGAAAAGGTCAGACAGTGGAGCCTCTAGAACGTCCCTAGGTTCCTTCAGTACTCTAGAATATATCCCATCCAGCCCCATCTCTTTGTTTACCTTTAATTTAGCTAGTTCCTTTTGAACACAGTCCTCTGTGATTACTCTTTTAGAGGTCGGGCAATTTTCAAATAGCCCATTTCCACAGGTAAAACATTTTATCCCTGAATTAATGACTGACCTCTTAACACAGTTAAAAATGTCTTAGGTGAATTTTCAGCCGAACACTTAGACTGAAAATAAGGGATCAATTTTGACACCTAACATTCCAACAAGCAGCCTCCAGCCCTTAAAAGCGGCGTCCCTGCTCCGAGGGAGCCGCTGCCTGGCTGCATCACCGCCAAACTCCTGCCCAATCGGGGCAGTGGGAGCACATTCCAA
Organism: Ichthyophis bannanicus; assembly: GCA_033557465.1. Lineage (NCBI taxonomy): Eukaryota > Metazoa > Chordata > Amphibia > Gymnophiona > Ichthyophiidae > Ichthyophis > Ichthyophis bannanicus. Next base: position 289,285,147 of record CM066040.1, on the reverse strand, counting down.
CAAGCAGCCTCCAGCCCTTAAAAGCAGCGTCCCTGCTCCGAGGGAGCCGCTGCCTGGCCGCATCACCGCCAAGCTCCTGCCCAATCGGGGCATTGGGAGCACATTCCAACAAGCAGCCTCCAGCCCTTAAAAGCGGTGTCCCTGCTCCGAGGGAGCCGCTGCCTGGCCGCATCACCGCCAAGCTCCTGGCCAGTCGGGGCAGTGGGAGCACATTCCAACAAGCAGCCTCCAGCCCTTAAAAGCGGCGTCCCTGCTCCGAGGGAGCCGCTGCCTGGCCGCATCACCGCCAAGCTCCTGCCCAATTGGGGCAGTGGGAGCACATTCCAACAAGCAGCCTCCAGCCCTTAAAAGTGGCGTCCCTGCTCCGAGGGAGCCGCTGCCAGGCCGCATCACCGCCAAGCTCCTGCCCAATCGGGGCAGTGGGAGCATATTCCAACAAGCAGCCTCCAGCCCTTAAAAGCGGCGTCCCTGCTCCGAGGGAGCCGCTGCCTGGCCACATCACCGCCAAGCTCCTGCCCAATTGGGGCAGTGGGAGCACATTCCAACAAGCAGCCTCCAGCCCTTTAAAGTGGCGTCCCTGCTCCGAGGGAGCCGCTGCCTGGCCGCATCACCGCCAAGCTCCTGCCCAATTGGGGCAGTGGGAGCACATTCCAACAAGCAGCCTCCAGCCCTTAAAAGCGGCGTCCCTGCTCCGAGGGAGCCGCTGCCTGGCCGCATCACCGCCAAGCTCCTGCCCAATCGAGGCAGTGGGAACACATTCCAACAAGCAGCCTCCAGCCCTTAAAAGTGGCGTCCCTGCTCCGAGGGAGCCTCTACCTGGCCGCATCACCGCCAAGCTCCTGCCCAATCGGGGCAGTGGGAGCACATTCCAACAAGCAGCCTCCAGCCCTTAAAAGCGGCATCCCTGCTCCGAGGGAGCCGCTGCCTGGCCGCATCACCGCCAAGCTCCCGCCCAATCGGGGCAGTGGGTGCACATTCCAACAAGCAGCCTCCAGCCCTTAAAAGCGGCGTCCCTGCACCGAGGGAGCCGCTGCCTGGCCGCATCACCGCCAAGCTCCTGTCCAATCGGGGCAGTGGGAGCACATTCCAACAAGCAGCCTCCAGCCCTTAAAAGCGGCGTTCCTGCTCCGAGGGAGCCGCTGCCTGGCCGCATCACCGCCAAGCCCCTGCCCAATCGGGGCAGTGGGAGCACATTCCAACAAGCAGCCTCCAGCCCTTAAAAGCGGCATCCCTGCGGGACGCGCCCACGCCTGGCGGGCCCGCGCCTGAGGGCCTCACCAGAGGGCCCTTTGGCGTGGCCCTTAGGTGCGGCACAGAGGCGCAAATAAAAAAAAACAACTGGACTATACCCGTCAAGAACTGTAGAGCTCAAAAACGGCGAAACGAAAACCACCGCAGCAACCGCAACAACCACAGAATACGCCAACCCATTACAGCAGCAGAAATACAACAACGACGACTAAGGACCCCACCACTCCAAGGAACCAGCACTGAAACACAGCACGGCCCCTAAACACCAAGGTACACTCACAGACCATGCCACCCTTCTTAGCCCCCATCTACCTCCTCACTCCTCTCCTGATCCTCTACCCCTCCCCCACAGGCACACTCAATAACCTACCCTGGCCAGACATCACAGTAACACAACCCACACACACCTACAACCCTAAACAAAGCCACTCTCACACACGGCATACACCAACCCACACTCCCAACCCCCCAAACTACCACCACCTCTCCATCTCACTAATAAACGCACGCTCAGTCAGAAACAAATACCACATGCTCCAAGACCTAATCACAACTAAGAAGATCGACATCCTATGTTTAACAGAAACCTGGCTAACAGATAGAGACACAGTGATAATGAACCAGCTAACTCCAAAAGGATACAACCTCCACCACTGCTCCCGAACACACGCCAAAGGCGGAGGCGTAGCCATCATAGCAAAAGCCGACCTCCACCTCAGGATCCATTCTTCAGAAACTACCAATGAAGCAGACATACTCACCCTCACCAACAAACACCTTTCAATATGTCTAATCTACCGTGCACCTACCACAAACACCGACCTACCAAGGATGCTACAATTCATATCTGAGAGCACCAGCTCTGCAAAAGAGCAAATAATCCTAGGAGACTTCAACCTCCCATCACTTCAAGAGGAACAAGCAGAAACCTTCACCACCGCCATGACAGCAATGAACCTGACACAGATCCTACAAGAACCCACACACAAAAAAGGGAACACATTGGACCTCATATTCCTAAACTCCCTAGCTGCCTCCTCATGCAAGAACCCGGAGATCTCGCCTGTACCATGGTCAGACCACTACCTCATCGCCCTATCCCACACCTACCAACATATGACTAACATGGGGAACGGACACCATGCTAGAAGATTTAAAACATTTAACAAAGAGGACTTCTTAGCATAAACTCTACCTAAACTACAAACAAACTCCAGTAACATCGATGACCTAATTCACAACTGGAACACCACAATCTCCACAGCGTCCAGCGCACCGACAAACAAAGCCACCACCAGACCCACTTCCACAAAAGCCAGATGGTTCACTCCCAGGCTCCGAAAGCTAAAAACAAAACTCAGAAGAACAGAAAGAAAATGGAGAAAACCCAAAAATGACAACGACAAAACAAAATACCTATATGAACTCAACGCTTACCACTCAGAGACTGAAAAAGCAAAAAAAACCTACCACTCGAAAATCATAAACACATCCATAAATAAACCTCGAGAACTCTTTCAGATTGTCAAAAAACTGACAAAAGCACCCAATAACTCTGACCAGCTACCGAAGATTCCACCAGAGTTACTAGCCTGACAATACAAACAGCTTCAACAACCACAAAACCCCCATTTGAACGCCGAGGCAACCACAACAAGCTCCACTCCTGTTTCCCCCCTTCTGTGTATTGCTGCCCTCTTCCTCTCTCTCTTTTCTGCCTGTTCTGTTGCTCTCCTATCTGATTGATAGTGTTCCTTTCATCCTTTGTCCTTCTCTGCAGCCATTTTTGAATGTACACTACTCTGATGCAATTGCCTGGATAGTATATCAAATGCTCCAATAAAGATAAAGTTAGATGAATTTTCAGTCAAAAACTTAGCCTTCTAAATTTGGCTGTAAATAGAGGACAAATTATGGCACCTAGCCATATGTAAATTTAGAAGCTTGTGTTTAAAATTTTTTTTTTTAATATAGGCTTATATAGAAACATAGAAACATAGAAATATGACGACAGAAAAAGACCACATGGCCTATCTAGTCTGTCCTTCCATATCAACAACTAGAACAGTCCCCTTTTTACCTTTAGAGATCCTCTGTGTTTGTCCCATGCTTTGTTGAATTCAGTTACTGTCCTCATCTCTACCACCTCCACTGGGAGACTATTCCACGGATCCACTACTCTTTCCGTAAAGAAATATTTCCGCATATTACTCCTGAATCTATCTCCCTTCACCCTCATCCCATGTCCCCTCGTAGCAGAACTTGCTTTCAATTGAAAGAGGCTCTCTCCCTGAACATTTATGCCACGGAGGTATTTAAACATCTCAATCATATCACCTCTATCCCGCCTTTCCTCTAAGGTGTACATATTAAGATCCTTCAGTCTGTCCTCATATGTTTTATAATGAAGACCACTAATCATTTTAGTAGCCACCCTCTGCACTGACTCCATCCTGTTCACATCCTTTTGAAGGTGCGGTCTCCAGAACTGCACACTATACTCCAAATGAGGTCGCACCAAAGATTTATACAGAGGCATTATCACCTCCTTTTTTCTGCTAGCCATTCCTCTCCGTATGCACCCAAGCATCCTTCTAGCTTTTGCCGTCGCTTTTTCTACCTGTTTAGCTACTTTAAGATCATCAGACACAACCATGCCTAGGTCCCACTCTTCTTTAGTGGACAAAAGTACTTCACCCCCTATACTATATTGCTCCCTTGGATTGCTGCAGCCCAAAAGCATGACCTTACATTTTTTAACATTAAATCCCAGCTGCCAAATTCTAGACCATTCTTCAAGTTTAGCTAGATCCCTCCTCATGTTATCTACCCCTTCCTGGGTGTCTACTCTATTGCAGATTTTGGTATCATCCGCAAGGAGGCAAACCTTACCTGAAAGCCCTTGCGCTATATCACTAACAAAGATGTTAAAAAGAATCGGACCAAGGACAGATCCCTGGGGCACACCACTGATAACATCCTTCTCCTCAGAGTGAGCTCCATTTACTTGTACTCTTTGTCGCCTCCCACCCAACCAATTTCTAACCCAAGCAGTAACTTTAGGGTCCATCCCTAGGGTGCTCTGTTTGTTTATAAGTCACCTGTGAGGAACAGTGTCAAAGGCTTTACTGAAATCTAAATACACCACATCTAGGGCTCTCCCTCGGTCCAACTCCCTGGTCACCCAGTCAAAGAAATCAATCAGATTTGTCTGACAAGACCTGCCTCTGGTAAATCCATGCTGCCTCGGATCCTGTAATCCGCTGGACTCCAGAAACCTCACTATTTTCTCTTTCAGCAGCGTTTCCAATAATTTACTCACCACCGAAGTTAAACTAACCGGTCTATAGTTTTCAACCACTTCCTTACTTCCACTTTTGTGTAAAGGCACCACATGAGCCTCTCTCCAGTCCTTTGGCACCACTCCCGATTCCAACGAGGCATTGAAAAGGTCAGTCAGTGGAGCTGCTATAACGTCCCCAAGTTCCCTCAGTATTCTCGGGTGTATCCCATCTGGTCCCATCGCTTTGTCTACTTTAAGTTGAGATAGTTTCTCACGAACATAGTCTTTTGAAAATTGTTCAAGATGTCCTTTGCTTCTGTTCCTATTTGTGGCTGTTTTCTGAGGTCCTGCTCCTGGTTCTTCATCTGTGAACACAGAACAAAAATATTTGTTAAGCAATTCCGCTTTATCCTTATCAGCTTCTACATATTCCTCCCCTGCACCCTTGAGTCTGACAATACCACTCTTGCCCTTCCTCTTCTCACTAATATATCTGAAAAATGTCTTATCCCCCCATTTTATTGCATTGGCTATTTCCTCCTCCTTTTGAATCTTTGCCTTCTTGACTACTTTGCTAGCTTCTCTAAGTTTTTCCAAATACAGATGCCTGTCTTCCTCTCTCTGTGATCTCTTGTATTTCATGAAGGCCTCCCTCTTTTTCTTCACTTTTTCAGCTACTTCTTTTGCAAACCATAGCGGTCTCCTTTTCCTTTTACCTTTATTTACCATTTTAACAAAAAGGTTGGTTGCCCTTAAAATATCCCCTTTCATTTTTCCCACTGTTTTTCTACATCCCTCAGCTGTTCCCATCCAACTAACCACTCCCTGAGGTATTGGCCCATCTTCGCAAAGTTAGTCTTCCTAAAGTCTAAGATCTTCACCTTTGAATGGATTCTAACAGCCCTAGTCCTAATACTGAACCACACCATCTGGTGATCACTGGATGCAAAATGATCTCCCACTACAACATCAGAAACACTTTCACCATTGGTAAGCACCAAGTCCAGTATGGCCCCTTCACGTGTAGGGTCTGTTACCAATTGCCTGAATAGTTCTCCCTGTAGAGAATCCAGGATCTCCTTACTTCTAGATGATACTGCAGCAGGAATGTGCCAGTCAACATCTGGCATATTGAAATCTCCTATCAGTAGCACTTCCCCTTTCCTAGCAATGCTGCGCATGTCTTCAATTAACTCTCTGTCCACCTCTTCCTCTTGTGAGGGAGGTCTGTATATCACACCAATGTAAATAGATTTCTCTTTCCCTCTTTCTAGTTTAACCCACAATGCCTCCCCTCTCCCTTTTAAGCTCTGTAATTCCAAAGCTTTAATAGTAGTTTTTAAGTATAGTGCCACTCCTCCTCCCCTACTTCCTACCCTGTCCTTTCTGAATAAAGTATAGCCAGGTATAGTTACATCCCAATCATGGTTTTCTGTGAACCATGTTTCTGTAACTGCCACTAAATCCAAGTCAGCCACTCCCACCAAAGCTTCAACATCAGGGATCTTATTTCCCATGCTACGGGCATTTATACACACTGCTTTCCATATGTTACCCCTGTTACCCATTTCCATAAAGTTATTTAATGTATCACCTACCTGGGGGCTTTCACTTAGCTGGGGGCTTTCTTCACCCATCCCCAACGAATCTAGTTTAAAGCCCTCTTCAGTAGATTAGCCAGTCTACTACTGAAGACGCGTTGACCTTTCTTGGACAGATGGATGCCATCTCTGCTCTGCAACCCTTGGAATAGCATCCCATGGTCTAGGAGACCAAAATGCTCTCGATGACACCATCCACGCAGCCATGCATTCATCTCCAGCATGTGTGTACGTGCATATTTTATAAGATTTGTGTGTATATCACAACTTCAACCCAGTTCCATTCAAATGCCTAAGCACAAATCACATAAAAGTAGTTGCAATTTTGAGGTGCACCTACTGTTTTCACACTTGTATACCCATGCACACTTTTTCCCATGTGTAAAATATGTTTTACACGTGCAAAATGCTTTATGAAATTAGCCCCTATGGAGGTCATTCACAAACGTGGGTTTTGGGGCTGCACATCCTGGCGGGACGTGCAGCCCCGCAAGCCGTCCGTGTGCGATTCCCCCTCTGGCTCTCGTAAGTCTTTGCTCAGGAGAGGGTGGGAATGGGATGGGGGGGGGCAGGGGCAGGCCAGCCCTGCAGCACGTACAGAACCGATTCAGGTCACGGCCCTGTACATTCTGCCAGGCCCATGCGGAAGTGCTGCTTATACCATCTTAAAGGTGGTATAAACAGCACTTTTGGCCTGATCAGGCCCGAGGACCGCCCCCTCCCCGGGGCTGGGGCCGGGTGCATGAGGGTCCCTGTTGCCCGATCCAGTCCATGGCAGGCCAGCCGTGAGTCAGGCAGTGGGGAAATGAGGGGCTGGAGCCGGGTGCAGGAGGGTCCCCGCTGCCTGATCCAGGCTGTGGCAGGCCAGCAGTGGGTCAGGCGGCAGGGAAATGGGGGCTAGAGCCTTGGATGTTGGGGTCGCCTGTGGGAGAATGTCTCCACAGGTGGAAGGGCACTCCGGGACGTCCTCAGACCTGATTCTAGCTATCATGGGAATGTTTTGTTCCCCGCAGACCAGAATCGGGTCCACACAGCCGCGTCTTCTTCGGGGATATCCAGATGGTCGGGACGTCCCCCTCCATGAATCGGGCTCTGTGTCTTTGCACAGTGCTCTGTGCTTCTAATATACAATAAACAGACCATGAATTGACACTTTTTTCATTGTCTACCATTGCTAAAGGTGATACAGTATTTACATTTTAATTTCCCCCTACAAGAAAACAAATTAGTGTTAATTGCATCAGGGCTGGTTACCATATGAAATGGATCACCTTACTGCTTGAACTGGATCTGGCCTCAAGAAGTATTTGGCTTATGTTTTCCAATGCAACCAGACACTTGGCTTTAAAGTTTAATTAGAGTATGCCGTGGAGTGTAAGGAACACTCGGTACAAAGAGGAGAACAAGCAAAGAGAAACTCTTCAACCAGCAGGCAGCTCTTGCGACTTCCAAGCTTCCAGATGGAATCCTCTCCAACTTGCACAAAAACATTTCACCATGAATCTGGGGGCCATTGGTTTTAGGGTTCCTGTTAGATAAGCATGTACAAGGTTTATAGGAAAGCTTCACAGGGATAGGATGAAAATGGTACTACACTGCTGTGCCTAAGAAGGGAGTCAATATTGTTTTTCCTCCACCTGGAGTTTTAGCAAAGTTTGCTTTTTTAAAAATTGTCTTTTAGAATAAAATAGTAGCCAAGAACGTTGATGGATTTCCCTTCTATAATGCCGACCTGGCTTTTTTTTGCAAAGCCATGTCTTCTCTGAACTCTTTCCCTCGTTGAAGAATGTGACAGTCCTCTTGGGCCACCGTCGCCTGGCTTCCCGCTCCATCCCTCTTCTAGAAGGTGGACTCATTGCATGGATGAGCACCATCCACAGTAATGAATTCCACTGCCTGCGACTTACCTGCGCCATTCTGGGGATCATGGCAGGAAGCATCATTATAGGTGTATCGGGATCTTGCGGCACAGCAACGCTTGGAGGAATATTCCTGGGGGCTTCTGGATTGGGTAAGTGAAAGCTCAGTAGGAGAATCTAGAAAATTATTTCCTTTTATTTACGCTTTAAATAGAAGTAGCGGTTCTAAAAGCTGCATTAGTCCTGAAGGAAACTGGAGTGTTTGTATGTTGAAAGACCCCTTATCGGGCCAGTGCAGGAATAATCTGAAAATATTGTACACGAGTTTCTGATGCCACGGGGATCTGTCATCCTTAGAGACACCTGACAAATGAATCTTTCCTTTCTGGACAGCTCATATAATATCATCTCTGCATTATTCTTTCAGTCTGCTAATATACAAAATTGTAGTCTATAATAAATGGAGATGAACAAAACCATTGTGATTAGAGCCATGTTTTGGGAACCTGGTACTCTAGGTAGTAGTAATCATGACACATGAGTTTTGTCTACATCTAGTTGAATCGCTTCTTGGTTGTGATAGGTGCAGAGCCATTGCTAGCTTTTCGCTGCCTTGTGGAAGTGATTACCGTGCTGCACCCCCCCCCCCCCGCACCAGCAGATTCCAATGGAGCCCTTCATAAGCCTCGCTTTTGTCCCAGTATGATGAACTTTTCTGAGGGGTAGTTGTGTTAGTCTGAACTAGCAAAAATGACAGAGGCAGGTGGCTCCTATTAGATTGCACCATATACGCTAACCAATTAATTGGTCAGTCTATAAGGTGCCACCTGCCTCTGCCATTTTTATCCCAACGGTAACTTAATAAGTTGATGAGTGTCTGAACATCATTTACATGTGCAGTGGGGTTTGAGAGAGGCTACTAGATTTCTACTTCACTTCCCTCCAGCGCCAAGTACCATATCCATGAGGAAGTACTATAAAACCCTGCAAACAGACCAGAATCCATAGCAAATCTGCCCTAACATAAGAATACCAGGACGCGACACAGCACCAACCCTACCTATGAAAAGGCAGTACTATCAGTATTAAACCAGCATCTCAGTCATACAGTACATACAAAACACAGACAGCCCCTCACCAAACGCAAAACAAGGAACCACAAATTAGGAATAGAAAGACAATAATTGAATAGGGAACCCCAAGAAGTCAAACTCTGGTGAAATAAAAATAGTAATGCATTTCCTCTTGAACTGAACAAAACACAGGCATGAGCAATGCACATTTCCCAAAGCTAGAAATCACATAAAATGAAGCCCAATAGATAATATTTTTAAAAGAATATTAAACTTTAAGAGGCAGTTTAAAAAACAAAAAGCCTCTAAATGTTTAGTATTCTTGTAATGCAAAGTGATTTTGAAAGGGAAAAAACGGACCGATGATGATATCTGAGCAATAAAGTTATCGTTGTTGATGCATTGATAAGATACAGATCTGATCAGTTTTGATGGGCCATAAAAATATTATCTATTGGGCTTTGCTATATGTGATTTCTTGTATCAAGATCATTGATTAAGGCATTATTTGTAACACATTTCCCAAAGTTAACATATTCCAATTAATAAATTCAAATTAAAATATTTTTGTTTTCTACCTTTGTGGTCTGGGCATTTTGTTTTTTTCCGGCTCAATGGCCCCTGTCTCTCTTCTGCTAATTCTGTATTCTTTAAGCCCTCTTCCCAGTGTCTGCTGTCCATTTGCCATTTCTCCTTGCTCCTCCCGCCTTCTATTCCCTTTCTATCTCTGTATCTGACATACCGATCTTTCCCTTTTAGCTCCTTCTTCCATGTCTCTTTGCCGCCTCTCTGTTGCTGTTACATGCTGTCGAGTCAATGTCAGCTCATGGCAACTCTGTGGATAGTTGTCCGAAACTGTGTTTGGTATTCAGTCAGGCAACTATCCACTCAAATTTCACAATCTGTCCACCCCTCAGAGCCCAGCATTTCTTTTTCTATCCACCTCCTAGACTCGAACATCTCCCTCTGTCATCCCCTCATAGCTTAACATCTCTGTCCCCTCCCTGCAGCCAAGTATTTCCCCACCCCTTATGACAGAAACAGTTTCCTATGACAAAAGTAAATTCCTGAAGCTTGTGCTTTCTGTGCAACTTGCCTTTAAATGCTGATACTGCACTTGTGTGCTGCGCGTACAGATTTTCAAATAGTGCAGTCTCCCATCTTCAACTAGTACAAGTAGTCAGCAGATTCAAAGCTAATGCTTTCCACTTCTTGGTAGAGAGGCCGAGCGAACAAGCGAGCTACATCTGATTTATCGTCCCTGAGATGAGCCCCCATGGAAGTCTGCCACGGTCCCTTACACAATGTGTCCAAAGCTTCGATACTGTCAGTGGTGATTTCCACCAGATCAGACCCCCAGAACCTTTCTGAACTTACTTCCTTTTCCCCAATGCAGCGTCTGCCCCTCTTCCGCTGCTCTATCTCCCCCTTACCTTACCATTAATTGTCACCAATTTGAAAAGCAACAAGTTGAAAAGTGCACACTAGAAGTGTAACACAGACGTGTTTCCCACATTTCCAGAACCAGGTATGAGGGTTATTCATATGCGTCTCTCAGAGGAAGTGACAGGTGGTATCAGGAGCTGCGTGTGTGTGTATGGGAGGTGCCTGAGTCTGTCTTGAGGGGTTTGTACAAGTGTGTGTATGTGTGTCCTTGGGAGCGTCGAGAGGTGCATGCCTGTCTGAGTGTCTGTTATGGGGAGGATTGGGGTACATACATGAGTGTGTGTGTGCATGTGTTTGTCATGGGGAGTGTCAAAGGCTTCATGCATTAGAGAGTGTGTGTATGTCATTGGAGTGTCATGGGCCATATGTGTGTGTCAAGGAGAGTTTCAGGAGCTGCGTGTGTTTGTGTGCTTGTTTCGTATATGTCATAGGGAGTGTCAGGGGCTGTGTGTGTCTCTCTCTCTTTCATGACCCCCATCCCAGGCTTCCTCTAGTCAGTTTTTCTCTCTTTCTCTCATGACTCCCCTTACAGATCTCATCCAGTCTGTTTCTCTCTCTCTCTTTCTCATAACTCACCAGCCTTTCCCCAGCCTGTTTCTCTCTCTCTATCTCATATTTCCCTGCCCCTCAGTCTTCCCCTAGTCTATCTGTCTCCCCCTTGAGGCCCTATCAGGCTTCATTCAGTGTCTCTCTCTGATAACCCCAACCTCTGAAGCTTCTCTTTCTCATAAGTCTCCAGCCTTCCCCCAGTCTGTCTCTTCCTCCCTCTCAAGGCCCCATTAAGCTGCACCAGGTGTCTCTCTCTAGCCCTGAGCCCTGAGGCTTCTCTCTTTCTATCTCTCTCATAACCCTCTCACCCTGACATCTATCGCTTACCTGTTATACTTCTCCCAATGCCATGGTTCAGCAGCTTCCTGCTCCGCGATCGGCTCTTTGAATGGTGGAGTCGCCAGAGTAGGAAATTCGGGCCTGATCTTTCAAACTGTGAGAGCAGCATGAACCTCCTGTCCCGCCTGGTTCCACCATTCAGAGAGTCAATTGCAGTGCAGGAAGTGCCGCTGATCACTTAACGACAGGCCCCTGAAAAGCAGTGTGGGGCTTTGGAGCTTAAGTATGCAGCGCATGTTAGATGTGCATTGCTTGCATGGATTTCCCGTCCTGAATTTTACTGCCTGTCCACCTGCCATCTGTTACTTGCTACCGGCTGCTGGGCCCGGCTGGCTGTGCTGCCTGCTGCTCACTTGTCTTATAGCTGAGTCTGGTTGGATCACTGCTGACCATGCGAGTGCATGGTTTGCACAGTGCATTGCGCCGGCCTGAATAGGTGTTGTGTTCTTAGCCCTAGAGGAAGTTGCATATAATTTGACTGATAAGGGGGCTGTTTCTCCAGTGCCCTGTGAAGGGCAGTTATGTATTGTGTGACATTAAAAATATAAACACAACATAAACTTTATTCCAACTTCAGATAACTGACTACAAAATCTATTATGCAAGTAATAGAATATAGATCCTGAATGTATTGGCTCAAAGAACCATTTTCATTTTCCATGAGCCATCATGAAACAATGCCTACTGTATCATGAGTAGCACAAGAAATAGGGGTGCATTGGTTTAAGTTTTGCATTTCAAAAATATTGAACATCTGGAGAGAAGTCCTCTATCAAAAGATTATTTTGTTGGGTAACTTTTAACCCAATGGTCTATAATAAGTCTACTCAGTATTAATGTGACCCTTTTTATTATTATATAATAATCTGCCATTCAAAAAATCAGTAAGAGAATCAAAATATTGCAATGGCTTCTTCAATCAACATGACATCTAACCAATCAATGATTGATGTCACGGACGATTGAAAAACAACACAATACTATGTTTTGGATTGTTCACAGTTCTTCAATCCTGCTTCAGGTTAATTCCGATTCCACCAAGCCTGAGTTGAACTGAATGAATCAATAGAACCACAGTTCCAACAATCATTATCAACAATTTCATGAGTAGCGTTTTAATAAAGTCCAATTTGCCATAAGCTTACATCCTGCGGGTATAATATATACAATACCACATTAGTTCTTATACTAAGCCGTCCGAAATTATTGATAAATCATTCTCATTCTCATCTCCTATATTTTGAATATTTCAATATCAACAGACATGCTCACCCTTGGCGTCTTCTTACCACCATTTTGATCAGCTGACACTGCTGACCAGCTACTTCCTTGTAAAGTGTATTGCTCCTATTAAATTAAAGGCATGGGCATCTTTTTCTTTAGCCATTCAACTATCTACATTTGCAAATGGAGTGGAGGAGTGGCCTAGTGGTTGGGGCAAGGTACTTCAGGCTGGAAGGTCAGGGGTTCAAATCCCACTAGAGAACAGCAACCTTGGGCCAGAAGGACTGGGGTTTCTAGTCCCACAGGTGCTCCTTGTGGTCTTGGGCAAGCCACTTAACCCTCCATAGCCCATGTTCCCTGTAAAATAGTTATCTCCAAGTTATAATGCCCTGTTCAATGTAATTTCAGTTTGTTCAATGAAAACTGCACTGATGCAGAATAGCACAGTATATAAGAGAATGTAAATAAATAAATAGAATAATACTAAACAGAGTCCCCTGTGGATCAGAACAATGAAGCCCATTCAATAAATGAATTTAAACCCAATGGAATGGTGTAATTCAAATGAAAAATTCACCATTGTTCACGGTAACTCAATCTTTTATCTCGATCACCTCCTCTCCAATGTATAGGAATAAAATCCAAAATCCTCCATTTCAAATCCAAAAAGGTACATTGATAACCTAGATAATGTGCTACCATCAGAGCAGTCTTGTTTTGTGTCTTTAATCGTGACTTATGCTCCATCAGTCTTATTTTAAAAGGTTGACTCGTTCTTTCAATGTAAATCTTAGGGAAAGGGCACACTATCATATATATAACATAGGATGATAGATAGGTAGTCAGGTAGATTCATATATTTTGTGATTTATAGGATTTTCCCAATTTACTCCCTCAGTCATTTGATCACAATAATTACACTCATGACACTTGTCCCGACTTATGATCCCTTTCAAACGCGAATTGCTTTGAAACGTTTTTTAAGGAAATTACACTTATGATCTTACTCTGAAAGGAAAGGTTTAATGTAAGAATCATCTTCCAAAAATGCTATCTCTAAATAGTGCCTGCAAGGTCCTACAGACCTTTTAATTGTTGCTTTTGAACTGCTTGTTTGGAGAGAACTGGAGATAACGGAGAAATGTAATGAAGGGAGATATCACTTATATATATTATATAGCACTAAATGAGAAGTTAGATATGATTGGTATCTCGGAGACATGGTGGAACGAGGACAACCAGTGGGACACTGTGATACCTGGGTACAAACTATATCATAATGATAGAGCTGATCAAATTGGTGGAGGGGTTGCGCTCTATGTTAGAGAGGGCATTGAGTCACAAAGGATTAAAGTTTTGCAGGAAACAAAATTTGCTGTAGAATCTCTATGGTTTGAAATTCCATCTTAAAAGGGGAAAGCGATGGCAGTGGGGGTATACTATCGACCTCCTGGCCAGAATGAACAAATGGATGATGAAATGCTGAAAGAAATCAGAGAAACTAACAAAGGTTACAGCACAGTAACAATAATGGGTGATTTCAATTACCCCGGTATTGACTGGGTCAGTGTCATGGCAGGACATGCTATGGAGATAAAGTTTCTAGAAGAAATAAATGACTGCTTCTTGGAGCAGCTACTTCATGAACCGATCAGAGGGGAAGCCATTTTGGACCTAGTCCTTAGTGGAACACCTCCTCTGGTGCAAGAGATAAGTGTGTTGGGCCACTTGGCAATAGTGGTCATAGCATGATCGTGTTTGATTTAATTAATGGAAGAGGTATGGTAAGGAAATCCACAGTACTACCTTTCAACTTTCAAAAGGGAGACTATGATAAAATGAGGAACATAATTAAGAAAAAACTAAAAGGAGCAGTTGCAAAAGTTAAAGACTTACATCAAGCTTGGGTGTTGTTTAAATATACTATCTTGGGAGCCCAAGCCAGCTTTATTCCATGCTTTAAGAAAAGTGGAAGGAAGTCCAAAAAACTGCTAGCATGGTTTAAAGGTGAGGTCAGAGAGGTTGTTGTAGCCAAAAAAACATCTTTCAGGAAATGGAAAAAGGAGCCAAATGATGAAAACTGGAAACGACATAAGCACTGGCAAGTTAGATACAAGGCATTGATAAGGCAGGCAAAGAGAGAATTTGGAAAAAAGCATGCTGTGGAAGCAAAAACACATAATAAAAACGTTTTCAAGTACATTTTTAGCAAAAAAATGTATGAGAGAGTCAGTTGGACCATTAGATGATAGAGGGGTAAATTTATTTAGACAGTTTTGTATACCACCTTATCCTTCAATCAAAGTGGTCACAACACAATTGGGGATACATTTAACACAAGGGGATATGAGACACATACACTAATACTTACAAGGAACATGGGCAATGGAGGGTTAAGTGGCTTGCCCAAGACCACAAGGAGCACCTGTGGGACTAGAAACTGTAGTCCTTCTGGCCCAAGGTTGCTGTCCTCTAGTGGGATTTGAACTACTGACCTTCCAGCCTGTGGTACCTTGCCCCAACCACTAGGCCACTCCTCCCCACTAAGAGGAGACACTAAGAGGGGACAAGGCCATAGTGGAGAGACTGAATGAATTCTTTGCCTTGGTCTTTACTGAGGAATATGTAGGGATGTTACCCATGACTGAAGTGGTATTTAAAGGTGATACTGCGGAAGAATAGAAAGAAATATGGATACACCGGGAAGATGTATTACAACTATTTGATAAACTGAAGAGTAGCAAATTACCTGGACCGGATGGTATACCTCCAAGGGTGTTGATAGAACTGAAATATGAGATTGCAGACCTGCTATTAGTAATCTGTAAACTATCATTAAAATCATCTGTAATACCTGAAGATTGGAGGATCGCCAATGTAACACCAAGTGTTCCAGAGGTAAGCCGGAAAACTACAGACCGGTGAGCCTGACGTCAATACCGGGAACAATGGTAGAAACCATCATAAAGAACAAAATTACTGAACATGTAGATAGTCATAGCTTAATGGGAGACAGCCAACATGGCTTTAGACAAGGAAGATCTTATCTTACGAATCTGTTATGTTTTCTTGAAGGTGTGAATAAACAGATATACAAAGGTGAATCAGTTGATATAGTGTATCAGGACTTTCAGAAAAACTTTGACAAGGTACTTCATCAGAGACTTTTGGCAAAACTAAAGAGTCATGGGATAGGAGGCAGTGTACTATTGTGGATCAGGAACTGATTAAAAGATAGAAAGCAGAGAGAAGGGGTAAATGGCCAATTTTCCCAATGGAGAAAGATGAATAGTGGAGTACCCCAGGGATCTGTGCTGGGTCCCCTGCTTTTTGACATATTCATAAATGACCTGGAAAAGGGAATAACGAATGAGATTATCAAATTTGCAGATGACACAAAACTATTTAAAGTTGTTAAAACACAAGAGGATTGTGGAAAATTGCAAGAGGATCTTGATAAATTGGAAGACTGGGCATCCAAATGGCAGATGAAATTTAATGGCAAAGTTATGCACCTAGGAAAGAACAACCCAAACTATGGGAACCACCACCCAGGAAAAAGATCTAGGTGTCATTGTGGATAACATGTTAAAACCCTCCACCAAGTGTGCAGCGGCGGCCAAGAGAGCAAATAGAATGCTAGGTATCATAAGGAAAGGAATGTAAAATAAAACAAAGGATATTATAATGCCTCTGTAGCGTTTCATGATGCAACAGCACCTTGAATATTGTGTGGAATTCTGGTCGCCGTATCTTAAAAGGGATATAAAACAGGCCCAATCGGGGCAGGGCTCCTGCTTGAAAAGAAGCACGTCTGTTGGCACGCCCGTGCCTTGCGGGCCTGCGCCTGAGGGCCGCGCGAGAGGGCCCTTTGGCACGGCCCTTAGGCAAAGGCGCTTCACGATCCTCAAACCTGCACGAATAACACAAAAGAATTACATCGCAGAGACAAACAGCCTCCTCATAGTGCTGCTGAGCTCCTCCAGGGTTGAGCCCACGTGGAACCACCGCCATCACACACCAACAAGACACTGCAAGTATACCCAACCAAAATTGCCTCTCTCTCTCTTCAGCGGCACAGCTCTCCCAGGAGGGATTGAGCTGCAGCGTTCTTGTGCTCCGCCTCCAGCCACCTCACCAGCCCAATCGGGGCAGACCAGATCGACCTGCTACCGGACCATACACAGCAAGTATACCACGACTCACTCTTGACCTTTACACTCTGTGGATAAATATTAGTATACTACCAACTATACCTCATGGACTAATACCTACACCTGTATATGCTTTTGCCAGTATACACTGTTACCACCTTTTATATATATTGTTCTTACATTTACTGTCGTCAGTAACCTGTATTATCTCCACCCAACACTCATGTACTATCACTAGTAGCCATATAGTATACTGTTATATAGTAGCCATATAATATACTGTTGCCAGTATATTATTAATCTCATTCAGAATTACCAGTAACCTCCAAACAGATACACAGTTGCAGGCATTTATCTACACTGTTACCAGTAATCATTCGACCCCGTGTACTACTATCACTAACAATACACACTGCTCATCTATCATGCACACAGATTAATCACTACTCAACTAACACCTCCAGTACTATATGTAATGATCATCAAGCATTCATACTGTTGACAGTAGATGAATATACTGTTGAAAATAACTAACTGTACTGTTGTCAGTAGATGAACATACTATTGAAAGTAACAAATTTCACTGTTGCCAATAGGTAAATATACTGTTGAAAATAACTAACTGTACTGTTGTCAGTAGATGAACATACTATTGAAAGTAACAAATTTCACTGTTGCCAATAGGTAAATATACTGTTGAAAGTAACTAATTTTACTGTTGCCAATAGTACTATAATATTGACAGTAACAAATTATACTGTTGTCAGTACATGAATACACTGTTGATAGTAACTAATTTTACTGCTGCCAAAATTATATACACTGTTGCCTGTAGACACATACAATATCACCAGAGGCCTCTAATCCCTGCAGAACTCCCTCTCACACAACCCCCTACACACAATGTATCCCACTAAATCTGCAAACCTCCCTCTCACTCTCCTGCTGATAACTCTCCTAACCCAACACATATATACATACAATACCAACCAAAGCCCTTACAATAACATCCCCATCATCCACAATCACTACCGGAATCCTTACAATAACATCCCAACCACCCATAACCAGTATCAGAACCCAACACACAGCAATACATACTCAAACCCCCACTATCATCATTCGCGCAACGACTCAGACAAACCCCTTCACAGACTCATACAAATAAAACCCCAACCCTATAGTACAATAAACGAACAAGCTAATAACACAAACTCTAACCTACAAATCATCTTAATAAACATCTGTTCTATACGAAATAAAATACCAATAATCAATGACATAATAAAGGACACAACCCCAGATATTATCTGCATCACTGAAACATGGCTCTCACCCACAGACACCATACTACTAAACCAGTTAGCCACACATCAATGTGACATATTCAACTGTCATCGGAATATAAAAGAGGAGGAGGCGCTTTAATACTCACCAAAAAAGACCTAAAATTCACCCTAACAAACTTAGACAATATAGACGGAATAGACATTGTCAATATAGAAAATAGAACCCTTGCCCTCGCCCTCATCTACCGACCCCCATCATCCGATCAAAAAAACCTCACCCCTATCCTAGAACTTGCATGCACAGCATCTCAAAGCAAACCACTCATACTCCTTGGTGACCTGAACCTTCCATCGCTGACCAACTCACAATCGAATAACTTCATAGAAGCTATGACACAAATGGGATACACACAGATAATACAAGCCCCCACACACAATAAAGGTAACATACTTGACCTAATCGTCCTTCCCTCTATGCTCTACAGTTACCAGCCACACACCACTCCAACCATAACCGAAGTACCATGGTCCGACCACCACCTTATTACAACTTACCTACCAATACAAGCTCCAAAAAACACTACAAGCACACCTCCACATACATCACGATTCGCACACTTTAACAAGAATACATTCCTCAACGAAGTATTACCCAAACTCAACACAAACTCATCAGACATCAATTCAACCATAACACATTGGAATTCAACCATTCAAAATGCAGCTGTCCCCACACAAGTCTTACATAGACAAACAAAAAAGACCGAAAAGTGGTTCATGAAAGAGCTAGCAAAACTAAAAAAGCAACTAAGGAAACAAGAAAAGAGAGGGAGGAAAACAAAATCGGATGAAAACAAATCCCAATACATGTTAATACTTACTGGATACAAAATGCAATCAACAAATCAAAAAGAGACTACCACTCTAAAGTACTAAACTCAGCCATCAACCGCCCGAGAGAACTATTTGCGATAGTAAAAACACTAACTAAAACTAATAACACTGAGCCTAAACAACCAGCAATAAATGTACAAACACTAGCAACAACTTTGCAGCGAAACTAAAAAACAAAACCACTACTCTGACACCAATATTTACAAGCACTAAACTCATAAACGAATGGACAAACTTCCACATAATAGACCAAAAACAACTCCTTAAAATCGTAACAACACAACAACCTCCCCACTAGACCCATGCCCTGTATCATGGA
Organism: Ichthyophis bannanicus; assembly: GCA_033557465.1. NCBI lineage: Eukaryota > Metazoa > Chordata > Amphibia > Gymnophiona > Ichthyophiidae > Ichthyophis > Ichthyophis bannanicus. The sequence continues at coordinate 289,265,866 of CM066040.1, read as the reverse complement.
TTAAATGTGCAAAGGAGGAACTGGCGGAAAATCTACAACACATAGTGAACCAATCCCTCTCACAAGGCATAATGCCTGATGCCTTAAAACTCACAACACATAGACCAATAATAAATAACAACAAGCTTGACCCAAAAGACCCGAACTCATACAGACCCATAGCCAGCATCCCATTTATAGCTAAAATAATAGAAAAAACAATTCAAATACAGTTACAAGAACACATTGATGAACATAAACCACTTGACTCACACCAATTTGGGTTCCGCCCATTCCATGGAGTAGAAACTCTATTAATCACCCTAATGGATTTCCTCATCAGAGGTACAGATGACAACAACCAAGGCTTCCTACTTCTATTCATAGATATTTCTGCCGCCTTTGACAACATTAACCACTCCACACTGATCAACAGACTACAAAGCTTAGGAATAGGCGGGACTGTCCTTGATTGGTTCAAGTCCTACATATCAAACAGACTAATACGCGTATAAATTGACCAAGAAGCATCAGAACCATTCCCCCAAGGCCAAGGAATACCCCAAGGATCAGCACTCTCCACCCTCCTATTTAACCTGTATCTACAACCAATAACAAACATATTTAAAAAACACAGGATTAACCACTTTATATACGCCGACGACATCATGCTCACTATCCCTATAACCGCTAAAAACCCCTCATATGACACACTATCAGAATGTATGACTGAGACCTCCTCCTGGTTAGAATCTAACTACCTCAGCATCAACCTCAAAAAAACGGAAGCAATGTTCGTAACAAGGTCATCAACCACAGAGAACACCTTCCCAGAAACAATCACAATTAACAGAACATCCATACCTGTTAGAAAAGAAGTAAAATATTTAGGTGTGATAATAGATCACACACTCACCATGCTACCACACATAAAACAAACCGTAAAAACCATCTACTACAAACTAAAAACTATTCAGCACCTAAGGCCACTCCTAGAAACTCAAGATTTTAGATCTGTAGTAAATACACTAATCACCCCCCACTTTGACTACTGCAATAGTCTATTAATAGGCCTCCCTCAAAAAAGCACATACCTTCTTCAAAGAGCTCAGAACATCTGTGCAAAAGTAATAGCTAAAGCACGTCTAACAGACCACGTAACCCCAATACTGCTAGAACTACACTGGCTCCCAATCAATAGCCGAATCAGATACAAAACTATCCTAACAACCTTTAAACTCATATAAGACATAGCCCCCTCACACCTATCCACACTACTGCAATCACCAAACAAAACTAGATCACACAGACAAAACGAAGCCCACTCCCTTATCACACCAAAAGCCTTCAGGAAGACAAAGAAAACCACTAGCTCCAGAGCATTCACATTCACTGCCCCTACGCTCTGGAATGACCTCCCAATAGACCTTCGCATCATAAATGACCTCTATCAGTTCAGGAAAGAGCTAAAAACTTACCTCTTTACTGAACACTTTGAAATCCCATATTCCCCCAAAACACCTCCATAACCATGGTATTACACACACGAACCCCCTTACTCAAAACTAAATAACTCACCCCCCCCTGTCTGACACCCCATACACCCCCCCCCCTGATTTACGTCATAAAAGGAAATAAATTCCAAAATATACACAACACACAACCACTGTAAATATCCAATGTAAATAATTTAATGGTTGTTTGTATTACTAATACATCATGAAGTTGAAGTTTTGCTCAATGTAAATAGTTAAACTAAACCGTTCATTGTAAATAGTTGAATCTGATTGTTCAATGTAAATGTATACATCTGTGTACAATTGTTAAAATGTTCCTTGTAAACCGCCCTTGATCGCTGGAAGGGGCGGTATAGAAAAATATAGATAAATAAATAAATAAATAAATAAATAAAATATAGCGTTATTAGAAATGGTTCAGAGAAGAGCCACCAAAATGGTAAAGGGGATGGAAGGATACTCCTATGAAGAGAGACTAAAACGATTAGGGTTCTTCAATCTGGAAAAGAGACTGCTGAGGGGTGATATGATAGAGTCTATAAATTAATGAATGGAGTGGAACGAGTAAACGTAGATCGATTGTTTACGTTATCAGAATATAGAAAGACTAGGGGACATGCAATGAAGCTACAGGGTAACCTATTTAAGACTAATAAGAGAAAATATTTTTTCACTCAATGTGTAATCAAAATCTGGAAGTTGTTATGGGAGGATGAAGCAAAAGCTGTTAGTGCAGCTGGGTTTAAAAAAGGTTTAGACAAGTTCCTTGAGGAAAGGTCCATAAACCATTGTTAAGAGGGACCCAGGATATCAATGCTTGAACCAATACAAGCATTGTGGAACCTGTGTCTTATGGAGAAACTGCTAGGTACGTATGACCTAGATTGGCCACTGTTGGAAACAGGATACTGGGCTTGATGGACCTTGGTCTGACCCAGTATGGCATATCTTATGTTCTTATAACATCAAACAAAAAACACAGCCCTTAGGAGTTTGGCTTGTAATAGGAAGATTAGAATAAAAAGAGTGGATAAGGATTGAGTGATAGTTTTTCATCTAAAGATCAGTACCAGGATGAAAATCTCAGACAAATACAGGATGGCAAATATTATCAAATTTTGTATGCTGATCCCACCAAAAAATTGAAACAAGAAATTAAACTATTAGTTGATGGTGCATATAAATCTCATTTTTACATTGAAAGAAAACAAATGTCTAATCAACAAGAACCCCACTATTCCTGTCTTTTATTCATTAGCAAAGGTGCATAAGTCTCTTGATAGTCCCCCAGGATGACTCATTGTCTCGAGTACGAATTCAATTCTAGAACCACTGTCTAATTAATAATCAATATATCTAATTAGTAATCAATATAGCATGCATATGCTGAATAAATTACAATATATCTCTACTACAGAGAATCCCTTCTGGTTAGTAAATTTAGATGTCGTACATGAATATCTGCCAACAGGAAGCGATTCAGAGAATTGAAACACTACTTTTGAAGGAGTTTGTCTACCCGTCTTTCTAAGGATTATTTTACAATTATTGCATCTGGTTTTAACTTGTAATTACTTTTGGTATGAAGGTCAATTCTTTTTGCAGACTTTTGGGATAGCAGTAGAAGCCATGGTGGTTCCTTTGATCGCTACCCTATATATGAATGATTATGAAGAAAAATTGTTCTCCTGTTCTGATTTTTTTCCTGTATGTTCAATTATGGAGTCATTATCTTGATGATATATTCTTCTGTTGGACGGGTACTGAAGAATCTCTATTGTCTGTCTTTGGTTTAATCAACTGAAATCTAATACTCGGTTTCAAATGCATATAAGCCTAATACAAATTGAATTTTTGGATATTAATATTAAAAAAGATTCTGATAAACTAGTTACATCTTTGTTTAGGAAACCTTCAGAATGTTAGTCTTTTGAGATATCATAGCTGTCACCCACAGAGGCTCAAGGTTGGTTTACCAATAGGTTAAATCCTGTGATTGAGACATATTTGTTCCTCAGAAGATTGTTGCAGATATCAGGTGATTTTATTGCAGAAAAAGCCACTGCATAGGGTTACCCCCCTAATATAATTAAGAAGGGTTATAAACGAGCCTTATATTCACAGAATCTCTTTTATGAGCCTATGAAATAAAAAGGTATCTGACAAGCTGGTCTGCGTATTACCATATTCTTTAAAGGCTATTCACATTAAACAGATTACTCAAAAACACTGGCCAATATTATCTACTCAATCAACTTTTGAAGAGAATCTATTATTTTCCTTTACTAGGGGTTAAACTCAGCAGATTATATAGTAAGAGCAGCGATTCCTATTGAACACTCTAATGACAGCTTCAGAGAGAACACCTTAAGTGTCATGTGTATAATTGCTGTGATCAAATGATTGAGGGAGTAAATTGGGAAAATCTTCTAAATCACAAAATATATGAATCTACCTGACTACCTGTCTATCATCCTATGTTGTATATATGATAGTGTGCCCTTCCCCTAAGATCTACATCTGACATATGAGTCGACCTTTCAAAGTAAGACTGATGGAGCATAAGTCACGATTAAGGACACAAAACAAGACAGGTCTGATGGTAGCACATTATCTAGGTTATCAATGTACCTTTTTGGATTTGAAATGGAGGATTTTGGATTGTATCCCTATACAATGGAGAGGAGGTGATCGAGATAAAAGATTGAGTTACTGTGAACAATGGTGGATTTTTCATTTGAATTCCACCATTCCATCGAGTTTAAATTCATCTATTGAATGGACTTCATTGATCTGATCCATTGGGAACTCTGTTTAGTATTATTCTATTCTAAAATGTAGATAGTTGAATGGTTAAAGAAAAAGATGCCTATGCTTTTAATTTAATAGGAGCAATACACTTTACAAGGAAGTAGCGTATGTTGAAGCGCCAGCTGATCAAAATGGTAGTAAGAAGACGCCAAAGGTAAACATCTCTGAAGAGCTGATATTGAAATATCCAAAAGGCAGGAGAATGATTTATGATTTATTGGGATGGTTTAATTCAAGAGCTGATGTGGTATTGTATATATTATACCTGCAGAATGCAAGCTTATGGCGAATTGGACTTTGTCAAAACACTACTCATGAAAGTGTTGTTAGTGATTTTTGGGATTATGGCTCTATTGATTCATTCAATCCAACTCAGGCTTGGTGGAATCGGAATTAACCTGAAGCAGGATTGAAGAACCATAGTACTATGTCATTTTTCAACTGTCCATGACATCAGTCATTGATTGGTTAGATGTCATGTCGATTGAAAAGCCATTCCAATATTTTGATTCACTTACTGATTTTTTGAATGGCACAATATTATATAAGAATAAAAAGGGTCACATTAACACCGAGTAGACTTGTTATAGGCCACTTGGTTACAAGTTACCTGACAAAAAAATATTTTGATAGAGAACTCCTTCTATAAGTTCAATATTTTAAAAAGTTTTGTATAGGTTGAACTTTTAATGGATCACTTAATAGGTTGGGTTTGTTTTGTATTTCACAGAACAGATAGGGATTAACTGACCCTCTCAGTCTGCCTAGTTGTGCTTGTCCATACTACTCCGGTTCTCAGCAGTAAAAGCTTAAACATCTGTAGGACATTGCTCCTTATCCTCTTCAGTTGTATTCCCTTCCCTTTTTGACAGTCCTTATCCCTCTGTAAAGCTAATTAGAGATTTATATACTTCGGTAAAAGAATGAAAACAGTGCTGGTTATAAAATTCTCTGGAAAGCTGGCATGCATGTATGACTGTAGGTCTCCAAGATGGCTGTCTAGATTAGGCTTCTGCGGCTAGTATCATGATCTTTGTAGTTGTCCGGTTGGTGCCGAGTCTTAGTAACTAGAACTGATGTTTCAGCCATCATGCTGTGGCTTTCTTCAGGGTGAAGTAGTGATGTAGTGGATGTCTGTTCTTATACAAAATGTTCCCATAAGAGCATAAGATATGCCAAAGGTCCAGTAAGCTCGGTATCCTTTTTCTAAGTGGCCAATCCAGGTCACAAGTATCTGTCAGGTTCCCAAAAGGTATATAGATTCCATATTGCTGTGCCAGGGGTAAGCACTTTAATAATGGTTTATGGACTTTTCCTCCAGGAACTCGCCCAAAACTCTTTTAAATCCAGCTACACTGATAGCTTTTTAGTATATCCTCCAGTAACGAATTCAAGAATTTGATTACATTTTGAGTGAAAAAATATTTTCTCTGATTTGTCTTAAATTTGCTTCATTGCGTGTCCCCTAGCCTTTCTACTCTTTGAAAAAGTAAATACCAATACACATTTACCCATTCCACTCTATTCATTATTTTATAGATCTTTATCATATCTCCCCTCAGCCTTCCCTTTTTCAAGTTGAAGAGCCCTGACCTTTTAAGCCTTTCCTCTTAGGGATATCCTTCCATCCCCTTTACCATTTTGTGTGGATCTTCTCTGTACCTTTTACAATTCTGCTATATCTTTTTAAAGATATTATAACTAGAACTGCACAGAATATTCCAGGCATTATAATATTCTTGGTTTTCTTCTCCATTCCTTTCCTTATGATTCCTAGCATTCACTGGGCGGAGTGTTTCAATGTATTATTCAAGATGACGCCTAAATCTTTTTCCTGGGTGGTGGTTCCTAGTGTGGAACCTTGTATCGTGTAATCATAGTTTGGGTTGTTCTTTCCTGGGTGTATAACTCTGCACTTGTCCACATTAGATTTCATCTGCCATTTGGACATCCAGTCTTCCAATTTATCAAGGTCCTGTAATTTTCACAATCCTCTTGTGTTTTAACAACTTTGAATAATTTTGTATTACTTGCAAATCTGATCACCTCACTTGTTGTTCCCATTTCAAGGTCATTAATGAATATGTTAAACTGCGGGCCCAGCACAGATCCCTGGAGTGCTCCACTATTCACTTTTCTCCATTGAGAAAATTGGTCATTTTAGCCCTACGCTCTTTTTTGCATCTTTTAACCAGTTCCTAATCCACAGTAGTACACTGCCTCCTATCCTATGACTTTTTAATTTCTGCATGTTTTTCATGAGGGACCTTGTCAAAGGCTTTCCAAAGATCCAGATACAATATGGGTCTGATTCTGGGATGTGGGTTGCGGGGCTGCACGTCCCAGCGAGAGGTGCAGCCGCTAGCTGTCCGGGCCCGATTCCCCCTCTGGCTCTCCCCGTACGTCCGGAGCCGGTGGGGGGTGGGATTGAGGTGGAGCGGGGGCAGGCCAGCCTGGCAGGACATACAGGGCCAATTCAGGTCACGGCTCTGTATGTCCTGCTGGGTCCGTGAGGATGCACTGCTTATTCCACCTGAAAGGTGGAATAAGCAACAAAAACCCGGTGATCGATCCCAGGGATCCCCTTCGGGGCCAGGGCCAGAGCCAGGTATGGGGAAGGTCCCTGCCGCCCAATCTAGGCCATGGCAGGCCAGACTTTGGTCGGGTGGTGGGGAAAAAGGGGGCCAAGGACGTGGAAGTCGGGATGCCTGCGGGGAGGATGTGCCCCTATCAGAATCGGGATCCACATCAACTGACTCATCTTTATCTACTTGTTTACCTGATTGGTGAGATTAAGGCAGGACATTTTGAATTTTGGCAGGAAAGTTCATTGAAGAAATGGCAGGAAAGAGCAATTAGGAATCAAAGAGGTGGTAGAGATAGGAAGACATCCACGAAACCTCAATGGGATTCCTACCTGCACATTTCCTGCCTTTTTTCCAATGAACCATTCTACCAAAATTCAAATTTCAAGTTTCCTACCTTTTTTCAATGAACTTTCTCTCGAAAACCAAATTCAAATTATCCATCTTTTCTTCAATAAACCTTTCCACCAAATTCAAATTTCCCACCTCAGTCCCACCAATCCAGTTTGAGTACAAAGCTTGATATTGGGCATAGGAGCGGTAGGGGAGAGGGTCAGTGTTGGAATATGCATAGGAATGTTTGCTTATCTATTTTGGATGAATTAAAATCACTAAAGAAAACAAGAAAAAGCTGATTTGGATTAGAACTTTCAGTGTACATGTGATCAAGCGTCTATGATGTGTATAGCCTAAGCAGGGTGGAGAGGAATAACCGAACTGACAGGTTGTGCTGATTGGCTTTTATTTGCCATCATCTGTAGTGTAATAATACCATACACAAATAAAAAGCAGAGCTCAAAAAAACTTTTTCATATCAATGCTTGTGTCTTCTCTTTCCTTTATATCATCTTTTCAAACAGTGCAAAAGGGTGACCAACAAGAAACTTGTCATTAGAGCAGAATTTATTTTTCAGTAGTGGTATCAATACAGCAGCACAAGGTACCAGTCAAAGACCATGTAGATGCATTACACATTCATTGGTCCAGACACATCTTAAACAAGGACTCAAAAGCGAACGATCCACGTGCACTCTCTCTATGGATGCTGTCCGCGATGCAGGCGAAAATTGCTGACACACCACGGCGCCATCTTTGGGGTGTCAGGCTTGAAAAGGTGCAACAATGAAATAAAGAGAGCTTGCTGATACCTTATGGATGCTTTTGTCAACAAATGAAGCTGCATTGTTGGAATGTCTAAAAAAGTTAAATGCAATGCATGGATATACATATGGTGTGATGACATTGAGGCAGTTACCAACATCAATGTCAACATAGAGGGAGGAGTGGCCTAGTGGTTGGGGCAAGGTACTACAGGCCGGAAGGTCGGTGGTTCAAATCCCACTAGAGGACAGCAACCTTGGGCTGGAAGGACTGGGGTTTCTAGTCCCACAGGTGCTCCTTGTGTTCTTGGGCAAGCCACTTAACCCTCCATTGCCCATGTTCCCTGTAAGTATTAGTGTATGTGTCTCATATCCCCTCGTGTTAAATGTATCCCCCAATTGTGTTGTGACCACTATGATTGAAGGATAAGGTGGTATACAAAACTGTCTAAATAAATAAATAAATAAAAATCATTTAACACTGTATAAAGAGACTGTGAACTTCATTTGCGGCTTACATTCTGAAGTGCCAAGCCAAGCCATCAGATTGTATAGAGAGATGCTGCTTTTTTCAGCGCACAGTGGTGAATATAGCATGAAAAATACATAATATAAAAATATACTAAATGTTTATGGGGTAAATGATGATGATGTTTAAAGTGCATCTGGACCAATAAATGTGTAATGTAACTGGTACCTTGTGCTGCTGTATTGATAGTCCTATAAATGACTGTCTAGCAGTATTGAAAAGATACCCAATTCTGCTCTAATGACAAGTTCCTTGTTGGGCACCCTTTTGAGTTTTTTGAAAAGACGATATAAAGCAAGGAAAGACATAAGCACTGATTTGAAAAAGTGTTTCTGAGCTCTGCTTTATATTTGTGGAACTTGCTTTGGTGCCGATCTCTGTCTTCATTGTGCTCAGTGTTATAATACCTAGCAGGTTTTAAGGGGGCCATAGACGGAGGATGATGGCATGAAGTTGGAAGAAAGGGATGTTACGCGGAAAATCTACTTTACAGAGAAGGTAAGACTTCCAAGCAGATGTGGCAGCATCAGAACAGTGACAGAACTGAAGTGTGTTTGGGACAGACAGGGTGAAAAGTAGAGTAACAAGGACAGGAGTCAATGACAACCAGAGATCGGGAATGTTCCGCAGTGACACAACAGACAGGGACATCCCAGTAGACTGAGTGCTGTACGAGATCCTTATCTTCCAAGAGCGAAAACTATAAATTTACTATGATGTGTTTTTTTGCAACAGGGTTACTTCTTTCAGCATACCCACTTATAAAGCCATGGCTAAACTTCAATCAACTTCTCCCCTTCCTAGGTAAGAATCAACAGTACTCCTTCCGGAAGTCTCTTTTACAATTGTTTGGCATTTCAGATTACTATGTGACTTGAAAGGCTTCCCTGGACAGGTTCTTTCAGGCACTATATAGGAGCAGCTCCTCCCATGGTGAAGGCTGGGAGATCCAGTGTGTTCCTGGAGGGAGATATGATCACTAGAACAGGCACTGAAGTATATGTCAAGCGGAAAAGTCAGTCTCTTAAAGCGCGAGTCCCACACAGTCACTGAAAGAAATGTAATTTCTTGGTCAGTTCACTAATCTGGATGTGGAACTTGGCTATGATAATATGCTGCTCTTAGATATTTGAAAACAGGGTGGACCCCTGCTCATGAAGCCCCACTACAATTACACTGTACCAAATGAAAAAAAAGGGAACTCTTAAACCAAAAATATATGGAAGAGTTGACCACGTCAGATGTTAATATTCTTGATACATTGTGGGAAGCCTCATCTACATGGCACTTAAACATTCTCCACTCCATCAATGACGTCCAAAGCAAGATGAGATACGACTCATTAGGTATGTCCAGCTTTGGTTGATGCAAGGAATTTTACTTGCAAGCCTCCGTGGTTGCCATTGCCACCCTCTGCCTCTTCTCTCTTTCAAGGCAGTGGGAGGGCACCAGCACATGTTCGCAGTGCATACTGTAAACAGGAAGCCCATGTAGAATGAGACATGGCAGCCATGGGAATGGTGAACTGGCTTCCAGCCCCCGTAGGCAAGCAGGAATGGAAAGGTGAAACTGCTGCTTCCCATGGTTTAGCTGTGGGGCCCAGAGGCGAGTTGCCGGGCACATGGAACAGAAGGAAGAAAGACCAGTGGCAGTAGAAGCCTATAGCACTACCCTATTATACCTAACAAATAACTTACGAGTCTGAGTACTGGAGGTTTTTTCTATTGTATCTTAGTACATTAGGCTCTTAGTATATCCTTATTGCGACATGCGAAGGCAAAGTTTAGATGATAGGTGGAAATCGGAATTGAGATGTCCAGCTCAGGATATACACAATTCTGCTGGCATTTTAGGAAAGGATCTGCCAAGTGTGGAGCTTTTTCTAAAATACGTAGAAGGACATGTAGGAGTTAACGTGTGTTTGCCAACATGTAGAGCCCGAGGAGCCATTTCACGAATCTACATGTGGGAAATATCAACAGAGGAAACTTGGAAATTGACATGTGCAGTTTGGTATTTCACAGCACTTCCGCATTCATACGGGGCATTTCGCAAGCCCACATGTATAGATGCCACCAACTAACTGCCGATGACACTGTCTTTATTCAGTTTCCATTTGTTGAGGGAAATAAAGAACAGAGCATTGAGGAGGAAAAGCCCCTTAATCGCTGGCTGAAATTCTCTCAATGCGCACACATCAGGGAACAGCTGTAAAATTCAAAAGTGGAAAATGTTGGTGATACATGTGCATTTCCTTTATGAAATGGGGAGGAAATCAACAGATGTTTGACCTGCCCTGGCCACACCCTAATCATGCCCCCACGCCCTCCTGCAATTTCTGCGCATTATGGACATCCAGGTGTAAATTGAGCCCGTTCTAAAACCACCATTCACACGTAGATTCATTTTCCAGTGTAAATACTGGATTCTACATGGGGAAATTGCAAAGACGTCTTCTAAAATGACCCTCTACATATGATAAAGAACAGCTTTGGGTGTTCATGCTTTCCATGACAATGAGAATAATTTGCTTTGATGTTCAAAAGTGGATTGTTTCAGACTGTTGTGGGAAGAAGTAAGGGACAGGTGTCTGTACACCGCCGGAGAAATGCTGAGAAGGTATCTGCACTTATTTTTAAATTAGAATCTTAAATCATTGCTATTTGGCGAGGCACTTATTAAGACGTGGGCCAGTGGCAGGATTACTTTTAATATATTATTCTATGGAGTGATAAAAAAATAGCCCAGACCCAAAGAGAATGAGTTGCATATTTGAAGGCAGAAGCGCAGAAATCCGTCTCAGAAAACAGTGTGCGCTTAGCAATACAGAACCGCACATTGCTAATGAAAACGTTTAAGGAGATCATCGCTTCTGCAGTGGCGGACAATCCAGACTTGAGAGACTTGAACTTTTCTAGTGACGTCTATTGCTTTTACTTCAAATTTTCTGGTGAATTTAGTGCTTCTGAAAAGTACCAGACTGACATTTACAACAGAATTCTTCAATTATTCACATGAGTGGGAGTGGGAGCATCCCCTACACACTGCCCCACCTCCTAACACACCACCCCTGCGAGTGAGACAATGTTAATTGCATTTGTGGTATTATGTAATATAAACTGTAGAAAAAAACAAAGTGAGAAAGTATAATCAATAAATGAAGATCATTTTCTAGACCTCGTTTTTCACAACCTAATAGTAATACACCCACAAAAGTTTGCAAACTACTGCCACCACAGGGTACCGTTTCAAAGTCCATGTGTTGGGGGAGTAGGGCGGCACTGCCTTAGAGAGAGTTCGCCGTGATACTCCGTCCGATCTCTTGGTGGTTTACTGACCACCCTTGTTTGTCTTGACTTGTGTCCCAACAGAGACATAGAGTAACATTGCTTGCTCTATGTCTCCCACTCGGGGATCCCACCCATCCTGTATGGGTACAACTGCCCTGGTTAGTCTCTTGTGTTTTTGACAGTATAATGTACTTCAGCATCCACAAGTGTTCGAGAGATGTATGGTTCCTTCCAGTAATTGCTAGCGATAATTGGATATGCCCAGTTGTGCCAAATCTGTCTTCTGCCCCACTGCCTGGATCTATAGGCTGATCTACTTTTTTTTTACCATTTTGAACCCTCAGTTCCAGAGCTTTGTGTCTTCCCATTTTATCCTCAATATGATATCAGACAAATGATTAAGGTGTTTAGGAACAGAAGAGATTCCAAGCTGTTTGCATATGAGTGATCCTAAATTGTTACCCCCAAGGTTTATGATAATGGCATTGGGATGTGAACCACATTTGACTGAGCTTGCAGCAAGGGTAACAGCTGATTACTGCACATTCTGGGTATCCCAGTCCAGGTCAGATGAATGTTTTGTCTAGCCAAGCCGAAGTATAATATAAGGGGGTATTTTGCTGCTCTGTGTGCTGTCCAGTGGCTATAAGTGGGGTCCGCCTAAAATTAAATGGGAAAAACAGTGTCCAGGATGTGTAGTTGACTATAGGTGGATATAATTGGTGTAGACTGTGGATTGGAGGGAGGAGTAGCCTAGTGGTTGGGGCAGGTTGCCTCAGGCCAGAGGGCCAGGGGCTCAAATCCCACTGGAGGACAGCAATCTCAGGCCAGAGCAAATCACTTAACCCTCCATTGCCTCAGGTACATAACATAGATTGTGAGCCCTTCAGGGACAAGGAAAATATATACCGTACCTGAATGTACACTGCTTTGACCTGGTGAAAAGCAGTATATAAGCATTGCTAAATAAATACAATTTCCACTATCTGATGCACTATGGTGTCAGGAGGCAGACCACACTGGGCCATGACTGTTGCTGTGTCTAATTGGAATGAGTGGGTTTTGAAATCTGAGAGGTGTATCCTATTATTGACAGAGCTCATCTTACAGTCGGATGGCCATGAATTGGAAAAGTGTTATACAGGCACCACCAGCATGGCTTGGGTGGAACTAGAGATAATTGTTAAGATTTGCCAATGGGCACGTCAACAGATGCAATACTTTCTTTAGTGTCATGGTGTATATTTTTCCTTGCTTGTCTTCCTAATTGATAGGGTTAGTTTGCTGGTGGTTGCTTGTATGTTAGATCTCACAGGCCATGTCTTTGGGAGTCACCTTTGGAACTGGCGACCAATTCTTGCACCCTAAAAGCTACAAAAAATGCTAGTGTGAATGCTGCCTAGAACAGTACCGTCTCATGGACGGTAGAACAAATGTCCTCCAAAGAAGTCAATAATAGTTGCAGTATGTCAAATATAATTGGTTTACTCTTATCGGGATGCCCATCAGGGTCCCAGAAAGAAATCTGTCACAAGGGCTGGGTCATCCATTTAGCTTTGCGAAAAAAGAGAAGCTGACTATTTGGTTCCTGACTAGTATCTGTGAGAATCCATGTGGGCGGGCTTTGAGGATGACAAAAAGATGATCACTTGTCTCCTTGGGGACCATCCTGATTTGAAAAGGTGTGCAAGAATTGTCTAGTATCCATTCAGATATGAAGCCCAGGTCGAGGATTCACGTAATTGCTGGATGAGTGAGTGAGCACTTTGCATCCAATGTCCCAAATATGGTCTAGGATATGCATTGATTCTTCATTGAACAAAGCGGCCAGTTTCTGGAACAGGGTCCACTGAAAATAGGAGAATGAATCAGCAGTTAAATTATTCAGACTAGATACATTCTTCACTTGGCCATGATATTAAATTGCAAGTATTGCAATATGAACGCATGTAAAAGTTCTGCAGTGGCACAGAATGCGCATTGACCACCATTACGAGCACAATATTATTGGATCAGAAGGGAATTTCTGCACTGCAGAATTTGTGACCTCCATATCATGATGGGAGAAAGAGAAAGAGCTTGGGAAAAGTGATGTTTTTGTTACCCCTGCTAGTACCCAGTCATGTGGCCAAGGGGCCGCACACCAGACTCCCTGGAAGTACACCCTGAAACCTGATGACCTGGCAAGATCTGTGTAGAGGTCGATATCCATGTAGGAGAAGGGATCCTTCTTCCCGATAGCTACTCCACTGAAATTGTCCAGGAACTTGAGTCATATGTGCAGATCATAACAACAGTGAGTGGAGGTATGGATGTGGTGGAACAGTCAGGTAGTCCTAGTGGTTTACAAGATCAGTTTGTAAGGAAATACTCTGCCCATGGAAATGACCTGACATGCAAAGTTGAGGAATCTGATCAATGATTGTTCTTCTTGTTGGGTTCTGTGGTATGGAATCTGGCTCATACTTCCATTATCTTGTCTGATGGCAGTCTGGTCAGGCCTTCATGGCTGTTACTCTCAATACCAAGCAATGAGATGATGTACATAGGACCAACAGATTTGTCCTCAGCCACTGGTACACCATACTCCTTAGTAATGGCCCAGAATTGCTGTAGGAGGCACAGACATGTATCTAAATGTTGGGGGCCTACAAAGAAGATATTATCAAGGTAATGGACTATGGTGTTTAGGCCGGAATACTTCGTGACAACCCAGTATAAGAAAGAACTGAATATCTTGAAAACTGGGCATGACACAGAATATCCCATGGGCATGTATCTGCCAAAGTAAAATCTGTAGCCAAATGTGAATCCAAGCAATAAGAAAGGATGAATGTGCAGCATTTGGAATACAGATTTGATATCAGACTTAGCCATGAGCATGTCACGGCTCTGGACAGAGCATGCCTCTGGTGGGATGAACTCAATAAAGCAAAGTCATTGAGGTATGATAGGTTCTGTAAGCATCAGTACTTGCTGGCTTTCTTCTCAGATACCACTGACAATGGTGATAAGCACATTCAGTCTAATGGGGGTCAGTGTAGGGGCCTGCCATACGTCCCAATGCAAATTCTCTGTTTATCTTCTCGCAGATGATTTTCTTGAGATGAGGTGGTGGCGGTGGCATACCAAGGATGGGGCAGTGGGTGTGGCCTGCCCCGAGTGCTGGCCAGGAGGTGGGTGCACCCCCACTGGCCCCACAGAAGCAGTGCAGCAAATTTATGATTAAGCAGGCTTGCAGCAGTGCCCCTTGCTCCAGGGGTCTGCCTCTATTCTCTCTCAGCCAAAGTCTCGTGAATCATGAGACTTTGGCTGGGAGAGAAGAGTGACTTGTCCCTGGAGCGTGAGGCACCACAGCAAGCCTGTTTAATCATATGTTTGCTGCCCCGCCTTCATGGGACTGGTTGGGGTTGTGGGGAGTGCATCGTGGCATGCAGTACCATACCACGCCATGTGGAGTGGCACTGGCAGCATAAGGAGCACCCGCCACAGGTGACAGGGGGGCCTAAGAATACCACTGGGTAGTGGCCATATGTAACAGGTGTTTGCTGGATGAGACCATAAAGGAATCATAAATTCTTGGGTGGAGCCATCGTGGAGAGTCACAGCCTGTTTTTCCTTGGGATTCTGGAGAAGCCAGGGAATCATTGTCTCCATGTTAACAGGGGTGGGAGCCCCAGAGAATAGTACCTTGTCTTTTGGTAGAGAGGGCATTTTTTGGGATGGTTCTCTTATTACATTGTGTTACCGGTGTAATGCAGTGCAGGAAAAGGAGATGTGTCTGCATTTGCAGTCAAGGAAGGAACACTAATCTTTGTTGAAACATCTGCAGATGTCTTCCTGGATGGTAGCTAGTTTAAATTAGGGATAAACTTGTGAAGTGGGCTTCCGCTAAACTTCTCTGCTGAATTTAGAAGACATGTTTCTGAGCCAGAGACCCACGTTATCTATTCCTTAGGAAATGTGTGATCTCACCTCCATCTTGTTGTGGAAGTTCTCATCATTTGCTAGCCAGACAAAGCCCTTATAATCTTGTGTGTATTGATTATGGTGTACAGGTAGGTTAACATACAACCCAATTGAGATGGGTCTTTCCTGTGTTCTTATAAAGGCTGTTAGTGTAGCTGGGTTTAAAAAAGGTTTGGACAAGTTCCTGGAGGAAAGGTCCATAAGCCATTATTAAGAAGGGACCCAGGATATCAATGCTTGAACCAATACAAGCATTGTGGAACCTGTGTCCCTTGGGGAAACTGCTAGGTACATATGACCTAGATTGGCCACTGTTGGAAACAGGATACTGGGCTTGATGGACCTTGGTCTGACCCAGTATGGCATATCTTATGTTCTTATGTTCTATGCTGATCATTTGGGTGAATGATAGTACCGAGTTCAAAATGTTCGAGGTATGGTCCTGCTATTGTTGTGAAGCAAGTCCCGCAATTTTATATGTTGCTTTGTGTTCCATCTACATCTATCCTCCAGAAGTTTAAATATGTTGAATATTCCCTTCTGATAACCTTCGTTCAAAGTGACTTGGGGACCCATTTCCACAACTTAGTGTTGTACAGTGCTGCACATTGTGTACATTTCTGATTGTTCTAGAAATCTCTGCTTCAAAGAGGCAGTATTTCAGTTGATTTGTCTGTCTTTGGCATGGGTGGACCAGTGGAAGGGTTAATCATGGAGGCAAGGTCACCATGTGGCGACGTCATGAACTTTTCTGCCTGTTGACATGGAGGGTGTGACTAGGTGTCCTCAATGTTGATCTTGTATGACAGCAGTCACAGGTTGCATTGGTCCTGGAAGATTGTCTGTTGCTCCTTGCCGAAGGTCAAAATACTGTTTCTTATGACTACAACTTGTGCATTGATACACTGAGTAGGAGCGTGTTTGTGATCTGTAGTTCTTGGTGGAAGGGGAATCGCTGTGGTTTTGGAAAAGGCAGCGAAAAGGTGGTGATGAAGACTAGAGCATTTAGATCTGTGGTGTCATCAAGTTCTTGACAGGGACAACCAGTCAAGACTGCTGGAGATGAAGCAGCTCCTATGAGGACTCATGCCCTTGCACTGCTTACCCCCCAACTGTTGCAGTACGCTGTCAGACGGCTGCCTGGGTGAGAATCTTCACAGTCTTGACAATGCATATATTTATATGATTTTTGCAAGGTATTGTGGGTAATGTAGTTCATTCACACCAGACACAGCTGCTGACAATAATTTAGTTGTGCACAAGTGTTAAAGCCAATAAGATACTTCTTTATTTATGGGGTTATTTCTCCCAGCACAGATATGCTTGGTAGCACATAAATTAGGTTATTTATGCTTGCAGTGTTTAACTTGGTAAAACAAAGTCAAAAATCAAAATCAGGAAAACAACCTTCAAACTTGTCAGGCAATTAGCTAATGTTTTCTTAGCATATCTCTAACAAACGAAAAGCCACAAAGAAAGAAATAAACTGTTCTTGTAAGGTTAACTTCTGATTACTTTCCACACAGATCCAGAAGTAATTCTCTCCTAGCTCACAAGCAATTAGGTGCAGCTCAATTGCTATCAGTTATCCATCTGAAACCCTTTAGCTGGCTGGTTTTCTACTGTGTGAGTCAAATCCTGCTTCAGGAGCTTTTCTTAGTGGAATAAAGAACAAATTTATATTTCTTTGTGATGGCTGCTGTGCTTTATCACAGAAAGTTACCAACGGAGTTTGGATAGAGAGCAGTCCATATAAACAATATCTTGATCTGCTATTATTTCCCCTTCATCAACAAGCATAGGGTCACTATCATGAATTGGCACAGATGAATCTTTCAATGGAGCACTTTCAGGAGAACACTTATTTCCCTGCTGTCTTTCAAGGTTATAGCTAGGGCATAGATCAGTGTTCATACCTGAGCTTCCATTGTTGCTATAGTTCCTCTCTATATAGCCTGGCCAGTATGTAGTCCAGTTCTTATGTCCAGCCTTCCAGTCCTGATCCCTGGACACTGGATCTCTCTTCACATACCTTCTGGCATAGGTCTTAGAGTCCCTTCCACGTGCAGCCGTCTCCCTCACAGGTAGCCTCTGGTGATTCCTTGTTCTGCAGCACCATTCCTCTGGCTTTCTCCAGTCCAATGGTCTATGCTGGCCCTTGGAATACCTCCCAGTATACGTACTGCCTTGGACTCTTCTAGACCTCTCAAAGGCTTTTCTCCTCTTCCTTCCAGAGGGTTTCTTTCCTTCTCTATCCGTCCGGTTTGGCTTCTGCTTCTGCTGATCCTTCAGATGAAACTGATGATCAAACTCAAGCTGATTCTCAGGATACTGAGGACAATTCTCTGAATATCCAAGGTGATCATGAAGCTGGTCATCTGTAGAATAAACTCTACTCTTATTCTGCTTAGATGAGTGTTCCTCCCTAACACAGCGCAGCTATGCTGAATCAGGCCCTGCCCTTTGAGATGAGTGCTTAGGGATTACCTCATAGCCCTCCTGATTGAACACACGTTTCCTCACTTCAGCTCCTTTAATGGCTGTTGGAAACCTGGTGCATTCTGGGACTGGTAGTCTTTTATGGCAAAATTCTGTTTTCATATTTCCACCAGAACTGACAGGTTGCTTGTTCAGAGTCACTTCACCTTTTCTATAGCTCCTTCCTGAGCTATGATAAGCTTCCTTATCACAACGCCCGGGGGTGGATTGTGTATTGACCCCAGCTCCTTGTATAAATGTGGGAACTGGTAGGCAGACAAGACCATGATAGGCAGAGCTGGGTAGCAGTAGGCTGACACCTTTTTCAATTGTTCTTGATCCTCCAGAGGATGTATTGGGTTCCATCATGTCAACATATCTTGCAGGGACCTTCCTCTGTCTTCAAGAGTACCCCTGTTCTCTCCTCATCCATCATGGCCTCCAGGGGCCTGCTTTGTAAGTCAGGCTGTGCACATTGAACAGACTCCCTGAATGTTGCTTGGGGGAGGGGGGCACCATGAATGCCAGAAGTGTTAATAATGCCATCTCCCAGAGTGCACAGTGCTAGTCCCCTTGCTGCAGATTTGTTCTTACCTGCAGAGGAGTTGGTTGGTCTGCTGACATCCTTGCAGTGTAGATACCATCTGGTTCGGGGTTGTTGTATGCTTCTATGTGGGTGTTGCTTTCTTGCTGGTCCTGGCATCTAGCTGGGCTAATCCAGAACGTAGTGAACTGAAAGCAACAGAGGTGCTTTTAAAAGGGTGAGTTTTTAGAGAGGGGTGGTGTAGTTCCCCTTTAAGAGAGAGTTTCAGGATTGCATCCAGCTGCAGTGGAGGATTGTGATTATGAGGCCTCCAATGATGATGGGCTGCTGAAGAGCAGCATACCCATGATCTTCAGCCAGGCCAGTGGCATCAGCAGCTGCGAGTAGATGCTGCTTCAGGTCTCAGGAGATGCTGCGATGTCAAGGGAGTGCTCGCTGCCTGCTGTTAGTCCTGCCTGTCCTCAAAGTCAGATGCCATGTGGTAAGTACCCACACAGCAGGTAATGGCTCTGGTACCGTGGGAGACAGCCTTGAGCATAATCACTGCTCCCTCTGAGGTGGGTAGTGTTGCAGCAAGGAGGGGAGCTGTAGGAGGGTGCTGGGTGCATCCCAGTCTTGCTTCTTTGCTCAGAGGGAAGTTGCTCCAACTTGCTTGGGGTTGCTTGGATGGTGAAGTTGCTCCACAGAAGTTACAGTTATAAACTACTGGCCCTTGCTAGACCCTTTGTGTCCTGTCCTTTGGCTCCTCATCCTTTGTGTCAAGTGTTGTGATGATAGGAGGGGGAAACGGTTCAAAATTCTCATGCCAGACCCCGGAAGGAGTCAGGAGAAGGTGTGGTACAGCAACAATGCTCGTGCCAATGGGGAGTCCACCACCATGTTACAGCGGGCTTCTTTTCACTTCACGTCAGGCCTGCTTTTAATTTAAGACTCGTACCATACCCAGTAAGGTCATGGATCCCATGTGGTATCTGGTACATCATCTCACACTGCTTGAATGAGAGGAATCAGTGGTGTAGTGGCAAAGTCAGAAGTTCAAACACTCTCTGTGACATCATAAGAACATAAGAAATGCTATTCTGGGTCAGATCAAGGGTCCATCAAGATCAGTATCCTGTTTCCAACAGTGACCAATCCAGGTCACAAGTACCTGTCAGGTTCCAAAAAGGTAGCCAGACTCCATGCTGCTTGTCCTAGAGATAAGCAATGGATTTCCCATGTCCTCTTTTCTAGCCCGCAGGTCATGCCCTCACGACTGAAAACACAATATTGCAGCACCTCCGGCACAGGCAGAGGGCTCCAGCGCAGTGCCATAGGAACATCACCCTCCTTTCTGTGTTCTTGTCTCATTCATCTTGGTTCCTGACCCTCCCTGTAGCACTATACCCCTGGAGAAGATTACCACAGCACTTGCCTTAACTCTTAACTGTTTATCTGCTGTCAAACACCTGACAACTACTTCATGAAAAATGAAATCTCCATGGGGGGGGGGGGGGAGGGAGATAAACTCCCTTGGCCAGTTCAGTGGAGCTACCCCTCACCAGTCACGGAGGGAGAGGAACGGTTAATTTCCATAATTGGTTGCTCATCATCTATAATCAGCAAATTAACATTAAAAACATGTGTTTGGCTTCCTTTTGTCTGCTGTGATGGATTACAGGCTGTCAGAAAGTCTTGTTTTCATGTGGAGGCTGTTCTGCTTTAGCCCCGTTATCAAGTTTCTCATGTTCCAATTTGTATTCATGTCAGATAATAAAACCTCTCTCTCACACTTATCTGTTTTATCGTTCATTATGGGCCTGATTCATTATAGCTTCTGCTCCTTCAGTCTTCTTGGTGAGGAGCAGAGCAGTGAATTAGGCCCTGTTTGGTAGACAGTGAATTTACATTTGGAGCAAAGTAGTATTTTATGGCCTCTACAGAGTAGTGGGAGAAGTCCATGGCAGTTTTAAACAGATCTTTCGAAGGCTCCCATTCCAATCCAACCCCTCATGGATCCTAATTGGTGACTGGCGGGTGACTGAATTTTTACTGATCTGCAGCAATGAGATCGGAGCATGCAGGTGAATGGGAAGAACAGAATGGATCAATTTTATCCCTTCTATGGTCATGTTGCATGGCAAATTTGGCCATTTGTAGTTCACATTTTCACAAAACTCCTGTGTTATTCGTAATGCACTTTTTTCTTGTTTCAAACAATGTACTGAGAAACTGTACACTGGAGGAAACGTGTCAACATATCAGCTAAACAATGAGCAATAAGAAATAACCTTTTAAAATATCACACATATAGGGATGACATTTTACACAGCCAGATCCACAAGGAAATAGTAGTTTAGGCATGCTGACTGGCTGTCTAAATCTGCCATCCCTCCTTAGGGCTTGAGGTGAGCCCAGTGTTGCACGTTTACAGAAGGTGTCCCAAAGGCAGGAAGAGGAGGAATGTTTGGATAGCCTTGGAAAACAATATGCTTAGACTAGGGGCTCTCAACCCAGTCCGCAGGACACGCCTAGTCAGCCAGGTGTTCAGGATAACCACAATGAATAGGCAAGAGAGAGATTTGCATACAATGGAGGCGGTACATGCAAATCTCTCTCATGTATATTCATTGCGGCTATCCTGAAAACCCGAAAGGCAAGGCGTGTCCCGAGGACCGGGTTGAGAATCCCTGGCTTAGAATAGATTTCGAAGTTTATGCATGATGCTTTCCACAGAAAATTAAAGGCAGGTGCAAATGCCCACAAGCGCTTTGTAACTTTAGCAGTTTCAGAGGAAAGGTATGCCATACTTGAAACCTGCTACCACAGTCTTGGGTAAAACATTCCAGCAGATTTTGCCACAATGTGTGAAAACCGCCCCTTAAGAAGCTTATTCCAATAATCCTTTATTTCATTTCTGCAAGTTCTATTCCAAAAGACATTGAATTTATTATCTCTCTCCGTCCCATATTTAGTTTCTTTAATTCAAAATTCAAACCACCACTAAATTAACTATGATCATGGCATAAGATCATTCTTTTGGAGCAGTGGAAGGAAAGGTAAATTGTCCCAAGTTTTCTCAATCCAATCTCATAGATTACTACTACTACTACTACTACTACACATATAGATGTAAGACACAGTCCTGCTAATCAGAGTTTACAATCTAATCAAGACAGACCACACAGCAACTGGGGACTAGGAGAAATCTAGAGAATGGCAAGATACAGATAGGTGATGAGGGGAACAAGATCCAAAAGCAACCTCGAAGAGGTGGGTGTTTAGCCTGGGTTTGCGTAGGGCCAGAGATGGAGCTTGACGCACTAACTCGGGCAGTTTGCTCCATGCAAATGGAGTAGCAAGGGAGAGCGCATGGACAAGAAACAGAATACAAGAAGATATAGAGGGTCTGCTCGGTTGATCTCGGGCAGCACACCACCAAGACACAAGCCAACAGCTCGATTAGCCAGAATCACTGACAGGGAGCAGGGCCTTCCCGCCTCTAAGCGAGGAACTCCAGTGGGGTATCTATAGATATGCCCTGGAGACGTCTGCTCACCGAGTTGCACCAGGCAGGCACCTGCAGGTTGGCTGCCCAGGAGTTGTGAAGAGACCTGGTTTCTACCTTCTCTGACTTAACCCCCGCCCTACTAATGCCTGTAAAACACTGCGGGTAAAAGGACACACGTTCTTGGCATATGTACTTATAATGTAAATATGTACATACAGTAGTTATCTGATGGTTCTTGTATTCTCATATTATAAGACTTCAATTTAACTAAGTTCTGTTCTATGTAAGACAGCAGTGCTATGCTGTTACATTTTTTTGTTACCTGTAAACCGTCTTGAATTGATGAAAGACGGTATATAAAAACTGTTAAATAAATAAATAAATAAATAAAATGTACTATATCTGTGCAAAGGGTGGGCAATACTGGGCAATAAGGGTGGGTAAAAGAGTAGCTTGCTGGTAGGAAGGAAGGGCTTTCCCTACTGTTTTCAGTACGAGGAAACCTGTTGCTTTAAAACGCTGGGATTCCAAAAACTAATGAAATTCTATACTTCTAGCAATGATCTTTACTCCCAGTCCTTGGGGGGGTTTCCATTATATCCCTAATGATTATGCATCAGAGACATTGACATGTATATATTCCCACTGTATGCAAATCTTTCTCATGCATATTCATTAGGGATGTGCTTGAAAACCTGACCCACTGTCAGCCCTCGAGGACCGGGACCTCCTTGTGCAATGCCAAAACCTAATAATAGATGGACACTGAGCGAGAATACGCAAATATCTAATTACCTTCCAGATGACACCATTCCAACAATTATTGGAAAGTGTACTACTGGGTCAGGATAAGATTTACCCCTGGATTATTTTAAAGGACATTAACCTAGAATCTCTATCTTTTACATAGATCAGGACGTCCCAAACTTACCCTGGATATCCCACAGCTAATCGAGTTTTTAGCATATACACAATGAATATGCAGCAGACAAAATTGCATGTGCTTGCTCTCTAATGCAAGCAGATTTATCTCCTGCATGTTCATTGTGGATATCCTGAATATTCAATGGGTTGTGAGATCTCGAAGACAGATTTGGGAAGCTTTGACATAGACCTTTCATAGGGACAATGTCACTTGTCACATACCATCTGTAAAGGTGACACTCCAGACTTCTTAACATTTTTTTATTTTAACCTAACAACATCTTTTCCACAACAAGTAAGCAGCAAACCATTTTCTGTGATAATGGCTTCAGGTAAAAGCCCCTCAAGACTTTGTATAATTTATCTCAGGCTGGCTGATCGTTCAGAGGTCCATCCTGCTATTGTATCACTAAGACTTCTGAATGCATTTCCAACATATTACACCATTCAAATTACATTCTATCTCCAACTTGCATAAAGTCTTTGATTTTCCATTATCAAGCATTTGTTCAAATGTTCCAGTAAAAGGATTTCGCCAAATCAATTAACAATTCAAAAATTTGCCACAATTGGAAAGCTGAAGATTTTCCTGGCAAAATGCCAAAGAATACACTATCAGCAAAGAACAATTTAAGCTAAGATTTGACATCACAGCTAGACTTGTTTTGATCTAATATAGCCAGTAAAGTAAAAGGCTTTAAGAATTCCTCTTGAATCACCTCCCTGCCTGGCCTCTAATTTATCTGGGCATGAAAGGTTGAGATGCCCAGCAATAGAATTTAGGGGCATGTTTACTAAACTGCAGTAATGTCATTTGCGTTAGGTTCCGTGGTAAAGGTACAGATGCCCATATAAAGGCATGGGTGGGGCATCATTATGGCAAGCATGTCAGGTAACGCGCGTTATAAGGCACGTTACAAGGCACCTTATTAGGCACAGTACAAGGCACCAACCCTGAGGGATTGGATGGGCGCCCAGCACTAGGTCCACAGTACATGTGGTGCTAGAGATAGGTCCTGCTGCACATCCCCAGCACTGCCAGTGTGTGACAGGTGTTCCCAGCAGTGCAACTGAAGGTACATCTGTTCCAGCTGTGTTCTGCAGTCACATATGGCCCTGTGGGACCAGACACCACCTAGATTAGTGTGTACCCGGTGTTACGGTCTGGCTGCCATGGGTACCTGTTATCAGGGCAGTGGGGTGTCTAGACTCACAAGAGGGTGATGCAGCACTGCCACTATGGGTCTAAGTGGTATGTGCTATTTACCCTAAGGGGCCTCAATCACCCCTTTTGGAGATGAAGGGTGTGGTGGGACAGGTGCCTGCACCCTACAGCATGGCTGCAGTACCAGCAACCACAGTCCTGCTGTCGGATGACAGCCCTCCAGGGCTGTTGGGCCAGTGCCATACCTGTGACCATTGCAGATCAACAGATCGTTTTTCCGCTTAAGCGAATAACAACGTGTGATTCCCCCAATGTGGTAAATGCGATAGTGTGTCCGTGCGGTTTATGTTATATTGGCAAGACAATTCGGCCTTTTAAAGTACGTATGAGAGAACATCGCAGCCGTCTAAAATGTAAAGTATTGACGGCACCGCTAGTGACACACTGTATGAATAAAAACCACATTTTTGAGCAGTTACGATGCCTGTGTTTGACTCAAAATCAGCGGGGGAGAGCGGGTAAATCATTAGATCAAATTCTGACCATACAGGAGCAACGTTTAATTTATACTTTTAACACAGTGGAGCCTTATGGTCTGAATAACGTTATTGAATGGGCAGCATGTGTCTAGCGGAGAGGGGCGTTGTGATATCTATATGAACTAGCAGGTTGAGTGCAATCGAAGAGATAAGAGCTGTCGGTTTATTAAGTATAGATTAGCACTGTGAAGGCAGTAAGGAGGGGCTCCTAGGGAGCAAGGGCCATTTTAGTAAATGATCGGTAGAATGAGTTTTTGGTGGATGGTCAGCCAGTTTTGAGCCAGATAGGAGTTTTACGATGAGCACAGGGATTTTGGTTGTAGTAAAAGGTGCTGTTCCTTTAAGAATGGAAGGTGTGACATTGGTAACAGCTATCAGCTTCGGGCTGGTTGATGTAGAGACCTTTAAAAAATGGCGCCAGAGCGTAAGTTGACATGCGCGGCGTTTTTTGGTTGAAGTGGAATGTAACTTCCTAATATTTATGTTAGAGTGAGTGAAGGCGCGGGCAGCATCTTTGGTGAGTTCTGTTTTTTGGTTTTGTTTTTTACAGTTGGATAAGGTGATTTTATGTGTGGGTTTTTTAAAGAAAAGGGTAGGATTGGAGATTTAATGGGTTTTTCATTGTTTTGTTTTTAGATATATCTTACAGTCCCCTGAGGAAACAGTAGTGTGAAACGTCTAGAGGTGCCGGGGATTGACGTTGGGATCCGAAGCATTGCAATTGGAGGAGAACCTGTGCAGACCCCTAGCACTTTGGGAAAGTGTTATAAATATTTTTTTATGTTGGAGATATTATCACCAAGTTTTGAGAAGAGTGTTTAAGTTTGAGAATTAATCCCTGAAGTAAAATTAGGATTCTGCCTTTCTCTTTAAAGAGGTCACTGATGTGAACGAGCAAGTAGCCCTCTGTTGATGATAGTCCACAAGGCCTTGCTACAGTTTTTTACTGAGACCTCGAAGAAAAGTAGCAATTGATTGATTGTTTGAGTTCTCCAGTCCATTTGAGTATTACAGTGAACGACTTTTTTTCTAATTTGCTTTGTATCGTTTAAGAAGTGTGGGCCATTACGATTTTTGTGTGATTCATCAACAGACAGCACAGTCAGACTGCACCTGCAGCAGCAGTCTACAAGGTGCTCCCACCATGCACAAGCAAACTGCAGACAGCCCACTAACCAGTCCATAGTGCATGCTCAGAGGGAAACCCTGTGCACCCAGAGGTAGGATGCACAGCACAGACACCAAGCAGGTATCTCCGTGAATGGGCCCCAGAACCAGAAACACACAGGTATCACTGGAAACAAATAATGTGTGGCACTATGTGGGAACATAGACATGCCATGGTCACTGCTCGGTAAGAGTGAGAGTGACCCCCCCCCCCCCCAGTGTGACATGCTGTGGCCACCCTGTCCATGCAGGTGGTAGTCAAGCACTACAATGTCCCAGCCATTGCCCTCCACCCTGTGCAGATGCATCCTGGCCAATCCGCCCTGTCTGGGCCATACCCACAATACTTTGCTCCTCATTATGCACATTTGCAGGCTAACGCTGGAAGCAGTGTGAGCAATGTGGGCTCAGTGAGGTGTTGGCAGACACAAAACAATGGAGAGAAATACGCACACCCCCACACCTATCTCAGCATTGTGCAGAGATGGAGGTGGTTGACAACCCTACCCGCTGCACTGGTCCTGATCACAGTGCCGAAATTTCTAATCTGTGCAGGGGGTAGTAGTAGTGCTCTGGTGATAACTGCAGCTCTGTGCTGGGGCTAACAGCCTGACGCTCCATGAAGCTGTGAATAGTGGAGCCCGTGTGAGTGGGTGTCTGTACCCCTGTGCACCACTGCGTTGGGGTTTGCCCATGTTGTTGTGGCTGCAGTGTGGGTTAAAACTATGGGGAGATGCTCTGCAGGAGCCACAGATGGGACCTCTGCTCTTGGACAAGCTGGCTGAGTGTACTGCACCACACTGTTGCCACGGCAGCATAGTGGTTCCTGGGGCTACCCTTATGTTCCTCGGCCAGACCTCTTCTGTTGCACTGCAAACCACGTACTGGTACAGGGCATGGCCTAGGTCCACTGCAGGCCAGTGCCACTGCTCCCTCCAGCACAATCACCCACCCCCTCTGCCATGCCGCCATGACCATATGCTGTCGATGCCGGTGGTACGCCATCCCAGGCCATCCAGGGGGCAGGTAGGCGGCTGCCTAAGGTGTGGGTTCTGGGGTAGGGGTGCCTACATAGATGCCCACGCTTCCCCAGGCATTGCCTGTCAATGTTATGTGCCCCTTGGGGTGCCTACTGTGTAGTGCCTCCTGGATGGGACACTGTGGGCCACTGACTCATGGGCATGTCTGACCCTGGTCAGTTGCTGTCTTGCTGGTTTCCATTTTCTGCATTCCTATGTGCCACCTCAGCAACCGCTTAGTCCACCCTGTGCCCCAGTAGCCCCCACTGCATGTCCCGCCTGCAGCCCCCATGCCCCATTTGCGCCATCACCATAGTGGCCTTTCATACCAGGGCACTATGCTGTTGCTGCAAATGGAGCACTACTATCACCTTTCTTGGGCTCCCTGCCTATGCTATACATTGCTGACACTGAAATTGTTTCTCTCTCTTGCAAATGTGTGCTAACGCCAGGTTTTCAGTTGCGTTAGGATTCAGCCCTTACTTTCTCCGCATTAGTGTGGAAGGGGCCTCTCCCCGCCCACTCCCCGCCCATTGACCCTTTTTCTCCGCCCTCTCTCCACCCTTTTCTGGACTTACCGCGGCCGGGAACAATAAGGCGCGTTATATAACGTTAAGGCGCCTTAATGTTACAGAATGTAATGTTAAGGCACTTTAACGTTACATAACGTGCCTTAACGTAGCCGCTGCTACGTTACCACAATTTAGTAAACATACCCCTTAGTGTTTGGGAGAACACAGGTCCCCATTTGTCTTAGCCAATTACAGAATCCCTTTTTTGCATTCTTCTGCTTTCCCCCCACCCCTCTGTAAGAATTGAATGTATGATTTTTCCATCCTTTGAAAATACTTAGCAGAAATAGTCAATGGAAAGAGAGAAACCAAACAGTTTAGCTAAACTTGAGCGATGGCTGTAATTGCATTCACTCTGCCAGTTAATATCAACAGAAAACCTTTCTTAGAATATCTGGTGTCCAGGGCCTTGGGCAAGTCACTTAACCCTCGGAAGAAAGGCCTGGCAATCTACTTCCGGTGACACTGCCAAGAAAACCCAGGAGCTTCTGGGTCGCCAGGACTGACTTGAAGGCACACACTGCATTGCAGGGCTGGCCCTAAAGTTGGTCCAAGGTGTTGGTGCCCCTCTGGCTGTCAAAATCTATTATTTAGCTTTGAATGCCCTGATTTTGGTGCCCTCCATAATTTGCTGCCCTAGGCCACCACCTAGTTTGCCTAGTGGTTGGGCCAGCCCTGCCGATGCCACATCCTTCAGACTGCTCATCAGTATCATACTGGGATGCTTGAATCCTAAATGTTGGTGGAAGCACACCATCGATATCTCCAGAGACAGGAAAGCATGCAGCATTGGTCCAGTTCTTCTTACATTCTGTTATTTCCTCAAACGTGCCCGGACGCACATATGCTTATCGCATGCCACATTTTGTAGGTCTTCTAAAAGCAGGAGCAAGTCATCTGCATTCAGTGATGATCTATGAAGCGCAGCTCTGTGGGTGCTTGAGCACCTCCAGTAGTGAGCAAACGCTTTCACTGCGTCCAGGGAGGGGCGATTTGCATCGTCCTTAGCACCCCCAGCCCTTCTGAAAAGTTGTTTTCTTTGCATCTGGACTCACTGCCCTTCTCCCTCCAGTACCTTTGAATTCCTAAGGGAATCACCAATGGTTCCGCTAGTGCAAAACTTAGAAGAGGACGAGACTAGCTGTACCTTATACCTCTCGCCAATCATAATGATTCAGATCTCGTTGCATTGACTAAACCTTTTCTGAGGGGCCTTTGCAAGCTGCTTCAATCCAGTTTTGAGATATTTCTCGAAATCCAAATTGAGTTAAAGTGTAGCTCAAGTAATTCCACTCCACTCCACTCTGGCAAAAGCCTTTTCTGTGATATGCTCAGAATGTGAGTGTATAAGATTATGAATGAAATTGTGTAGTCTCAGAGTCAACTGCCTTGATCCCCACCCAAGGAAGGCGGTAAATCAAGTATTGAATAAACATAAACATATAATAAATGGTATATTTTGGATTCCTCTGAAGCTCCTTAGAAAGTGTTTTACAAGCTGTGCAGATCTGTGAATACAAGGTCATGAAGGGAAGCTAAATAATTCTGTCATGGATTTGACTACTGTTAAATAGGAAGGAATCTCTTGAGCCTTATTAAAATTGTGCGTTCTCTTGTGAGTCATAATGTTGGACTGAATCATTCACAGCGTTTCGGATTGTTTGCTGGAGCTCCACGCTGAAAATTAAAATTTGATTGATTGCTGTTTTGCAGTAACTTTAAGTGTTGAAACAGGACCGGATAGAAGTGCCCGGGTCCCAAACGCAGTGCTGTGTTCGTCCTTCTAACTGCGGATTCAACTGTGAAGCTTTTGTACCTGATGAGTATTTCAGATTATACATGTTATTTGTGATGTAGCACTGATTAGTGTGCATATTTCACGATTCTTTATTGGTAATTTTAACCATATTTTGAATAAAAGGGAAGTTACGCTTCAAGAGAGGATTTCCTCCCAAAGCTACAACGTCCGACAAAAATACTTGCTGATTTAGTTACTATTGTATGTTCACTCTGAAAATTGTGTTGCTATATATGTTAGAGTGAGGGTTACGGTTTGTGTTTGAATACTTGAAGGCACTGGCAATTATCTTAAAAAAATAGTTGCTAGGTCCTTCCAGCAGTAGGGGTGCCCATGGAAAAACATTTTGGTTCATTTTCTGATTTTTTTGGCAATTTTCAGATATTTTGTCAGTTTGTTTTAGCAATTAATGCAAGTAAATTTGATTAACATGCTACATATTTTTAATACGCATAAGTCAAACTTATGCACATTAATTAAGAGATCTTAAGTGCACAAAGTCAATTTGGTGTATGTGTTACACACAAACCCAGAAAGCGGACGCACATCTCTAGCCCAAAGAGGACTCCAACGTCCGCTCAAGTTGTGACCTGGCAGAAAATCAGCCCTGATTGAAGGGTTTCTCAATTCAGGCTATATTTGGCCAGGCAACATTCTGTTAGTCGGGTTTATGAACTTACAACACTATAAAGCCAATATCAAGGCCTCCAAATGATACTTCAAAAAATTAAATGAGAGACCTCACTCAATCTAACCAAACTGCAAAGCACTTTAAACACAACCCACAAGTGAAAGCCTCAGAATTAACTCACTAAACAGAACACGTTTAGGAGTTAAAATAACATCAATGGCTCTCACTTGCCAACAACCACCATCCAAAATACATGATATACACACATTTTCAAGCAATTTAAGTTAACATAAACTTGCACAATATCAACAACTACCAACAGGTACGCTAATCATGTAACAGGATGGAATGTGAATGCCCCAACGCCTTTTCTAGACATCTCATGTGAGCGTTTCGCTACCGCTGTTTCAAGGGGGTCCAACACTACAAAATAAAAGAATAAAAGACAGGGCTTAATCCAATGCTGCATCCCATAAAACAACTCCATAAACATACTGTAACAAGATCCCAACACTTACCAAAAATCACATCGACTATAGGCAAAACCACTTCATATTAGTCAGAACTGACTTCCAAGTCTTGATCGCCCGCCATGCCTCCAGTCGATATCCGCCCGCATACCACTTCCGGGCACATTATATACATATCCCACACATGTAGCTTAACTATTCACTAACAAGACAGCCGATCACCTACTAAAGGAGAAACCATACACAGACTTGCAACATTAATAGGGGAAACCACCTTTACAAACCTACCCCAATTGAAACAAACTGATTAAATACAAGCTCCCCATTCAATACAAGAGTTTAATCCATTCGGAACAACAGTATTTAAATAAAATATCCACCACTGTTCTTTATATAATAGAAAACGATCACGTGACATCCCCTTAGCGCCGTTCATAACTTGCTGAACAGCAAAACACTGTAAATCCTTAAACTTATGTTGACTTATGTTGACTTCTGTATATTGGTAAGACCATCCGGAGATTGCATACTCGATTGTTAGAGCATAAAAGTAAGCTTCATTGCCAGCGTAAGGAGGCACCCATAGTTGAGCACTGCTTAATGTTTCAACATAAGTTTAAGGATTTACAGTGTTTTGCTGTTCAGCAAGTTATGAACGGCGCTAAGGGGATGTCACGTGATCATTTTCTATTATATAAAGAACAGTGGTGGATATTTTATTTAAATACTGTTGTTCCGAATGGATTAAACTCTTGTATTGAATGGGGAGCTTGTATTTAATCAGTTTGTTTCAATTGGGGTAGGTTTGTAAAGGTGGTTTCCCCTATTAATGTTGCAAGTCTGTGTATGGTTTCTCCTTTAGTAGGTGATCGGCTGTCTTGTTAGTGAATAGTTAAGCTACATGTGTGGGATATGTATATAATGGGCCCGGAAGTGGTATGCGGGCGGATATCGACTGGAGGCATGGCGGGCGATCAAGACTTGGAAGTCAGTTCTGACTAATATGAAGTGGTTTTGCCTATAGTCGATGTGATTTTTGGTAAGTGTTGGGATCTTGTTACAGTATGTTTATGGAGTTGTTTTATGGGATGCGGCATTGGATTAAGCCCTGTCTTTTATTCTTTTATTTTGTAGTGTTGGACCCCCTTGAAACAGCGGTAGCGAAACGCTCACATGAGATGTCTAGAAAAGGCGTTGGGGCATTCACATTCCATCCTGTTACATGATTAGCGTACCTGTTGGTAGTTGTTGATATTGTGCAAGTTTATGTTAACTTAAATTGCTTGAAAATGTGTGTATATCATGTATTTTGGATGGTGGTTGTTGGCAAGTGAGAGCCATTGATGTTATCTTAACTCCTAAACGTGTTCTGTTTAGTGAGTTAATTCTGAGGCTTTCACTTGTGGGTTGTGTTTAAAGTGCTTTGCAGTTTGGTTAGATTGAGTGGGGTTTATGAACTTGCCAAATAACTAGCTAGTCCCCTAACCCCTAGTTACTCAAATAGAAGTGTCAATGGCTGTTTTGATGATTTTTTTTTTATTCCTTTTAAAATTTCCACAAAATAAATCTGGCATACGAGCAAAATACTGGAGGCTTTGAGCTATGAATGTAAAATGAGGTGTTAAATGACTGAAACAAAATTGCATTCCTATTAAAACAAAGAACTCGGCTCCTTTACAGGCCTTTGGCAACGCTCTGTTCTGTTTCTCTGCCCTGCAACACTCGTGTCTGGCCGCTAATCTCTCTACGTGCTCATCTCACATTTCCTCACGTTACATTGCTGGCCTGACTTCGCTTCCATGCACCGAGAAGCTGTTCCATGCACCCACTACTGAACGCTAAAGGTGAGCTTAGCGTTCGACTTCTCCCACCAACTCCTTGCCATAGTCCGGAGCAGATGGAGCGGATTTACTTAATCACCTAATATGAGAAGTTCAGCAGTGGATATGGTCATGCAGAAAACATTGCAAAACTTGGGACTAGAGTATGTCAAGATACACATAAGTAGTGGGCAAGAGAATGAGGAGCATCAGGATCCAAAAGCAGCCTCAGAGGTGGGTCTTCAGCCTGGACTTGCTTAGGGCCAGAAAAGGAACCTGATGCACTGACTCAGGTAGTTTGTTCCAGGCATATGGAAGAGCAGCAAGGTGGAATGAATGAAATCTGGAGTTGGCAGTGGCAGAGAAGGGCACAGATAAAGGGGATCTGCCAGAGGAGCGGAGTTCCCAAGGAGGAAGTGAGATATGAGAGGAAAGGTAGTGAGGAGCTGCAGAATCAATGCACTGGTAGGTAAGAAGAAATGAGAGTCAGAAGCTGTAAAGATGTCTTACACATTGGAACATGGAACGTACGAAGCATGAACCAAGGGAAGTTGGAGGTGGTCAAGAATGAAATGGAACGTGTACAACTTGATCTGTTGGGTGTCAGCGAACTGAAATGGACTGGCATGGGGCACTTTGCATCAGATGATCACATGGTCTACTATGCTGGAAATGAAAGACAAAGAAGAAATGGTGTTGCATTTATAATAAAGAAGAAACTTGCAAGAACTGTAATGAAATACAGTGCAGTCAGCGAATGCTTAATCTCTATTCGTCTATGAGGATTGCCTATCAACACAACTATAATTCAAGTATATGCCCCAACAACAGCTGCAGAAGAGAATGAAATTGAAGAGTTCTATGAACAAATACAAGCTGAAATTGACAGAACATGCAAACAGGATATCCTGATAGTCATGGATATTGGAACGCAAAAGTTGGCAAAAAAGAAGAAGGCAAAGTAGTTGGAAAATATGGACTTGGCAACAGAAATAAAGCTGGAGAAAGACTGATAGAATTCTGCAAGATCAATGATCTATTCATCTCAAACACCTTCTTCCAGCAACACAAGCGGCGACTGTACACATGGACTTCACCCAATGGATTGTATAAAAATCAAATTGACTACATCTGTGGAAGTCAACGATGGAAAAGCTCTGTAACATCAACAAAGACAAAACCTGGAGCTGACTGTGGTACAGATCATCAACTACTAGTATGCAAACTCAAGCTAAAGTTGAAAAATAGCAAACCACTCATGAATGCAGCAAAATATGACCTTGAGAATATACCACTGGAATTTAAAGACTGCCTGCAAAATCGATTTGCTGCTTTAGATATAAATGACAGAGCTCCAGAAGAGTTATGGAATGACATCAAGAAGGTTGTGTTAGAAGAAAGCAAGAAGTCTCTACAAAAGGTGAAAAAGCAAAAACGGCCAAAATGGATGACGGAAGAAACTCTGAAAATTGCCCAGAAACGCAGAGAAGCTAAAGCCATAGGAGAAAGAAAGACAATCGCAGAACTCAACAGAGATTTCCAACGTGCAGCAAGACAGGACAAGGAAAAGTACTACAATGACACTTGCAAGGAAATTGAAGCAGAAACTATTAGAGGAAGAACAAGATCGGCTTTCCTAAAGCTATGAGAGTTAAAGAAAAAGTTCCAGCCTCGAATTGGAATGTTACAAGATGCTCAAGGTTCTATGTTGAATGATGCTGAGAGGATCAAGAAAAGGTGGAAGGAATATACAGTTTTTATATGATAAAGATCAAGTGGACCAACAGCCGTTTCAACCTGTACCTTATGATCGGGAACCATTGGTGATGAAAGAAGAAGTTGAAGCAGCATTGAAAGCCTTATCAAAGAACAAAGCACCAGGCATTGATAGCATTCCCATAGAAGTATTGCAGCAATCTGATGCAGCTGTTACCGTACTCACAAGGCTCTGCCAAAAAATATGGAAGACAACATCATGGCCAACTGACTGGAAAAGATCTGTGTTTATACCAATACTAAAGAAAGGTGATCCAACTGACTGTGGAAATTATCGCACAATCGCTCTGATCCCACATGCCAGCAAGATTCTACTGAAGATTATTCAAAAGAGACTACAACCATACCTGGAACAAGAACTACCTGAAGTGCAAGCAGGGTTCAGGAAAGGGCGAGGAACGAGAGACATCATTGCGGATGTGAGATGGATCCTTGAAAAGACTAAAGAATACCAAAAGGATATCTATTTGTGCTTTATCGACTATAGCAAGGCTTTTGACTGTGTAAACCATGAGAAACTCTGGGCCACATTAAGAAGCATGGGTATACCAGAACACCTGATCGTTCTCTTGCACAATCTGTACATTGATCAAGAAGCAACAGTTCGAACGGAACAAGGAGAAACAGAATGGTTTAAAATAAGCAAAAGTGTAAGACAAGGCTGCATACTTTCCCCCTACCTGTTTAATTTATATGCAGAACAAATCATCAGAGAAGCAGGATTGTATGAAGACAACAAAGGTGTGAAGATTGGTGGAAGACTCATCAACAACCTTCGCTATGCTGATGATACCACATTGCTAGCTGAAAGTAGTAGTATTACCCCTGTAAATAGATTGTAAATAGTTTCCCTTGTTATCCAAGTTCCTTCCCTTGTTATCTGTAAACTCATGCATGTTGACTGTACTGAGATTTTTGTTCTTTGTGAACCGCGCTGATGCTGAATAGTGCGGTATATAAGAGAATATAAATAAAATAAAAATAAATAAATAAAATAAGATGATCTGAAACATTTGCTTCTCACAATCAAAGAACATAGTCTCAAAATGGGCCTGCAACTTAATGTAAAGAAGACAAAGATCATGACAACTGGCATAATCAACAGGTTCATCGTTGAAGGAGAAGAAATTGAAATTGTGAACAACTTTAACCTACTTGGATCAACTATCAATAAAGAAGCAACAAGCGGTCAAGAAATCAGACGACGCATTGCTCTTGGCAGAATGGCTATGAAAGACCTAGATAAGATTCTCAAGAGCAGAGATGTCTCTCTCCATACAAAGATTCGACTTGTTCAAGCCATGGTATTTTCAATAACATCATATGGATGTGAAAGCTGGACAGTGAAAAAGACAGAGAGGAAGAAAATTGATGCCTTTGAATTATGGTGCTGGCGGCGAATACTGTGTATACCATGGACTGCCCGAAGAACAAACCAGTCGGTACTAGAGGAGATCAAACCTAAGCTTTCTTTAGAAACTCAGATGACAAGACTTCGACTTTCATACTTTGGACACATCATGCGAAGAGAGAGATCATTAGAGAAAGACATCATGCTTGGCAAGATAGAAGGTCAACGCAAAAGAGGAAGGCCAGCAATGAGATGGATCGATACAATTACAGCAGCTACGGGTACCAGTCTGTCAACAATGAGCCGCCTGACTGAAGACCGAACACAATTTAGGATAGCTATCCAGAGGGTCGCCATGAGTCGACTCCGACTCGACGGCACTTAACAACAACAACAGGTAAGAAGAAGTTTGAACTGGAAAGGGAGCCGGTGAAGTGACTTGAGAAGAGGGGTGACAGAAGCATGAGTACAAAGCAGAGGTCTTTAGCCCTCCTCCCCGCTGAATTCCAAACTGAAGCTTCTTTTCCTTAGACAATTGTACAAACGTAAGGTTCTTTACCAAAGGAAGTCCAACTGTTTTCTTTTGCTGACCCCGTGTCGCTGGAGGCTATTCGAAAAACAAAAGTCAGAGAAATTAAATCTGTTTCTTTGGATTCTGTTAATCTTTCTGGATCTGTAGTCATTTCAGAAATTTGGCTTAAGGCATCTGCGGCGTTTATTTCATTTTTGTCTTTACTGTAATATTTTTCATCTTCAATTTGTATCTTGAATTTGTTAGTAAATGCATAAATAGAAAATAATATATAATAACTATATTCAGTCGGCCAGCAGCTCCAGCCTTGATGCTGGAAACTTATATCTTGGTCCTGGGAAAGGGCCAGCAATGAAACGTATTATCGTGTTAGCCCTCTCACAAATTAATACACCTCTTCTGAATTTTAGCATGAACAAATTCATTTTTAAGTTCAAATATGCTAATTTTATTTTTAATCTTTTTTTTGTCTTTTTTAATCTTTTTTTGTTTTTTTTTAAATCTTTTTGTTTTCAGTGGGGTGGTATTATGTGATTTTATCGCTGTGTCTAATTATTTGTACGTAGTTGAAAGTAGAAATGTTACCCTGTTACCACTTTGCAGTGAATGAGGTGCTCACGCTTATAGAGTTCTAGTTCTAGTCTATTGGACTTGATATATATCCAAAGTTCATCTTTTCCCGCATTCTTTAGGGGTCCTTTTACTAAAGGGTGCTATGGTGTTGCAGCTAACATGCCACTAGGTGCAACATCACCGTGTTAACTTTCAGGGGAGTAGAAAGCATGTTTCTTACAATTAACGCAATGCACCCATCCTAACATGTCCTAAAATTAGCGTGGGCATGCTTACCTCTACCTGTGGAGCTGGTAGCAAGTGCACCTATGCTAATTGCTCACTTTACAGTTAGCGTGGTGCACACTTCTGCAAAGCGCTCACCCTGTCCATCCTCTCCGCCTTTAATCCATCCACTTACTACCTCAACGCATGAAGCATAGTTAGCGCAGAAATCGGGCCCTGCTAACAGTTATCACTGGTCACTGCATGTGTTTTGCGGATGTTGTAACTCATCAACTGCTTAGCGCCTTTTAGTAAAAGGACCCCTAAAGAATGCAGGAACACCTTATATGTGCATTTCTTAATTCTCATCTGCGCACCTGCAAATCTGTACATGTGTAGGTTTCCCATCAACAAGGAATTACACATACAACTAAAAGGTTGTGTCTGGAAGCTTTTAAAAAGACAGAGAGCAGCGTGGGGGGGGGGGGGGGAGCCTACCGTTAAAGCAGCGTGGTTGGGGGAAATGGAAATAGAGGGGGAGAGTGAGAGGAGAGCAGGGAGAGGAGGGTAGAGTGAGGGGTCGAATGGATATAAGAAGCACCTCTGGAATTATGAAAGGAACCGACCGCCATAACTCTTTTTGTCTGATGATGTGAAAAAGGTTTTTAGACTCGATCCTGCGAATGTCTGGATTTGCCCAGTGTAGATTCAGCCTAGAGAATAACTTTAGGCCTAGAGAATAACTTTAGGCCACCTCTGAATTTTGAGGACAGCAAGTCTGAGTTTGAGGAGAGACCAGAAAAAAGTTCAACACACCCCTCAACCAATTGGATGCTTCTGGGTAAAGAATAAAATCCTGAAAATTAAATTAAATTTAAAATGAAATTCCTACTGGCCTTTTGTTGCATTTCTGTTTCTGTCAGAATGACAGGTGCCCTGGTTCTTTCCTCCGGCTGGTCTGAGTGTGACAGGTTGAGCTATTTCCAACTTTCAACAATTAGGCCGATACTGAAAATATCTAGGTGTCTAAACTTGGAGGTTATGTGCCTAGATCTAACAAATTTAACTTTTTCAATCAAAGCCTACGCACATGAGACACCTAAATTTATGAGCTCTGCAAGTGGTTAGTGCCGGGGAAATGAAAGTCGGTGCACTGCACTATTTACAGCACTAAGCACCTAACTTAGGGACCCTTTTACTAAACCATGTTAAGGTTTTGCAATTAACGTGGCTTTTTAATGCATGATAAGTGCAAAACCTCTGTGTTAACTGTCACAGCAATTAACTGACCAGCAATTAATGTAGCTGCGCCCAACAATACCTGTAGAGGTATTGTTAGGTAACACAGTCACTGAGCACACACAGCAATGAGCTCTCCGGGCCCACACTCTGCCCCTAACCCGCTCACTTGCCACCTTAGCACGTGAGGGCTGATTACTGTGTGTTTTAGCAGCCGGTAGCTGGCTTGCCTACATGTTAGTGTTCACCGCGTGTATTAACCAGTTAGCCCCTAGGCTACTAAAGTTAAGTAAGTGAACCACAGGCTTAAATTTAGGAAACTTAGTTTTAGGCACCCAGTGTTAGGAATCTCTTTCCACTGAATTTAGAAACATAAATTTGGTTGCCAATAGCTTCCTAATCTAGGATCCTAAATTTAGATGCACAGCTTTTATAGAATATTACCCTCAGTGGCTTCAGTGATGAGTCGCGTGTCGTAGGGTTGAATAGGAGGGTACTTAAAAAAAATCTGTCTTCCTTGCAAGCTGATTGCTACCTCTGCGACTCTGCACTTTCTAGTAAAATTTGGGTATGATTTTGCCTTGCCGTTATACCCCAGTGTTGATCCAGGAAGGACAGTGGTAGAGGGGGTATAGGATGGAGCATGGGGGAGGCCTTCTTCTCTCCTCTGGGTACAAAATCTTAAAGGTGCTAAATATTGCTCCATCTGCAGCGTCTGTAGCTTTAAGAAAGCATCCGTTTAAAACAGCAGCAGTGATACCTGGGATCGCCAAATCAGCAGCCTTCCAATCTCTTACCTTCAAGGTTAGTCTTATACCTACATAGTCCCTCTCTCTCTTTCCTTTCAAAAAATGCCTTTTATATTGGCCACTGTCCTTTTGGTTTTCAGAACCCCTTTCCCACTGTCCGCTGTCGAGTCATTAATGCATAATATGCAACCCTGTGCTGCAAGTCCAGCTGCCTTCTGACGAACTGCACAGCAGCACCCCCAATTCCCCATGGTGGGTGTGGCTAAGTAGAAGGAGCTTCCAAAAACATTCATATGCAAATAGGGAAATCTTAGCTGTGACTGTGTCAGACTTCTCTAAATACATTGTTTGAGTGCCGACTTGTTTTAAGAATATCAAAGGCACTGTAGCATTGAAGACCACAGGCATTCAGAGAAGAAGCTGTCAGAGACCATTTCAGTGGGCTTCTGTTTAACGAATGCTGTAAACTGTTATGGTACATTAACCAGCAAGAAGGCAGCAGACCGTCGTGAATACCGATCACAGGGCCTCGAGAAGAAGTACGTGGTTTAATAAATCATTTTCAGAAATTAAGGCACTCTGAGATACATAAGCATGTGTGTGCCGCATTCACGTTGCTGCTGTCGCTGCCATGACAACAGGGTTCATATCATTTAATTCCCTGAGCAGTGTGGAGTAAAATCCAGTCTGAGAAAAGCTGTCCATCATCCAGGCAGCACTTCTGAAAACCACCAGCGGTCCCCCACCTCTACAGTCCAGAAGCACCTGCTCTTGACCCTTCATAAAATAAGTGATAACGTACCTGGAAAAAGACCAGGAAACCAAACACAGCTGAGTGACTTTCTGGAGTATACATCTGCCCTTTGGAAATCTGGTTCACTATGGGCTAAGATGCAGTGAAGGGGCAAAGGCAGAGCAAAGGGGATAGCGGGTGGGCAGGACAGGTGAGCTTTTAAGGGCTGCAAAGCGGGACATCAGAGTGTGCTTCAGACCTTGACAACAGCGCATTACTAAATGATCAAAAACGTTGCAAAGCCCACTTTATGCACAAGAACGGTAAACCGTGGGTGTTGCTGGCATTCTCGGAGGACTGTGAGGATCTTTTATTAAAGGGCTCTGGAGCACATTGAGGGCGTGCTGGGACCCGTATTGCAGGGCCATGACAGTTAGCATTGGAGAATTCCTGCACTAATGACGCGCCCCGCTTTAGGGTCACATGTGGGCGGGTTAGGGCCAGAGAGTAGGCATGGTGAGCTCAGAGTAGTTAGCGCTGGGTTTACTTAGTGCGCTAATTGCATTCATGTGGGGTCACCTAATGGAGCTGCACTTAACACGCCATAGTTCTGGCACTTTTGGAAAGTTTGGTGCAACACCCTAGTGCCCTTTAGTAAAAGATCCTCTTGGTAAAATTTTCCGCATGTTGAAATAGTAAAGTTTTGCACCAGCTTCAGGGGCAGCTCAAGGCAATCTGCGCACACAGCCTACAGAAAATTAGAAGGAACATTGCCTCCCATCAGTCCATTTCCAGTCCCAGCCTATTTCCAGTCGTATCCCCTTTAAGAGCCAACTCTAGTCCTAGCCCCCCCCCAATCAGCCCATTACCAGTCCTAGCTCATTTCCAGTGTGAGCACCCTGATCAGCCCATTTCCAATGCTAGCCCCCCATCAGCCCATTACCAGTCCTAACCCCCCTGATAAGCCCATTTCCAGTCCTAGCCCCCCTAATCAGCCCATTTGCAGTCCTAGCCGCCCTGATCAGTCTGCTTCCGTTGTAGCCCATTACCAGTCCTAGCCCTCCTAGTCACTCCATTTCCAGTCCTAGCCTCTGTTAAACATCCATTTGCAGTTCTAGCACCTCCCATCAGCCCATTTCCAGTGCTAGCCCTTCCATCATCCCACTACCAGTCCTACTCCCCCCTCCAATCAGTCCATTACCAGTCCTAGATTCCCCCCCCCCGATCAGCCCATTTCCAGTCCTAGCCTCCCTTAAGTGCCCACTTCCAGTTCTAGCACCCCATCAGCCCATTTCCAGTGCTAGCCCTTCCATCATCCCACTACCAGTCCTAGACCCCCCTGATCAGCTCATTACCAGCTGTAGCCCATTTCCAGTCCTAACCCCCCTCATCAGCCCATTTCCAGTCTTAACCCCCTCAGACTATTTCCAGTGCTAACCCTAGCCCAGCCCCAGACCTCCTCAGCCGATTACCAGTCCAAGCCCCCTGGGAAGACTCTCCGTTACTTTATAGATGCCCCGGCTCACCTTTGCAGAGCCGCGAAAAAGGAGAGCGTTTCCCTTTCTTCCCGCAGCTCTGCTGAGCCCGCCGACGCTGAGGGTAAATGAGGCATTTCCTGCCTCGCGCAGCCTTATTATAGAGCTCCTCTGAGCAGGGTTTGTGTTTGTGGAATTGTATCAGTAATGCAAAGCAGCTCCTTAACTATTAAGCCTAGTAAAACTTTGTGTGAAATTTGCTTTGCAAGTGATTAAAAGAAAAAAACAACCCCTAGACCTCAATAAGGGGTAGTTAATGATTTGTTGCAGAAAACATTCCTAGAAATGGTGGGCATGCTGTATTTCCACAGGGCTCATTTGTTTGGCAGTCCTGGTAGGAAAACAGGGCGCATTATTCTTCACATCCTTAATATAGAGATACAGTGGTGTAAAATCCACCCAGGCAGCCCCCACAATGTGGGGTGCGGGGCTCAAGCAGAAAGGGGGCTCACACAGCAGCGGCGGCAGCGAACTTACTTTATCATGTTTGCTATGCTGCTCTGCTCTTGTAAGTCTGCCATGGGTCCAGCGACTGTTCTTCACTGGTCCGAAGTCTCACAGTAGCAGCCACACCGTGAGACTTTGGCCCAGCAGGGAACAGCTGCCAGACCACAGTGAACTTACAAGAGCACAGCAAACACAATGAAGTAAGTTTACCACTACCGCTGCATGGAAGGGGACTGCACAGGGAGGGGGGCAAACCACCACCCAACAAGGGGTAGCCCTCTGAAAAAGTTTAGGGGTCCTTCATTGTAACTTCTGCCACTTTGGAGATGGTGAGGCAAGGTTGGACCACCTAACCCCAGCCTCACACTCTTCTCTGTATTGTTGCTCTCCAAAGATTTCAGAATGAACACGAGGAAAGACAGGACAACAGAAATCTTTTGGCCCGATTTAGTGCATTGCCGGACCAGCTTTCTGGAGTGACCTTCTCCTCACCTAGTGAACGCATGTTGCAGTAACTCATTTCACTCTCCTGGCTGACAAATACAAAAATTCTCCTCATGAGCAATTAAACAAGGTTTGCAACAGATTCAGATAACTTTATTTGGCATAACAATTTTACATGTGTTGTCAAAGTAATACATTTCTAGATTTAGGGAGCCTTTTACGAAAGGGTTGCACTTACTATGCGATTACCGCCAAAACTAGTGCATGGTACGTGCAACTATAATGTGCTACCTGTCAGGGTCATGCCCAGTAAGCTCCCGGCAGTTAGCGTACAATCTAGCGCCATAACAAGCGGAGAGATTAACTGGTGCGCCATAGAAGTGTTGTTGTGCACTCATGCTAATTGCCATATTGCCACTCGGTACTTGTTAGTGTGCCCTCCATGTCATACTCTGTCCCTAACCCACCCACTTTCCTTCCTAGCACACGATAGTCATTTACTGGATGTTTTTCATAAGCGGGATGATTTATTTTATGTATTTATTTATTTAACAGGTCTTTTATGCCGCTTTATCATTTCAATCAAAGCGGTTTACATTGTAAATTATACTTGGTGATGTGCATTAAACAGGGACATTGACAACTTGGACATTTTGCTGTTTGGGTTCTAGATATTAGTGCTGGTTTGGTAGGGCAGGTTTGCTTTATATTTGTTGAATGTTTTTTATCAAGGGTAACTTCACATGGTGCCTGGTAGTGGAGGAGGTTTTGTTACCGTTATTGAGATGACACCAAAATTTGTATCATCTCTTTTGTATTGTGAGCAGTACGGGGGTGTGGTCTAATTTAGCTCTGCATCTCTTATTGGCGGGGCCGGCGCAGGGAGATGAGGCGTCCTAGGCGAATCTCATCCCTTGGGCCCCCTCCCCCTTCCTGTGCCCATTGCCACAGTTGCCTGTCCCGAGAAGGGCAACAGCAGCATCAATCGGCACCTCTGGAGGGCTGGCCCTTTTGGGGACAGCCTA
Organism: Ichthyophis bannanicus; assembly: GCA_033557465.1. Classification (NCBI taxonomy): domain Eukaryota; kingdom Metazoa; phylum Chordata; class Amphibia; order Gymnophiona; family Ichthyophiidae; genus Ichthyophis; species Ichthyophis bannanicus. The sequence goes on along the minus strand of CM066040.1, from coordinate 289,222,861 downwards.
GTTCGCCTAATAATAGCGCCATTCTGCTTAGTGGGGGGTCTTTCTGCGCACAGGTGCAGATTTTTTATAGGTTATCCCATTCTGTGTCATGTACATGATCACATCTTTCCGATGAGATCTGGGACCCAGGGACAGGAAACCTTTGACATCTGGTCAAACACAAACACCCATCAAGGTTTATAGCGGACTGGCAATTCTCCTACAGCTGACTGTGAATGGCCAAGCTATTGTACACAGGAAGGATTCTTCACCAAAACACACGAAAACTGCCTTTCAACAAGACCACAACAAAACCTCCTGCTTGTTTGCTGATGGATTTTTTCCTTTCATTCGATACATTTCAATGACTTTCTAAATCAGAAGGAAGGAAAATCTGTTAAGCCTCCTTTAAGAACTGCACAGTTAAGGCCAAATGTCCCCTGCAGCTGTTTAAAAGGTTTTGGAGAGTCAAACAGTAAACTGCTGTTCATTTATGCACCCTGTAAATGTTGCAGTAAACTTTCTGATTAAGGGATATGTTTCCTAAAACCCCGTTAGGTGCGCGCCGCGCTAGTGTGCGGGATGCCATATAAGGAGTGGGCGTTTCAGTCTGAAAAAGCAAACCGGGATTAATCATGCGCTAATGTGCACTGTGCGCTCATGTGCGCCGCGCACATTAGCGCATGAGAAACTTGCGCGGGAAGCATAAGTGGCGCGCTGATGTACAAGCACAGGAACAGAGCCACAGTACAATGGTGAAGACACTGACCGATGGTGCAGGGATCATGGGTTCAATCCCCCACTGTGCCCAATAAAGAAGGCTGGCTGAGGCATTACCTGTTAAAGGTAATATTGCAGTCTGAGGCATATTAATTTTATTTTAATTACTGCTACTAGCAAACGCACTCTGAAAGCACTGTAACATAAGGCGCCCCATAAGGTACCCCAGAGGGCACATTTTAAAGTGCACTGTCCGCCAAGGCACCCTAGAATGTTGCTTATAGGGCGCTTTATAGGGTGCCGTATGAGGTACCGCAAGGTCACAGCACTGTTTTTGATGGCAGCACTGTGCAGTTTAAGGAATGAAAATCATAAGTAGGTGCGCTGACATGCAAGGAGGAGCAGCTGTGTAGCACAATGGTTAAGACCCCCGCCAATCAGGTTTCCAGCCAGGTCACAGCTTCGAAACTATTCTTCTTGCCTTCACAAATTCTTTGCATGTGGCTCACGATCGGGGTGATATCTCGGTTGCGGTAGCACTTGATCTTTCGGCAGCTTTCGATCTGGTCGATCACTCTCTTCTTTTAGCCCGTCTCCGCGAAGCTGGTGTTCACGGCACTGTCTTTAAATGGTTTCACTCTTTTCTTCACGCTCGGTCTGCCTCTGTACTAGCCACGTTACCCTCTCTTCTATCTTCCGCCCCCTTCCCTTTACCATGTGGGGTTCCCCAGGGTTCTGTCCTGGCCCCCCTTCTCTTTAATCTTTTCCTGGTACCCCTCACACTTGTCATTCAACAATTTGGGATCTCTGCTTTTTACTACGCCGATGACATTCTTCTTCTTCACCACACTTCCCCACTTTCTCCTGATCTGACCCCTCTTAACAACTGCCTCACTGCTGTCACCCACTGGTTAACCCAAAATTGCCTTCACCTTAATCTGGCCAAAACCACTGCTATCTGGTTCCCCTATGGCAGGGGTCACCAACCTGCGGCCCGCGAGGTCTCTTCGTGCGGCCCGCGAGGCTCTACCCTGGTGCGGCCCGCCAAGGATGCTGCTCAAAGTACCGGCAAACTCACCGACTCCTTCTTCTGCAGCCGCGGCTCCCTGCCTCTTAGGGAACCGCGGCTGTGCTTGTAAAATCATTGCGGAGCCCTTCCTGTCTTGACGGGCTCCGTGCAGCATTGTCCCGCCTCTAAAGGAAGTGGTAAACAACTTCCTTTAGAGGCGGGACAATGCTGCACGGAGCCCGTCAAGACAGAAAGGGCTCCGCGATGATTTTACAAGCACAGCCGCGGTTCCCTAAGAGGCAGGGAGCCGCGGCTGCAGAAGAAGGGAGGGAGCTGACATGGAATAATTTTCAGGTATGAGCATTGTTTTTTTTCGCGGGGGCGGGGAGAAGGGGGGTGCAGCCCGCGAGTCTACCGGTAGTCGGCTGTGCGACCCGCGGCCCTCTGGAGGTTGGTGACCCCTGCCCTATGGTCACCCCCCCTTCCTTAGCTCCATCCCTTTCCAACACTCCCATATCCTTAGTCACTACCTTTCGCTATCTTGGTGTTCTCTTTGATTCAGATCTTTCCTTTCACGCCCATATCTCACACATTACTAAAACTTCCTTTTATTTTCTGCGTCAAATCCGTGCTATCCGCCCTTTTCTTTCGTCTTCTGCCTTATCTACCCTACTTCTCTCTCTTGTTATGTCCAGGGTTGATTTTGCTAATTCTATTCTTATTGGTTTGGCCTCCTCTCATTTACACCGTCTTCAAAGAATCCAACATACCGCAGCCCGCCTTCTCTCTCACTCATCTCATTCTCACCATATAACCCCTCTTCTTATCCACTTACACTGGTTACCTGTTCCCTTCCGCTCCCAATATAAACTACTTACTTTGGTTCACAAGGCCCTCCACACTAACTCCCCATAATATCTAGCTGACTTAATCCACTTCCACACTCCCAGATATACCCCCCGCTCATTCCACCTAAACCGGCTCATCCTTCCCCCCCCTTCTGCCACTCACTTGCAATCCACCCGCTCTTCAGCTTTTTTCTTTATAGGTCCCGCACTATGGAATTCCCTCCCCTCTGCTATCCAATTAGAACCCTCCCACTCAGCATTTAAACAGCAGCTAAAAACCCACCTCTTTTCCCTAGCCTTTAACCTCCCCACGTCTCCCCCCGCTCTATAGCTCTACTCCTCTCCTCCCACCCTCTCTTGCCCTTTCCGTCTTTCCCTTTTACAAAATGTAACTTCCTTTTCTTTTACTGGCTTTGTGCCTTATTTTTTTAATGCTTTTTATGTATTGTAAACCGCTCTGATTTTATTGTGAAGGGCGGTCAATCAAATTTTATTAAACATAAACATAAGACACTGACCAATGATGCAGGAGTCATGGGTTCAATCCCCCACTGTGCCTAATGAAGAAGGCTGGCTGAGGCATTACCTGTTATAGGTAATATTGCTGTAGGGGGCATTTTATTTTTATTTTAATTAGTGCTGCCAGCAAGCACACCCTCAAAGTATTGTAACATAAGGTGCTGCATAAGGCGCCTCATAGGGTACCCCAGAGGGCACATTTTAAAGTGCACTGTCCGCCACGGCACCCTACAATGTTGCTGAAAGGGTGGCCTATAGGGCGCCATATAGGGTGCCCTATGAGGCACAGCAAGGTCATAGCACTGTGTTTGATGGCAGCACTGTGCATTTAAATGCATGGAAATCTGAAGTAGGTGCGCTGACATGCAAGGAGGAACAGCAGTGTAGCACAATGGTTAAGGCACTGACTGCTGATACAGGGGTCATGCGTTTGCTCCCCAGTGTGCCTAATAGGTAAGGCTGGCTGAGGCATCAGCTTTGCAATGTATGTATTGTTTCCTGCAGCACTTTATTTGTATTTTATTAATTGCTGCCAGCAAACACGCCCTCACGTGCCGTAACTGAAGGTGTCGCATAAGGCACCCTATAAGGCACTCCATAGGGCACATTATAAAGTGCACTGTCCGCCACGGCACCCTAAAATGTCCCCTATAGGGCACCCTATAAGTCGCTCCACAGGATAACGTATAGTGCACCTTATATGGACGGTAACCATAAGGTGCCCTATAGGGCGCCCTCTGAGGCACCTTATGGGTACAGTACGTTGAGAGTGTTTTTGCTGGCAGCAATAATGTACATTAAAAAGAGATAATGCATTGGGCAGCACTATCAAATAACCCCACTGTGGGTTTGAACCCATGACCTCTGGCTCTACAGGCAGTGAAGTAACCAGTGGGCTACAGCTCTATAGCTGCTAGCAAGCCCCTGGCTGGCTGCAGAGGGACTGCACGTCACCACACAGACAGTCTGCTGTGGTCACCAGGATAGGGTTAGCCCACCCGTACCCATGATGCACTGCACATGCAAATCAGCTGTCCACAGATGAACACAAGATGGGGTATGCACCCCCACAGCACCTCGGCCTGGTAGGGGGAACTGACCATGTGCACCCCCACAGCACCTCGGCCTGGTAGGGGGTACTGACCGTGTGTGTTACTGGCACAGAGTAGCTACACACTGTCACATTGTGCGGGTACTGTGCTCACCCTGAGGGTGCGGTGAGGCACCCAGCACCAGGTCCACAGCACCTTCCATGGCAGAAATAGGCCATGCTGCAGGTCCCCAGCAGTGCCAATGTGGGAGATAGGTAGTTTCTGCAGACACACCTTGGATATATTTGTATGTCTCAGTCAGGTGCAGCCCCTATAGACCCCTAGGAGGATTATGTACCACCACCCTCCTCCTCCAGGGGCTGAGGGTGGCAAACAGGGTCTCCCATCAACAGATCCACATTCTACCTCCCTGCAATGGTGGCAGTAGAGGGGACCATCAACCACAGTCTTGCTGGGGAACAGACACCTACAGGACAGTCAATGCAGCTCTGCACACATCCATAACACAATAGCAGACAGACATTAGGCCTGGATATCCTAAGCTGCACCCCACCACCATCTGATATTCTCCTGCAGCAAGCCTTCAGCCGCTGCACCCTGCAAGGCACTCCATCAAGACACATACCAGCTGCAAACAGTCTGCTAGGTAGTCCATAGTGCATGTCCCTGGTAGAAATGCATGCACTCAGAACTGGGATATCAGCATACACAACAAGCAGACAAGTCAGTGACTGGGCCCCAAAAGAAACCCATAAATATCACATGAGAGAAATACTATATAGCACTATGGGGGTGCCTAGCCATACCGTGGTCACTGCACAGTCAGGGTGTGAGTGATCTCCCAGCAGGACATGCTGTGGTCACCCTGTCTGTGTAGGTGGTGGCCGGGCACTACAATGTCCCAGCCATTGCCCTATGCCCTGTGCAGATGCATCCTGGCCAGGCCACCCTGTCCGGGCTATACCCATGGTACCTTGCTCCTCATTATGCACATTGGCAGGCCAATACTGGCAACAGTGCTGGCAGTGTGAGCTGTGGAGGGTGTTTGCAGCCACCATACGCTGGATAGACAGACACACACTCCCACACCTATGCCAGCATTGTGCTACTATAGAGGAGTTTAGCAGCCCTGGCCACCACACCAGTCCTAGGCACAGTACAGGCATGGATATGGTACGCAATACTGTTGGGGGTCACTCCCCAGGGTGGTAAACACTGTCAGAGACCAGACCTGAAGCACACACCGCAGACATCAGAAAGATTGTTATGATGGAGCTCAATCAGCAAACTGTGCTTAACGTAGGAATTGCTATCTGCCAGTAATCATAGCAAACGTTTGATAGCTGTGTACCATATACCCAGGTGTAGGGTGGCATTGCTAAGGTATGCAAGTGCTATTATTGGGAGATGCACGTAGGGCCCAATGTCCTGCCTCTCCAGGAGGCATTGGCTAATGGGGCCTGTGGGTGTGGGTGTGTCTGCCCCTGTTGGCTGCTGCTTTACGGCAGAGGTTCCCAACTCCAGTCCTGGTGTGCCAAACACTGTTCGGGTTTTCATGCTGTCCCTCATAAATATGCATGAGATACATCTGCATACCATGGGGGTGGTGCATAGATATGCAGCACAGGCATCTTTATTAGAGGCAGCATGGAACCTGAATGGTGTTTGGCACTCCAGGACTGCATTTGGGAGACTCTGCTCTAGGTAATGCGCCTGTTTATGGTGTCTGTGCTCGGTGGGGTAAAATATAGGCATATTAACCATGCGTATGTTCTCTGCAATAAAGGTTTGTCCTTACTATCACGGTTTAGTTGTGGGAAAAATATGTGGACTGGATTGGCAGTAGCCCCAGCTGGGCTTTGAACCTGTGACTTTCTGTTCTTGCACTCACTATCTGTGTGCACTGCACCACCGTGTTGCCACAGATATGCTGCATTCCCTGGGGAGTCCATGACTGTACATCCGACAGGGCCTGTTTGTTGCAGTGCATGGCACCCACCTGGACAGGGCTAGGCCATGGTCTGCTGTTGCCACCAGCTGCTGCCACCTCCACCACCAGTACCACTCCATCCTTAGATTGGAGACAGCATAAACCCTGAAGGATTTGTGGCCCTCCAGGACTGCATTTGGGGGAATCTTCTCTAGGTAATGTGCATGTTTCTGGTGTCTGTGCTCTGTAGGGTAAAATAGAGGTCTTTGAGCCATGTTTATGTTCTCTGCAATAAAGGTTCGTCTTTACTATCACAATATAGTTGTGGGTAAAATATGGGGACTGGATTGGCAGGACCCCCAGCTGGGGCTTGAACCTGTGACCTTCTGTCTCCAAACACACTGGTTGTGTGCACTGCACCACCGTGTTGCCACAGAGACAGTGCATTCCCTGATGATACCATGACTGTTTGTCCGGCAGGGCCTGTCTGTTGCAGTGCATTGCACCCACCTACACAGGGCTAGGCCATGGTCTGCTCTGGGCAGCTGCCACTGCCCCCTCCACCTCCAGTACCCCTGTGACACCATGCTGACATGCCCTTCTGCTGGTGGTGCTGGTGGTACGCAGTCTCAGGCCATCCTGTGTGCGGGTAGGCGGCTGCCTATGGTGCGGATTCTGGGGTAGGGGTGCCTGCATATCTGTCCGCACGTCCCCCAATCACCGCCTGCCAATGTTCTGTGCCCTTGGGGGTACCTGCTGGGTACTATCCCCTGTGACACTGTGCTAAACACTCTCGTGCCCATGTTGGGCCCTCATCAGTTTCTGTCTGGCTGCTGTTCAGTTTCACCATTCCTAAGTGCCATCTAGGCATCTGCCTAGTCCGCACTGTGCCCCAGCTGCACCACAGCATGTGCCGCCTGCAGCCCTCTGTATCCCCTGTCCCAGCATCTGTCCAGTTGCCCATTCCGACCTGCCTGCCATGCTGTTGAGAAACATGTGCATGCCATAGGTAACCTGTCCAATGGAGAGAGAAACCCTAATCAGTGCTATTTCACTGTGGGATCATTCACCTTGTATGGGGACGGAGCGTAGACCCTTCTAAAATTCATATTTATTTTTTGCGGCTTTCTTGGGAGTGTTTTTTTATGTTTCCCATTACTTTCACTATTGCCCAGCTTGATTATAATTTTTTTAAATTCTGTTGGGGTCCTTTTCAATGTTTATTTGTACTTTTGTACCGTGCACATGTATCACACTTATCACTGTTTTGTAGGTTTCCCTGGTTTTGCTGTACATTGCTGACAGAAATGGTTTCTCTTCCCTTTAAATCGGCTCTACCGCGAGGTTTTCACGCGCAGTATTTTTTTCCTTGAATTTCAGCCCCGCTAGTGTGCGGGGAGCCTCTCCCCTCCCAATCTCCACCCATTGACCCCTTCTCTCCGCCCCTGGGGAGCCTTCCTCTGCCCTCCGGGAGCCTTTCCACACCTTTATCGCACATCAGCGCGCTGCGCACATGAGCGGGCACTTTAGTGCAGCGCGCACCTGTGCGGGGCACATTTGTGCCCCGTAATGCGAAATTAGCATGCACTAAGGTACCTTAGCGCACGCTAATGTGGGCCGCGCACATTAGCGCAGTTTAGTAAACATACCCCTAAGAGTGCGATTTGATAAGACGCGCACATGTAAACAATATGTGCAGATTCTTCCCTGTGCAGGCCCCAGCTAATTTTCCAAACAAAAAGTCTGGGCCTGCTTCCATTTTAAAAATGACACCAGGGAATTTAGGCGCTTGTGTTTACATTTAGGTCCTCTTTTACTAAAACATGCAAAGGATTTGCAATGAACGTGCCAAATAAATGCGCATTAATTGCAAAGCCTCCATGTTAGCTCCATCCTGCCATCACCAATGAACGTGTGCCTTCGTGCGTGCTGGCAGACACGCTCGCTTATTAGTGTTCCCAACCGCCAATTGATTTGTGAGTTTATGAGTTTTGGAGTGTGGTTCGGAAACGTGTATACGATATTCTTTATAGACAAGAATCTATCATGTATAACGTTATTACATGGAAATCTTTTGAATTGATTCATTTGATTTTGCGATGGAAAGCTTTTCTACTTAATTTGCTATTGTCGTTGGCGATTAAATTAATTTGATGTCATTAGAGATACAATGTAGGTATAGTTGTTAATGCTTGGTAGAATTATGTTTGTACCGTTTACAGTATGAAAGGGTTACCGCTGAGAGGTACAACTGCCTTTTTAGTCACAATCGGGAATAGGCTTTAATGGACCAATTTGTATGTATGTTATGATTACAGCTGCCCTGCTGATTTGGTTTGCTCTCTTTTGTTGCTGTGGTTATAAATAATAAAAAATTATTGAACAAAATAAAATACACACATAAATTGTGACTCCACCCAAACGTCTCCCCTGAGTACTCCTGGCCTCAGTCACACACTTAGAGCATAGGTTGACCCTCACCGAGTATAGAATAAGTGACCACATACTAACATTGTGTGAACTTTTAGGCATAATCTAATTTTATAAAAGCCCTTTTTGTTAAATTTTATATTTATTAATTTTAAACAAAATAACAAGTATAACACTTGTAACAGAATTAATGAGTACGAATATCACAAAAGCAAACGTTGGAACTTATGATAAGCACTGATATGTGTTGATGCCATAAAACAATTAAACATGCATACTCGCTTAGACCACAATAAAAAAAGGGAGTGGAGAATATAAAAATCGAGGGTCAATAACAAGTAAAGATAATGAAATATAGGCTTAGGCACACCCCTAACACAATTTATACTGTGTCCACTGCCTCCTGGCCGCCCCCCTCCCATATTCATAGAGGCAAAGACCTTCTTAAGGTCTATGAAGGCACACAACTGCTTGGGAGAAAAAAAGATATATTTACCACCAAGATATGAAATATAAATTTACATGGATAGCGTAGTCGGAAACTGGCTTCTAAAGCCGTAACTTTCGGACAATAGCCAAAAAGAGACATCTATGCTCCTGTGTAGCCGGTTAACATCGGGAAATAGCCTTAGAGTCTCACCCATAAAGGGAACACTAATCATCTTAAAATACAGAGACAAAATTCTAGTAAGATCTGATTCAAAAAACAAAGCTAACCAGTAATGTTGATCTTCCTATAACCGCACATGAGGAGTCTTCCAATAAAACAGACAAATTTCCCACCGTGGTTACCTTAACCTGATCCTGCACAGGTTTTTTAACAAGCAAAACATAAACTTTAGCTAATGAAAATATAGCAGGATCTGGTATACGCAAAACCTCAGACATATTGGGCCCGATTCTGTCCCATGGGGAGGTTGGATGGGGAAGGGGCGGAGTTAGGGCAGGTGGTGAGCAGTTGCCAGCCCTGGACATATAGGTCCGATTCTAATGTCGGCCCTGTACACCCAGGGCCAGCGAATTGTGCGGGGAAGTTACTCCACCTCCGAGGTGGAATAACTTCCCTGGACTTTTTTTTTCTGTGGGCCTGGGACGCCAGATCGGGGGTCGGGCTGTGGGGAAAGCCTTTGTTGAGCCGGCAGCCGGGAGTGCGGTTTTACAATGGAGCCATGGTGCCATGGCAACCGGACGCCATGGCACCTCCGCTCCATTGTAAAGCCCTGACTGAGTTAATCAGGCTTTCTCTGGACGTGCAGGCCGGGCTGAAATGCAGTCCTGGTCTGCACATACAGGGCTTTTTGCAATTCTGATCCTGCGGTGCTAGACATGCCACGCGGGATCAGAATCGCAACCCCCCCTCTGTACGTGCAGTTCAAACCGGATGTACAGAGGAGGTCTGTACGTCTGGGATGGAATGAGCCTGATAGGGCCCAATTTTTGAAAGACATCTACACAGTTTGCAGCCCAGTAATCCCTGTAGCTGCCTTAGTTGGGGATATTCAATGGCATTTACATGATTAGCGCTATTGAATATCTCCTCCTAAGTCACCTGCGCGCCCCGATGATATCTGGTTAGGATGGGGGCATGCTGGGGGCGTTCCAGGGTGGAGTGTAGGTGGAGAATGGTACTAACCAGGCAGCAGTGATATTGGATGCTGCCAGGTTAGCTTCAGTGGCTTCCGGATTTTGCAGCGATCACCGGATATTCTATGTCGCTGCTGTGGCATTGAATATCTGGTTTAGAAGTTGGAGGGAGGGCCATATAATGACAGGGCACACAGCCCTTCCAAAAACCAGACAACTGAAAATCGGGCCCGTATTTTTAAAGGTTTCTGCAGGAGACATACTCAGTATTCTAGGAAAATTTAATATCCACAAATTTAAGCTACAAGATTTATTCTCCAATTGGTCAAGCTTTTGATGAATAATTGATTTGTCCTTAACAAGCTGATCAATCACATTTTTAGATGCATGAACTTCTTTGGTAAGTTCTTCAATTTTCTTTCAGTTACTTCCACAAATGCTTGGTACTGGCTAGAGTATTGTGCTACCACCTTTACCAGCAAGGAAACATCAGAAGCATATTTAGAAACTACAGTATGGATTCAAGTTTTACCACTAGTGACCAGATTGATTGAAGAGAAATCTCAGTGGAAGACTGCTCCGATGACACAGCCAACTTCTTTTCCTTCTCCCGCGCTGGCTCTGTTTTCGCAGCGAACCCATCCTCCACGAGACCATCGTTGTTCCCCTCCCTCATGTGGGCGAGGGTATTTGTGGCGAGGAACAGGAAGCAGGGTCCCCCACTTCTGTGACCTCCTTGTCTACTCGTGAGGACGGATGCGAGTTATTGACACCCAGACTCAGTTCCAAATCCTCCGAGCCTAGCGGGGCACCTCCAGGGCGCGGTTGTGCATCTGATGTTCCATGCTCTAGCGCCGACGCCTCCCCAACAGCGCTCGGCGCAAACGAGCCTTCATGCACAGCTTTTTCTAGTGCAAGGGCCTTCAGAAGAAGGGCTTCAATGTGCTGCTGCCCAGCTGTGACGGATAACGCCTTTGGCGGCTTGGCTTTGTTGTTCCCATGCCATTTGGGAGCAATTTAGAAAAGGTACGAAAGAGGAGGAAATCCACAAAACCGAGCTCTCCTAGGGGGCCACCATCTTGACTCTGTCCCCTATAAACCTAAATCTGTGTTTTAGGAGTGAAAATTGTTTACAAAATTATGGTTTATTTAAGACTTTGATATACTGCCCTTACAAAAGTACAGAGCAGTTTGCAAAGTTAAAATAACAGAAAAGTAATAACAGCAAAAGAAGATGATTAGTAAGATGGGACAAAATATGAAGGACAGAAAGACATGCAGACACTATCTCACAGTGCCAACTCCAAGACACTGATTTCCCAGTGCCATCAAAAAGAGATGCATATTCAATAAGGACTGGAATTTGGCATGTGCAATGACTCTCATACAGCCTTTCTGTTTCTGACCTCCTCCTGCCCCAGGTCCTCTCTGGGCTTTTCTTCTCCCTCATTATTTTTTTTTCTTTCCCTTCTTTTGGGAAAAGGAAAATTAGATTTTGCTCATGCCTTCTCTCAGAATCTCAAGGTCAAGTTACATTCAGGTACAGCAAATATTTCGCTGTCCCCGGAGGGCTTGCAATCTAATTTTTCTACCAGAGGCAATGGAGAGGAAGATGATTTGCCCCAGATCACATTGAGCAGCGGTGGGATATGATCAGAGCCGGCCCTAGGCATGTTCGGGAGTGTTTCCTGCACATAGGCCATGAGCAAGAGGGAACCAATGAATGGGTGTTGGTGTGCGGCCAGCAATGTGCTTTAGACAGTCTTTCTGCTGCCTGCTTCTGGTATTCGGTGCTCCAGCTTGGGTAAGATTTTTCCATCTGCTCGTCTTAGATTGCAATCCCTTCCAACCACTGCAAACAAATACAAAAGCTTCCTCGGTCCTTGCACACCCAGCCTCCCCCACAAACCCAAACACAGTTGAAAAGCAGTGATAAAAGGCAGACTTTCTTTCCCTGCCTGGAGCTATGCTTACTCAGATGGTTGCATACCAGATCTCCCTTTCTGCCCCCCCAAACACTCTCTGTAGTGCACCTGGTGGGGTGGGGTGGGGGGGGGGATGCTAAGGGGCAGCCTGACAGTCTGGTTGGTAAGCTTCTGGTACTGTTCCATCAGCAAGGCTTGACAGCCCTTGACTACAAAGACACATAAACTTTAACCCTTAAGTCACTTCTCTACTGTTTACCGAGCACAAGCCCACTCTGCGGTTCTGGCCAAGGTACTCTAAATAAATTTAAAAAGCAAACCCAGGTTACATTAGGAACTGAAACGCTGATGGAATTGGAGTGTTGCTGTGAAGGAAATACTCTCCGAAAGTAGCCAATTATTACTGAACGCAATTTTGTCGTCGGGTACCTGAGGGAGCGGAAACAGGAAGAGCACGCGGCGCCGGAAGTTATGGTAAGGACTGCGTCACTGTTTAAAAGTAGAAATAATTGCCACCGCTGCAGGAACCAGAGAAGGGCAACTTCGGTGGCAATGGGAACAGAGGCAGCAGGAACGAGCCTCACAGCCTAGCATCAGCCCTGACTAGAGGAGAAAAAAAATGACAATTGGACAGGAAGCTGTTAGTGTAGCTGGGTTTAAAAAAGGTTTGGAAAAATTCCTGGAGGAAAGGTCCATAAACCATTATTAAAGGGGACCCTGGAAATCCACTGCTTACCCCGGGACAAGCATTGTGGAACCTATGTGCCTTTTTGGGAACCTGCCAGGTACTTGTGAGCTGGATTGGCTACTGTTGGAAACAGGATCCTGGGCTTGATGAACCTTGGTCCGATCCAGTATGGTGAATCTTATGTTTTTAATCAAGTTAAGAGGACAGAGAGAGCAAAGCAGCACTAGAAACTGAGACTGATTAGAAAAATAAAATTACCAGACAGAAAAAGTAGAAAACATAATTTTATTTTTAATTTAGTGACTGGAGTATGTCAGTTTTTATAATTTAATGCATGTGCTATATTTTATGCCTCTCTTTCTGATTGTCTAGTGTTGCACTGCATACAGAGTCTGACTTCTTGGAGTTTTCATTTAATTTTCTACGAATACTACTACTATTTATCATTTGTATAGCGTTACAAAGCATACGTATTGCTGTACAGAGACATGTAAGAGCTAGTCCCTACTCATAAGAGCTTACAATCTAGTCAAGACCTGTATATTTCTACTTTTAGTTTGTGGTCACTTATTCTGTACTTAGTGAGGGTCCACCTATGTTCTAAGTGTGTGATCGAGGCCAGATATTCTGTTAGCAGGGAGTGTTTATCTTGGGATCTATTTGTTCCTTGCATGGAGACAACCGTAGGGCGCTGGAGGGGGTAGTTGGCATATGGATTGTCTTTGAGATTTGTAGTTTTGTGTTCCTGGTGCTGCCCGTCTGAAATCTAAAACATTTTGTCAGTTCAGATTCAAGGAAATCTCAGATTTTAAGGGAACATCTCAGTTTAATTTTGTTTTGCAGCCTGATGGCTTCAGAGTTGCTGATTTCTGAAGTTTGCCAGCTTTGACACAGTCTAATCCAGCCTGGGAACCAGGATCATGAATTCACAGATGCCATTTTCTCATTGTATATCTTCCCTCCTTGTCATTAATGTAGTCATAGCACTGAGCAAATAAATCTGGTATGCACATTTTAAGGGATATGAGGCCAGTGGATAAGCAAATAATTATGTGAATAAAGCCCCACATTTGGAGGTTCTTTTGCTAAAGGTTAACAAGCATTAACGAAATTAACATGCGCCAAGTGCTATCATACCTATAGAAATAAAAGGGTTGTGGGCACTTCTCGCACATTAATGAAGTTAATGCATGTTTAAACCTTTAGTAACAGGGCTCCTTAGTCTAGGCCAGTGGTTCTCAACCCAGTCCTCTGGGATGCCCAGGCCTGTCAGGTTTTCAGGACATCCACAATAAATATGCATGAGATAGATCTACATACAATGGAAGCAGTGCATGCAGATCTATCTCATGCATATTCATTGTGGATATCCTGAAAATCCGACTGGCCTGGGGGTTCCAGAGGACTGGGTTGAGAACCACTGGTCTAGGCGTATGGCTCTGCATCACCCTTGAGCTGCCCCTGGATATGAACCAGGCTTCGTAGCTGCTGAATCTTAAACATAAACCACAGTTTCTCAATAAGAATCACATCAAAGCAGCATACACAATATCATCAGTAACAAAATGTACGATACGGCAAATAAAAATAGAAGCAGATCTTCTGTGTTTGCCCCATGCTTTCTTGAATTCAGACACAGTCCTTGTCTCTACTACCTCCACTGGGAGACTATTCTATGCATCTACCCTCACTTGGGGGCTTGTTTACAAAGCCGCCGTAGCGGCTTCCGCCCGATATCGGAGCCGCAGCCCCATTGAATTCAATGGGGCTGTGGCTCCGATATCGGGCGGAATCCACTGCCGTGGCTTTGTAAACAAGCCCCTTGGTTTGCAGTTTGTAGTGATGTGAGGGCTTGTGTGCATCAGTGATGCTGAGAGCTAAGCTATTGGTAGGTTAACTACTGGCAGGGTCTCCCAAAATGGACAGGTCTCAGCTGAGGTGCCAAACCAAGATGAACCACCCATCTGGGCAGCAGCAGAACCGGAAAGTGTTGGCGGTGGAGGATCACATTTCTAGGACAACGGCAACAACATTAGAATTACCCGCTTGGAAGAAAGCCAGGCAATCTACTTTCGTATCTTGCCATGAAACCCAATGGATAGTCACAACAAAACAAATTGTTTCAGATCATCTTCGCTTTCAGCCAGTAATGTGGTATCATCAGCATAGCAAAAGTTGTTGATGAGTCTTTCATCAATCTTCACACCTCAGTTGTCTTCATACAGTCCTGCTTCGCTGATGATTTGTTCTGCATATAAATTAAGCAGGTAGGGGGAAAGTATGCAGCCTTGTACACCTTTGCTGATTTTAAACCATTGTGTTTCTACTTGTCCGTTCAAACTGTTGCTTCTTGATCAATTGTGCAAGAGAACAATCAGGTGTTCTGGTTTACCCATGCTTCTTAATGTGGCCCAGAGTTTCTCATGGTTTACACAGTTAAAAACCTTGCTATAGTCGATAAAGCACAAATAGATATCCTTTAGGTATTGTTTTGTCTTTTCAAGAATCCATCTCACATCCGCAATGATGTTTCTCGTTCCTCGCCCTTTCCTGAACCCGACGTGCACTTCAGGCAGTTCTTGTTCCAGGTATGATTGTAGTCTATGCTGAATAATTTTGAGTAGAATCTTGCTGACATGTGGGATCAGAGCAATTGTGCGATACTTTCCACAACCAGCCGGATTACCTTTCTTCAGTATTTGTATAAACACAGATCTTTTCCAGTCAGTTGGCAATGATGTTGTCTTCCAAATTTCCTGGCAGAGCCTGGTAAGTATGCTAACAGCTGCATCCGAGTGATATAGTACTTCAATGGGAATACCATCAATGCCTGGTGCTTTGTTCTTTCAATACAGCGTTGACTTCTTCTTTCATCACCAATGGCTCCTGATCATAAGGGAAAGGTTGAAACGACTGTTGGTCCACTTGATCCTTATGGTATAATGACTTTCCACCTTTTCTTGAACTTCTTAGCATCATTCACATGGATCCTTGAGCATCTTGAAACATTCCAATTTGAGGCTGGAATTTTTTCTTTAACTCTCGTAGCTTTAGGAAAGCTGATCGTGTTCTTCCTCTAATAGTTTCTGCTTCTATTTCCTTGCATGCATCATTTAGTACTTCTCCTTGTCTTGTCTTGCTGCACATTGGAAATCTCTGTTGAGTTCTGCGATTGCTTCTCTTTCTCTTTTGGCTTTAGCTTCTCTGCGTTTCTGGGCAATTTTCAGAGTTTATTCTGTCATCCATTTTGGCCATTTTTGCTTTTTTACCTTTGGTAGAGACTTCTCACTTTCTTCCAACAGCACCTTCTTGATGTCATCCCATAACTCTTCTGGAGCTCTGTCATTTGTATCTAAAGCAGCAAATCAATTTTGTGGGTAGACTTTAAATTCTGGTGGTATATTCTCAAGGTCATATTTTGCTACATTCATGAGTGGCTTGCTCTTTTTCAACTTTAACTTGAGTTTGCATACTAGTAGTTGGTGATCTGTACCATAGTCAGCTCCAGGTTTTGTCTTTGTTGGTATTATAGAGCTTTTCCATTGTTGACTTCCACAGATGTAGCAATTTGAGTTTTGTATAATCTACTGGGTGAAGTCCAAGTGTACAGTCGCAACTTGTGTTGCTGGAAGAAGATGTTTGAGATGAATAGTTCATTTGTCTTGCAGAATTCTAGCAGTCTTTCTCCAGCTTCTTTTTTGTTGCCAAGTCCATATTTTCCAACTACTTTGCCTTCTTCTTTGTTGCCAACCTTTGCATTCGAGCCCCCCATGACTATCAGGATATCCTGTTTGCATGGTCTGCCAATTTCAGCTTGTACGTGTTCATAGAACTCATGCACTTCATCCTCTTCTGCAGCTGTTGTTGGGGCATATACTTGAATTATAGTTTTGTTGATGGGCATTCCTTATAGATGAATAGAAATTAAGCGTTCACTGATTGCATTGTATTTCATTACAGTTTTTGCAAGCTTCTTCTTGATTATAAATGCAACACGATTTCTTCTCTGTCTTTCATTTCCAGCATAGTAGACCATGTGATCATCAGATGTAAAATGCCCGATGCCAGTCCATTTCAGTCCGCTGACACCCAACAGATTGAGTTGTACACGTTCCATTTCATTCTTGATCATCTCTGACTTCCCTTGGTTCATGCTTTGTACATTCCATGTCCCAATATATAAGACATCTTTGCAGCTTCTGACTCTCATTTCATGCGCAGCTACATCAGCAGTCAGACGTCCCGAGGGCTTTGATCCAACCACATCATAAATGCTGGCTTTACTCTGAATAGTCTTTAGCTCCTCCCCAGTAGCCAATTGAGTGCCTTCTGACCTGGGGGGGGGGGGGAAGGGGGTCTCATCTTCCAGCACTATAGTTTAGCTAGATCTCTCCTCATTCTTGAAGACTGTTCAATAATTTGGCAGCTGAGATTTAATGCTAAAAACTACAGTGTCATGCATTTGAGCTGCAAAAATCCAAGGCAGCAGTACAGTATAGGGGTTGAAGTACTTCTGTCTATGAAAGAAGAGTGGGACCTGGGCATGATTGTTTCTAATGATAAAGACAAACACATAAAATTCCAAAAACTTCCTGTTAGCTAAGCTCTTGAAGTAGCAGGTGAATGAAAATGTTAAACTGGGGTCGGCGTTAAATTGTCAGCTTTAGCAAACGCATGCAAGATAGCAGATGGGGGAGCACACCCTATCGTACTTAATATATGACCACTGAAGCCTAATTTGTAATTGATGTTCCTTCGCCTACATATGCATACACAAGGGGCCAGTTTATCATGCATGCAAGGACCTTATTGCATAACACACTCTCTGCATGCATGCTGAATGATCTTAATATGAACGCTAGACTTTAGTGAATTTAGGAATATTTATTGCTCCCGAGAACCTGCTTGCAAATCTCTGAGTTATAAGTGCAATCTAATAGTTAAAGCACTGATGAAGGTTCAAAGTCTCCTTGCAATCCTATTTGGATAAAAGATGTTCCATCAGTATAAGGATAAATATTCAGAAGCACCTTTCCAGATAGAAGCATCTGCTATCTCAGGCCGGATGGACTGGGATTTCTAGTCCTATAGGCACTCCTTGTGGTCTTGGGCAAGCCACTTAACCCTCCATTGCCCATGTTCCCTGTAAGTATTAGCGTATGTGTCTCATATCCCCTCGTGTTAAATGTATCCCCCAATTGACCGCTTTGACCCGGTGAAAAGCGGGATATAAATACAGCTAAATAAATAAAATAAATAAATAAAATAAATAAATCTGGATAGATGCCATCGGCCGGGGCTATCCAACAATAACAGCGGCACTATCCAGATAGAGCCGCTAAGTATCTTACAGACTGCCTTGGAACTATCCGGATAGTGTTGGTATAGTATTTGGGCGGAGCAAAGAATTAGCTGGATAGCGGTGATATTCTGTGGCTAACGGCAGCGAAAACCACCATCTGCCAGTCACTGCATTATCCAGATATTTAGCGCCAGCCAATATCAGTATACCAGTGCTGAATATCCAGATTTTTTTGACTTCCATGGCTGGCATGTAAAAAATGGAGCTGACCGTGATGACTATATATTGGCCCACCAGAGCGTTGTTCTGTCCTCCTCATGGGTATTTCTGAAAGGTCTTGGACATACAATGCGGAATCAAAATATGAAACCATTAACTGAACAAGACATGAGGAGTACCAAGGGCCAGCTTTAATTTTGCTTGACCGAGTAGATGGGAAGTTTTAGTTCTGGAGCTTTATATGTCTGTACATGGAAGGCCACACAGAAGAAGCAGACAAAGAAGAAAGCCTTGGAGGACAAAACTTTATTGATTGGTCAGCCCAACACGTGTTTCGGCCACTGAGGGTTTCTTCTTTGCCTGCTTCTTCTGTGTGCTCTTTGACTGCAGGTGGGGTGTTTTCCTTGTTCCTGTACATGGAAGGCCTTCAGCTATACTTTCTCCCGTCATTTTGGGGCTTCACAATAGACAATGACAATGACTGCACTGAACTTCAACCATATACATTAAAATTGCATTTTCAAAAGCATGACTTCTTACTTTTTTTAACCACAAACTAATAGCTAGAAGAAAAAGATAAATACAAAGGAAATAAGGGTTGCTGGATGGTTCAGTTGGCCATGTACAAGGACACTGGTTCAAGCCTCAAGGTGGGTCTTCTGCTCCCTGGGTTGGCTGAGTCTGGGAATCCTGCAAAGGGAATGTTCACAGCTGTCAAGGAAGGGAGGTCATGATCTTTGCTTAAGGGTAACACCTAGTTGTTGGATTCAGGACCCACAGTTTCAGGGTCCTGGAAGGAGCTCTGGTGGATGGACCATAGTCTAGACCTGCTACACAGTGCATTGTGAGAGGAGGAGATGTCAAATAAGGTTGCTGTGAATGAAAGCTCATGGTGCTAGATCTCAGTCCCGATTCAGATCAAACTGAAAGTACAAGCCCCAGAGGAAACTACTGGGTCATAAAAAAATTATGGTTGCATTCTAGAATTCTATGTTGGAGTAATCCCATGGTTAGGCCAGGATTTTGTAATGGGCAAATATAGGACATCCTTCAACAAAATAGGATGATAAATTAGAGGGGAGAGGCAAAGAAAGGAGGGGGCTGTAAAATCAGCCTGGATTCCCCTTATGATTTCTCATTCTTGGGCACAGGAAGACCATCAACACACGATAGATATTATGAGATTCACCTTCTTAAATATCAAACAGCAACCTGCTACATGATAACTTAAGTTGGCCCCTTTTTCTTATGGGCTGCCAGTGTTCAGTAGTGGACAGCAAAAGCTGCCATTCTCCTATTCACTGCTCCCTAACCCACCTTGAGCAAGTTAATCTGCTTCTTTGCATTAAGCTTGAACTTAGGCTCTATTATATAGGAACATTAGCACCATATATGCTGTCTTCCACAATTAATAGTGATTTGCTGGGCACTGTTGGATTTATTGCATAAAACAAAAGGGAAAATTCTCAATTCCATCTGGTTCTTTTGCTTATAGGGAAGAAAAGAATTCATCCTCCACCAGCCAACAGTAAAGGTGAAGTCCCTGCTGTAGCATCCAGGTGGGAAGGTATGAAAGAGGTTTTTGGACTGCATTGAATACATGCAGGTTGTGCTTTCGTTTTGAAACAAAATTGGCAATAGTGCACCTTATTGAGCAATAGGGCATGCTATTGAAAAAAAATACGAAGACGAAAAAATGAAAACAAAACAGTCAAATGCCAGACTTCAAGGAAGAAAAACGTTCATTTTTTCTAAGGCTCCTTAATAAATCTGAGACATGAGCCTGGTTGCTGAAAAAGCCTAATGTAGATCTCCAGCTTGCAAGGCCTGAAGACTAAATTGCCCCTTCCACACCTGAAGCTGCAAATTTTATATTCATTGCTGATTCTGGTTTAATGTTGTTTCTGACTTTATTCTACTGTATTATATTTTGAAGATGAGGATTAAACCTCCAGTCACATGGGGCCATGTGACAGGATGTAAGTTCTTTCTTTCAGGAACAAATCAAGAAGGATCTATGTTCAGCTCGGAGATCAGACTCTCTGCTTGGATCTTCAGACATCACCAGGGCACTGATTCACCTGGGAATTCTTGTATACCTTTCCTTACCATGTGCCACTACAAGAAAGCTTTGCCTGGAAAACAGAGGCAGAAGTCTAAGCATGTAAAAAGGGACAGGGTCATTTTAACTTTACATCCCCCAAAATGACATCCTTGCATCGAAGCTATCTTAAAATGGGCACTAGGGCGTATTTTTATAAAGAGGCTTCCAATTTTAGGGCCAACAGGGCATGCAAATGCTGGTATTTTAGTCATCTATGCGCGTAAGTGGTCTCTTACAAACTATCGACCGGTGTAAAAGTGCACTTGTTTGCATGCTGCGCACTTTCACAGTGGGCCCGCACACGAGCCAAGTTTAGGTAGAGCTTGGGTGCTATGAGCAACTACACGCAGTGAATATGAAATAGCATCGTTTATGTGCAAACTGGAAAACTGCAGAAGCGTTCCTCTACAGCAGCTCTAGGGTACGATTTCTGCCACATATGCGTTTTATCAAGACAAGTAGAGGGGGATATTCAGCTGTGGCAGCGGCTAGCCATCGTCGCTGAATTTTGAACCCAGATATTCAATGCCGGGGTCATATCCGACCACTGCCAATGAACATCTGGATTGGCTGAATAGCATCTTAGTTAAGTGGCGAGTGGCGATATTCAGCCGCTGGCTGGTTAGCTAAAGCTGTGAAAGTCTTTCAGTTGCCTAACTTTCATTGCTTTGGGACAGGGGCTGAGGAATGCCTCTCCGATTGGGGGAGGGGCCAAGCTGCACCTTAACTCCACCCAAAGCTCCATCCCTCGCCCCTCCTGTTCTGCCCACAGGTATCCCATTGCCCGCAGGCAGAAGAGAAGGGAATGGCAGCGATCAGGGCAAAGACTCCTGTCTGCCTGAGGGTTGATCTCCCATGGTGGCCTTCTACCCTGCCCCTGGGCTTCTGACCTCCTGTTGGTAGACAGGAGTCTGCCACGATCATGGATGCTGAGCAGATTTTGTTAGGGCCAGGGCCTGTGTGGCCCTTCCTGTTCTGACGCCTTTGTTGGTTCTCCCCGGGTACCATTTCCACTCCGTCCCTGGAATGCCCCAAAGCCGGCTAGCGTCAGGGTGCTTAGGGGCCAAAACTTGGCATATTCTGCAGCACTAACGCATTAGTGTTGCTGAATATCACAGGCTGAGTTACAAAGTAAATGCATAGATTTTTATTTATTTTATTTATTTAACAGTATTTCTAAACCGCCTTATCTTAATAATCAAGGTGGTATCACAGCAAGCAATCAGGTAAAGTGGGTGTGTTATACATGCAGTGAGGGTGAAACTTAGTTGTGTGAGGGCTGTGTTGGGTGCTTGATTTGTTTTGAGCTATGTACAAAGTGGGCTATTTACAATGTACACCTATGTGCCACTCCCGGGCTGAAACCAAGGCGTGCAGTTGCTCTTTTGCTGCGATTTTGGACGCTGTTGTGCTGGTGTTATACAAAGACACGTAAGAACCTTGGCCCTCATGCTATAACCTGGGTTGTGGGGCTATACGTCCCGCCAGGATGTGCAGCCCTGCAATCTGTCTAAACCCTATTTCCCCACCGGCTCTCCATATATGTTCTGTGCTTCAGGACGGGAGAGCCAGTGGGGGGACGGAGGGGGCAGGATCAGGGACAGAGTGGGGACGGGCCGCCCGACAGCACATACAGGGCCGATTCAGGTCACGGCCCTGAATATGCTGCTGGGCTGTACTGCTTATACCACCTCAGAGGTGGTATAAGCAATTTTTTTCAGTGAATCGGTGCATGGCAGCCACCACCGGGGCTGGGACTGAGTACAGGGGGGGGGGCCCTGCCACCCGATCCAGGCTGCGGGAGGCCAGACATGGGTTAAGCAACAGGGATCTTGGGGTCCGAAGCCGTTGCAGTCTGGGGCACCTGCGGGGAGGACATCCCCGCAGGCCAGAGGGTCACACCAGGCCATCCTCGGGCCAAATTCTGGCACAGACCAGAATCGGGTCCTAACAGCCCCGTCTTCAGCGGGGGCATCCAGATGGTCTGGACATTCCGCTTCCAGAATCAGGCTCCACGTGTCTTTATGAAATAGGCTTAAAATGGGCACTACTTTGTCTTGGGACCTAGGTGACCTATTATAAAATCAGGAGAGCATTTCAAAATGTTTTAGCCCGTTAGCAGTCCTGTTAATTGGCTAAAACATGGTCACCATAATATTCAGTGACACTAACCAGTTAGTGCAGCTAAATATCCCCACAGACCGCTGAACAAATATCTGCTTAAAATCAGGACGATCTGTTGGAGTTGCAGGGGTGTGACAGTGATTGCCCACTTAGTGGTGATATTTTCTGCAAACTTGATAACTTCAGAGGTTAAAGTTAGGACAGGTGAATGTCTATCCTGCTTAGCTGCTGAATATCAACACTAACCAGATGCCAGTGTCTGAATAGCTGGATATTCAGCGACAGAAGCCAGATAGATCCCATCACTGAATATCTGGTTTAAATTAAAGCGGCATTTTATTTTACCTAGTCACCACCGCTGGATACGCCCCCTTACAGGGTCATTCTAAAAGCTTTAGTTGTGGTTTGGACGTCTGCAGATATGCCCATGGATGTCAAAATCACAGACATGTCTCCGTAACCTTTCCACAAATGCCACACAGACATCTCCAGTAGGCATTCAAGTAGGCAAGGGGGTGGGGGGTGTGGAGGAGGTATGTCTGGGGAGGGGCAATGGACATACAAAACCCATTCAATCCCAGAAGCAGCGGTGCCATCTGCAGGTACAAGCATGTTCATTCCTGCTCCAGGCACAAATAGGTACCAGGAAAGTGCTTGTCTTCACCTTAAAACAGCCTGAGAGTGTAGAGAAGATGGACAATTAAGCGGCCACACTGGGATTTGAACCCTGGCCACCCAGTCCTTAAGCCACGACTCTAACCATGATGCTATTAGACCTTTTGGTTCTGAAATACTCTCCCAGGAGCGTCTATATAGACATTTGATAACACGTGCTTGCCGGGCAGGTCCACATTTCTGGAATGGTGCCTGAACCTGCACGCGCCTGCCTTTCTTTTCAGACATTCTGGCTTTGATGTCCTACATTGCACTTGGACGTCCCATTTGGAATGTGCCTCTTAGCTTCTATCTGGCTTGGTAAAAGAAGAATATAAAAACATAGGGCGGCGGCGGCTAGCCATCACCGTTGAACTAAAAACCTGGATAGACAACCTGGATAGCCAATCAGACAATGACAACATTCAGCCGCTGCCTGTTAGCTTCTGTGGTGGAACTTAGACCACCCTGTAAGGCGCCGAACTTTCGCAGCATAAGGATATGTGGACAGCAGCCGTCCAGAAAGCCCTGATGCATGCCAGCTAGCATTGGGGCATTGAGCAGCAGCACCCATGGATATCCGGGGGCACTAACCACGTTACCATGATTAACGCAGTTAGCAGGTCTACTAACCGCTCTGAATACCGGGCACATAAATTCTGTCATCTCAGAGTTATATATTGCCATGCATCTTGATTATAATTTCCTTTTTCTTAGTCTTAAGCTGTTTCATGAACTTTTTAAAGTGAAAATAGGAATGATTTAATGACCTATGTATCATACATTACCGTCTCAACTTTACTGATAACTGTAGTGTAGCGGTAGAAATATGCTAATGATTTCCCTCCTCACCTTTTTAAGGTGACCCAATGAAGAACGATATATCTACAGTCAGCTTAAGCCCCAAGATAAAGAAAATGTCTTCCTTCACTTCAGAACAGGCGTATGAAGACAAATAGAAGAACTGGATGACTCTTATTCAATTGCCCCATGGTTGAAATCTAAAACTGATTGCTAACAATTTCAAAGGCCATTGAAGATGTGGCTGGTTACATGGGATGTACTGTTTTGATGTCAGCTCATAGAAAGTTTAGTATGTTTTTATCATTTATTTGATGTAATTGATATTTTTTATTTTAGTGTTATGTTTGTGTGGTTTTATGATTGTTTATGTATTTGTAATCTGCTAGGTACACTCTGCTGAGTGAAAGGGCAGAATAAAAATATTTAAATTAAAATAAATTATTAAAGGTTGCCTGTTACAAACAAAAAGTAAAATACAGTTTAGAAAATGGAATTTAGGGATTATGATTTTAAAAAACCTGTCTTAAGGGTAAAATGTTGTTCTGCTTCCTACATCTTTTATAATTACCTCTGCACGTGGCATGGTAGGAGTGCGCATGGAACAAAAATTTTTGGTTCATTTTCAGAGTATTTTGAGAATTTTTGGCTAATTTTCAGACATTGTTTTCAGTTCATTTTAGAAATTAATGTGCATAAAAGTTGATGAAGGCCCAGAAGGTTTTTTTTAAGTTCATAAATAACTTCATGAGCATTAATTTGGATTTAGTGAGAATCTTGTAAAATATTCCAAAACAAAACTGAAAATCAAATGTACCTCCCTTTGGCACACATATGCAACACTTCAGCAAACTGTACATGGTAAAGAAAAAGGAAGAAGGTGATGAAGACCCAAGGAAATAAATTCAGGAGTAAGTACACTATTAAGGAATGGGTGGAGGATACATGGAACGCCGTTCCAGAGACGACAACTGAAGCACAACCAGAAATAGTATTCAAAAAGATCTGGGATAAACACTGGCATGGACTACTTAACTCTGCACTGTACAGACAGACTCTTCTCCATCTCACGCTGTCCTGCACTGTAGAGATGAAAGAATCACACAGCGCTCTGCTCCATCTCTCATTGCCTTGCACTGCACAGCAGGAGATGGGGCAGAGAATTTTGTGACTTTTTCCTATGTAATGTAATGTAATGTAATGTACAGACCATCATTATAGCATTTAGAAAAATGACTGTTGTAGTTTTAATTTGATTGCATGAGACTTAAGGGCCCGTTTACTAAAGTGCGCTATGTAGTTAACACACAATTTGGTGCACATGAACTGCATTCTCAGGCACGGTAACAGTTATCAAGTGGGTTTAACAGTTAAATGATACTGATTTTCATGTTGCCAATCATGCATTGGGGTGCCGAATGGGCAGGTTAGGGGCAGAGAGTGGGCGTGGAGAGCACTTTGACGTTACCATTTGTGGAGGGGTCACCTAACACCACTTCCATAGCTGGAGATAAGTGCTGCAGTAATATTTCCATGCGTTAGGTGTTAACTGTCAGAAACATGCTGGTCACACTCTGACAGTTATTGAGGAGCCCTTGCACTTCACCTTCCTACTGAATGCATGTGAAGTGCAAAACCTAACGCACTTTAGCAAAGGCGTCCTTATTTTGGTGTTTTGCTGAATTACAGAGTAACATAGCAAATGACAACACATAAAGGCTGCTATGTCCCGTTCTGTGTGCCCGGTAAAATGTTTAGGGTTGTTAACTGTTATTCTGTGCAGGTTATCCCTCTCCCCCCCCCCCCCCATGCCTTCTCTGAAGGCAAATTTTTAATTTTTGCTTGAGGGGTAATCTGCCAGCTATTAGTGGGTATAATGGAAAACAATCTATGCAGATTAAATGGTTTCTTGAAATTTTCCTGGTCTTCGGTTTCCCTTGGTATTGAATTACGCTTTCCATGGACACTCAGTTAGCAATCAGGAATAACTGACAGCACACCAACACATTTTTCGGGCGGTAGAGCAGGCCCAAATTAGCAGCTTGTGCCTCATTGAAATTAGGCACGTGGCCCTTATTTAAGCCATTGTTTTATTAATGGATGGCTTTCATTTCCCTTTCTATTTGCAGTCCGTCATCTGGCAGCCTGGATCTTATCTCTAACAGGTGGCACAAAGAGCCAGCTCAGAGCTGAGAGAGCACAGGGCGTGAACACAGCCCTAACTCCTGACTGCACCTGGGAGCCCGGCAGGCTTTACCCAGACACAGATAAGCTTATGTTACATATCAGCCTGGTGTATTTGCTAACATTCGGGAAGCTGGAACAGACTGTTCCATCATTCGCTGTCACAATATCCTTTATGAGATATGAAACCTGCAGCATCATCTGTGACTCATAGGTTCTGTCTAACTCGTTACTGTGCCTTTACATAGTAACATCGTGGATGATGGCAGATAAAGACCGATCGGCCCATTCAGACTGTCCAGCTGACCGCCTCTCTGGTTCTACACTGTGCTAGGTAGTCGAGCATATATGTTCCCATCGTCCTCTGTGATTCTTATAATATGAACACTTAATCTAACACCCAGAATCCATTTTATTTCTTCCTACCAAGCTCCGTATTAATCCAAAAAGCTTCCAAAATTGGTGAGGTTGTTATCTGAAGCATCTGACCATCCCATACTTGTTGACACAGCAGAAACATAGCAGATGAAGTTGCCACCAGACAGGGACCTCTAGACCAGTGTTTCCCAACCCAGTCCTACGGGGCACACCGGCCAGTCAGGTTTTCGGGATATCCCTAATGACTATGCATGAGATATATATGCATTAGAGATATCCTGCCAACCTGACTGGTTTGTGGCCCTCCAGGGCTGGATTTGGAGACCCCTGCCTTACACCTCTGTCATTTAAGATTGTGAGTGGGCAAGGTGCAGATGTCCTAGACATCGAAAGGGTATATAGAATGTGACACATTCCTCCTCAATTCTCACCACCACCAAAATATTGTCTATTAGACAACCTTTTGGTGGTGGTGAGAATCGAGGAGGAATGTGTCACATTCTATATACCCTTTCGATGTCTAGGACATCTGCACCTTGCCCACACACAATCTTAAATGACAGAGGTGTAAGGCAGGGGTCTCCAAATCCAGCCCTGGAGGGCCACAAACCAGTCAGGTTGGCAGGATATCTCTAATGCATATATATCTCATGCATAGTCATTAGGGATATCCCGAAAACCTGACTGGCCGGTGTGCCCCGTAGGACTGGGTTGGGAAACACTGCTCTAGACCACCCAGTCTGCCTATTGTGCTATCCCAAATCTTACTTGAACGGTGTCCTTTCCCTCTGTCACGAAGGCCCCTTTGAGAGTACTTTTAGAAACTTCCATGGGGTTAACGCATGTAAGCACATATGTATCGGAGGCCTAGTTTATAAAGGAAGGTACGTGAGTATTTTACGTTATAAAATAGGGACATAAGTGGTGGGAAAACACACGTCAAACCAGTCATGAGCGTTTATACCCGTCCTGTGGCAGATGCAAGTGTCTGCATCTAGATTTTGCAAGAATTCACATAGGTTAGTATGTGCCACCTTGGTTATATTAGTTTATAATCTACACATGTAAATCTGCCCTCCGCCGATGCTCTGCCCTGCCCCAATTCTTCCCTGTGCACGTCGACCTTGAAAAACTGCACAATCGGTCTGGCGCTATCTGGAGAGCGATGGGGCGTTTAATCCAGTTACTAGGGAATATTCAGTCCATGGAGTTTATGCGGATTGCAGGTCTATATGTCTTTAGATTTGTTACTGTTTCTCTGTATGGCCCTCTTTTGAAATGCCTCTGACTTCTCAGTGTTATTTTTTTGTAAATGTAGTCTCCAAAAGTGAACAGAGTATTCAAGGTAGAGGGTATCATCAGAGATCTATAGAATGGTAATGTTACTTTGCTATTTCTACTAACCCCTCAAAAAAGCCCTGCCTGTAACTACAAATTAGTCATGTCATCTCCACTAGTGAATGTTCTGAAGAAGGTGCAAATATGTGCATGTATTCTATGCATGGTCCTACGTTTGCATATTTTATAAAATACATATGTAAATCACAGCTCTGTCCCAGCGCCACCTTACCTCTGCCCTCCACAATGCCTACAGACTGTGTGTGTAGAAGTCCTCACATTTTTGTTGGTGCTCATTTTAAAAACTAAAAAGAAGAGGCCTGGAACTCTGAAAACAGACATACACACACAAAAAAAGGGGGGGGGGGGATCCAAAATGTACAAAAAACACCATGGGGTATGTTTACTAAACTGCGGTAATGTTACCCGCGTTAGGTTCCGTGGTAATGGTACAGATGCCCATATAAAGGCATGGGCGGTGCATCGTTACAGCAAGCTGTAACGGCTAACGCACGTTACAAGGCACCCTAGACTAACGCGTGTTACAAGGCGCCTTATAAGGCACATTACAAGGCGCCTTGTAATGCGCCTTATAAGGTGCCCAGTAAGGTGCCTTATAAAGTGTCTTGTTAGGTGCCTTATAAGGTGCCTTGTTGGGTGCCTTCTAAGGTGCCTTGTTTGGTGCCTTCTAAGGTGCCATCTAAGGTGTCTTGTTAGGTGCCTTCTAAGGTGCCCCATAAGGTGCCTTCTTAGGTGCCTTATAAGGTGCCTTTTAAGATGCCCCATAAGGTGCTTTGTAAGGCACCCTATAGAGCACCTTAGGCTAAGCGCCGTATTAGGCACCCCTGGACAAGACACCGTAGAAGGCACCCTGAGTTACGGAACCATAGGCTAAGGTGGCCTAACAAGGTTACGGTGCCCTAGGTCAGGATGACATGCATGACCTGTGAGGCATAGAGACAGATGTAGCCCTAACACTAGATAGAGCACCGAGGAAAGGCAATGAACAGGTGAGTGAAGGAGGGAGAGCTGGGAGCTTCTGGACCTGCCATATCTGTGGGCATCCCATGTGGCTGCCAGTACTGTTGACAAGCATAGTGGGGGCAACTGTACCACAGCACAGGGTGTTGGCAATGTAAAGTACTGGAAAGACAATGGGTGGCAGACAATGGGAATATGTGTCCCCCAGTGGAGGCGGAGGTGGCAGGATAGTTACAATGATGGGTGGACAGAGGAGTGGTGGTGCCATGCAGATCAGGCGCAGGCGAGGCAAGCACAAAGAGGTGCAATGCAGGAAAGGGTAGCAGTGCAGGACATGGGGTGACAGCCTGCACAGGCAGACAGGACTCTTCACAGCTGACAGATGCAGATAGACGGGCTGAAGGAATGTTGGCAACTGTGGCGAGGGTGTTATGGGCTGGCAGCACAGCTCTGCAAAAATATGACTGCTACAGGCATGCAAACTATTTGAGTAGGACAGGCATGAAAGGAGGGAACAATGAGGAATGGAACCCATGAACACTGCTGAGAATAGCATTATACTAACCAGTAGGCTATACCTCCATGGTGTATCTCACAGCAATGGCTGGGTACAGAAGGACTGCAGGTCACCACACAAACTGTCTGCTCTGAGTGCCAGGATAGGGTAACCTCATCAGTACCCATGATGCAATGCACATGCTGAATAGCTGTCTACAGCTGATCACCAAATGGGGTCTGCACCTCTCTAGTACCTCAGCTTGGAAAGACGAACTGACAGTGCGTGATACTCTCACAGAGTAGCTACAGACCATGCCATTGTGCAGGTTCTGTGTTCACCCTGAGGGATAGGATGGGTGCCCAGCACTAGGTCTGCAGTACAGGTGGTACTAGAGATAGGTCCTGCTGTACATCCCCATCACTATCAGTGTGTGACAGGTGTTCTTTGTAGTGTATCCAAAAGTAATTTGGTGTCCATATGTATTCTGTAGTCACATGTGGCACTGGCACTCTGGGACCAAACACCAGCCAGATTAGTACATACCCAGTGTTAGGGTCTGGCTGACATGGTCATCTGTTATTAGAGCAGAGGCGTTTCTAGACTTGCATGAGGTTTGTGTAGCAGTGCTTCTATAGGTCAAAGTGGTATACACTATAACGACCCACAATCTCTCTTTTTGTAGGTAAGGAACAGGTGCCTGAGCCCTGGAGAAGCAACCTCCATCCTTCTGGTATAAGAAATCCCTGCAGGGTTGGTGGGCCAGAAACATACTTATGACTGGGGCAGACCAGCATTAATGCTGGGGTTAGGTAAGGAAAACCTCAACTGCCTCACACCATGGTCTTCCATTCATCAGCAGACAGCACAGTCAGACTGTTTGCATTATCAGAATATAGGAAGACTGGGGGACATGCAATGAAGCTACAGGGTAAACTATTTAAGACTAATAAGAGAAAATATTTTTTCACTCAACGTGTAATCAAACTCCGGAATTTGTTACCGGAGGATGTAGTAAGAGCTGTTAGTGTAGCTGGGTTTAAAAAAGGTTTGGACAATTTCCTGGACAAAAGGTCCATAAACCATTATTAAGAAAGGACCCAGGATATCAATGCTTGACCCAGTACAAGCATTGTGGAACCTGTGTCTTTTGGGGAAACTGCTAGGTATGTATGACCTAGATTGTCCACTGTTGGAAACAGGATACTGAGCTTGATGGACCTTGGTCTGACCCAGTATAGCATAGCTTATGTTAACCACACACAGACTAACTGCAGACAGTCCATTAGCCAGTCCATAGTGCATGCTCACAGAGAAACTATGTGCAGCAAGCAGGTATCTCAGTGATTAGACTCCAGCCCTAAAAACACACAAGTATCACTAGAAACAGCTAGTGTAGAGTACTATGTGGGAACCTAGACACCCTCAGAGTGAGGGTGTTCCTCCCCCCCCCCCCCAGCATGACATGCTGTGGCCACCCTGTCCATGCAGGCGGTGGTCAGGCACTACAGTGCCCCAGCCATTGCCCCACACCCTGTGAAGATGCACCCTGGCCAATCTGCACTGTCTGCATTGTGCAAAGATTGGGGTGATTGGCAACCCTGCCCGCCACACTGGTCCTGATCACAGTGCCGACATTGATAAACTGTGCAGGATGTAGTAGTAGTGCTCTGGTGATAACTGCAGCTCCGTGCTGGGGCCAACAGCCTGACTCTCCATGCAGCTTTGGATTGTGGAGCCTGTGTGAGTGGGTGTTTGTACCCCTGTTCGCCGCTGCTTTGGGCTTTGCACATGTTGCTGTTGTATCTGCATTGTAGGGTAAAATATGGGGACATGCTTTGTAGGATCCACAGCTGGGACTTGAACCTGTGATGTGACCCTCTGCTCCTAGGCACACTGGCTGTGTGAACTGCACCACACTGTTGCCACAGATGCACAGTAGTCTCTGGAGCTACCTGTACTTTTCCTCAGCCAGACCTTTTATGTTGCACTGCATACCATGTATTTTGTTTACTTATTTAGCTGTATTTATATCCCACTTTTCACCGGGTCAAGATGGTCAATTGGGGAATACGTTTAACACGAGGGGATATGAGACACATATGCTAATGCTTACAGGGAACATGGGCAATGGAGGGTTAAGTGGCTTGCCCAAGACCACAAGGAGTGCCTATAGGACTAGAAATCCCAGTCCCTCCGGCCTGAGATTGCTGTCCCCAGGTGGGACTTGGACCCCTGGCCCTCCAGCCTAAAGTAGCTTGTCCTAAGCACTAGACCACTCCTCCCTCAGGGAGCCATGTCCTCACAGTGCCGTAACCTAAGGTGCCTCATAGGGCACCCTATAAGGTGCCCCATAGGTCACATTATAAAGTGCCCTATCTGCCAAGGCACCCTATAATGTGCCCTATAGGGCGCCTTATAGGGCACCTATGAGGCACCTTAGGCTACAGCACTGTGAGGGTGTTTCTGCTGGCACCACTGATTTAAATTAAAAGAAAATACCTCAGACAGCCTTTTTAGATTACACCACTGAGGGATTGAACTCATAATCTCTGCCTTCACAGTCATTGAAGCAACCAGTAGACTACATCTCTATAGCTACTGCCACACTGCTGGCTGGCTACAGAGAGACTGCAGGTCACCACACAAACTGTCTGCTGTGGTTACCAGGATAGGGTAAACCCACCCATACCCATGATGCACTGCACATGCAGATCAGCAGTCTACAGCTGATCACATAATGGGGTATGCACCCCCACAGCACCTGAGGCCTGGTAGGGGGAACTGACCATATGTGTTACTGGCACAGAGTAGCTACAGACTGTGACATTGTGTGTCCTGTGCTCACCCTGAGGGTGAGGTGGGGCACCCAGCACCAGGTCCACAGCACCTGGCTTGGCTGAGATAGACTATGCTGCAGGTCCCCCATCAGTGCCAGTGTGTGATAGGTAGTCTTTGTAGATACACTTGTGTCCATCTGTATTTCCCAGTCTAGCTTTTGTGGATTATGATGCACCCAGAATAATGCATATCCTGTGTGGGTGCCATGGTCACATGTTATAGGTGAAGGGGGGGGGGGGTGTTTGGACCCAAAAGCGGATTATGTAGCACCATCTAACCCACCCTCTGTGGCTCAGGGTCGGGGGACAGGACCTCCCACCAACAGGTCACATTGTACATCTCTGCAATGATGGCAGTAGAGAGGACCATCAACCCCAGTCCTGCTGGGGAACAGGCACCCTACAGGGCAGTCAATGCAGATCTATACACATCACATAAGGCAATGGCAGACAGACAGAACACTGGAGAAGCTCAGCTGCTCCCGCCACTATCTGACATTCACCAGCAGAGAGCACAGTCAGTCTCCACCCACTGCACCCTGCAAAGTATTTCAGCCATACACATGCTAACTGCAGACAGTCTGTTAGCTAGTACATAGTGCATGGAGGAACTGTATACAACCAAACATGGGATGTAAGCACACACACCAAGCAAGTATATCAGTGATTGGGCCCCAGAAAAGAGAACCCACAAACATCACTTGAGAGAAACATTGCATAGCACTATGGGGGAACCTAGCCATACCGTGGTCACTGCTCAGTCAGGGTGAGAGTGACCTCCCAGCATGACATGCTTTGGTCACCCTGTCCGTGCAGGTGGTGGTCGGGCACTACAATGTCCCAGCCATTGCCCTATACCCTGTGCAGATGCATCCTGCCCAGGCCATACCCACAGTACCTTGTTCCTCATTATACACATTGGCAGGCTAACACTGGAAACAGTGCAAGCAGTGTGGGCTCAGTAAGGTGCAGGCAGCCACAACACACTGGATAGACAGACACACACTCCCACACCTATGCCAGCATTTTGCAAATATAGAGGTTTGTGGCAGCCCTGGCCGCCACACCAGTCCTGGGCACAATGCAGGCATTGCTATGGTACGCAAAACTGTTGGGGTCACTCCCCGGGGTGGTAAACACTATCAGAATCAATAACTGAAACACACTCCACAGATATCAGAAAGGTTGCTATGATGAATCTCTATCAACAAATCGTGTTTAACTTAGGATTTGTTATCTAACATTAATCATAGCAACCTTTTGATATATGTGTAACGTGTTACCAAGTTTAGGATGGCATTGCTAAGGTATGCAGGTGCCAGTATTGGGAGATGCTGCTCCGCGCAGGGCCCAACAGCCTGACTCTCCATGAGGAGTTGGATAGTGGAGCCTGTGGGTATGGGTATTTGTACCCCTGTTGGCCTCTGCTCTAGGGCTGAGTTTCCCAACTCCGGTCCTGGTGGGCCAAACACTGTTAAGGTTTTCATGCTCTCCCTAATGAATATGCATGAGATACATTTGCATACAATGGGGGCAGTGCATACAAATACAGCACAGGCATATTTATTAGGAACAGCATGAAACCTGAATGGTGTTTGGCCCTCCAGGACTGCAGTTGGGAAACTCTGCTCTAGGGATTGCACATGTTTCTGGTGTATGTGCTCTGTGGGGTAAAATATAGGCGTTTCAGGCATGTTTATTTTATCTGCAATAAAGGTTCCATCTTTATTACCATGCTTTAGTACTGGGTAAAATATGGGGACAGGGTTGGCAGGAGCCACAGCTGGGACTTGAACTTGTGATCTTCTGCTCCTGAACACACTGGCTGTGTGTACTGCACCAAACTGTTGCCACAGGGGCAGATCATTCCCTGGGGATACCATGACTGTTCGTCAGACAGACCTTTGTTGCAGAGAACGGCACCCACCTAAACGGGGCTTGGCCATGGTCTGTTGTGGGAAGATGCCACTGCCCCCTCCACCACCATGCTGACACGCTGACCAGGTCCTACTCATCATCCTCAGTCGACACATCCCTCTTGCCCATCCCTCCCTCTACGGTACTCTCGTCGCCTTACTCCACTCACTCTTCAGCATTTCCCGCCTGCATCAGAACTTCTTCCCCCCGATTTTCCCTCCCTCTCTCCTAACTCACAGACTTCCATTTGGTCATCTAATCTCTCTGCAGCTCTTGACCACCTAGCCCCTCTACAACCTCGCCCTCTGCGTCATCATCCCTCACAACCCTGGTTCCACAGCGGTCTTTATCTCTTACACACTCACCTCTGTTGAGCTGAACGGCTATGGCGGAAGGCTCCCTCTCCAGCTACTCTCTACTCTTTCAAAACACATCACTTATACTATCTCTCCAAAGTCCACCTCGCCAAACAGACATTCTTCTCTAATGCCATCTCTTCTGCTCCTAACCAGACCCACCACCTCTACTCCACTCTCAAATCTCTTACATCTCTTTGCCCCAACTCTGCTGTTACCCGTTCAGCCGACCCCTCCCCCACCACTCCTTGCATCATTCTTCAGCAACAAGATCTCATCCCTCAGGGCTTTGTTACCCAATTGCCCCCTCCTGTCTTGTCCCCTCCTCCCACTTCATCTCCCCCTCCCATCTCCCATCTCTCACACACATGGGCCTCTACTCACCACAGCTGAACTTCTCCAACTGATTACCTCTTCCAATAAAACATTCTGCCCCCTTGACCCTATCCCTGCCTCCTGGCTACTCACTCCCTCTCTTGCACTCATCCCCTCCATCCTCACCATGATTAACACCAGTCTTTCCACAAGCACTTTTCCTCACTCTTGGAAGCATGCCCTCATTCGCCCCATCATCAAGAAACCCTCACTTGACCCCCTGGTTCCAGCTCACTACTGCCCCATCTCTAACCTACCCTTTCTATCCAAGCTTCTTGAAAAAGCCGTCTTTGCACAGCTGTCTCACCATCTCGATTCCATCAACTTTCTTCACCCCCGTCAGTCAGGGTTCCGACAGGGTCACAGCGTTGAGACTGTTCTCCTTGCCTTCACTAACTCTCTGCACGCAGCACACGACCGTGGTGACTTTCGGTGGCAGTATCCTTTGACTTATCTGCTGCTTTTAACCTAGTTGATCACTCTCTTCTTCTCCTTCATCTCCGTGATTTCGGCCTCTGCAGTACAGTTTTCCGATGGTTTCACTCCTTCCTCTCCTCTCGGTCCTTTGCGGTTCTTTCCTCATCTTTCTCTGTTCCACCCTCTGACCCCTTCCCACTGTCCTGTAGGGTCCGCCAGGGTTCTGTTCTGGCACCCCTTCTCTTTAATCTCTTTCTAGCTCCACTTGCTCTACTGATACAGCAATCCGGGATCTCCACCTTCTATTATGCAGATGATCTAGTACTTCTTCACCACACTTCCCTCCTTCACCCTGATCTCTCTATTCTCAACTCTTGTCTTGCAAACATCTCTATAAAATCAATTAAATCCCTACACTCAATCACTTTATTTATATGCAGTTGTCCTATGGAGCTGGGTCCAATGAGGAGGTTTGCTAATTATCGGGTCTCAGACTTACAATGGCATGGTTTTCTGGGTTTGTTTTTATCCCCGGTAACATGCCTGCTAGCATCAATGACCCTTCATAACATCCATGCTCTCCTCTCTTCTTTATATGTCCAGCAACAGAGTGTCGAAATGCTTTTTAGATTTTCTACTTAGCTCACAATGTTATAAAAAGCTATATAAATACTGCAGTCATTCCATTGAAAAAAAAGTTTAAATGCTTTTAGATTTCTACTTAGCTCGCAATGCCGTGAAGTTTTATAAAGGTACTGCAGTCATTCTGTTGATGCTAACAGGCATGTTACCGGGGATAAAAACAAACCCAGAAAACCATGCCATTGTAAGTCTGAGACCCAATAATTAGTAAACCTCCTCATTGGACCCAGCTCCATAGGACAACTGCATATAAATAAAGTGATTGAGCGTAGGGATTTAATTGATTTTATAGTTGTGCGATCGCTCTGAGACAAGACCATCTCGATTTGTTAAGATACATGTTGCAAACATCTCTGACTGGCTCACTTCTAATTGTCTTCATCATAACCTAACTAAAACCGTTGCAATCTGGTTCACCCATGGCAGTCCTTCCCCACCGCTGGCCCCCTCTTTCTCAGGATCCCCGGTACCCATAGTTTCCTGCTTCCACTATCTGGGTGTTCTTTTCGATTCCGATCTCTCCTTCCAGGCCCACATTTCACATATCACCAAAACTTCCTTTTTTTTCCTTCGCCAAATTTGTGCAATTTGCCCTTTTCTCACATCACCTGCTCTCACTACTCTTCTACTATCACTTGTTATGTCCCGTGTCGATTTCTCTAACTCTGTTCTCATTGGCATTACAAAATCACAACTAGATAGACTACAACGAATTCAAAATACTGCTGCCCGTCTTATCACACACTCTTCCAATCGTGACCATGTAACACCTCTCCTTCTGCGCCTCCACTGGCTTCCCATCTCCTTCCGCTTTCAGTTCAAATTGTTAACTCTGGTTCATAGAGCTCTCCACATTAGCACCCCTCAATACCTAGCAGATCTTATCACACTTCACACCCCCAGACATACCCCCCGCTCATTCCATCTGAACCGCCTTCATCTTCCTTCTCCCTCTTTCGCCCACCTCCAATCCACCCGCTCATCCGCGTTCTTCTTCATTAGCCCAGCACTCTGGAACTCACTGCCCCCTTCCCTCAGGTTGGAACCCCATCATATCACCTTCAAAAAGAACCTAAAAACCCACCTTTTTTCCCTAGCCTTTGACCTTCCCTCCCCTTTTGTTTGACCCACCTCCCCAACTATAATTGTTACTTTGCTTTCTATCTTATATGCCTATTTACTACCTCCGTCCTATTTTGATTGTAACTTCCTTTCACTTCCTGGCTTTGTGCCTACTTTCTAAGTTATTGTATATTGTGAACCGCTCTGATTGTTAAAGTAGGGCAGTATATCAAATAAATAAACATAAACATGCCCTTATGCTGGTGG
Source organism: Ichthyophis bannanicus (assembly GCA_033557465.1). Lineage (NCBI taxonomy): Eukaryota > Metazoa > Chordata > Amphibia > Gymnophiona > Ichthyophiidae > Ichthyophis > Ichthyophis bannanicus. The sequence continues at coordinate 289,185,720 of CM066040.1, read as the reverse complement.
TGCTGGTGGTGCGCAGTCCCAGGCCATCCAGTGTGCTGGTAGGCAGCTGCCTATGGTGTGGGTTCTCAGGTAGGGGTGCCTACATGGACATGCGCACTTCCCCCCGGCACTGCCTGCCAATGTTATGTGCCCTTGGGGGTACCTGCTGGGTAATATCCCCTGTGACACTGTGGGACACACAATCGTGCCCATGTTGGACCCTTGTCAGTTGCTGTCTTGCTGCTTTACAGTTTCGGCATTCCTATGTGCCACCTAGGCATCTACCTAGTCCGCACTGTGCCCCAGCTGGACCACAGCATGTGCCGCCTGCAGCCCCCTGTATCCCATTTACAGCATCAGTACAAATGCCCTTTCCTAGTGCCCACTCTTCTGTTGCTGCACATGTGCACACCATAACAAACCTGCCCAATATAAATGACAAAAACCCTGATCAGCGCTATTTCAATGTGGGATCATTCACTTTGTAGGGGGACAGAGGATAGACCCTTCCAAACATGATATCTTCTTTTCTGTGCTTTGTCAGTGGTGTTCCTTTATATTTATCATTAATATCACTATTGGCCAGCTTGGTTATTGGGATTTCAAATGTTGTTTTGGTCATTTTCTATGTTTATTTGCCTTTTTGGTTCCTGCACATGTAGCACTACTATCACTTTTCTGGGTTTCCATGCCTTTGCTGTACATTGCTGACTGAAATGGTTTCTCTCTCCTGCAAATGTGCCTCTAGCGCGAGGTTTTCACTGGCGCTAATTTTCAGACCTTCATTTCACGGCATTAGTGTGCATGGAGACACTCCCTGCCCACTCTCCGCCCATTGACCCCTATCTCCGCCCTCTGGGGAGCCTTACTCCACCCTTCAGACCCGGCTTTCACAGCATTAGTGTGCCTTAACGCTGCTGACAACATTATCATGCGATACGTGATGTTATCCCGCGATATCACGCAAAACGTTGCATATCGCATGATAATGTTGCGTATCGCGCGATAATGTTGCGTATCACGTGATAATGTCGGCGCTGCTACTTTAAGACGGTTTAGTAAACATATCCCTTTGTGAGGCTGGAAGACTGGGCATTCAAATGGCTGATGAAATTTAACCGCAAAGAACTGTTCCACCCACAATCCTCCCATTCCCTGTCCAATCACCTGTTCCCCATTTAGCATGGGATTTTTAGTGTGAGGCTCCATGCTGTTCGAATGGGGATGCTTAGTACTGATGAGTGCACATTAGTAAATCTGCCCCTTATTTTTTTTGTTATTTCATTAAAGTGAATTAACATGGCAACTACACGACTTTATCTAGGATATAGGAGTATGTTTACTAAACCATCTTAGGGTTATGTTTACTAAACTGCGGTAACGTAGCAGCGGCTATGTTAACGTGTGTTAATGTAACATAACGTTAATGCACATTAATGTTACCTAATGCACGTTAACTTCACCGGCCACGGTAAGTCCCGCAGAGGGTGGAAAAAGGGCAGAGAGAAGGGGTCAATGGGCGGGAAATGGGCGGGGAGAGGCTCCCTCAAAACCAACGCGGACTACTGAAGGGCTGAAAAGTACCGCGAATGAAAACCTGGCGTTAGATGCACATTTGCAGGAGAGAGAAACCATTTAAGGGTCAGCAATGTACAGCATAGGCAGGGAGCCCAAGAAAGGTGATAGTAGTACTCCATTTGCAGTAACAGCATAGTGCCCAGGTATGAAAGGCCACTATGGTGATGGCGCAAATCGGGCATGGGGGCTGCAGGCGGACATGCATTGGGGGCTGCTGGGGCACAGGGTGGACTAGGCGGTTGCCGAGGTGGCACATAGGAATGCATAAAATGGAAACCAGCAAGACAGCAACTGACCAGGGTCAAACATGCCCATGAGTCTGTGTCCCACAGTGTCCCATCCAGGGGACATTACCCAGCAGGTACCCCAAGGGGCACAAAACATTGACAGGCAGTGCCAGGGAAAGCATGGACATCTATGTAGGCACCCCTACCCCAGAACCCACACCTTAGGCAGCTGCCTACCTGCCCCCTGGATGGCCTGGGATGGCGCACCACCGGCACCGACAGCATATGGTCATGGCAGCATGGCAGAGGTGGTGGGTGATTGTGCTGGAGGGAGCAGTGTCACCCGTCTGCAGTGGACCTAGGCCATGCCCTGTACCAGTACTTGGTGTGCAGTGCAACAGAAGAGGTCTGGCCGAGAAACATAAGGGTAGCTCCAGGGACCACTATGCTGTTGTGGTAACAGTGTGGTGCAGTACACTCAGCCAGCATGTCCAAGAGCAGAGGGTCATTGGTTCAGGTCCCATCTGTGGATACCGCAGAGCATCTCCCCATAGTTACATCTCACAAGTATATAGTTACCTATTTCAATGTTCCGCACATGTAGATAGTTTCCCCTGTTATCCAAGTTGATTGTTCCTGTTCATTGTAATGACCTGACTCTAGTTTATTGTCGGATACTGTTTGTTTTTATGTAAACCGCGCTGATCGCAAATAGTGCGGTATATAAGAAATGTAAATAAAATAAATAAATAAATAAATAAATAAAATAGTTTTAGCCCACAATGCAGCCACAACAACAACATGGGCAAACCCCAACGCAGCGGGACACCCACTCACACGGGCTCCACTATCCACAGCTTCATGGAGTGTCAGGCTGTTGGCCCCAGCACAGAGCTGCAGTTATCACCAGAGCACTACCACTACCCCTTGCACAGATTAGCAATGTTGGCACTGTGATCAGGACCAGTGCAGCAGGTAGGGTTGTCAACTACCTCCATCTCTGCACAATGCTGAGATAGGTGTGGGAGTGTGCGTATGTCTCTCTATGGTTTTGTGTCTGCCAACACTTCACTGAGCCCACATTGCTCACACTGCTTCCAGCATTAGCCTGTAAATGTGCATAATGAGGAGCAAGGTATTGTGGGTATGGCCCAGACAGGGCAGACTGGATGCAGGATGCATCTGCACAGGGTGGAGGGCAATGGCTGGAACACTGTAGTACTCGATCACCACCTGCATGGAAAGGGTGGCCACAGCATGTCATGCTGGGAGGTCACTCTCACTCTGACTGAGCAGTGACCATGGCATGTCTATGTTCCCACATAGTGCTACACATTATTTGTTTTTAGTGATGCCTGTGTGTTCCTAGTTTTGGGGCCCAATCATTGAGATACCTGCTTGGTGTCTGTGCTGTGCATCCCACCTCTGGGTGCACAGGGTCCCCTGTGAACATGCACTATGGACTGGTTAGTGGGCTGTCTGCATTTCACCTGTGCATGGTGGGAACACCTTGTAGGATAATGCATGTGCAGTCTTACTGTGCTGTCTGTTGGTAAACCCCAGTCCTGCTGGAGAATAGGCACCCCGACAGGAGCAGTCAATGCAAATCTGTTCGCATTACATCGGGCACTGGCAGACAGGCTGTAGGCCTGGAAAAGCTGCACTGCCACCCACCACTATCTGACATTCACCAGTAGAGACACAGTCATTCTCCACCCGCTGCACCCTGCAAGGTGCTCCAGCCGTATACATGCTAACTACAGACAGTCTGCTAGCTAGTACATAGTGCATGTTCCTGGAGGAACTGTGTGCACCCAAAAATGGGACATGAGCACACACACCAAGCAAGTATGTCAGTGATTGGGCCCCAGAAAAGGGAACTCATAGATATCACTTGAGCGAAATGCTGTTATAGCACTATGGGGGAACCTAGCCATGCCATGGTCACTGCTCTGTCAGAGTGAGAGTAACCCTCCCCCCCCCTCAGCATGACATGCTGTGGCCACCCTGTCCGTGCAGGTGGTGGTCGGGAACTACAATGTCCCAGCCATTGCCCTATGCCGATGCATCCTTCCCAGGCCGCCCTGTCCGGGCCATACCCAGAGTACCTTGCTCCTTATTATGCACATTGGCAGGCTAACACTGGAAACAGTGCAAGCATTGTGGGCTCAGTAAGGTGTAGGCAGCCACAAATCACTGGATAGACATATACACCCTCCCACACTTATTTCAGCATTGTGCAATATAGAGGTGGTTGGCAGCTCTGGCCGCCACACCAGTCCTGGGCACAGTGCAGGCATTAATGTGGTACTCAATACTGTTGGGGTCACTCCCCGGGGTGGTAAACACTGTCAGAAACAAGAACTGAACCACACTCCACAGATATCAGAAAGATTGCTATGATGAATCTCTGTCAACAAATTGTGTTGAACTTAGGATTTGTTATCTGACATTAATCATAGCAACCTTTTGATATATGTGGAACGTATTTCCAAGTTTAAGACGGCATTGCTAAAGTATTCAGGTGCTAGTATTGGTAGATGCTGCTCCGCACAGGGCCCAACAGCCTGACTCTCCATGAGGAGTTGGATAGTGGAGCCTGTGGGTGTGGGTGTGGGTTTTTGTGCCCCTGTTGGCCGCTGCTCTAGGGCAGAGTTTCCCAACTCTGGTCCTGATGGGCCAAACGCGGTTCAGGTTTTTATGCTGTCCCTAATGAATATGCATGGATACATTTGCATACAATGGGGGCGGTGCATACAAATGCATCACAGGCATATTTATTAGGGAGAGCATGAAACCTGAATGGTGTTTGGCCCTCCAGGACTTCAGTTGGGAAACTGCTCTAGGGATTGCACATGTTTATGGTATATGTGCTCTGTAGGGTAAAATGTAGAAGTTTATGGCATGTTTATTTTATCTGCAATAAAGGTTCCTTCTATATTACCATGGTTTAGTACTGGTAAAATATTGAGACATGGTCTGCAGGAACCACAGCTGGGATTTGAACCTGTGACCTTCTGCCCCTGAATATACTGGCTGTGTGTACTGACCAAGCTGTTGTCACAGAGGCAGATCATTCCCTGGGGATACCATGACTGTTTGTCAGACAGACCTTGTCTTTTGCAGTGCACGGCACCCACCTAAATGGGGCTTGGCCTTGGCCTGCTGTGGTCAGATGCCACTGCCCCCTCCACCACCAGCACCGCTCTGCCACCATGCTGACATGCCCTTGTGCCGGTGGTGCTGGTGGTGCTCAGTCCCAGGCCATCCAGTGTGCTGGTAGGCAGCTGCCTATGGTGCATGATATGGGGTAGGTGTGCCTGAATAGACAGCCACACTTCCCCCCAGCACCACCTGCCAATGTTATGTGCCCTTTGGGGTACTTGCTGGGTGATGTCCATTGTGGCACTGTGGGACACACACTCATGGACATGTTTGCCCTTCATCAGTTGCTCTCTTGCTGGATTTCCGTTTCTACATTCCTATGTGTCACCTAGGCATCTGCCTAGTCCACCCTGTGCACCAGATGCCACACTGCATGTCCCACCCGCGGCCCCCTGTACCCCGTTTGCAGGCTCACCATAGTGCCCTTTCATACTTGGGCACTATGCTGTTGCTGCACATGTATCACTACTATCACTTTGCTTGGTTTCCCTGCCGTTGCTGTACATTGCTGACTGAAATGGTTTCTCTCTCTTTCACTGGCGTTAATTTTCAGACACTGATTTCACAGCGTTAATGTGCCTGGGGCCTCTCCCTGCCCACTCTCTACCCATTGACCCCTTATCTCCACCCTTTGTGCGCCTTAACGCCGCTGGAGACGTTATCTCACGATAAGTGACGTTATCGCCCGGTATCGCGTGATAACGTCACTTATCGTGCAATAACGTCACCGCTGTGACGTTAGCGCTGTTTAGTAAACATACCCCATAGTTTCTCAGACTCTTCAAAACAAAAACCCTGCATGAGAAATGCCAATGCAATATGCTGAAAAGTTTGCTTGAACGTTTTCCCCACTAGATGCTCAGGGCAAAATTCCTTGAAATTCAGGGCCCTATGATTTCTGTTAACACATTAATGCAAAGACTGGCATGCAGAGCTGCTTGTCTTTCTACCCCTTACTCCTCATAATCATACGTATTTCAGTCTGATCACCAAAGGTTTACAAATCAAATTAAACTGTTTTCAGTAAAGGCTCACTTTAAAAGGTTTCTGTCTTTGTGCTCTCTTGAAATAAGGTTGCGTGGCTGCATTTGTGATATCTACTGAGGAGAGGGAGACCAAGATTAATGGGTTTAAGAATGAAAGGAAAATTGCAACCAAGGAAAAATGCTGAAGGGAACAAAGATTTCTATGTCTTTTATGTGAGAGAACTGACAGTAGCAGATGATTTTTGATGCATTAAACCAAATGTTTTGGAAGAACCTCTGCTGCAAAAAGTAAACACATTTTATTCCAGTAAAAAAGATTTCAGTGTGATTGCACAATGTGGCCATGCTAAGGGGTATGTTTGTTAGGCTACGTTAGCTTTTAAAGCAGCAGATAGAGCACGCTATGTGGGCGTGCTAACAGATAATGCAGAAAAACTGCAGATAACATGGCGATTTTCTGCACGATTTGCAGAAAACATATCATCTCCAAGAGTAGGAGGGATATGGGCGAAGAGCGGGCATGTCTGCCATGCAGTTACCATGGGCATACTCAGCTTGTGGTAACCATCAGATTTGCAGACAGTGGAAATGCAACTAACCCCAGCTTAATGGGCGGCATTAGCTGCATCCACGTTGCTGACCGACCGAGCTCTCTGCATTTTCAGTGTGTTATCTGCTGGGAAAATGCTGTGCATGCCTTCAACAGATAGCATAGTGTTAGTTGCAAAAGCCTTGCATTTATCAGAACATTTTTGCTGAATTCGCTGCAAAAGCCTAACGTGCTTTAGTAAGCATAGGCCATATTATATTCCTGGGAAAACACCGTGGTACACACCACTCAGCATCAATGCTCCGGCCAAGTGATCGGAAGTCCTCTGGCTACCTGCTGCCAGTAGAGGGAGGTGCTGTGATATTGCACTAGTATAAGCGAGGAGCAGGTAATCGTGACTAAAACCGTGATACGTAGCACTTCCCCCTACTGGCGGCAGCACGGCCAGACGATTCCTGTGTAGTTGCTTAGTGCGCTCTTTTAAATAATGCTGGTTAACAGACTCCACTCAGGACGACAGGAGCCGTTAACACAGGATGCCAAGGTCTATGAGTAACTGATTGAAATAACAAAGGCTTTTTTTTTAGGGAGGAGGGGCTTGGGAGGGAGGGAAAGAGAGAGCCGAGAGTCTTCTAGAAAGAAAATTAGGGATATTCTAAAATTCAGACCAGCCAAGGAGACTGAGAGGAGTAGTTGCAACACTAATGACCCAGCACAGGCTGATGTAGTTTTGCTTTTATCCCGTGGCATGTATGGAGCTGTCGTCCTGTTCTTATGATAGAAACCAGAAGTATATTTTGATGCATAAGTAGGATAAACCAGTCCTAGGTGACATGCAATCATTCAGTAGGCCTGTTAACGATGCTTCTGGTTAGCCACTGGAGAATGATGAAGCCTGCTCCTTTCCCCAAGAGCTGTGAGCATCACCTAGGTCCTTTGCCCAGACTTATTTGTCCCAAGAAATCTAAAGTTACAAGATCCCTACTGAAGCAGGTTCAAATCACGCTTAGTAGGCTGGACGTCCTAAACCTGCCTAGTATCATTTCTTGAATATGCATGAGATATATTTGGGTACACTGAGTTTAAAACCAAATTGATGCATTATATTTGCTCGAAACTTAAGGACTGGTCTGAGCACCACTGCCCTAGGTGAGAGAGCTGATGATGGCAGATATTATATCTGAAGGGCTGTGTGCGCCTGCATCCTCTATGGGAGAAAAGGCAAAGTCCAAGACTGGTGAGATGCTCTGCACGACTGCACAGATTCAAAGCCTCCCTGGGCTGGCCTTCCTCCCCGCTGGGGCCATGTTGGGGAAAAGAATTCCCAAAGATGGTGGTGCGAGTATTGTGTGGGGTTTGGGATGAAGTTAATAAAGCTGAGTTCTGTTGGTTTAGTTACCTTCTGGGAATCGATGTGGAGATGAGACTAGTGATGTTGAGGACATGACGCTCACAATATCTGCAGTACTTCAGAAAAGGCTCTGTGACCCGTGAAGTCCTTTTCTAAAACACAGAAGAAGGAGGTGCAGGAGGGCGTGTGCATGTGCTGCTACGTGGAGCCTGAGGAATCCTTTTGCAGAGGCGCACACAGGAAACCTCAATGGCATAAGCATGGCCACCGTAAAAGTGTGGGGCCCGATTTTGAAATAGGCAGGCTATGCGCCACAGCAACGCATAGCCTGCCTGCCGACCCCCTTAACCCGCATTTTCACTTCCATGCCGGCAAAAGTGAAAACCCAGGTTTGTCTGGATGCGCCAGCAGCCACAGAAGCTACACGGGTAGCAGCGATTTTCGATGCTACCCGCATAGTTTCTGCGCCTTAAAGATAGGCAAGGAAAAACCTCTCCTATTTTTAAGGCGCAGAGGACTATGCGGGTAGCATTGAAAATCGCTGCTACTTGTGTAGCCTTTTGCTCTATCCCTGCTGCGCCCTGGAACGCCCCTAACACACCCCGAAGCTATAAGCATGGCATCTGGGCATGTTAGCAACATATCCAGAATTTTCGAAGGGTAGGTGCCTGTGTAGGTGTCCTTCAAAAATGATGGATAAGGCCTTTACATGGGTAACTAAGGAAGTTACCCATGTAAAGGCCTTCGAAAATTGGGCCCATAATTTATATGTCAATGGTGGCTACTTTGCAAGCCTACAGACAAATTCCTCAAGTTTACAACAGATGCTGCGATATCTAATTTAACTTTTGAGGGGGGAATAAGCAAGAACTGAAGTTCCATGTAAAAAAAATTGTTCAATTGTTCTCTGTAAACCGCCCTTGATCTCTGGAAGGGGCGGTATAGAAGAAAAGCATAAATAAATAAATAAAATAAAATAAGGAGAGATTAAAGGGTATAATTCCCTTAATATCTCCTGCAAAGGGTTGGCCGAACTGAGCATTGTTCTAAAACCTAAACGTGCCAAGGAGCAGGTGTAAAACCCATTTACAATGTTTCCTATACTTGTGCGTTCCCTATATGAAATGGGGAAAATGTATGTAGACTTTGTGCCACTCTCTGACCACACCCTTGACCTGGTCCCTTGCAAGGTCTACATAGTAAGGGCATCCACGTGTAAATTCAGCCCATTCTAACATGGCCATTTACACGAGGATGCCTTCTAAAATAATCCCCTTAACCTTCCTGTGAATCAGTCACCTAAATCCTCACTCGTTGAACACATTGGGGGAGTTCCCCAGACCATATAAACTATCAGACATTTCTTCCATTCCCTGATGATTAGAGAAAGATGGGCCTTGGGTTCTTTCATTGCTGCCACTTTCTAAGGTCTATATTAGTCACAGAGCATCTTCTGAAAATGTTGTGCTACAGCTATGCAGGGATCATCCTTGTTTTTTTTGCATTAATGTCCTAGGTGATGATCTTTTATTCGGTTAGGAAAGTCTCATGTGGATTCTTTCGGGGGGGGGGGGGGTGGAGTATGTACATAGAGCCTGATTAGAGCCTGATCCTGGAAGGGGGGCACGTCTGGGCCATCCAGACATCCCAGACCGGGCTCCGTTGTACTTAATTCTGCACCACGGGAGCAAGACGCTCCCGTTGTAGCAGGATCAGGCAATAGGACAACCTGATGTACCCCTTCAGCAGCCACACGGGACGTACAGCCAGCAGGATGACCAGGTCTCCCCCACACCTTTTGCTGTGCTGGTGCCAGACACCCCTCTGCCCAGCTCTCCCACCACCTGCTGCCTGGCAAGATCCACTCACTTCACACACCCCGAAGCCTCTGGGGGGCTGCTGGGCTGGGGTGCATAGATGTGCCATGCTTATTCCACCTCTGAGATGGAATAATCTGTGTGTTCCACCTGGTGTACCCCGGATGTGCAGAGCTGTGACCTGAATTGGCCCTTTACGTCCGGGTGCCTGGCCCTCCCACAGCCTGCCCACGCTCTGCCCCTGTGCTGTCCCATCCTGCTCTCCCCGTACAGCAGTTCTGTGCATGCGGGGAGAGAGGAATAGGGAATCGGGGCAGGATGGCTAGCAAGGCTGCACATCCCACCGGCTCTTTGCAGAATCGGGCCCATAGTGGATGGTACCACAACTCACATAAGGTATTCCATTAATATTTTCCAGATAACACTTTTTTGTGAATGCTACAAAACAAATCAATGTAATCACCTTGCAGAACAGGGGTTCTTAAACTAGTCCTTGGTACCCCTCTTCTGCAATATCACTTCACCCCCATCCTAGTTGGTCTGGTTTTCAGGGCCTCGTTAATGAATTGGTATAGAGTAGACTATATTTGAATACAAAAAACTCAGTGCATGCAAATATATTTCTTGAATATTCATTAGGGATATCCTGAGAAGCAGAATGGGTAAAGCCCTCACCCCAGCACCAGTTTGAGCAGCAGTGGTATATTACATGCACTAGCACTAACATCCACTAGGAAATTATTTCAATACAGAAAAATGGAAACAGTTTTCATACCTATGTTTCAGAATACTGAGATGCAGCGAATGTATTTATAAATCTCTGCATGTTTTTCATGTCTATATATCTTTTTTGCAGCAAGTGGCTTGGGAATTTTGCATGGTAAGAGGCCATGGCGATTAAGGCATCAGATTGATTAATCTATTAATTAGAATTTATAAAGATGCCAACTAGATGTTGCCCATTTTGATGTGCTATATTTGGCTTTTGAGGAAGAACACTGCCCTCTTTCCCAGCTCTGTATGTGGAATACGCCGTATGTTGCCTCAGATCACCATCATGCTGTCTCCTAACAAGACAGCACTATCAAACAGACACAAACCAATTCTTACACTACACCAAGGATGTACACTGTACAGAATGAATGCCAAAGATGAAAAAATTGCAAATTTTTGTAGTCCTAAGTACTTTTAGCCATTACATGAAAGCATTCTTGAGCTGGCTTGGAGCGAAAAATGACAAGGCAGCGAAGCAATGCCATCTTTTGAGAAGAAATTAAACTGTAAATGGAAAATGACCCCTTACCCCAATTCTTCATGTTAATCACTAGGAGGAATATTTATCTAATAACCTTTGCTTAATGGCCTTAGATTGCAAATTGACTTTCCTGAGCCTGCTATTCTGCTGATGGCTGTAGTGTCCTTTTGCAGCTGGGTCATTCTGGGTTTACCAGTGGCAACCAGCATGTAAACAGGGTGCTGAGACAGGACCCGAGGTTTCTGTCATTATTATTGCATCACACGCGTGTGGACCGCCTGAAGCACTAGAGCTGGCTGTATGTATACAAGGGCTAAGATTTTTAAGCCAGGGGAGATATATTTGCACATGTAAATCATTTATCATTGGAAAATCTGACTGGGTTGCAGCCCTCAAGGTCCAGGTTTGCCCACCCCTGATGTAAACCCAACCGGGTAGTCCCTAGAAATGGTTTAAGGTGTTGGATTTCTAGGCAGAGCATAAGCCTTACACTCCCCCTGGCCGTCAAAATCTATTGCTTGGCTCTGAATGTCCTACTCTTTGCCATCCCCCAGAAATTGCCCCTCTAGGAGACCACCTAGTTTGCCTAATGGTTTGGCCGACCCTGATCTTGGGTAGTGGTGTTGTCCCAGACTTCAATCACACAATCGCTTCTCCAAGTCTGAATTCAAACTGGCCTGCAATGTATTGATTTTTTATTTCCTTTCCAGTTACAGCCCTCCAGTGTATTGATTTTCTAATAGACTTCACCGAGTATTTACCATTCATTGCATGAACTCCAGGACAGTTCATTACAATACAAATTGCGCTACTGCACTCCAACCCATGGTTCTATTTTAGTGTTCGGTCACTGGCAATAAAGTTTGTGAACCAACCAAATGATTTCAGAAAGATTAACTCTGCAAGCAGAGTGTGCAGTGATAGATTCAATAGAACAATTTCTCCTAAAGAGAAACAAATAATTTCTAAACTCCAGAGTTTACCGCTGCATGTAATACATACTTTGAAAGAATTTATTTGGCTGCCAGTTTTAGGACTGATCATTTTCTACCCAAGCAACTGAAAGCAAGTCATAAATTTACCTGTGCTCTGTTTAGCAATTGGTGGTTACATTTCCATTCATGATACCACTTTTGCATGTTCAATAAAATGATAATTGCATAATAAATAATGAATAAGAGGCAGAAATTATCTTTGAAGCGAATCCAGAAGTGAAATGAAGGTTGGCTTCTTTGCAGTTTGGCTTAATAAGACCGTGGAGGCAAAGCAGGGATGGCAAGACTGCCAACTGGCATCACATGGGAACACTATACATCACTGTGTCCTTCATGCCTGAAGTGGAGCTGAAGAGAACTATTGATGCCTGTAAGGGCATAAAGAAGACTCCGGAGACATAGTCAATTGATACGGCCTTGGGGTTGGACTTCTGAGGAAGCCGAAGAGCTTAAAAATAAAGAACACTGGGATTCATTTAAGAAGGCCACATGCTTACGAACACTGAAAGAATAACTCAATGTGTATAAACTGTCAGTGTCCACCGGTGGCAATGAGAAAGGACTGTATCTGGCCACTCTTTCAATTAATGACCATAGACATCAGCTTCTACAGCGGGTGTCCTGTTATAAGCTCTGTTGGCCAAAATCAACAATCCAGAGATGCAGAACTGGATTTTAAGTGGAACTTAGTTCTATAATGTAGTTTAGTATCTTTCGCCCAAAAATGAAGGAAACAGGAAACGAAAGACCTAAAGCTGAGGGCTGCTACATCATGATATGCTTAGTGCAGGTATCAATATGGCAACGTCTTTCGCACATTCAAATATAGTAGTAGGTTGGAGGCCTGTCTTCCTATTTCATGAGTAAAGAAATAGACAATGATTAAGGTGAACTGCAGAAGAAAGACGCAAATCCACAAACCCCCTAAAGCCAAAGGTGAGCACAACATAAAATTTGCCAGCAGCAATTGGTGAATTGCTGTGCATCTCTTAGAGGAAGAGAATAAAGTTGCCTCCTCGAGTCTTGTTGAGTACCTTCATGTGGTGACCCCGTTATATAAAATGTATGCTAAATTTCAGCAAGGTGACACTACAGTTGAAATATGGTAGGAAAGAAAAAAAAAGACATACAGGCTGCATGTCACCCAGGATAAAAAGATGCCCACCTGTAGCTTTTGCACTAGGGCTAACAATGGTGGTAACGATAGTGCAGACACTGCAGATGTAGATAACATCCCTGCCATGGATAAAGGTCATAGTGAGCGTGTTCATGGACCCACTGTGGCAGAAGAAGAAACACAGAAATTAATGAAAACGTTAAGAGGATCAACTACAAAGTGGACTTCTGCAGATAAAGGGGAGATAATGTACCGTTACCTTTATGCTACAAACCTTATATTTAAATCAAGAGGGTATACACAGAAAATCCACTAAAAACTGCAAGAAAGAGGAATGCTGCGATAAAAAAAACTGCAAAAAGCAACTGATGCAAATTGAAGATCGCTGATTTTACAGATCAAAGTGAAATATGTGAATGATAACATCCTGAATTAACGAAGGGCTTCTATGGAAAAAGAAATAGAGAGAGGAGGATGAGACCTAGGTGGAGGTACCAGAAGAAAGGTATACATAGAAAAAGAAAGAGCAGTTGAGGTGGAGATGAAGCTTGGAGATCTGGAACTGTAGGAGAGTGAGATGAACAAAGGACAGGTCAACAAACCAACTGAAGAGGAAGAAGAAAGGGAGGAGAAAAACCCAGAGGTGGAAGAACTAAAGATCTAGCTCTTAGTCCAAGTGAAAAAAGATGAAAAAGTTTACCCAAATAACATTTAACACCTAAGGTTAAAAATATGATAAATAAGATGAACAAGGCCACAGCCTGTGTAAAGGGATCGTTTACTGATATCACAGAAATAGATTGAATACAATATTGTGCAGCTAAAATTATTATTAAAAGAATACTACCAACTAAAGTGCTGGGCCAGAAGAAAAAGTGAACAATAACAGTTCCTCCTTGGAAAAAACGTATTGAAGGAAAAATGAAATCACTGTGTGTGGCGGTATCCCTGATAAACAGGTATCTAAAAGGATTAAGATCATCAAAGATATTGAAGAAAATCCAAAACATCAAACTGAACCATGCTGCATTAACAGATGAAAACCTTAAATTTATATGTTCCAACAATAAATTGAAAGTAGCAGCAGAAGTGCAAACTCTGTGAAGGTACGAAGAAAACAGAAAATAAATATATCAAAATAAACTATTTAGAGAGAACCGAAAACAGTTCTACAGAGAATTTGGAAAGAGCATTAATACTGTAAAAACACCACCAACCAAAGCTGAAACAGAAACCTTCTGGAGAAAATTATACGAGGATCCCATAGAGCAGGGGTCTCAAACTCAAATTGCTTTGAGGGCCAAATGAGGACTTGTAGAGTAACCCGGGGGCCGCACAAGACGCAGGCCTCATTTGCATAAGGGCATCATTTGCATAAATATTTGCATAATGTTACCATACACTAACTTTTAGTAAACATGCCTCTTAATGAGTGTATGGATAAAGAAAGACTAAAAGATTTCTACATTACTATAAACCAGTGCCAACCGCCAGGCACATTAGGAACTACTAGAAACACTGCCCATTTAGAACCCATAGCAAACCTGCCGTGTCCTAACAGCACTACCAGGACTCACAAAGCACCATACCCTAACTATCAAAAGGCAACACTGCAAATATTAAATCAACACATTTCAGAGAATAACAATACATGACCTACTCGGGAAAGAGAACAAGTGGCAATGTCAAATAGGAATTACATAAACAGAATACCTCAGCTCAGTTACACATGCAGAACATACACCATCACCAAACAAGGAATCACAATTTAGAAACAGGAAGACAATTAAACTGGGAACCCCAAAAGCCAAACTTAGAATGTACAACACTGTAGAAATAAAACTATACATTGATTTCCTCTTGTATTAAATAAAGTGCAGACGTTAAAGATGCACATTTCCAAGAGCTGACATATTTCAGTTAATAAATTCAAAATAAAGAGATATTTTTCTACCTTTTGTGCATTTTTTTTTCAGTTGCAATTGTTCCAGTCACTTTCTTCTGGTTTCTTTGTGTCTTCTGCTAACTCTCCATCGTCTGCTGTCCATTTCTCCTTTCTTCTTTCCTAGTTTTTTTCCATTCTCTCTACATCTGCTTTAACATACTAATCATTCTCCTTTTGCTCTTTCCTCATTCCTATTTCATCCACTCAAATTTTACCCCTCCATCCTCAATCCCCACTTACTCTCCCAATACCCGGCCAATTGTAGATTTTTCTTCCCTCCCACACAAAATATATTTCCCCTCTCCATTTCACTCTCCCAGCCCCATCCCATTCTAATCGTCCCCCAACATCAACTCCCTTCTAGCTCCTGCCCAACCCAGCATCCGCTCCCTTCTAGTCCCCGCATCATCAGCCCATTTCCAGTCCTAGCTCCCTCCCCTCACAGCCCATTTCCTTTCCAAGCCCCCCTCCCCATCAGCCCATTTCCATTCCAAGCCCCCTTCCACTCAGCCCATTACCATTCCAAGACCCTGTCCCCATCAGCTATTTGCAGTTCAAGCTCCCCCTTCTACTCGGCCCATTTCCAGTCATAGCACCCCCCCCAGTCCATTACCAGTTCTAGCCCCCCCCTAGCCCATTATCGGTCCTAAGCCCCCCAACAGCCCACTTCCAGGCCTAACCCTTCCATCGCCCCATCTTCATTCTTAGCCCCCCCATAACCCCATTTTCAGTCTTAGGCCCCCAGTCAGACCACCTCCAGTCCTAACCCCCATCTGTCCATTACCAGTCCTAACCCCCATCACCCCATTTTCAGTACTACCCCCCCCAGCCCACATCAAGTCCTGCTCCCCCCCATCAAGTCCTGCTCCCCCCCCTACATCAAGTCCTGCTCCCCCCCATCAAGTCCTGCTCCCCCCCTACATCAAGTCCTGCTCCCCCCCATCAAGTCCTGCTCCCCCCCCACATCAAGTCCTGCTCCCCCCACATCAAGTCCTGCTCCCCCCCCAGCCACACATCAAGTCCTGCTCCCCCCCCATCAAGTCCTGCTCCCCCCCCCATCAAGTCCTGCTCCCACCCCCCCCCCCCCCGGGAAAATTAAACTTTAAAAAAAACCCGGCTTCTGCTGCTGCTGCCGCTGCTGCCATGGCCGGCAATAGCAGCAATATCGCAAGTCCCGCGGGCTCCCCCCCACCCGGCAGATCCCTTCCTGCTTGCCTGCCAGTTCTCCGCTTCGGCTTTCAGAGCCGCGAAGGGAGAGCTTCTCCCTCGTGACTCTGTTAAGCCCGCTGGGGCAGATGGGAAATTTCCCATCTGCCCCGGCGAGCTTAACAGAGTTGCGAGGGAGAAGTTCTCCCTCCGCGGCTCTGAAAGCCGAAGCGGAGAACTGGCAGCATTGGCAGGCAAGCAGGAAGGGATCTGCCGGGTGGGGGGGAGCCCGCGGGACTTGCGATATTGCTGCTATTGCCGGCCACGGCAGCGGCGGCAGCAGCAGCAGAAGCCGGTTTTTTTTTTTTCCCCCCTATGCATCGCGGGCCGCACAAGGGTCTCTCGCGGGCCGCATGCGGCCCGCGGGCCGCGTGTTTGAGACCCCTGCCATAGAGCATAATCAAGAAACAGAATGGCTATCCTGCATATGGGAGCATTTAGGAAAAGCAAACATCAAACCTATGGAATATCCTGCAGTAACAGGAAAAGTGGGTTAAAATTAACCCCAAAATTGAAGAGCCCTGGCTCAGATGGAGTGACCAGCTTTTGGCTCAGTCAACATCACTCCACCTAGACCTGGCAAATTGCTAAAATAAATTGATTGAGCAGCCAGACTTAATATCATAATGGCTTATAACAGGAAGAACATTTTGCCTTCCAAAGGGGACCCCAACATTCCAAAAATTACAGACCAATAACTTGTCTACCTACAGTCTATATAAGCTTTTCACTGCAAAAGATGCAGATAGAATATATGATCATATTAAGTCCAACATCATGAAAATAGAACAAAAAGGCAATAAGAGGTGAGCATACAGAGCCAAAGACCAGTTAATGTTGAATAAGGCCATCATGACCAACACTAAGGGGTATGTTTACTAAACTGCGTTAGTGCAATTTGCGTTAGGAGCCGCATTAGTGGAAGGAAAGCCAAAAAAGGACATGGGCGGTACATCGTAACTGATAATGCGCAGTTGTGCGCGGTATTGCGTGCTGCGCAGCAACGATCGCTACAGCACGCGCGCTACTGCGTGCAAGCTTAAGACAGCGCGCAGACACCCAAATACAGAAACAGAGCTGTAGCACAATGGTTACTACACAGACTGATGGTACAAGGGTCATGGGTTCAATTCCCCAGTGTGCCTAATGAAGAAGGCTGGCTGAGGCGTCATGTGCAACCCTTTGAAGGCCTACTATAATATTTTATCCATATTCTGCAGCAGGGTTAATGTTTGCACATGTCAGGAAAATTGTACCCGTCGTATCCAATATGTTCCAATAGTGATGTTCCCTCTGGCATGGTCATGTATGCTATACCATTTGATAGGAATATATAGGCAGAGGTTTGGATCCCGAAAGTACTGGGCTTGGCCTGGAAAGGGTTAAGTAGTGGGCTATGAGGAAGGTTACTTGCACCTAAATAGTGCTGCCAGCAAACACACCCTCACAGTGGCGTAACCTAAGGTGCCACATAAGGCACCCTAGAGGGCACTCCATAGGGCACATTATAAAGTGCGCTGTCTGCCAAGGCACCCTATAATGTCCCCTATAGGACACCATATAAGGCACCTTATAAGGCGCTTTATAGGGCCCTATAGGGTGCCTTATGAGCCACCCTAAGGGGACAGTACCCTGAGGGTGGTCCTGCTGGCAGAACTAATATACAATAAAAACAGACAATGCCTAAGACAGCCCTATTGATGAACCCCACTGTCGGTTTAGGACCCATGACCTCTGGCTCCACAGGCAGTGTAGTAACCAGTGGGCTAGAGCTGCTAACAAACAACTGGCTGGCTACAGGAGGACTGCACGGCACCACACCCACATTCTGCTGTGGTTACCAGGATAGGGTTAACCCACCCGTACCCATGATGCACTGCACATGCAAATCAGCAGTCGAGAGATGGGCACAAGAGCGGGTATGCACCCCCACAGCACCTCGGCCCTGTAGGGGGGACAGACCGTGTGTGGCACTGCCACAGAGTAGCCACAGACACTCACATTGTGCGGGTACAGTGCCCACCCTGAGGTTGAGGTGGGGCCCCCAGCACCCGGTCCACAGCACCTTTCATGGCTGAGATACGCCATGCTGCAGGTCCCCATCAGTGTGTGATAGGTAGCTCCGTTAGACACACCTAGGATACATCTGTGCCCTGCTGTATGTCTCGGTCATGTCTAGTCCTTATGGGCGATGATGCACTCAGAATAGTGCATATCCTGTGTTGGTGCCAAAGTTACCTGCTGTAGGTGAAGGGGGGGGGGTGTATGGACCCACAGGCAGATCATCTACCACCACACAACCCACCCTCTGGGGCTTAGGGTGGGAAACGGGGTCACCCACCAATAGATCCACAGTCTACCCCCCTGCAATGGCAGCAGTAGAGGGGACCAGCAACAGCGGTCCTGCTGGGGAACAGACAGAGCGGTACACATCCATAACGCAATAGCAGACAGACGGCAGTCCTGAAGATGCTCAGCTGCCCCCCACCATTATCTGACATTCCCCAGCAGCAGGCCTCCAGCCGCTGCACCCTGCAAGGTGGTCCAGCAAGACACATACTAGCTGCAGACAGTCCGCCAGCTAGTCCATAGTGCATGGTCCTGGAGGAGATGCATGTACCCAGAACCCAGGGGATGTCAGCATACACACCAAGCAGATAAGTCAGTGATTGGGCCCCAAAAGAAAACCCATATATATCACATGAGCAAAATGCTATATGGGGGAACCTAGCCATGCCGTGGTCACTACTCAGTCAGGGTGAGAGTGACCTCCCAGCAGGACATGCTGTGGCCACTCTGTCTGTGCAGGTGGTACTGGGCACTACAATGTCCGAGCCATTGCCCTATGCCCAGCGCAGATGCGGCCAGGCCAGGCCACCCTATCCAGGCTATTCCCATGGTACCTTGCTCCTCATTATGCACATTGGCAGGCCAATACTGGGAACAGTGCTAGCAGTGTGGGCTGTGGAGGGTGTTGGAAGCCACCACACACTGGATAGACAGACACACACTCCCCATACCTATGCCAGCATTGTGCAACTATTGAGGTGTTGGGCAGCCCAGGCCACCACACAAGTCCTGAGCACAGTGCAGGCATGGCTATGGTACGCAATACTGTAGGAGTCACTCCCCAGGTTGGTAAACACTGTCAGACACATGACCTGTAGCACACTCCACATACATCAGAAAGGTTGCTATGATGCAGCTCACTCAGACACTTGTACCTAACCTAGGAATTGCTATCTCCCAGTAATCCTAGCAACCTTTTGATAGATGTGTACCATATTCCCCGGTTTAGGGTGGCATTGCTAAGGTATGCAAGTGCTAGTATTGGGAGATGCAGGAAGAGCCCACAGTCCTGCCTCTCCAGAAGGCTGTGGATAAAGGGGCCTGTGGTGTGGGTGTGTCTGCCCCTGTTGGCTGCTGCTTTACGGCAGAGGTTCCCAACTCCAGTCCTGCGGTACCAAACACTGTTCGGGTTTTCATGCTGACCCTCATGAATATGCATGAGATACATCTGCATACCATGGGGGTGGCACATAGAAATGCAGCACAGGCCCTATTATCCATATTACTCCAACCTTATTACTACCTCTTCCAATTCATCCCGCCAACTGTACCGGGTTTTGAATTCCCTTTCCTCAGTCTCCACCTTTCCCTCCTCGTCTCCTCCACCCAGTGCCCCTAGCCCTATGGCTCTTGCTTCTTTCTTCTCAACTAAGATCTTGACCCTTCGTTCTACCTTTGATCCTCATCCCCTTCCTCCCTCACCCCCTCCCTCCTCTCCCACGCTTATCGCCTGTCATTCCCTATCCTCTGCTCCTATATTTCCCCACATTTGGTCCGAATTCCACCCTGTTACTTTAACTGAACTGACCAAAGCCGTCTCGCTTTCCCATAAGACCACCTGTCCCCTCGATCCCTTACCATCCCCTTGGCTTCTTGACCCTTCTCTCACACTCCTTCCCTTTGCCCTTCACATCATGAACTCCAGTCTCTCGTCCGGGGATTTCCCCTCTGCATGGAAGCATGCCTTGGTCTGCCCCCTGCTCAAAAAAGCTACTCTTGACCCAGCTGTCCCCTCCAATTGGCGCCCTGTTTCCAACCTTCCTTTCCTGTCCAAAATTCTTGAGAAGTTTGCTTTCCATCAACTCACCGCACATCTTGACACAACCATCTCTCTACACCCCTGACAATCGGGTTTTAGGACTGGCCACAGCACCGAAACCATCCTTATTGCACTCCTTAATGAACTACACCGCTCTCACGACAAAGGAAATCTTTCCATTGCTGTTTCACTGGATCTCACCGCAGCCTTTGATGTTATTGATCATCGCACTCTGCTCTCACGGTTATCAGAACTTGGGGTTCAGGGTACAGTCCACCGATGGTTCCACTCTTTTCTCTCTTCCCGCTCTTTCACAGTACACTCGGGCTCCTCCTCTTCTGCCCCCTTCCCTGTGGAGTCCCGCAGGGGTCTATCCTCGCCCCACTCCTCTTTAATGTTTTTCTCGCACCACTGGCACTACTCATACAACAAACTGGTCTCTCCGCCTATTTCTTTGCTGACGACATCCTTTTGGTCCACCATACGTCATCACTTGCTCCTGATCTCTCCCCTTTGAATGATTGCCTAACTTCTGTCGCACAGTGGTTTAATGACAACTTCCTTATCGTCAACCCTTATAAGTCTGCAGCTATCTGGTTCACTTTCGGTGCTCCTTCTCCCACCCTGGCTCCTGTGATGTCAAATGCACCCATTCCACTAGCACCTACCCTCCGCTACCTTGGTGTGACCCTAGATTCTTCACTGTCCTTCCACCAACATATCTCTGGGGTAGTACGTAGCTCTCTTTTTCAGCTTCGGAAAATTCGTGCCGTCCGTTCTCTTCTTCCCATCGCATCTCTTACCACATTAGTTATTTCTCTGGTAATTAGTCACCTCGACTATTGTAACTCGATATTCGCTGGCATTCCTCAGTACCAACTTCGCAGATTACAATTAATTCAGAATACAGCTGCCCGTCTTCTCACCTTTTCATCCCCTCACGATCACGTCACCCCATGTCTCCTCTCTCTCCACTGGCTTCCCGTTAAGACTCGCTATGTTTACAAGCTTCTTATTACTACCCACAAAGTTCTCTATACTAACACCCCCCAATACTTAGCCGATCTCATTTTTCTTCAACCTACCCCCCGCCTATTATGTTCCGCTCACGGCAATCGCCTTTTTCTTCCCTCCCCGACACAGGCTCATCTTGAATCCACCCGTCACGCTGCCTTCTTCTTTGCTAGTCCCGCCCTATGGAATTCCCTTCCACATGCTATTCGTACTGAGTTGTCCTTCCCCCATTTCAAGACTATGCTTAAAACTTTTCTTTTCTGCCAGGCCTTTGACCTCCCTTCCCCTTCGTTCACCACCACCCAGTCGATTATACCTACCCACTCATCACTCCTTTCAGGGCTATAACATCTTCTCCACTCCCCTGATTCACACTCACAGCCCTCTGGGCCGCCTTCCCTGCCACCCCTCCGCCTCGGCCCTCCCTTATGTGGTTTGTTGTACACCTGTTACATAATCTATCCGTCTGTATGTTAGTTATTTCACTACATGTCTTTGTCACCCCTGTCTACTATTCGTTATGTTAGTCCGTCTACCATGTCTTGTCCCATCTGGTTTGTTGGTTCTACAGCTTGTCTCCTCCTATCTATGCTGCCCCTTCCTCTCTGTCCACTTTCCTATCTATTAAATGGCATTCCTTTCTGTTCCTCTCTCTTTGCAGCCAAGACTGTTTGTATTGTGCACCGCCTTAATACTTTTTGTAAAGGCGGTATATCAAATTTGCCGAATAAAGATAAAGATAAAGATAAAGGCATCTTTATCAGAGGCAGCATGGAACAGGAATGGTGTTTGGCCCTCCAGGACTGCATTTGGGAGGCTCTGCTCTAGGTAATGTGCATGTTTATGGTGTCTGTGCTCTGTAGGGTAAAATGTTGGTGTTTTGGGCATGTTTACGTCATCTGCAGGAACGGTTCTGCCTGTATTAGCACATTATAGTAGTGCGTAAAATATGAGGACTGGGTTGGTGGAAATCACAGCTGGGACTTGAACCTGTGACCATCTGCTTCTGAATACAGTGGTTCTGTGCACTGCACCACCATGTTCTCACAGAGATGGTGCATTCCCTGGTGATACCATGACTGTTGGTCAGACAGGGCCTGTCTGTTGCAGTGCATGGCACCCACCTACACAGGGCTAGGCCACGGTCTGCTCAGGGCAGCTGCCACTGCCCCTCCACCACCAGTATCCCTCAGCCACCATGCTGACATGCCCTTCTGCTGGTGGAGCTAGTGGTGCGCGGTCTCAGGCCATCCAGTGTGCAGGTAGGCGGCCGCCTATGGTGCATGTTCTGGGGTAGGGGTGCCTGCATAGACGTCCATGCTCCCCCCCAGCCCCACCTGCCAGTGTTCCGTGCCCTTGGGGGTTGCTGTTGGGTACTCTCCCCTGTGACCCTTTGGGAGACACACTCGTGCCCATGTTGGGCCCTCATCAGTTGCTGTCTGGCTCTACTGTTTACGCATTCCTATGGGCCAACTGAGCATCACCCTAGTCCCCACTGTGGCCCAGCTGCGCCACTGCATGTGCTGCCTGCAGCCCTCTGTATCCCCTTTTCCAGCATCTGCCCGGTTGCCCATTCTGACATGCCCGCCCTGATGTTGCGGGACATGTGCACGCCATAGGAACCCTGTCTGATGGTGGGGAAATCCCTGAGCAGCACTATTTCACTGTGGGCCCATGCACCTTGTATGGGGACGGAGTATGCACCCTTCCACGAATTATATCTGTTCTATGGGGCTTACTCGGGGGAGGGGGGGAGGTTGATGTTTCTCATTGCTACCACTATTGGCCAGCTTGGTTGTTGTTTTTTTCCAGTTTGTTGGGGTCATTTTCGGTGTTTCTGTGCCCTTTTGTTCTGTGCACATGTATCACACTTATCATCTTGTTTTGGTTTCCCTGCCTAGGCTGTACATTGCTGACACGTAAATGGTTTCTCTCCCCTTTAAAGTGCTTTTACCGGTAGGTTTTCATTCGCGTTGGAATTCAGCTCTGAAAATCAGCGCGTTAGCCTCTCCCCACCCACTCTCCGCCCATTGACCCCTTCTCTCCGCCCTCTCTCCACCTTCTGCGGTGTTTTACTGCGCTGCGAAGCATTACGCGCGTTAGTGTGCGCTATAGCACGTTTACGATTGTTAATGCGCTATAGCACGCACTATAGCATGCTAACGATCGTTAACATCATACAACGCGCGTTATTCACGTTTACCACAGTTTAGTAAACATACCCCTAAGAAAGGTAGGAATTTCAGGATAGCATGGATTGATTATAAGAAACCTTTTGACAGCATTCCACATTCTTGGATAATAAATTGCCTTGAAATATATAAAATAAATTCTGTCTTGATAGAGTGCCCAAACTCTCTTTGAAGTATGAAGATGGTCAGTACATCATTCCTAACATCAAGATCAGTGAGGAATAATTCATGGAGATTCTCTGTCACTACTTCTTTTTTTGTACAGCATTTAATCCAATGAGTACTCTCATCAACTCTTTGGGATATGAATTTAGCCTGAATTCTAAAGAAGGTAACAACTCAGAGGTAACATCACATTTATTATTTGTAGACGACCTGATGCTCTACAGTTTCTGTGACCAACAATTAAAAGAGCAACTCCATGTAGTGAAAAGCTTCTCAGAAGACATCAGAATGATTTTTAGCCTTGACAAATGTGCTAAGGCAACTTTCCTTAGAGGAAAATTGAACAAAACAGAAAACATCTCCTTGGCTGAGGGGTGTGACAGCAAGGAACTTGAACTTGAACAGAAAGGTGAATATAAACAACTAGGAGAACAGGAAATAAAGAACAACAACCAAGCAGAAATTACTGAGAGAAAAGATCAGTAAAGATTACAGGAAATTAAAATCATTATTGAAAAGTGCTTTAACATCACGGAATAAGATACAAGCCATCAATCAGCTGGCAATTCATGTACTTTCATACAGCTTTGGGATCATAGATCGTCATCCTAAAGATCATGAAAAACTGGATGTATGAACAAGAAAACTCCTCCATGCCCATAAAGTAATTAACAAGAATCGGTATATGCAAGACTGTACATCCCTAGACCTGACCAAGGGCTAGGCCTCATAGAAACAATTACATATACAGAGCTACTATCATAGATCTCCAGGCCTACTTAACAGCATCATTGGATTCAAATATGCAAAAAGTAATGAAATTTATTTATTTATGCAATCTTATATACTGCCTTATCTGGAATCAAAGTGGTCTACATAGAATAAGAACAGTCACATGTAACCATGAACAGTGAACATATGAGGCAACAAGCCATATGCAAATAACTATTCACAAACCCATGTAACTATTTACAGGAAACATATAAGTATTATAGTTAGAGTGAGAACTTGGATATATACATTAAATTTGGATCAGTTATGGTCTAGTTAGTAGCGGTGGTGACTACATAACTAGGTATATCTTGAGGTATTCAGAGTCTTAGGATACTGGTTTGCAAAAAGTATTCTTTGAATAATAATTTCTTTAGGAGCTTGCAGAATGCTTGTGGGTCTGTGGTGGTTCTTTTATTTTCTGGGAGTGGGTTCCACAGGCCAGGTGCATAAAGACTCCTTTGGATGTAGATGTGTTGCATTTGGTGTATTCTGGTGGTGTAGCTAGGGTGTTTTTGGAGTAGCTTTTCCTTGCCCTGGTTTCTGGTGTAGGCTGCAGGAGAGATCTTAAGTATGTAGCAGAGTCATACTGCAGGATCTTGAAGGTGGTGTGTAGGATTTTGAATTTTATCCTACTGGCTATTGGTAGCCAGTGCAATTGTTTCAATATTGGAGTAATATGTTAGCATATGAGGGTTTGGGAGATTATACGAGCTGCTGTGTGCTGAGCCATTTGCAAACAGTGTGTGGCTTGTTTTGGAAGTCCAGTTAGGATCCCACTGCAGAAAGCTGTGAGGCTATACCATCGCTTGCAGCATTGTACGGAAGTCATTTACAGGTAGGAGGAGATGTAGATGTTGCAGTGTTTTTAGTTTTGCTTTGGTGGAAATATGAAAGCAAAGGTCTACAATCTGTCTCCATCATAAAACTTGGACAGGTGTTCCAATTACTACCAGGAATGAGTAAGAATGCACAAGCACACACAGGGAAGGAAGCAACAGAATTTGCAAAACAAGAGGAAAATCTCTTCAAAAAATTAGATCAGCAAACAAGGAAAAACAAGTGGCAAATACACAAATGCATTGGGAAATACAAAGTGTTATTCCAGGAACCCTTTGTTGACTAAGACCAGACAAATGAATAGTGAAGGAAAGACATACTGAAAGGCACAATAAAGTAGCACGCCTCATCCTTTGGAAACTCTCTAAACACTACAACATCAGTGTTCCAGAAAAGCACTGGAATCGTAACCCTACAAGAATTCAGAGAATGAAGAGGTTATAATCACCTGGGATACTCCCATTCCAAATGATAAAAACCTGGATGCAAGGATGTTGGACACAGTGGTAAAGGAGAAGAATACCAGAATGGCATTGATTATAGAGGTGTCAGTCATAAGCGAATATTTTGTGAATTGCATTGGAGGCAAGTACAAAGAAATGCAATGAGAGACCAAGAAAATGTGGCAGAAAGACACCGAGTTATTTCCCACTGTGTTGTGTGCCACAGGCTTGATTAAGAAGAATTTTCAAACACACCTTGATAAATTACCCATACATGGTACATCTTACGAACTCCAGAAGGAGGCTCTCTGACACAATGCAAGCACTACGGCAAGCATTAGCATTAAATTTGAGAGACTGAGATCACACACCACATACCCTGGCTTAGAAGTGAGGTTCATGACCGTCATGGTATGCACAAAACCATTTGAAGAAATTGCCCCAAGTTATTCAATAGGTACATCAAGAGGAAACATCTTTTTGCATTTTTGGAGAAACTAAAATGAAATGTATATAGAGACAAAGTATGTTTTTCACTAAAATCACAGTAGATTTGAACTGCAAATCAATCTTGGGATGCAGTGGCACCATCTTTGACCTTCATCAGCAATGCATGGAAACACAGATGCTAGTGAGCTCCATAGTGGAGTGGAGGAGTAGCCTAGTGGTTGGGGCACGGTACTTCAGGCCGGAAGGTCGGGGGTTCAAATCCCACTAGAGGACAGCAACCTTGGGCCGGAAGGACTGAGGTTTCTAGTCCCACAGGTGCTCCTTGTGGTCTTGGGCAAGCCACTTAACCCTCCATAGCCCATATTCCCTGTAAAATAGTTATCTCCAAGTTATAATGCCCTGTTCAATGTAATTTCAGTTTGTTCAATGTAAACCGCACTGATGCAGAATAGCGCGGTATATAAGAGAATGTAAATAAAATAAATAAATAAATAAATAAGCATCACATCATTGATGGGAGATCCCCTTGGTTTAGAAGGCATGTAAACATAGGTGTAGTATGCTTTTTGACATTGGGGGAGGGGCAAAGGGTAAAGATATCATACAGTGAGGCGGGGGGAGGGCAGGGGGACCAGTTTACTATTTGTGTCTGCAACTTTGGGGGGGGGGCACTGCCCCTATGCTCCCCCTCCAAAGTATGCCTATGGTTGTAAATATTTTGTATATACTGTAAGATGAATAGTTGCTAAGAAACAGCAGACCAATAGTTCAGTTTCAGCAACAACAACAAAAAGCAAATCCTACATGGATAGAAGAAAATATTTAAAAAGAAGTTCTCCCTTAGCAGGGCTAGTGCCAGAGTTGATCCAAGGTGTTGGCACCCTAGGCAAACCTCAGTTTTACACCCCCTCTGGCTGTCAAAATCAATTGTTTAGCTTTAATTGCCTTTTCTTTGTCATCCCAAGAGGTTGTGCCCTAGTCGACTGCTTGTATGCCTAAAGATTGGGCCAGCCCTGTACCTTAGTAGATTTCATTACCTTATACATTAGAGGAAAGGTGGGATTGAGGAGATATGGTAGAAATATTTAAATGTACAGGAGGAGAGCCTCTTTCCATTGAAAGCAAGCTCTTCTACAAGGAGACATAGGATGAAAGAGAAAGGGGATAAACTCAGGAGTAATATGTGGAAATATTTTATTTTACTGAAAGAGTGGTAGATGTGTGGAATAGTCTCCCCAGTGGATGTAGTAGAGACGAGGACGGTTTCTGAATTCAAGAAAGCATGGGTCAAACACAGAAGATCTCTAAAGGAAAAAGGGGACTATTGTAGTGGATATGGAAGGGCAGATTAGATAGGCCATATGGTCTTTTTCTGCCGTCATTTTCTATGTTTCCTCCACATATCCGCCAACATTGAAGGCATAAGACTATGTGAGAGAGTCTAAGCAGCTCAGAGAAGGACCTACGGAGAAAATCCTTCGTCGGAGATCTAACCTCGTTAGAAAGATGCAATTGATGCAGCTTGTCGTGCTGTGAGGGCTTGTGTGCATCAGTGATGCTGAGAGCTAAACTATCGGTAGTTTAACTACTGGCAGGGTCTCCCAAGATGGACAGGTCTCAGCTGAGGTGCCAGACGAAGACAAACCACCCATCTGGGCAGCAGCAGAATGGGATAGTGTTGACGGCGGAGGATCACATTTCTGTGACAACGGCAACAACACCAAACTTAAACTGCGCAGAAGGAAGGCCCGGCAATCTACTTCTGTATCTTGCCATGAAAACCCTCACTTGGTTTGCAGCTTGTCGTGCTGTGAGGGCTTGTGTGCATCAGTGATGCTGAGAGCTAAACTATCGGTAGTTTAACTACTGGCAGGGTCTCCCAAGATGGACAGGTCTCAGCTGAGGTGCCAGACGAAGACAAACCACCCATCTGGGCAGCAGCAGAATGGGATAGTGTTGACGGCGGAGGATCACATTTCTGTGACAACGGCAACAACACCAAACTTAAACTGCGCAGAAGGAAGGCCCGGCAATCTACTTCTGTATCTTGCCATGAAAACCCAATGGATAGTTACAACAAAACAAATTGTGCTATGGTGCTGGAAGATGAGACTCCCAGGTCGGAAGGCACTCAACTAGCTACTGGGGAAGAGCTGAAGACTTTTCAGAGTAAAGCCAGCATTTATGATGTGGTTGGATCAAAGCCTTCGGGAAGTCTGACTGCTGATGTAGCTGCGCATGAAATGAGAGTCAGAAGCTGTAAAGATGTCTTACACATTGGAACATGGAACGTACGAAGCATGAACCAAGGGAAGTTGGAAGTGGTCAAGAATGAAATGGAACGTGTACAACTTGATCTGTTGGGTGTCAGCGAACTGAAATGGACTGGCATCGGGCACTTTGCATCAGATGATCACATGGTCTACTATGCTGGAAATGAAAGACAAAGAAGAAATGGTGTTGCATTTATAATAAAGAAGAAACTTGCAAGAACTGTAATGAAATACAATGCAGTCAGCGAACGCTTAATCTCTATTCGTCTACGAGGATTGCCTATCAACACAACTATAATTCAAGTATATGCCCCAACAACAGCTGCAGAAGAGAATGAAATTGAAGAGTTCTATGAACAAGTACAAGCTGAAATTGACAGAACATGCAAACAGGATATCCTGATAGTCATGGGTGACTGGAACGCAAAAGCTGGCAACAAAGAAGAAGGCAAAGTAGTTGGAAAATATGGACTTGGCAACAGAAATGAAGCTGGAGAAAGATTGATAGAATTCTGCAAGACCAATGATCTATTCATCTCAAACACCTTCTTTCAGCAACACAAGCGACGACTGTACACATGGACTTCACCCAATGGATTGTATAAAAATCAAATTGACTACATCTGTGGAAGTCAACGATGGAAAAGCTCTGTAACATCAACAAAGACAAAACCTGGAGCTGACTGTGGTACAGATCATCAACTACTAGTATGCAAACTCAAGCTAAAGTTGAAAAAGAGCAAACCACTCATGAATGCACCAAAATATGACCTTGAGAATATACCACTGGAATTTAAAGACTGCCTGCAAAATCGATTTGCTGCCTTAGATACAAATGACAGAGCTCCGGAAGAGTTATGGAATGACATCAAGAAGGTTGTGCTGGAAGAAAGCGAGAAGTCTCTACAAAAGGTGAAAAAGCAAAAACGGCCAAAATGGATGACGGAAGAAACTCTGAAAATTGCCCAGAAACGCAGAGAAGCTAAAGCCAAAGGAGAAAGAAAGACAATCGCAGAACTCAACAGAGATTTCCAACGTGCAGCAAGACAGGACAAGGAAAAGTACTACAATGACACTTGCAAGGAAATAGAAGCAGAAACTATTAGAGGAAGAACAAGATCGGCTTTCCTAAAGCTGCGAGAGTTAAAGAAAAAGTTCCAGCCTCGAATTGGAATGTTACAAGATGCTCAAGGTTCTATGTTGAATGATGCTGAGAAGATCAAGAAAAGGTGGAAGGAATATACAGAGTTTTTATATGATAAAGATCAAGTGGACCAACAGCCGTTTCAACCTATACCTTATGATCAGGAACCATTGGTGATGAAAGAAGAAGTTGAAGCAGCATTGAAAGCCTTATCAAAGAACAAAGCACCAGGCATTGATAGCATTCCCATAGAAGTATTGCAGCAATCTGATGCAGCTGTTACCGTACTTACAAGGCTCTGCCAAGAAATCTGGAAGACAACATCATGGCCAACTGACTGGAAAAGATCTGTGTTTATACCAATACTAAAGAAAGGTGATCCAACTGACTGTGGAAATTATCGCACAATCGCTCTGATCCCACATGCCAGCAAGATTCTACTGAAGATTATTCAAAAGAGACTACAGCCATACCTAGAACAAGAACTACCTGAAGTGCAAGCAGGGTTCAGGAAAGGGCGAGGAACGAGAGACATCATTGCGGATGTGAGATGGATCCTTGAAAAGACTAAAGAATACCAAAAGGATATCTATTTGTGCTTTATGGACTATAGCAAGGCTTTTGACTGTGTAAACCATGAGAAACTCTGGGCCACATTAAGAAGCATGGGTATACCAGAACACCTGATCGTTCTCTTGCATAATCTGTACATTGATCAAGAAGCAACAGTTCGAACGGAACAAGGAGAAACAGAATGGTTTAAAATAAGCAAAGGTGTAAGACAAGGCTGCATACTTTCCCCCTACCTGTTTAATTTATATGCAGAACAAATCATCAGAGAAGCAGGACTGTATGAAGACAACAGAGGTGTGAAGATTGGTGGAAGACTAATCAACAACCTTCGCTATGCTGATGATACCACATTACTGGCTGAAAGTGAAGATGATCTGAAACATTTGCTTCTCACAATCAAAGAACATAGTCTCAAAATGGGCCTGCACCTTAATGTAAAGAAGACAAAGATCATGACAACTGGCATAATCAACAGGTTCATCGTTGAAGGAGAAGAAATTGAAATCGTGAACAACTTTAACCTACTTGGATCAACTATCAATAAAGAAGCAACAAGCAGTCAAGAAATCAGACGACGCATTGCTCTTGGCAGAATGGCTATGAAAGACCTAGATAAGATTCTCAAGAGCAGAGATGTCTCTCTCCATACAAAGATTCGACTTGTTCAAGCCATGGTATTTTCAATAACATCATATGGATGTGAAAGCTGGACAGTGAAAAAGACAGACAGGAAGAAAATTGATGCCTTTGAATTATGGTGCTGGCGGCGAATACTG
The DNA here is from genome assembly GCA_033557465.1 of Ichthyophis bannanicus. Taxonomy (NCBI): domain Eukaryota; kingdom Metazoa; phylum Chordata; class Amphibia; order Gymnophiona; family Ichthyophiidae; genus Ichthyophis; species Ichthyophis bannanicus. The sequence continues at coordinate 289,154,800 of CM066040.1, read as the reverse complement.
TGTATACCATGGACTGCCCGAAGAACAAACCAGTCGGTACTAGAAGAGATCAAACCTAAGCTTTCTTTAGAAGCTCAGATGACAAGACTTCGACTTTCATACTTCGGACACATCATGCGAAGAGAGAGATCATTAGAGAAAGACATCATGCTTGGCAAGATAGAAGGTCAACGCAAAAGAGGAAGGCCAGCAATGAGATGGATTGCTACAATAACAGCAGCTACGGGTACCAGTCTGTCAACAATGAGCCGCCTGACTGAAGACCGAACACAATTTAGGATAGCTATCCAGAGGGTCGCCATGAGTCGACTCCGACTCGACGGCACTTAACAACAACAACAACGATCAGGTAACTCCAAATTTCTTCTTTGATAAAAGAGTTCCTGAGATACCCAACCATGCACAGGAAAGGGGTTGTCTCTCGCTCGCTCTAAGTTAACGTTTTTATTCCTGCAAAGAACATTACTTTCAGTTCATATGTATAAAATGAAATCAAGCAGCTTTCTCGCACTGCTGGAACACAAACCGACAAACAAAAGCTTCATTGGGGCTTCCGAGACTGCAGAATTCACAAAATGAGAAACCAGTGCGACTCTAAAAAGGCGATCTCTTTTCGAGGAGATAACGCCTTGGCAAGCCCTTATCAGATTTTCTCTCCGGAATCCATCTGGTGAACTAGCTTTTGACCATTTAGCTCTTAGACGTGTTTGTTATTTTATTATACGTGTCAGATTCCGGTACATCTGACTGCTTGATTGTATTACAGTGCTATCTCAATAGCCACAGCGTGCATCGTCTGGCAAGTTACACGTTTGTAGGGGCATGACGTAGACCGGAGAACAGATTTCGGGAAACATGATGAGCATTTATTGTAAGGTTAATTTTATAAGAAAGGCTAGCATGCTCTTTGTGACAAGCAACTTTCACGCACGGAATCCTGCACGGGCGGGAAAGAATCAAGCTCCACAGCGCCTCTAGTGTTTAACCCTGAGAAGAGCAGCAGAAGCTATAAGGCGCCCAAGCTTTCAGCACCACGGCACTGGACAGCGCCACGCCGCCGAAGTCCCGCGGCTTCCCCGCCAGCTGCAAGGAGACGTGGACCAGATGTAGCGCTAACATTGCCTTTTGCAAGCGATCGGACACACCATGCACAGGAGCAAGCAGGCACCCGAACAGGAGACGGTTTCGGCGTGTAAAGCTTCCAGCAGATCGCTCCTGGTCACACGGAGACGGTAGATAAGAAAGGAAAGATCTCTTATGGAAACAGGGTATCCAACATGGAAATGTGGAATGATAAACTGGAAGCGCTTGCATGCAAACTGCAGGGCTGAACTCCCTGGGCTCGCCCGGGTTTTATACGAAGAGCAGTCGAAAGAAGGGGGTGAACATGTTTGAAGACTGCAGGCTAGTCGCCAGAGAAAGAGCCTTCGGGATGCCTGAAAGTTTCCCAGGACTGCGCGGGTGAGCTTAAGAGACGTCTGTCCGTGCGCCAAGACGGTCTTCGCGCTTTCAGCTATGGCTCTTTGCAGGTTCGGCTTTTCTTGACCTAAGCTTTCCGTTACTACAAATCTTCTTACAGGGAACGAAAGAACGCTCAAGGAGGGATCCAGCAACATCTGGGCAACATTTTTTTTTAACCTTTCAAGTCCTGGTAAGTGAATGTTTCAGAGTTTCGGTTCTGTGGTTGGCAAACTACTTTTCTGTATTGATCAACAAGTAGACACTGCGGTAGTCGCTGCTGAGACCAAATACGTCTTTCTGAGGGAAGGAATGCTCCCTAAATTGTTAGCACCAATTTAGCATTTCCAGAATTCGCTGTCAAGCTTATTCTAAGTTTCTCAAAAGGCGAGCAACTTTCTCTGTGTTTATGGTTGTGCATATACGTTAATACAGATTTTTTTTTTGTTCCAAATTTGTTACGAGCTCAGACTGAGTGATAAACCCCCGCCATACACACACTGACACCTAGACAACCCTCTCCCCCATTCCCGCCTCCGCCAGAGAGACTAAGTAAAGTAATATTTTTCCAACTGCTTTTAGTGAAATGGATATAGCAATTTCGCAAGACAGAAATCTGCCAAAGGAAGCGATAAGCGTTTTCCCTTTCCTACTGCGCTTCGAAATGAATTTAAGTGATATTTCCAGCGGGGGCAGCTCTCCTCGAGGATTTACAGCTGCTAATCTCACCTGAGCTACTAAGATAACTGCTTTACTTTGTTTTTAGTATGCTCATTAATTTTGCTTCCCTCCTCCCACCCAAGATTTTATTCCATAGACCGGGAATGATGTCGTTCATTTTATACGCTTATCTTTTTCATTTCATAACATGCGTTCATCTCCGAGTTTCCTAAGAACCAAGGAAAGAATCATTACGCGTTTACAGACCAAAGGCTATTTTGCCATAAGCACGCGTGTGTTCAGTGGACGGAGCAGTTGCCCTGAGGTCCTGTTCGGATGGTCAGCAAGGACCTGTCAGAATCACTGCTGTAGAGTGATCTGTTGGTGATGACTGTTCTCTTCTTAAAGGCCTTAGGCCAAGTGCAACTGTTCATCTCCTGCAGGGCGAAGATGATTCTCTAAGTTCAAAGAGATTCGAAAGAAAACACCACTAGTCATTTTTAGCTTATGCAACCTTCGTATTTACAAAGAGTATGATGAACTGCAAATTTTAAAAATAACGCTAACACTCCCCTTGGATCATATTCTTAAAAAGACAGCGACCGGCGCCAAGATCCGTGCTTTCCTCGTTCATGCCCCTTCCTCAGAAAGTTGCGTCTTTGCACTGATCAGGTAGAGCAGACTGAACTGGGAAAGCTGACTGGAAGAGGCAGCGTGATTGCAGCAGGTCGAGAGCACGTTGCCTGGGAAATAAACGCTTTACCATAACAAAGAGATAATCGCGCAGCCTTGGTGCAATCGAGTTAGCGCGCTCTTTCCTTACTGCAGCTTGACCCGATTTAAAGAGCTAGGACCCAGGACTTGTGAAAGTTTGCCTCACCAGCCTGGGTACGTGGGATCATTCAAATGATATCCTCAAGATAACGTTTATGTTGTCTCCCCCAGTTGAACGGAAATGTCGGTTAGGGTTTCTGTCCCCAGGGCTCTCAATAGTATCTGCTTGAACATCGTTCCTGGGGCGACGTACACACCAACACAAATGGAAGCACTCTTTAATATCTACAGTAAAAGGGCAGACGTTCGTCTCCCTCGTTGTACAGGCAGAAAAATGAGGACAGCCACTTCTACAGTTTCCTCCTCTATTCTCTGACTTCAATGCCTCTTCCTAACACAGTGTCCTACCTCGGCCTGTGAAAGCGGTGCAGCTGTACAGGAGCACAAAAAAATAGGGGCACACTTAGGGGTATGTTTCCTAAACCGTCTTAATGTTACCAGCGTTAGTTGCAGTCTTACTGTGATGAATGCCGTATAAGGTAGTGGGCATTTCGGTCTTAAGGTAGCATTTCAGGTTATCGTGCGATAAAGTCCGTTACCGTGCCGTGGCACATTAACACGTCTTAGCCTTAATTAGGTGCGCTGACCTGCAATCACAGCAACAAAGGTGTAGCAAACTGGTTAATACATTGACTGCTAATACAGTGGTCATGAGTTTGATCATGAGGTAGAGCAGACTGAACTGGGAAAGCTGACTGGAAGAGGCAGCATGATTGCAGCAGGTCGAGAGCACGTTGCCTGGGAAATAAACGCTTTACCATAACAAAGAGATAATCGTGCAGCCTTGGTGCAATTGAGTTAGCGCACTCTTTCCTTACTGCAGCTTGACCCGATCTAAAGAGCTAGGACCCAGGACTTGTGAAAGTTTGCCTCACCAGCCTGGGTACGTAGGATCATTCAAATGATATCCTCAAGATAACGTTTATGTTGTCTCCCCCAGTTGACACGCGTTAGCCTTAATTAGGTGCGCTGACCTGCAATCACAGCAACAGAGGTGTAGCATACTGGTTAATACATTGACTGCTAATACAGTGGTCATGAGTTTGATCCCCCAGTGGGCTTAGTTAAAAGACTGTCTGAGGTCATCCCTTTTCCTGCTTGTAACAGTCAGACACATCCCAACAATTTGCACTGCCAGCCCAAAAAGCCTCACCCCAGTGCCGCAACCTAATGCACCTTTTAGGGCGCACCATAAGGCACATCATAAAGCACCACGTCATCCAAGGCAGGTCATAATGTGCCCCAGAGGGTGGCAGGAAAGGTTGGCACCCTTCAAGGCAGCATATAAGGTACCCCATAAGCTGGCCAAACCTAAGGTGCCACGAAAGATGCCCCAGGGATGCCACAGTGACACAGGAGATGGTGCCCCAAAGTCACAAGCATGAAATGTATGGCTCAAACACAGATTTAACCATAACACTGCACAGAGCATCAAGGAAAGGCAATGAACAAGTGATGGAAGGAAGTAGATGATGGAGCTCATGGATGAGCCAAATCTGCGTACAGCCCATGTGGCAGCAGGTAAAGTGGACAAACATATCGGGGGCAGCTGTACCAATGTACAGGGTGATGGTAATGTACAGTGCAACAATGACAGTGTGTGGCAGAGGATGGGGATACGTGTCCACCAGAGGAGGTAGAGGTGGCAGGATAAGTGCAATGACTGGAGGACAGAGGAGAGCAGTGCCATGCAGAGCAGACATAGGAGAGGCAAGCATGAAGAGCCGCAATGCAGAAAAGTGTGCAAGTGCAGGACAGGGGTAGCAGCCTGCACATTAGGGTAGGACACCACACAGTTGGCACACACACGTAGACGGACAGAAGAATGGATGGCAACAGTGATAAGGGTATAATGTGGTGGCAGGACAGATCTGCACAGATATGACTGTTACACGAATGAAACGTAGTTGTGTAGGACAGCCATAAAAAAAGGAACAGAGAAGAATCAAACCCATGACCTCTGCTAGTGAAGTCATTGCATTAACCATTGTGCTACATCACTATGGGAGCTACCACACCAATGATCGGCTACAGAAAGAGTGCACGACACCATAAAACTGTCTGCTGTGGCTACCAGGATAGGATAGAACCAACAGTACTCATAATGCAATTCACATGCAGAACAGCAGTCTACATCTGCTCACCAGATGGGGTATGCACTTCTACAGCATGTCAGCTTGGTAGGGGGCACTGTTCCCTCTAAGCTGTGAGCGTGTGCGCGCGCACACACCTTGCCGAGCGAGCGCACATACTTTACAACAGAGCGCACAAAAATTACGGTTGTGATTCTGATAGAAAACAACACAGACATCTTAAAATTGAAAAGTTGTTGTGTATTTCCAGTTTTCACAAGTTCTACAATATTTTCTAGTGCAATCAATGTGGTGTACATACTGTATTCTGACGTGTAGTCAAATTTAAAAGTATATAACTCCGAGAGTCATTATGTGGCGCACAAAAATTTTACCTTCCTTCAAAAGCTGCACAGCTGATATTTTATGCGCACACAGCCTACAGAAAATTAGAGGGAACATTGGTAGGGGGGAATGACTGTGCATGTTACTGGCATAGAGTACTTACAGGCCATGCCAATGTGCGTGTTCTGTGCTCACCCTGAGGGTGAGGTGGAGTGGCTAGCACCAGGTCTGGGTTGGTTGAGGTGGGCTGTGCTGCAGGTCTCCATCAGTACCAGTGTGTGACAGGTATTTGTTGCAGACACCTTTAGGAGGTCTCTGTGTCCATTTGTAATTGCTAGTCATGTCTGGCCCTTGTGGACCATGATGCACACAACATAGTGCATATCCACTGTGCTTGCTATGATCACCTGTTTAGGGAACAGGGGTGTGTCAAGGCTCACATGGCAACAATGTACTTAGCAAACCACCCTCTCTGAGTCAGGGTGGGGGACATGATCTGACCCCAACAGACCCACACTCTCACCCTTTGCAAGGGGGGCAGTGGAGGTACAAGAGGACAGGCTGTGGGACCAACAACTCCAGTCCTGGCAGCAAACAGACAGCTGCTGAAGATCTGCACTTGGGACAGGGCCACTGGCAGATAGGTAGTGGGCCCCATCAGCTCAGCTGCCCCCCCCCCTATGATCTCAGGAAAAAGATACCGTAAATGATCCCTCAAAAAATATTTTTATTTCATTTTTGTTGGGCATAAATCACCAAGAGGAGGCATTTACAAGCCTACCCCCAAAATGTAATACATGCCCCTTTTATTCAACCACTTATTCAACCCCCCTATGATCTGACATTCACCAGCAGAGGGCAGTCAGTGTGCACCTGCTGCACCCTGCAAGGTGGCACAGCCATACAGATGCTAACTGCTGACAGTCTGCTAGCTAGTACATAGTGCATGTTCCTGGAGGAACTGTGTGCACCCAAAACTGGGATGTCAGCACACACACCACGCAAGTATGTCAGTGACAGGGTCCCAGAAAAGAGAACCCATAAATATCACTTAAGAGAAATATTATATAACACTATGGGGGAACCTAGACATGCCGTGGTCACTGTTCAGTCAGGGTGAGAGCGACCTCCCAGCATGACATGCTGTGGCCACCCTGTCCGTGCAGGTGCTGGTCAAGCACTACAATGTCCCAGCCATTGCCCTATACCCTGTGCAACTGCATCCTGCCCATGCCATACCCACAGTACCTTGAGCCTCATTATGCACATTGGCAGGCTAACACTGGAAACAGTGCAAGCAATGTGGGCTCAGTAAGGTGTAGGCAGCCTCAACACACTGGATAGACAGACACACACTCCCACACCTATGCCAGCATTGTGCAAATATAGAGGTTTGTGGCAGCCCTGGCCGCCACACCAGTCCTGGGCACAGTGCGGGCATTGCTATGGTACTCAATACTGTTAGGGTCACTCCCCAGGGTGGTAAACACTGTCAGAATCAATAACTGAAACACACTTCACAGATATCAGAAAGGTTGCTATAATGAATCTCTATCAACAAATTGTGTTTAACTTAGGATTTGTTAGCTGACATTAATTATAGCAACCTTTTGATATATGTGGAACGTGTTCCCAAGTTTAGGACGGCATTGCTAAGGTATGCAGGTGCCAGTATTGGGAGATGCTGCTCCGTGCAGGGCCCAACAGCCTGACTCTCCATGAGGCTTTGGATAGTGGAGCCTGTGGGTGTGGGTGTTTATGCCCCTGTTGGCCGCTGCTCTAGGGCAGAGGTTCCCAACTCCGGTCCTGGTGGGCCAAACACTGTTCAGGTTTTCATGCTGTCCCTAATGAATATGCATGAGATACATTTGCATACAATGGGGTGGCGCATACAAATGCATCACAGGCATTTTTATTAGGGACAGCATGAAACCTGAATGGTGTTTGGCCCTCCAGGACTGCAGTTGGGAAACTCTGCTCTAGGGATTGCACATGTTTATGGTGTCTGTGCTCTGTAGGGTAAAATATAGGTGTTTCAGGCATGTTTATTGTATCTGAAATAAAGGTTACGTCTTTATTACCACGGTTTAGTACTGGGTAAAATATGGGGACAGGAGCCACAGCTGGGACTTGAACTTGTGACCGTCTGCTCCTGAACACACTGGCTGTGTGTACTGCACCACACTGCTGCCACAGGGACAGGTCATTCCCTGGGGATACCATGACTGTTTGTCAGACAGACCCTGTTTGTTGCAGTGCACGGCACCCACCTAAATGGGGCTTGGCCATGGTCTGCTGTGGGCAGATGCCACTGCCCCCTCCACCACCAGCACCCCTCCACCACCATGCTGCCATGCCATTATGCTGGTGGTGCGCAGTCCCACGCCATCCAGTGTGCTGGTAGGCAGCTGCCTATGGTGTGAGTTCTCAGGTAGGGGTGCCTACATGGACATGCGCGCTTTCCCCCGGCACCGCCTGCCAATGTTATGTGCCCTTGGGGGTACCTGCTGGGTAATATCCCCTATGACACTGTGGGACACACACTCCTGCCCATGTTGGACCCTCATCAGTTGCTGTCTTGCTGCTTTACAGTTTCGGCATTCCTATGTGCCACCTAGGCATCTGCCTAGTCCGCACTGTGCCCCAGCTGGACCACAGCATGTGCCGCCTGCAGCCCCCTGTATCTCATTTACAGCATCAGTACAGTTGCCCTTTCCTACGTGCCCACTCTGCTGTTGCTGCACATGTGCACGCCATAACAAACCTGCCCAATCTAAATGACAGAAACCCTGATCAGCGCTATTTCAATGTGGGATCATTCACTTTGTAGGGGGACAGAGCATAGACCCTTCCAAACATGATATCTTCATTTTTACGCTTTGTCAGTAGTGTTGCTTTATGTTTTTCATTATTATCACTATTGCCAGCTTGGTTATTGGGATTTTAAATGTGGTTCTGGTCATTTTATATGTTTATTTGCCTTTTTGGTTACTGCACATGTATCACAACTATCACTTTTCTGGGTTTCCCTGCCTTTGCTGCACATTGCTGACTGAAATGGTTTCTCTTTCCTGCAAATGCGCTTAACGTGAGGGTTTCACTGGCGTTAGTGTTCAGACACGGATTTCACAGCGTTAGTGTGCCTGGAGCCTCTCCCCGTCCACTCTCCACTCATTGACCCCTTCTCTCCGCCCTCTGGGAAGCCTTACTCCACCCTTCAGACCCGGATTTCACAGCATTAGTGTGCCTTAACGCTGCCGCTGCGTTATCGTTACTTATCGCGCAATAATACCACCGCTGCAACGTTAAGATGGATTAGTAAACATACCCCTTAGAGTTGCCAAGGGGCCGGTTTTCTGCTGACTGACAGCCTCAGCCTCCTTCCCCCCTAGGGCCGACCAATCCATTGTGTGAGAATGTTTGCACAGGGTCCCGTGCTTCAGGGGTCCCTGCACCACAACATCCCACACATGCTATTTGGCACCCAGCAGGGTCAACTTTAGAGGGAGCCTAGAGATACTGGCTCACCTCTGTATGGCCGCCGAAATGAAGAGCACCATTTATCTTCACTTCAGCAGCTGCCTTCTAGTATAGGCCACTGGCACACTGGAGGTCAATGGAAATTTCCTGTTTCCTGGCATTCAGCGCACCAGTAGCCTATACTAAATCACAGCTGCTGAAGTGCTCTCCACTTTGGCGGCTGTCAGAGGTAAGCCAGGGCCTCTCCAGCTCCCTCTAAAGCCAGTCAGACAGCCACAGGGCTCTTTGGGGGGGGGGAGCTAGGACTGGAAATAGCTGATGGGGGGCTAGGGCTGGAAATGAGCTGAGTGGGGGGCTATGATAGGACTGGAAATGGGCTGATGGGGGGGCTAGGATAGGACTGGAAATGGCTGATGGGGAGCTAAGACTGGAAATGGGCTGAGAGAGGGGCTAGGATAGGACTGGGAAGGGCTGATGGGGGGCTAGGATTGTAAATGGGCTGATGGGGAGACTAGGATAGGACTGCAAATGGCTGATGGGGCTATAGGATTGGAAATGGGCTGATGGGGGGCTAGGATAGGATTGGAAATGGCTGATGGGGAGCTAGGACTGGAAATGGCTGATGGGAGGCTAGGATTGGAAATGGGCTGATGGGGGGGGGGGACTAGGACTGGAAATAAGCTGATTGGGGCTTGGAATGGAAATGGGCTGATATGGGGGAATGGGAGAATGGGACTAGAAAGGAGCGGATGTTGGGTGGGGCTGGAACTAGAAGGGAGCTGATGTTGGCGGAAGGACCAGAAGGGGATGGGGCTGGGGGAGTGAGGATGGAGAGGGGAAAAGATATTTTGTATGGGAGGGAAAAAAATCTACAATTGGCTGAGTATTGGGAGAGTAAGTGGGGATTGAGCAAGGAGGAGTGAAATTTGAGTGGATGAAAAAGGAATAAAGAAAGAAATGGAGGAAAGAACAGAAGTATTAAAGCAGATGTAAAAAAACTAGAAGAGAGAAGAAAGGACAAATGGACAGCAGAAGATGGAGAGTTAGCCAAAGACAAAGAAACCAGATGAAAGTGACTGGAGCAATTGCAAATGAAAAATAAAACGCACAAACAATAAAAGGTAGAAAAATACTTTATTTTGAATTTATTAACTAGAATATGTCAGCTCTGGGAAATGTGCATTGCTAACGTCTCTGCATTTTGTTTAGTACAAGAGGAAATTAATTTATAGTTTTATTTCTCCAGTATTGTTGTACATTCCAAGTTTGGCCTTTGGGGTTCCCAGTTTAATTATTAACTATTTCTAACTTGTGATCCCTTGTTCTTTGTTTGGTGATGGTCTATGTTCTGCATGTGTAACTGAGCTGAGGTATTCTGTTTATGTAGTTTCTATTTGACAGTGCCACTTGGTCTCTTTCCCCAGTAGGTCATGTATTGTTGTTCTCTGAGATGTATTGGTTTAATATTTGCAGTATTGCTTTTTGATAGGTAGAGTCTGGTGCTTTGTGAGTCCTGGTAGTGCTGTTAGGATACGGCGGGTTTGCTATGGGTCTAAATGGGCAGGGTTTGTAGTAGTTCCTAATGTGCCTGGCGGTTGGCACTGGAGTATAGTAATGTAGAAATCTGGTAGCCTTTCTTTATCCAGACACTCATTAAGAGGCATGTTTACTAAAAGTTAGTGCACGTTAACATTATGCAAATATTTATGCAAATGAGGCCCTGCAATGAGTCTCCGCACATGGCCCTGCTCCCTCCCTTCTTCTCCGTGCTGCCTGTTCTGCTGCCATGTTTCCTGTTCCCTCGGTGGCAATGTCAGTGGTGACAGTGGAGCTCCTCCAATTTAAAAAAAAATGCCGGTCTTTGCAAATGCACACTTGCATGGCTGGTCTGGTCCATTGGGAAAACCTGCCTATGGAGACATTCTGCTGCATCTTATCTAAGGATAAACAAACCTATGATTTGCAGGGTCAGAGCAAAGGTCCATCAGGCCCTGTATCCCGTTTGCAACAGTGGTGAATCCAGGTCACAAGTATCTGGCAAGATTGCCAAAATGAGCTAGATTCCATGTTGCTTACCCCAGGGATAAGCAATGCATTTCTCCAAGTCTTCTGTAAAAATGGTCTATCAACTCTGGAAACTTTTCAAAACCGTTTTTAAATAAATAGGATGGAGTCAGCCCAGAGGGCAGCTATTAAAATGGTCAGTGGTCTTCGTCATAAGGCATATGAGTCCAATATTCAAAAAGCTTTTACATGGTTTACAGCTCTGTGAACTGTGGAAATGCTTCTAACCCCAATCGTCTCCCCTACATGCCCTGATGCCAACCGCTTAGCGACAGAGTGTGTCAAGGGCGTTCTGGGAAGGAGCAGAGGTGGCGACAGTCAATAACCAGGCAGTGGTGATTTTGCATGCTGCCCGGTTGGCGACATGTGGCTAAAAAATAGGTGAAGCAAAAGCCTATCTTTTAGCCACAGGAGGTAACTGAGCAGCATGCAATATCGCCACTGCCTGGTCAGCTACTGCAGCTGGGAGGCTGTGCAGTAAACCCAGATATTCCATAGCAGAGCTGCATATGACCCCGGCATTAAATATCTGTGCTTAAGGGTTGGCACAGGCGGCTGTGCACCATAGTAACGCATAGCCGACCTAGATGAATATCGGTCCCTATGGGAATAGGCTTAAAGATCTCCATATGTGGAGTAAAGGAAGGTGTGGGGTGATATGATAGAAACATATGAAAAGGCATTTTACAAATGATGTCCAAGTGCAATCTGGGACGTCCAAACCAGAACGTCTAAAAAAAAAGCAAAGCAGGCACCTCGAAGTTCAGGCACAATTTCACAAACATGGCCGACGCCGTGCATGATTATGGACATCTGTGGGAGTGTCTACATAGACATCCCCAGAATACTATGCCAGACTGTGGGTATCTAAGAATAGCCTGATGTTTAGAGTAGTGGGTGATGACCAGGGAAGCCAGGGTTCAGTTCCCACCGTTTTATCATCGTGATTGCGCAGAGTACTGGAGATGGTGGAGTGTTATCTTTTTTACATCCTCTGGATGTTTTAGGGCCAAAGCAAGCATGTTCCCAATGCCTATTCACGCCTGGAGCAGGTATAACCTTAAACAGGACTCTGGACATCCAGGACATTTCTGAAATCAGGCAGTGACCTCCAGGTCCTTGGGAATGCCCTGGCCGCACTTCCACCATGTCTCTGTTCAGATTTGGACATTCTCACGCTTTGGACATCCACAGACCCGGCTCCTAAAATGTCTCTGTGCTTTGGACATCTCTATGCCTGTTTTCAGACTTGCAAAGCACAAATAGGGCTTCTAAAATAACCCCTTAAATCCTTCTATAGAACAAATGTGCACGAAGCGGCCCTCTTCCAGTTGAAAAAAAGCTCTGGAACGAGGGATCATAACATGAGGATACAAGGGAATAGACTCAAAAGTAATCTGAGGAAATATTTCTTTGCAGAATGGGTGGTGGATGCAAGTAAAAGCTTGCCAGTGGAGGTGGTGATGAGAACTGTGTCTGAGTTAAAAAAAAAAGCATGGGACAAATACAGTAGATCTTTGAGGGAAAAAAGGGATTGCAGAACCTAATAGTTCTTATGGATGGTCAGACTGGATAGGACATTTCTGTACTTTTTTTGAAAGAGTAAATAATGAATTCACATTTACCTGTTCCACTCCGTTCACGATTTTACAGACCTCTATCATATTTCCTCTCAGTATTCTCTTTATGCGCTCCTCACATGGGCTCATTTACATCAAAACCTCCAGCCCCGATTTCACTCTCTTGGTGCTTCTTTGACCCATGCCAAGATTATTTAGAGTCTTTATACTAATCTTTGTGAGACTTTACCCCTCTTCTTGTGTTTTGCAGTCTCCATACCAATTTTGGTGCTACTTTGGCCGTCTACCAGTGCCTTGGGGTCGTTTGCCAATGTTGTTGCTCCTTTGACCTTTCTAGGTGCCTTCGGTTCTTTATTCCACTGTTTGTGCCATTTTGTCCCTCTCATGGTGGCTTGGAGTTCCACACCACTCTAAGTGCCCATTGTTCCTCTTTTGGTGCTGTAGGGTCTTTATGCCACTCTTGATGCCTTGGACTACTGTTGCCTCTTTAGGAGTCTATTTCAGAAATTCTATTGGACTTTTTACTGTGGAGAACTGGGGAACCTAGATAAGGCCTGGCTTACTTGCAGGAAACTGGTATGCCCCAAATTGCCTGAAGAGCTGTTAATATCTTTAAATGTCCCAGTCACTGCTAAGGAGGTGCAACACTTAAGGCTTTTAGTCTTGTTGTGCACTGGGGCCAGATGGGTGTCTGGAGAAATTTTATAAGCTCTTCAAGACAGTCAGTATTCCCCTGGCAGAGGTTTATTCTAGCTCAATCAGGCTTTGGTGCTTCTCCTATGCTCCCAACAAAATAGCAGTCATGGTGATTCCTAAGCCGGGGAAAGATCCTTTGTATCCAAATTCCTATCAACTATTTCTTTACTGAATGTGGACATGAATTTGTTGGCTAAGTTTCTGGCTACCACCTGGTTCAATTTATGCTTCTTTAGTCCATGACTTCCAGATGGGATTTGTTAAAGGTAGTCAACACTTGTAGGATTGTAGTCAACACGTGTAGGATTTTGGCCTTTCTACATTATTGTTCTCAGAAAACAGCCCCTCGATACTGATTAGTTTTGATACCAAAAAGGCTAGTGATCGCATTAACTGGGAATAAAGTTGTGGTCAACATTATTGGCACCCTTGCATTTTAAGTATGTTGTGTACAATACCTTGAGAAATAATTGGAAATATTCCAACTATATGGCATAATAATATTTTAATAGTATGTTCAAAGGCATACAACCAAAAAAAGATGTCTGTGCAACTTAGACATAGTCAATTCTGAGAAAACACAAAATATTGACAAGATTAATGGCGCCCTTCACCAATATTTGGTTGTACAACTCTTGGCAGTGATGACAGCCTCCAAATGTTTCTTGTAGCCATCTATACGTTTCTTACATCGGTCTGCTGGTAGTTTCTCCCACTCTTCAACTGCGATTTGTTCCAGCTCATGAATGTTTCCAGGATTCCTTTTACCAATGGCAGATTTCAACTCTTTCCAAAGATTCTCGATTGGATTTAGATCAGGACTTATTGCTGGCCAGTTTAAAACAGTCCATTTGTTCCTTTTTAACAATTCTTTTGTACTTTTGGATGTATGTTTTGGGTCATTGTCCTGCTGGACAACCAATGGCCTTCAACCAAGACCTAACTTTCTGACACTAGGTAGCACATTTTGCTCCAAAATACCTTGATAGCCCTCTGACTTCCTGATTCCTTTAATACATTCCAGGCTTCCAGTTCTTGAGGCAGCAAAACAGCCCCACAACATTTTGGAACCTTCACCATATTTAACTGTGGGAAGGGTGTTTTTTTCCTTATAAGCTTCATTTCTTCGTCTGTAAATGTATCACTAGTCTGCATTGTCAAAGAGCTCATGTTTGGATTCATCTGTCCACAGAATATTTTCCCCAGAAGGATTGTAGTTTCTCAAGGTGAGTTTGGGCAAAGTTCAGGTGTGCCTTTTTATGTCTGTCTTTGAGCAGTGGGGTCCTCCTTGACCTTCACCCATGAAGTCCTTCTTTGATTAGTGCACGGTGTATGGTGTGGGCTGAAACCACCACTCCAGATTGCTCCAGGTCAGCCTTAAGCTCTTTGGGTGTTGTATGTGGTGTTTTTCCAACAGTTCCCACTAACCTTTGAATACTTCTTGGATTAATTTTCCTCTTCCCACCATGTCCTTGGAGGTTCTTGGGTTCCATGAGCAGAAAACTGCAGACACAGGAGTCCCAAGGTCTTTGGAGATGGTCTTGTGTCCCTTTGAAGTTGGTCTTCACCACTGTGAAAATGGAACGGGAGTGAATGTGGCCATTTTAAATATTACAGTCATCATTCATTGGTTGATTCAAGTCATGTGAGTCCTGTCGAATGATCACAAGTGCATCTAATTTTACTGCAGTGGGAATGTGGTTCTTCTGTTTGAACTGATTTGAATTGTTTATAAAAGTGACAATCATTTATTTATTTTATTTAGACAGATTTTTTATCCCACCTTATCCTACAATCCTATAATCATGTCCTGGTAATGCCCCAGTTTTTATACTGTTTCCTTTTTTTAAATTGTCTTGATGTATTTGATTCTTTTATGTGTCAAATAAGTTTGCATATATAGTCTAAAGCCATTTCACTGGCCACATTTTTTTTTAGGTGATATTGGACACTAATGGGGTTATTCTGTGCCATCCCCGTTATTCGTGCCTTCTCCCGGCCACGACTAGTTTCCCCACCGGTTATATGGGGAAGTTAGACAGGGGTGGGGAAGGGGCGACTCAGGGGCAGAGTCTGGGTGGGCAATGAGTGGTCACTGGCCCTGGACGTACAGGGCTGATTCTAATGTCGGCCCTGTACATCCAGGGCCTGTGACATGTGCGGGGAATGTATTCCACCTCTGAAGTGAAATAACTTCCCTGAACATTTTTAAAGTATGTGCCCGGGGCACAGATGGGGTGGGGAGGCAGGGGACATTTCCTGCAGCACGACCCTGGCCTTAGGAGGCCTGATCGGGGGTCGGGTTATGGGGAATAATCAGTTTTTGCCAGCGGCCAGCATCGTGGCTTTTAAATGGAGCCACAGTGCCATGGCAACCAGACGCTATGGCGCTGCTGATCCATTTAAAAGCCCTGACCGAGTTAGCCGGGCTTTTCATGTATCTGCAGGCTGGACTGAATCGCAGTCCCTGCCTGCACGTACATGACTGTTCACGATTCTTATCCCGCGGAGCTAGACGTGCCCCTCGGATCCGAATCGTGATCCCCTCTGTACATCCGGCCCAGACCAGACGTACAGAGGTGATCTACATGCAGAATGGAATCAGGCCCTAAGGGGTTGAATTGCAAAGGTGCCAATAATGTTGACCACAACTCTACATGCAATTTTGAGTTATTTAGGTATGGATGAGCTGTTCCTCATTTATTATATTCAGAGCATAGGGGGGTGGTGTTGATCAATGGTACACTTAAGGAGGACTTTTCAGTTTAGCAGGCCACACATCAGGGGTGTCCACTCTCCCCTTTGCTCTTTTTAACCTTGGAGTTCTGCTTGACTAGATCCAATTTCATTCCTCCATACCATGAATACAAATGGGGTGGATTGATTTGGACCTGGCATGCTCTTTACTGATTTTAGTGCAGGAGTTGGGTGCTTTAAGGATCTTTTCGGGTTTGAAACTTAATCTAGAAAAATCTAAGGCTCGCTGTACACTGGCAAGCCTCTGGGATAACTGGTAAGGTAGTTCCCTATTCAGTGAGTGGAGTCAAATATCTGGGTGGCCAGCTACCAAGTCATCTGACTCAACTATATGAGTTTAATAACCCTTCCCTAATTCGTGACATGGGGACACATCTATGGAGTTGGCAGATTTCCCTTTGTCCATTGTGGGAAAGGATAACTTTGTTTAAGATGGTCTCTTTTTCTCTATGGTTATATGTAGTGCAAGTACTCCCCTTATTGGTGACTCGGAAAGACTTGGAGAATTTGGCATGTCAAGGAAATGTTTTTTTAATGGAAGTGGCAGTGGGCCAGGCTAGGGCCAAATACTCCACTGACCAATACTACTGTGGCGGTATAGGCCTCCCTGATTCAGAGCTTTACAACAATGCCTATGTCTATGTTATGAGACATCTTTAGAACTGGTTATTTGTCAAATCAGACTACATACCATTGGATTGTGAAAAGAAGTTAGCTTCATTTATGGCACTTAAATGTCTCTTCCACATGCCTATGACACACCATTTAAAAAACCTTTAGCGTGTTTTGTTGTACTCCTTGGTGTGGAAGACATAATGGCAAATATGTAATGATTATCTTGGTTGGCTATACAGTATATAGTAATGTGAATTTTCAGCCCGGGCTGGGGTATGCAGCCTTCCATTGGTGGCGAACATTGGGTATCGATCGAGTGGAGCAATTGGTAGCAGAAGATGGTATGATATCTATGTTTATGGAACTACGTGCACAGCATGACCTGGAAACTCAGGAAATGTTTGTGTATTTGAAAGCACAGAGTTATATTCAGGGGTTGTGGAAGGAGTACCTTTCTACTGATTTGTATTCAAAGCTGGAAGACATTATGTTGGCTGGTGATATTGGTGGTGGCCCTTCAGTTGATGTTGCTGGAGGTAGGTGTTCTGCAGGATTGTGAACAGTTAGCAGAACTTTGGAGTAGTGAATTGAACCCCAATGTGTTGGGGGAAGATTTTCTCATGGCTATTAAACAGATCCTTCAAATAATATCTAATGCAGAGGTGCATGAGGTGCAATATAAACTCCTTCGCAGAGTCTACTTTGGTCCTGCTCAAGCCTATTTTGCTGGATGTATGCTGTCTTCAGGATGTCCTAAATGCAATGAGGTTTGGGCTACATTGAGCCACATGTTTTGGATGTATCCTAACATTACACGGTTTTGGAGGAGAGTCCAACAGTTTTTAGAAGGGATGCTTCACCAACAGGTGACACATATGCCCCGAGTTGCTTTTGCATGTCTGTAAAGATTTGGAGATTCAGAAGATCCTTAGGAAGTTATGGGTGTGATGGGCATGATTTGTCATCAAAATAGTATTTTACTTCATGGATATAGACATCTGGCCTTTCCTGTTGGCAACGGAGGAATACACTAAACCGTCTCTCACCTATGGATCAGGCTGGGGCTCAGGGCAACGATTCCATAGGGCTTTTTATTTTTGGATATGTGGAGAGACTACCTTTAAACTCTCTCCCTGAAGATCAGGAGTCTAATTGTAAATACTCTGAATACTTTGTGGGGAATGTGCTTAGCTAGGGGTAAGATTTGTGCATGCACACCTTTCATGAAACTGATTTTGGACAATTGGACTGGTGGGCAAGGGAGGGGGTAGGAGGGATTTGGGTGAGGTGATTGGATTAATTATGTTGGTGAGGAGACATAGGATGGCAGGTTCGGAGAGCACAAGCAAGGGTAAATGTTCTAGGAGTGGTGAGGATGAACGAGTGGGACTGTTTTTGTTTTGGGATTATTTGACATGCGAGTGAGCTTTGATAATTTTGATGCCCTGGTCTTTTCACCTTCTACTGGAACTTCTGGCATTGTTCTGGAAGAATCCTAATACTACATAGAAATATAGAAATATGATGACAGAAAAAGACCACATGGCCTATCTAGTCTGTCCTTCCATATCAACAACTACAACAGTCCCCTTTTTACCTTTAGAGATCCTCTGTGTTGGTCCCATGCTTTTTTGAATTCAGTTACTGTCCTCATCTCTACCACCTCCACTGGGAGACTATTCCATGGATCCACTACTCTTTCCGTAAAGAAATATTTCCGCATAGCACTCCTGAACAGGGGCGGCCCAAGGGGGGTGCGGGGCCATGTGCGGAGACTCGGTGCGGGGCCTCATTTGCATAAGTGGCCTTATTTGCATAAATATTTGCATAAATATTTGCATAATGCTAACATACACTAACTTTTAGTAAACATGTCTCTTAATGAGTGTATGGATAAAGACAGACTAAAAGATTTCTACATTACTATAATCCAGTGCCAACCGCCAGGCACATTAGGAACTACTACAAACACTGCCCATTTAGAACCCATAGCAAACCCGCCGTATCCTAACAGCACTACCAGGACTCACAAAGCACCATACCCTACCTATCAAAAGGCAACACTGCAAATATTAAAACAATACATTTCAGAGAACAACAATACATGACCTACTGGGGAAAGAGAACAAGTGGCAATGTCAAATAGGAATTACATAAATAGAATACCTCATCTCAGTTACACATGCAGAACATAGACCATCACCAAACAAGGAATCACAATTTAGAAACAGGAAGGCAATAATTAAACTGGGAACCCCAAAAGCCAAACTTGGAATGTACAACAACACTGTAGAAATAAAACTATAAATTAATTTCCTCTTGTACCAAACAAAGCGCAGACGTTAATGATGCACATTTCCCAGAGCTTTCATATTCCAGTTAATAAATTCAAAATAAAGAGATAACTTTCTACCTTCTGTGCATTTTTTTTCAGTTGCAATTGCTCCAGCCACTTTCTTCTGGTTTCTTCATGTTTTCTGCTAACTCTCCATCATCTGCTGTCCATTTGTCCTTTCTTCTCTCTTCTAGTTTTTTTTTCCATTCTCTCTCTCTACATCTGCTTTAACATACTAATCTTTCTCCTTTTGCTCTTTCCTCATTCCTATTTCATCCACTCAAATTTTACCCCTCCATCCTCAATCCCCACTTACTCTCCCAATACCCGGCCACATGTAGATTTTTTATCCCTCCCACACAAAATATTTTTCCCCTCTCCATTTTACTCTCCCAGCCCCATCCCATTCTAATCCTCTCCCAACATCAGCTCCCTTCTAGTTCCAGCCTCACCCAGCATCCATTCCCTTCTAGTCCCTGCATCAGCCCATTTCCAGTCCTAGCCCCCCATCAGCCCATTTCCAGTCCTAGCAACCCCAACCCAATACCAGTCCTAGCCCCCCCATCAACCCACTTCCAGTCCTAACCCCCCCATCAGCCCACTTCCAGTCCTAACCCCATCAACCCATTTCCAGTCAGCCCCCCATAGCCCATTGCCAGTCCTAAACCCCCCATCATCCCACAGCCCATTACCAGTCCTAACCCCATCAGCCCACCTCAAGTCCTAACCCCTCCCCATCAGCCCATTTCCTGTCCTAGCCCCCCCCACAGCCCATTACCAGTCCTAACCCCATCAGCCCACCTCAAGTCCTAACCCCTCCCCATCAGCCCATTTCCTGTCCTAGCCCCCCCATAGCCCATTATCAGTCCTAACCCCCCCATAGCCCATTACCAGACAGCCCCCATCAGCCAACAGCCCATTACCAGTCTTAACTCCCCCATAGCCCATTACCAGTTCTAACCCCCCAACAGCCCACAGCCCATTACCAGTCCTAACCCCCATCAGCCCACAGCCCATTACCAGTCCTAACCCCATCAGCCCACCTCCAGTGTTACCCCCCCCATCAGCCCATTTCCAGTCCTAATCCCCATCATCCAATTTTCAGTTTAAGCCCCCCCATACCCCATTACCAGTCCTAACCTCCCCATCAGCCCACTCCTAGTCCTAATCCCACCAGCCCATTTCCAGTCCTAATCCCCCATCACGCATTTTTTAGTTTAAGCCCCCCCATAGCCAATTAACAGTACTAACCCCCCATCAACCCACTTCCAGTCTATATCCCATCAGCCCATATACAGACTTAGCTCCACCATAGCCCATCACCACTCCTAACCCCCCCAAGCCCCCCCATAGCCCATCACCACTCCTAACCCCCCAAGCCCATCACCACTCCTAACCCCCCCCAGCCCATCACCACTCCTAATCCCCACCCCAGCCCAGCCCAGCCCAGCCCAGCCTAGGGAAAAATGTTTTTTAAAAAGCTGTCTTCTCCCGCTGCCGGGGCCGCCGCGGCAGAATCGAGTGTGCCGCGGGGCCCCCCCTGCCCAGCAGAGCCTGCCCTCCCCTGTATCCACTCTCTCATTGTAGCTTCTGTCACACGCGCCGGCTTTCAGAGCGCGAAGGGACTAGTTTCCCTTTCGCGGCTCTGTTAAGCCCGCGGGGGCTGATGGGAACTTCCCATCAGCCCCCGCGGGCTTAACAGAGCAGTGAGGGAGAAACTCTCCCCTCGCGCTCTGAAAGCCGGTGCTTGTGACTGAAGCTACAACGAGAGAGCGGATACAGGGGAGGGCAGGCTCTGCTGGGCAGGGGGGGCCCCGCGGCACACTCGATTCTGCCGCGGCGGCCCCGACAGCGGGAGAAGATAGCTGGTTTTTTTTTTTTTTTTACATTTTACTTTAGGATCAGAATGTTTTTTGCGCGGGGCCCCCTGAAACGCGGGTCCCTGTGCAAAAAACATTCTCGCTCAATGGACGGGCCGGCCCTGCTCCTGAATCTATCTCCCTTCACCCTCATCCCATGTCCCCTCGTAGCAGAACTTGCTTTCAATTGAAAGAGGCTCTCTCCCTGAACATTTATGCCATGGAGGTATTTAAACATCTCAATCACCTCTATCCCGCCTTTCCTCTAAGGTGTACATATTAAGATCCTTCAGCCTGTCCTCATATTCTTTATAATGAAGACCACTAATCATTTTAGTAGCCAATCTCTGCACCGACTCCATCCTGTTCACATCCTTTTGAAGGTGCGATCTCCAGAATTGCACACTTTACTCCAAATGAGGTCGCACCAAAGACTTATAGAGAGGCATTATCACCTCCTTTTTTCTGCTAGCCATTCCTCTCCGTATACACCCAAGCATCCTTCTAGCTTTTGCCGTCGCCTTTTCTACCTGTTTAGCTACTTTAAGATCATCAGACACAACCACGCCTAGGTCCCGCTCTTCTTTCGTGGACAAAAGTACTTCACCCCCTATACTATATTGCTCCCTTGGATTGTTACAGCCCAAATGCATGACCTTACATTTTTTAACATTAAATCACAGCTGCCAAATTCTAGACCATTCTTCAAGCTTAGCTAGATCCCTCCTCATGTTATCTACACCTTCCTGGGTGTCTACTCTATTGCAGATTTTGGTATCATCCAGAAAGAGGCAAACCTTACCCGACAGCCCTTCCGCTATATCACTAACAAAGATGTTAAAAAGAATCGGACCAAGGACTCCCTGGGGCACACCACTGGTAACATCCTTCTCCTCAGAGTGAGCTCCATTTACTTGTACTCTTTGTCGCCTCACACCCAACCAATTTCTAACCCAAGCAGTAACTTTAGGGTCCATCCCTAGGGTGCTCAGTTTGTTTGTAAGTCGCCTGTGAGGAACAGTGTCAAAGGCTTTACTGAAATCTAAATACACCACATCTAGAGCTCTCCCTCGGTCCAACTCCCTGGTCACCCAGTCAAAGAAATCAATCAGATTTGTCTGACAAGACCTGTCTCTGGTGAATCCATGCTGCCTCAGATCCTGTAATCCGCTGGACTCCAGAAACCTCACTATTTTCTCTTTCAGCAGCTTTTCCAATAATTTACTCACCACCAAAGTTAAACTAACTGGCCTGTAGTTTTCAACCACATCCTTACTTCCGCTTTTGTGTAAAGGCACCACATGAGCCTCTCTCCAGTCCTTTGGCACCACTCCCGACTCCAACGAGGCATTGAAAAAGTCAGTCAGTGGAATTGCTAGAACGTCCCCAAGTTCCCTTAGTATTCTAGGCCCCATCTGGTCCCATCACTTTGTCTACTTTAAGCTGAGCTAGTTTCTCACGAACACAGTCTTCTGAAAATTGTTCCCAGATGTCCCTCGCTTCTGTTCCTGTTTGTGGGTGTTTTCTGAGGTCCTGCTCTTGGTTCTTCTTGAATAATTTTGTCCCTGCTTTTGTCTTTCAGTATTAATTAGAAAGGTGAGGGACAGGGGAGGTGGATGGAAGGGTACACATTGAAAAATGTAATATTGGCTGTTGGATGTTAATCCATGATGCACGTAAGGAATCTAACAAGTTATGATGTTGTTTGTACCAGTGTTTGTATTTTCTAATAAAAAGGATTTTTCATAAACAACAACTGAGATAATACCAAGCCCTGAGGCAATTCATGACCTGCTGATATTACTACTACTGCTATTTATCAATTACATAGCGCTACAATGCATACGCAGCGCTGTACAGATACATATAAAGATGGTCCCTGCTAGTCAGAGCTTACAATCTAATCAAAACAGACAATACAATAGCTGGGAACAAGGGTACAAATAGGGAAAGGGTAAGGAGACACAAGGAGAACAAGGAATCAGGATCCAAAAGCAGCCTCAAAGAGGTGAGCTTTCAGCTTGGATTTGAAGAGGGCGAGGGGGATATGAAGCCTGACACACAGACTCAGGTAGTTTGTTCCAGGGATAAGGAGCAGCAAGGTGAAAGGATCGGTCTGGAGTTGGCAGTGGAAGAAAAGGGCATAGAGAGAAGCAGGCTAGTGGAAGAGTGGAGTCCATGAGGAGGGGTGTAGGGAGAGAGGAGAGGTAGTGAGGAGCAGTAGAATGAATGCATTTATAGGTCAGAAGGAGAAGTTTGGTTTGGATACGGAAATGGAAGAGGAGCCAAAGAAGTGACTTGAGCAGAGGAATTCTATGAGTGTATCAGGGCTGGTGGACGATTAGCCACGCAGCAGAGTTCTGAACAGATTGAAGGGGAGAGAGATGACTCAGAGGGAGACCAGCAAGGAGGAGGTTGCAATAGTCAACGGGTGGTGATTAAAGAGTGGATAAGTGTTTTAGTAGCGTATTCAGAGAGGAAAGGGAAATATTGTTTATAATATAGAGAAAGAAATGACAGGTTTAAGCAAGGATGTGAGTGGAGAAGGAGAAGGAGGAGTTAAAGATGACCCTAAGGTTGTGGGCGGAGGAAACAGGAAGTAGAAGAGTGTTATCTATAGAGATAGAGAAAGGAGGAAGGGGGAAGAGTTTTTAGGGGGAAAATAAGGAGTTCAGTTTTGGCTATGTTCAATTTCAAATGGTGATGAGACATTCAGTCAGTGATGTCAGATAGGCAGGCAGAGATATGAGCCTGGAGTGCAGAGAGATATCAGGTGTAGACAGATAGATCTGAGAGTTATCAGCATAAAAATGATACTGAAAGCCATGGGAGGAGATGAGAGCACCAAGGGATTGGGAATAGAGAGAAAAGGAGAGAGGACCTAAAACAGACCCTTTGGGTACACCAACTGAGAGTGGGATAGCAGTAGAGGAGGAACCACAAGAACAAACACTGAAAGAGCAATGTGAGAGATAAGAAGAGAACCAAGACAGCATACAGCCCCTAAAAGCAAGTGAGGATAATGTGTTGAGGTGGTGGTCAACAGTGTCAAAAGCAGCAGAAAGTTCAAGAATGAGAACCGAGTAAAGGCCTGTGGATCTAGCCAGGAATAAGTTGCTGGAGACTTTGGCAAGAGCAGTCTCAGTGGAACATAAGGGATAAAAGCCAGATTGAAGAGGATCTAGCAGGGCTTGAGCACAATATTTTCATTAGCCATAGCAGGGAAAATTGGTTTAGCTCCATGCTCTTATCATGATAAGAGCCAGTTGAGCAGACAGAAATTGGAAGGATTTGGAAGGATCTGGAAGAGTGCAGCAGCCTCACACAACCTTATTGCTCCCTCCCTCCTCTGCCCCCGCTCCCCCCACTCTCTTCTGAAGACCTCAGAAGGTTCTCAGAGGGATCTGCCTGCCAGGCACAGTGCTGCAAAGCCAGCCAAACAGCTTCAGTTGGTGTACCCCAACGGTCTGTTCTGGACCCTCTCCTTTACTTTGTCTATACCCAGTCCCTTGGTGTTCTGATCTCCTCCCATGGCTTTTGGATCCTGATTCCTTGTGTCTCCTTACTTTTCTCCATTTGTACTCTTATTCTCATCTATTGTATTGTCTGCCTTGATTAGATTGTAAGCTCTAACGAGCAGGAACCATCTTTTATATGTTTCTGTTCAGTGCTGCGTAGGCCTTGTAGCACTACGTAAATGATTAATAGTAATAGTAGTAGTAGTAGTAGGGCTTGAGAGGAGAGAAATTCAAGGCAATGGTGGAGAACTGCACATTCAAGAAGTTTGGAAATGAAGGGAAGGAGGGAGATGGGTCAATAATTAGAAGGACAAGTAGGGTCAAGTGAAGATTTCTCGAGGAGAGGTGTTATTTATACGGCTGCAGGGACAGTTGAATTGGAGAGTGATAGGTTGAGAATACAAGAGTTGGGAGGGATGGCGGAGGAGGGGATGGAGTTGAGGAGATGGGTGGGGATAGGATCAGAGGAACAGGTAGTACGTTTAGAGGAGGAAAGATGATGAGAGATTTCCTCTTGAGAGATCTTAGAAAAGGATGAAAGGGTAGCAGAGATTGAGGGGAAAGGTTGGTATTGAAGAGAGGAAGAGGGAATGATGTTGATTTTGTGGGGGAATTGGAGTAAAATCTTGTGGAATTTGTCATGGAAATAGTCAGCTAGGGTTTGGGCAGAAAGAGAAGAAGGGGTTGCAGGCGGAGGCACCTTGAGAAGAGAGTTGAGAAGAGAAAGCGGGGGTCAGAGACAAGAGTTAGTCAGATGGACATAGCAGTTTTGCTTGGCGAGTGCCATGGCTGACTGGAAGGAGGTAAGCATGAATTTGAAGTGAAGACAGACAGAAAGGGAGCGGGATTTGAGCCAAATGCGTGCAGCTGTGCAGGCACAGGAATGTAGATAGTGGGTAAATGAGGACAGCCAGGTCTGAGGTATAGTGTGCCTCACAGGCATGGCATGGGTGGAGCAAGAGCATCCAGAGCAGAGGAGAGAGCAGTATTATAGGAAACTATAGCATCATCAACAGAAGACAAGGTGGAAGAAAGAGGTAATGAGATAATAGTGAAGAGAGCTAATAGACTGATAGCATGAAGATTCCTAAAAAGGTAGGAGGAGACTGGGTGAGATTGAGGTGGGGAGTTATGAAGAGTGAAGCTTAGCAGGTGATGGTCAGATAAAGGAAGAAATGAGGTACGTTAATCAGAGGGTAAACAATTAGAAAAGAAAACAAGGTCAAGGCAGCGACTGTGCTGATGAGTGGGGGCAGTAGAGCACAGCTGGAGGTTGAATGAGGAGGTAAGAGAAAGGAGCTTAGAATCATAGAGGTCAGAAGGGTTATCAACATGAATATTAAAGTCACCAAGAATAAGGGAGGGGGAAGTTAATCCAGAAATAAGGAAAGCCAGGAGTCAAAGTCAGTGAGAAAGGTAGAGGTGGATGTGCTAAGGAGTCTATAAATAGCAGCTATCCGGAGAGCTAAGGGATTAAAAAGGCAGATGGAATGGACTTCAAAGGAGGAAAAGGAGTGCGACTGAGGAAGGAGGAGGGATTGAAAATGGCAGGAAGGAGAAAGTAGAAACCCAACATCACCACCACAGCCAATGGTGAGAGGAGTGTGGGAGAACTGGTAGCCGCCGTGACAGAGGGCAGCGACTGAAGCAGTGTTATCAGAGGGAGCCAGGACTCAGTAAGAGCTAGAAGATATGTGACAAGAGTCCAATCGCTCCCAAACCACCATTTGTATTCTAGCTTCAAAAAACAAATACAGCCCAAGAATACCAAACATGCCAGCTAGTCTTTTGTAGCAGCAAAGAACAATTAGTCCTATCAAAACTGCTGAAAGATCCAAAAAACCCCCAACACATCCTTCCTTTATTGCCTGGCAACTGAACAGCATTCAATATGGAAATTAAAACAGTTTCCATCGCACATCCTTGTTGGAATTTTGATGGTCCGGGCTAACACCTCTACTAACCTCCAAAAAAATCAAGTCATTGCTGATATACAAACCTCTCAATAATTTCCCCTACAAAGGAAAGTTGTGAAACAGGCCGATAGGTGTCATATCATTACTTTCCAAGCTCTTTCTTCAATAATAGGGTAAACCATGGCTTGCTTCAAACAAACCTGGTCGAAGGATGTCTTTACAATTGGCAGCAGCAACAGAGAGGTTATCCACGCCTCACACTTCTTCAAAAGCCCAACTGGAATTGGATTCACCTGGCACGACTTATCCCTACATACCTGTGACATATATCTTTCCGCTTTATCTCCATCATAGGTTGAAATCACACTGATATATGCTTCCCTCCTTCCTAACCACACCTCCCTCCGCCTTCTCTGATACACCATTTCCAAAACTCTGCTTGAAGTCATATAATTTATCAATAAAATATTCACTATATTCAGAACCAAGAGAGAAATATGGTTTCTCTTATTTGTTTTAAACATGTTACTTAGAAACTCCAAGGTGTAATGCATGGGGGGTGTGAGCAATAGAAGCAGCATCTTAGAAAGGCTATTTAGATACCATTGCGGATTTTCAAGTCAAAATGTTGGAAATTCCATGGGAGGACAGCAGAGAAGGGGGGGGGGGGCATGTGTAAATGCGTTCTAAAATTGATCTACCGCTGTCCCAACAGATACATGTATCCAACAACAGACGAGGGCGTGTAGCATCAATCCCCAGACACGTGTAGGGAAATGGCCGATTTTAGAAATGTGCATTGTGTGAAATATACATGTCTGTGAAATTAGCAACATAGATGTGTCCGTGATGTTATTTCAGAATGCACACGCATATCTGTCGCCACATGCATGTGCCGACCTGCCATTTTGCAAGTAGAGATGGGCAGTGGTACAGAAATTCACAAAATGGCCTCTGTATTTCCCTGCATGCTTTTTTGAGGGGGGGAAAATGATTCCCCCTTTTCTTCCCTACTGTTCGTAATGATCACTTTTCAAATGCCTATTTGTGCCCGGGAGCAGGTGTAGACATAGAAGTGTCATAACCATGCAGCGCCATTCTAAAATCGGACGCCTATATGGATCATTTTCAGACCTCCCCAGACACGCCTCCTCTACGTCCACATGCGACAGACCTGATTGGGCCAGACATGTGTAAATTCAGGTCTCTAAAAAAGCTCTTGGGATGTAGATATGATTGGCTTGTCCAAATGGGTGTTTTCAGACGTGCAAATCATAAATCATGCGGTATGTTTACTAAACTGCGGTAATGTCACCCGTGTTAGGTTCCACGGTAAAGGTACAGATGCCCATATAAAGCCGTGGGCGGTGCATCGTTACAGCAAGCCGTATCAGCTAACGCACATTACAAGGCACCTTAGACTAACGTGCGTTACAAGGCGCCTAATAAGGCACCTTACAAGGTGCATTGTAAGGTGCCTCGTAAGGCGCCCTATAGGGCACCTTAGGCTAAGCGCCGTATTAGGCACCCCTGGACAAGGCACCAAAGAAGGCACCCTGGGCTATGGAACCATAGGTTAAGATGGCCTAACAAGGTTATGGTGTCCTAGGTTAATGTGCCCCAAGGGCTGCAAGGTGCCACAGGATGACATGCATGACCTGTGAGGAACAGAGACAGATGTAGCCCTAACACTAGTTAGAGCACTCAGGAAAGGCAATGAACAAGTGAGTGAAGGAGAGAGAGCTGGGAGCTGCTGGACCCACCATATCTGTGGGCATCCCATGTGGCTGCCAGTACTGATGACAAACATGGTAGGGGCAACTGTACCACAGCACAGGGTGTTGGCAATGTAAAGTACTGGAAAGACAGTTGGTGGCAGAAGATGGGAATACGTGTTCCCAGTGGAGGCGGAGGTGGCAGGATAGTTACAATGATGGGTGGTCAGAGGAGTGGTGGTGCCATGCAGATCAGGCACAAGCGAGGCAAGCATGAAGAGGCGCAATGCAGGAAAAGGTAGCAGTGCAGGACATGGGGTGGCAGCCTGCACAGGCAGACAGGACTCTACACAGCTGACAGAAGCAGATAGACGGACCGAGGGAATGTTGGCAATTGTGGCTAGGGTATTATGGGCTGGCAGCACAGATCTGCAAAAATATGACTGTTATAGGCATGCATACTATTTGAGTATGGCAGGCATGAGAAGAGGGAACAATGAGGAATTGAACCCATGAACACTGCCGAGAATGTCATTGTATTAACCAGTAGGCTATACCTCCATGGTGTATGCCACAGCAATGGCTGGGTACAGAAGGACTGCAGGTCACTGAGCAAACTGTCTGCTCTGAGTGCCAGGATAGGGTAACCCCACCAGTACCCATGATGCAATGCACATGCTGAATAGCTGTCTACAGCTGATCAGCAAATGGGGTCTGCACCTCTCCGGTACCTCAGCTTGGAAAGACAAACTGACAGTGCATGATACTGCCACAGAGTAGCTACAGAACATGCCATTGTGTAGGTTCTGTGTTCATCCTGAAGGATAGGATGGGTGCCCAGCACTAGGTCTGCAGTACATGTGGTGCTAGAGATAGATCCTGCTGTACATCCCCATGACTCCCGTGTGTGATAGGTGTTCCTTGCAGTGCAGCCAAAGGTAATTTGGTGTCCATCTGTATCCTACAGTCACATGTGGCCCTCTGGGACCAGACACCATCCAGATTAGTGTGTACCCCATGTTAGGGTCTGGCTGATGTGGGCACCTGTTATCAGGGCAGAGGGGTTTCTAGACTTGCATGAAATTTGTGTAGCAGTGCCTTTATAAAGTCACAGTAGTATACACTACATACCCCAAAGGGCCCACATCACCCTTTTTTGTAGGTAAGGGACAGGTGCCCAGCCCCAGTGAAGCAACTTCCATCCTGCTGGTATAAGATAGCCCTCCAGGGTTGGTGGGCCAGAGCCATACCTGTGACTGGGGCAGTGGCAGACCAGCAGCAATGCTGGGGTTAGGTCTGGAAAACCCCAACTGCCTCACACCACAGTCTGCCAGTTACCAGCAAAAAGCACAGTCAGACTGCACCTTATGGGTGTTCCAACCATGCATGGTTTAATTGCAGACAGTCCACTAGCCAGTCCATAGTGCTTGCTCACAGAGAAACTATGTGCACCAAGCAGGCATCTCAGTGGGGGGGGGGGGGGGGGCAGCTCTAGGAACACAAAAGTATCACTGGAGACAAATAGTGTAGAGCTCTATGTGGGAACCTAGAGATGCCATGGTCACTGCTTGGTCAGAGAGTGCCCTCCCAGCATGCCATGCTGACGCCACCCTGTCCATGCAGGCGGTGGTCAGGCACTACAGTGTCCCAGCCATTGCCCCACACCCTGTGAAGATGCATCCTGGCTAATCCGCCCTGTCTGGGCCATACCCACAATACCTTGCTCTTCATTATGCACATATTCAGGCTGACGCTGGTAACAGTGGGACATTTTGGACACAGTGAGGGGTGGGCAGCCACAGAACAATGGACAGACATACACACACACACTCCTATTGCAGCATTGTGCAAAGATAGGGGTGGTTGGCAACCCTGCCCGCCACACTGGTCCTGATCACAGTGCCGACATTGCTAAATTGTGCAGGAGGTAGTGGTAGTGCTCTGGTGATAACTGCAGCTCAATGCTGGGGCCAACAGCCTGACTCTCCATGCATCTTTGGATTGTGGAGCCTGTGTGAGTGGGTGTTTGTACCCCTGTTCACCGCTGCTTTGGGCTTTGCACTTGTTGCTGTTGTATCTGCATTGTAGGGTAAAATATAGGGACATGCTCTGCAGGACCACAGCTGGGACTCAAACCTGTGACCCTCTGCTTCTGGACACATTGGCTGGGTCTACTGCACCACACTGTTGCCACAGATGCACAGTAGTCCCTGGAGCTACCTGTACTTTTCCTCAGCCAGACCTTTTATGTTGCATTGCACACCACATACTGGTACATGGCATGGCCTAGGTCCACTACAGGCAGGTGCCACTGCCCTCTCCAGCACGGGCACCCCCCCTGCCATGCTGACATGACCATATGCTGTCAGTGCTGGTAGTGCGCAGTCCCAGGCCATCCACTGTGTGGGTAGGTGGTCTCGTAGGGAGCGGGGTCTGGGGCAGGGGGCATACCTGAGCATCCTCACATCCCCCCATCACTGCCTACCAATAGTTTGCCCCTTCCGCTTGGGGGAGGGTTGGCTGGGGGGATGTCAGGTCAGTGCCCTGGCAACTGTTAGCTCAGGTGGACCAGGTAGATGTAGGTGGATTGTGTTTGGCCTTTGTCAGCTGCTGTCTTGCTGATTTCCGGTTTCTATGTTCCTATGTGCCACCTAGGCGCCTGCCTAGTCCACCCTGTGCCCCAGCTGCCCCTGCTACATGTCCCACCTGCAGCCCCCTATGCCCCATTTACACCATTGCCATAGTGGCCTCTCATATTTGGGCACTATGGTGTTGCTGCAAATGGTGCACTATCATCACATTTCTTTTGCTCCCTGCTGATGCTGTACATTGCTGACACCGAAATGGTTTCTCTCTCCTGCAAATGTGCATCTAAACGGCAGGTTTTCATTCGCGGTAGGATTCAGCCCTTCAGTTCAGCGCGTTAGTGTGCAGGGAGCCTCTCCCTGCCCACTCCCCGCCCATTGACCCCTGCTCTCTGCCCTCTCTCATCCCTCTGCGGTGTGTACCACGCCGTTTAACGCTTCCGCGCGGTTTGTAACATTACTGCACGTTAATGTTACATACCACACATTAACGTTACCTAACGAGCGTTAACGTTACCTAACATGCGGTCTGTAATGTTACTGCAGTTTAGTAAACATACCCCCATGTTTCTAAAATGACCCCTTAATGCCCGACTCGATATCTAGTGCTACTTATGCAAAGAGTTGACATTTTAGGGTGTGCCATGCCTGATAATGTAGATATGTTTTGTGTCACTATTGTATTTGTCTTTGGGATATGCTTGCCTCCTTCTGAATATGTCATGCCAGTGTTTTTTTTGTTGTTTGTTGGATGCATGTGGTAAAGTGTGGACAACGTCAAGGGTAAGTTTAAGTGTATGAATTGTGAGAGAATACGTCGAGTATGAAGAGCTGTGAAAAAGGATGGAGAGAGTTAGGGAAGGGCACTTGAGATGTGTCAATGAGATTCTCATCTTTAAGGTACATGAAATTGGATTTCAAATGCATAACACCATTGTCCTGGAAAGGAAAAGCATCACTGATCCTTTAAAACTGGTTTTTGCTTGGGAACTTTTAGGCAGCTTTTAAATTAAGGGAAGGGACCTAAATTTTATTTGCAACCATGTCTGATAAAGCACAAAAAAAAGATTTTGCTCCTGCTACCATGCCTATTTTACAAAAAAGCATAAAATTGTTTTAGAAATGTTAAAATAACTCTCCCGGCAACACTCTCCAACCCCGAGTTATGCCATCCTGGGACAGATGTCAATTTGAGTGTTTGGGGTTCCAGAAGCAAGTAAAAGACATTGATGCACGTGGCTGACAAGCTATTGGTGCACATGTTTATGGATAGAGTGTAGGTATCAGTTACAGCCTTTACATAGACCAACTCTTTTATCTGCTTTTCTGACAGTCACTATTCAGGTTTTCACCACTGTTTGTGCTCTAGAGGCCAATCTAGTTTTTGAAATGTTGAGTTTATGAATGCGTGCTTTGATGACAGCTGGTCTTAGGAGTTTTGGGCTGGCTGCGATGGAAGAGCACTATAGAGAGTGTACTCTCAGTTCAGATTCAGGAGCAATATTCTCTCTAAGCTATGAGGGTCTCTGCTGCCCATGCTCTTACCATTGGGCATGTTGCAGCAGTCTCGCAGTTTTGATTGCATGGAGCAAACAGGTTCTGCAGGACTCTCAGGGGACCTCCCTGTCCTGTAAGATTTAAACTGCACGATCGCTGCCGCATTTCCAATGGTAAGAGAGTGAGTTGCCGAGTCTTGAATGGCTTAGAGGAAACGATGTTCAAGAATTACCTGGGTACAACTGAGCAAATGAAAAATCTGCCCCAATTAGCAGTTAAAAAGTATAGGCCTGATATTCAAAAGTTCTTATTCGAAAACCATGGAGGTCACCCCAATAAGGGGACTGAGATGGATATTCAGTGGCAATATCCAGACAGTGTTGCTGAATATCTGCAGACTAGCTTGGCACCTTTTGGGAAGCACTGGGGTGGAGGGGGAAGGGGGACAGTGGCGCAACTCAGCATGGTGGGGGGAGGGTAACACAGCTCGGTGCGCAGGAGGGGTGGTAGGCCATATGTGTTGAGGCACATGGCCTGCCACCTGCAGAGGTCTGCCACCCTAGGCAACCACCTAGCCCGCCTAGTGGATGGGCTGGCCCTGCTATCTCGATAGTGCTGGCAGTGACCGCAGCATAAAGATGTTCAGTGCTAGCCCTTATCCAAATACTGTCACTGAATATTTGGAGTAATTTAAATGTCATGGCTGACTGCCACAGTTTTTACATATTTGGATATCATCCCTTAGGAGGCTCATTTTACAAGGTTAATTCATGATTTGGATGTCTGAAGACATGCACATGGATGTTGAAATCACAGAGTTGTCTCCGTAGCCATTCCACAAATGATGTTCCCAAACGTCTCGGGTGCAGGGACGTCCAGGTAGGCAAGAGGGTGTGGCTGAAGCATGAAAATACCAGTAAAAACCCTTAATTAGCTGAGAATTAAACACCTAAATTTACAATTTGTAAACGCTCAGGAATAGAAGTCCCAGTTATAAAGACATCTACAGTATGAAGTAATTAGACCTTACCTGCTAATTAATGTTCCTGAAGAATCTCCAGTCCAGTCCCTGTATTCTGGGTTGTGCTCCTCTTCCTGCAGCTTGGAGACTGAGTCTGTCAATCTCTTGATGACATCAAGATATATATATATGGCACTGGCACCACCCACCAGCCTCAGTATCCTGTTGACAAAGCAAACTTAACGGAGAGACAATTAGTTAATTACTAACTTCAACTTTACTATAACACAGCCCCTCCCGCTCCTTGAATGGAGCCGAACCCACCGCCCCCCAAGGAGGAGGCTTACCTGACAAAGGCCCTTACGAAATGCCAAACAGGCTACACATCTCTACTTATAGCAGGGCTCCGCTTCAGTCCAGTCCGCCCTGCCACCGGAACCCTTCAAGTAACACTGGCATCCATAAACTCCTGAGCCAGCTACCCCTCTGGAACTGCTTCGAACCGGCACTGAATACCCTGGGCAGGATCAGGGACTGGACTGGAGGTTCTTCAGGAACATTAATTAGCAGGTAGGGTCTAATTACTTCTTCCTAATTGTCTCTCCAGTCCAGTCCCTGTATTCTGGGATGTAACAGAGCAGTTCAAGCATGGGAAGGGCCCGCCAAACCGGATCGAAGCACTGCTCTCCCAAAACTGGCATCTGCCGCCGCCTGTACATCTAAACAGTAGTGCTTAGCAAAAGAATGCAGAGATGACCAAGTAGCCACTCTACAAATATCCAACGGAGGAACCAAACTAAACTCCACCCACGACGTGGCCTGAGCCCGAGTGGAATGATCTCGCAATCCCACTGGAACCTGCCTGCCTTTAAGAATATAAGCTAAGGCAATAGCTTGCCTGATCCTTCTGGAAATAGTGGCATTGGTCGCCACTTCTCCCTTACGTGGCCCCCCGAATAACACAAATAAATGCTACAATTTGCGGAAAGACTTAGTACGCTTCAGATACCGCCTCAAAACCCGTCGAACATCTAGAAGGCGCAGTCGCGCGTCTCCTTCCTTCTGCCCCACTCCAGCAAAGGAAGGAAACGACACTGACTGATTGACATGAAAAGAGAGACCACCTTGAGCAAAAAGGAAGGAACCGTCCTCAATACCACCTTTTCCTTGAAGAAAACGAGAAAGGGCGGACGACAAGATAACGCTTGCAACTCTGAGACTCTTCTGGCTGAGCAAATGGCCACCAAAAATACAGCCTTGAGAGTTAAATCCTTCAGGGAGACCTGCCCAAGCAGTTTGAACGGAGCCCCGACAAGAGAATCCAACACCAAATTGAGATCCCACGGAGGCATCACCCAACTCCGACGTGGCCGCATATGCCTTCCTGCTTTAAGAAATCGCACCACATCTGGGTGTTGACTTAATGCTGTCCCCTTAACCTTGCCCCTATAACATGCGATAGCCACCAGCTGCACTCGCAAAGAATTTGGGGCTAGTCCCTTCTCAAGGCCATCTTGCAAATAATCCAACACTTCCGAGACCGAGACTGCCAAGGGCCTCTTACCTCGCTCTTCACACCAGCTCTCAAAAATGCGCCAAACTCTCACATACGCCAAACAGGTAGAACGCTTGCGGACCTTCAGCAACGTTGATATCACTGCTCACGAATACCCTCTTTTACGCAGCCTTGCCCTTTCAATAGCCAGGCCGTAAGCGAAAACCGATCCACTTGCGGCATCTTCACCGGTCCTTGCCTGAGGAGGTCCTCCCTTACCAGGAGCCGCCAAGGTTGATCCGCCAACAATCAAACTAGATCGGCATACCATGGTCGCCTTAGCCAGTCTGGAGCTATCAGGAGTACTAACCCCTGATGAGCTTCTATCCTCTGAAGAACCCTGCCTATGAGTGCCCATGGAGGAAACACATACAGCAACCCTTCCATGGGCCACCTCTGAACTAGGGCATCCAGCCCTTCCGACATTCGCTCTTTTCTTCTGCTGAAGAATCTGCTTGTTTTGGCCGACGCCCATCGCGCCATCAGGTCCATCACCGGCAGTCCCCATCGGTGCACCACCTGCTCGTAGACTTCCTGGCTGAGCTCCCACTTGCCATGATCTACCTTGTGCCTGCTGAGGTAGTCGGCTGTGACGTTGTCCACTCCGGCGACATACTGTGCCGATATGGCTACTAGATGATCCTTGGCTCACATCAAGAGGCTTTCTGCCTCCTCTTCCAAGAGAAGGCTGCTCATACCACCCTGCTGATTGATGTAGGCCACCACTGTCATGTTGTCTGAGAGAACGCTGACTGTTCTCCCGAGAACCAAATGCTGGAATGCTCCGAGAGCCATTGTCACTGCCCATAACTCCAACCTGTTGATGGGCCATTGCGACTCCTGGACACTCCAGACTCCTTGGGCAAAGTGTTCCTCACAGTGCACCCCCCAGCCCAACAGGCTCACATCTGTTGTCACCTGTATCCACTGAGGAGTCTCGAGGGACATTCCTCTCTCCAGGACCCCCAGCGAGAGCCACCACCAAAGCGACTCCTTGGCTGCTGCTGTACAGGGAAGAGTCTTCGACAGTGGGTGTCTCTGATGGGACCAGTGCCACAGCAGGGACCTCTGAAGCAGCCGCATATGGGCTCTGGCCCAGGCGACCAGGTCTAACGTCGCCGCCATGGTCCCCAGTACCTGTAGATAATGCCACGCTGAGGGAGCCTTGCGCGCTGTAAACTCTCGCACATGACGACGTAGGCCCTTTGCTCTCTGAGCCGGCAAAAACACCTTGCCCGAGCTCGTGTCGAACCTTGCCCCTAAATACTCTATCTCCGAGTGCAACGTATTCAAAACACGGCAGCACGCCTAGTCACATTTTCCAGACGATTCGACCATATTACCCCCATTCTCCTCCGGTTGCACTGGCTGCCTCTTCGCTTCCGCTTCCATTATAATTTTTTGATTCTGATTCACCGGGCCATTCATACTGGCAACCCCCTCTACTTAGCAGACTGCATTTCTTTACATTCTCCCCACCGTCAACTTCGCTCAATTCATGCCAACCGTCTATCCCTTCCCTCACCTTCCCAGGCCCATTTGGAACAGACTCGCCACTCTGCTTTTTTCTTCTTCGGACCTCTCTTATGGAACATGTTACCAGCTCCCCTTTGGTTAGAACCATCCTATCCTCAGTTTAAATCATTACTTAAGACCCATCTATTTCAGAAAGCATATGACCTTTCCCCTGAGGCCCCTCCCTAAATTGCCCTGTCTTTGTCTTTATCCTTTTATAAGTCATCATTTGCCTTCCCCTTGTCTTTCTGTCTGTGTTGCCCGGTTGGGCTATGTCTATCTTATGATTTGGTAATAGTGTGATGTTACTACTCTGTCCTGTTTCCTCCTTTCCTGTTTATTATTGGCGTTCCTTTTCTTGGTTTGCAGTGTTTACCCCATTTTCTTTTATTGTACACCGCTTAATGTTCCCACAATAGCGGTCTATCAAATACTGAATAAAGATAAAGATATCTCCTGAGCGGGCACCAACCTGCTCTTTGACTGGTTGATTACCCATCCCAAACTTTGAAGGAGAGCTACTACCCTGGCTTTTGCCTTCAAACTTTCCTCCTTGGACTTGGCTCTGATCAACCAATCGTCCAGGTAAGGATGGACTAGAATACCTTCTTTTTCCAGGGCCGCTGCTACTAATACTATCACCTTGGTGAAAGTACGAGGCGCCGTTGCCAAGCCGAATGGCAAAGCCTGAAACTGAAAATGAACCGCGAAACGCAGGAATTGCTGATGAGCGTCTCTGATGGGGATATGTAAATACACCTCGGTTAGATAGAGGGAAGTCAGAAATTCCCCTTGCCTCACCGCCACTATCACCGATTTCAGAGTTTCCATCCAAAAGTGCGGCACCCTCAGACACCGATTGACGTGCTTGAAGTCTAGAATTGGTCACTAGGAACCTTCCTTCTTTGGGACCACAAAGTAAATAGAGTAACGACTGCAGCCACGTTGATCTCCCGGCACTGGGACAACCACCCCCAATGCCACCAGTCTTGCAAGAGTTTCTTCCGCTGCTGCATGCTTGGCTACTGTCCTGCAAGGAGACCGAACGAACGAGGGACGGACTGGCCTTGCAAACTCTAGGGCGTAACCAAATTGCATGACTTCCAGCACCCACTGGTCGGATGTGACCCGGACCCAGGCGGGAAGGAACTGCCGCAGCCATCCCCCTACCGGCAGCACCTCCCCCCCCCCCCGAACCCCTGGTTGTCTCATTGTGGCTTTCTCTGACCAGAGGAGGCTGAAGAGGCCCCAAAACCTCTTCCTGCTCCTCGAAACCCCTGGAAGCCCTGATTTCTGGAGGGGAACT
This sequence comes from Ichthyophis bannanicus, assembly GCA_033557465.1. Taxonomy (NCBI): domain Eukaryota; kingdom Metazoa; phylum Chordata; class Amphibia; order Gymnophiona; family Ichthyophiidae; genus Ichthyophis; species Ichthyophis bannanicus. The sequence continues at coordinate 289,117,477 of CM066040.1, read as the reverse complement.
GTCCCCTTTGAAAGGGGTTCTGACGGGCCGGCCTCGACCTCCGGCCCTCCCTCAGCTGAGAACGGCTGGTAGGCGCAAAACGACCCTGCTTTGGCTTATCCTCTGGAAGCCTACCCCCTTTAGACTCCCCTAGGTCCTTTACCAATTTGTCCAAGTCCTCTCCAAGAAGCAGCTTCCCCTTAAACGGAAGCCTGCTAAAACGAGCTTTGGAGGAAGAATCTGCCGCCCAATTACGGAGCCAAAGATACCGGCGGACAGCGACCACAGAAGCCATATTCTTTGACAAACTCCTAATGAGGTCATACTGGCTATCCGTCAGATATGCAGCTCCGGACTCCATTCGTGCCGCCTCCACTTGCAACCCTACCTGCGACTCCCCAGACAATTGCAGCTGTTGGGACCACCGCAAGCAAGCTCGGGCCACCCAGACCCCGCATACCGAGGCTTGGAGGGCCATGGCACTGATGTCAAAGGCCTGTTTCAGCAAAGTGTCCAAATTTCTGTCCTGGACATCCCTTAGTGCTGCACTGCCCTCCACTGGGATGGTAGTCTTCTTGGTCACGGCCGCAATTGCCGTGTCCACCCTGGGTGACCTCAACAAGCCCTTTTCCACTTCCGGCAAAGGGTACAAATGCGACATGGAACATACTCCCCTTAAACTGGCCTCTGGCTGATCCCACTCCTCTTGAATCATATGCCGGACCACCTTATGGACTGGAAAAACTTTGAGACTTCTGGACTGCTTGAATCAATGGATCCTCCAAAGTTTCCTCGTCTCCTTGAACTCCTGTGGTCATGTTAAGTACCTTCAATGATTCATCAATCAATGCGGGTAACTCCTCACGGCGAAAGACCCTCACAATTCTTGCCTGTTCTTCCGGAATCTCGCCTTCCTCGAGCTCTTCCTCTTCCCCCAATTCTCTATCCGATTCCAGTATCTCCGAATCGGGGGAAAGGAGCTCTTCTTCCTCAATTCTGGCTCGCTTGGAAGGATGACCGGTCTCCGAGAGAGGCTTATCAACAACCTGCCACTTACGAGACCCTCCTGTTGACGCATGCAGAAAGCTTTGTGCAACAAAAGCACAAATTCCGGAGAAAAACTGCAAAGGCCTCCCTCCACAGAGGAAGTGCTAGGAAGCGGCTGTGAGGGCACCTGCTGCCCCAAAGGCAATGGCGGTAGAGATCCCTCTCCCAGGGTCTCCTCCAACGCTTCCCCTGCCTCCATAGCCCCAGAAGCTGCTGGGAGTAAATTACCAGTTGCCTGAAAATCCTGCTCCACAGAGACTGCCTCCAGAGCGCAGCCCCTGCACACTCCGGTCTCAGACACCGCCCCCCTGCATGCCCCACAGACTAGGCACCGCGGGCGAGCAAGCATATTCCTTCAACCTTATTCTTCCATTTTTTTTAAAACAACAAAGAGAAAAATCTATCTATATCCCTATTCCTATATATCTACCTTTATATATATTTGCATTTTGCATATATATACACATATCCATATATCTAAATATATATATATATATATATACACACCTCAAGTACTTTAAAAAACTGTGTCCAAATTGTGCCCCCTCCTCTTTCCCTGTGAAACGGCAGCAAAACAAAACAATGCTGTTTCTCCTTCTCTCCCTCCCCCTGCACCAAAACCCGGCGCACTGAAAAAAAGGCGCGCGAAGGCCTCTGCGGGGAACAGCTTCTATTTACCAGCTGTTCTGTCCCCGCCAAGGCACTAGGCCGCCGTGCACCACGCGGCTCAATCTAGCCTCCTTACCTGCTTCCCCCAGTAGATCTCTTCTATGAGCTTTCCCTTCCGGCGTGAGAAGAGCATGCTTCACTGCCTTCCCGCCCTCATGCTCAGCCGCCTCGGGGCTTCGGCAACGAGGCGGGGAACCGAAACGGAGGCCCTTCTTCAGCGAGGAGACCACTGGCAGCTAACCAACAAACCAGCCGGTCTCCACTGCTACTCAACTGGCTTCTTTTTTTTTTTAAACAGGACGAGTCACCGCAAGCCTCCTCACAAGGGGGGGGGGGAGGGGAGGAATAGGAGGGAGAACCCAGAAAGGACCTAACTACTCTACAGGAATGAAATAAAACCAAAACAAAGGCTTAAATAAAACAAACAAACAAACAAAAAAACCCAACCCTTCTAAACCTAATGTCTCTCCAGCAGACTGACACTGCTAGCCTGCTGCTCTCTCCAGCTGCGCTTGGAGACTGAGTACTGAGGCTGGTGGGTGGTGCCAGTGCTATATATATATCCTGATGTCATCAAGAGATTGACAGACTCAGTCTCCAAGCTGCAGGAAGAGAAGCACAACCCAGAATACAGGGACTGGACTGGAGAGATGATTAGGAAATTGTCTTTACAAAGTGCTTGTGCTTGGGGGATTTTCTCTAGATGCTCTCTTATAAGATCAGCCCTTATAGTTTTTCCCAAGTGTAACCCCTTTTTTCCCCAGACTTAGGGGCATATTTGCTAAAATTCAGCAGTGTGCCATGCATGAAACCCTGAAACGTAGTGTGGGGGTAGCTCCAGACCTGCGCTAAGAAATGGATGCTTGGCCGGCATGTTGCCAGGTAGTTAGCATGGATTCCATGCCACCCTCGCATTAAACAGCCTGCTGCTCTTAGCGCAGGTGCACTTAATGCTACCCATCGAGGTGGCTATAACATTGATGGCTAGCAAGCATTAAAGATACCTGCACTTACTGCAATGCACATGGTCCGCCCTGAACTGCCCAGGCTATGCCCCAATCCACGCTACGTGCTTAGTGTGAAAGTTTTAGCACAGCTACATATGCTGCATGGTCATGGCTACTGGTGTGCACTAAACCCCACGCTGACCCTTACCGTAGTTTAGTAAACATGTCCCTTAGTTGCAGAGAGGGTCAAACTTGGATGCTGCTGAAACCCAGCAAAACTCAATGCAACCCTAGTGGTTCTTCAGAAAACAACATCTAACGCTTCAAGGCTCTTGAGGATCAGTGTGACAGTCAATTAAATAAAACTCTTCACACAACACTTTTTTGTTCCAATTCAATGAAAGCAAACCAAAGCAAATTGAGAAAAAGTAATTGAAAGGACAGAAATATATTTTGCTTCTAAATTATAGTCCAGAGCATCGCACAGTAATTAAATCCCTGGGGTTCCTTTGCTTCTAAGATTTCTGAAGTGATTAATATGAGATTTTCTGTTGATCCTTCCAACTCTCCCACTATTTTAAAGTCTGCAGTCCTTACAGGACCTCACGATTACTCTCCCCACCTTAGAGGAAGAAGGCAGACTCCTTGGGTGGAGATCACTTCCCTTGTTGATGGAGTCAGCTCAGTCAATGGACTATACAGCCTTTCTTCTTCCCCTTCCTTCCTCTTTCCAAATGCTGCTTTTCTTTACCAGCGCTCTCCACATTACTCCTGATTTCAATGTAAGCAAGGGAACTTTCCGTGGCGGTGCCAAAGTTCTGGAATGTTCTCCGGCTGGGGCTCGGACTAGAGAAAAGTATTTGTGGTTTTGGATAAAAGCTAAAGCGTGGTTATTGCAAGAGACGCAGCTCATTTAGTCCGTCCCATTTTTTGAGGTTGATTCCTTAGTAACTTTAGGCTGTGGTCTTGTGGGAATGGATTGTGTTTTATGAGGGAACCAGCAGCTTGATGGTCTGAGAAAGAGGTAAGAGAGGCAAAAGTCATTGAAGTCAAAAAACAATTATTACACAAGAAAATGAGCTTTCAAATCCCACTGGCTATCTGTGCTCTTGACCAAAAGGATAGAGAACACGCGTTTTCATTACAGCAAGGATACGGTTATAACTGGGCTCCTGGACTTAGTCCAAAATGGGAGGAACATCACTCTTGTAACCCTTAATTTAGATTCTTCAACCTCTGGGATTGTGGCTTGAAGGCTCAATCATAGACTTTTCTTTTAATAGATGTCAAAACTTTCAAACAGCAGCCAAAGATAACATAGCAATAACAAACATTCTCAGCGCTTAAGGACTTATATCCCCAGCACTACCTTCTGGCGAAAAGCAAAAGGCTGAGCTGGTTTTTCAGAAAGCGTATTAACAGTATCAGTTCTTGGAAAGTCCCTACGTTTGCTAACAGGTACGGCCAGAGCTGGGGCCCTAGACAAACCTTCAGCCTTGTACCCCTCTCAATTAACTTTCAGACCCCTGGCTCCCCCTTGAGTTTTTGATAATTGAGTGCAACAATCATAATCAGTCCAACATAACCCTTCTCACAATAATCTTGTAAAAATGCTAGCTGGACACCATCAGGCCAATGTTTAAATACTGCGGTTGGTGCTTTTTGTTTTTAAAAGCCAGCCACAGGATTGAAACAAAATGCAGGTATTCGGTCCCGGTATTCAGTTTGTGGCCAGAAGTGGATATCTGGATAGAGCAGTGAGCGTCAGCTATCCAGAGAGTGGCGATATTCAGACTGCTGTCCACATAGCTGTCTGGATAATATTAGGTAGGGTCGGCCCAAACATCACGCAAGCTAGGCAGTCACCTAGGAGGTAGCTTCCAGAGGTGTTAAAGAGCAGCACATGAAAAGCGAAACAGATTCTGGTGTAAGGCTTATTGATTGCCGAGGGTGCCAAAACCATGAACCAACTCTGGGGCTATCTCGATGTGCGTTTTGGAAATCTTTGCTAGAGTGTGGACGGACATTTTAGACATAATATTTGAAGCACCCAGTTTCTGAACCCATGGAAGCAAAAACCTCTGGTCATATTAATGGTTTCCTGATAGCATTTGACTTAGCTTCTGTTTAAAGTGAAACAAAAAATGGTGCAGACGAGGCAGGTACAATAGCTCAAGGCACCAAACCATGTGCTTTGGAGCAGGAGCTGGACACCCTTAGCTCTGACCGAAAAACCTTGCTCTGCATCTTGTCTGCTTTTGGATTAACACAATAACACAATAGATGGTGGCAGAAAAAGACCAATTGGCTCACCCAGTCTGTTTAGCTGCCAGCTCTACAGCATGATCATTTGTAAGATATTGTTTCTTATCCAAGACAGTTGGGGTCTTCTATACCTCATCCTCTTGAATAGATAAGCATGCAAGATCTCTTGTTTAGCTCACATGTAACACCTCTACTCTATCAAAGTTAACCACATGGGCCCATACTAATCAAACCATTCACAAATAGCAGTATGCCTGTTTCCAGAATACTTAGAATGCTTCTAAGTCCCAGTGGATTTCCCAAGCAATACCTCACCACCAACAACCGTACTGAACGAGTCAACATAATGAAAATGTAGCCTGCCAGACAGACCAGGCTGTGTGATTGCCTACTTGCCCCTTAAGACTTCTAGATATTAGTAGACTTGCAACCTGTGAGAAAGAGCCAGTTGCTTCTTAATTCTTCAGAGACAGATGCATGGGTCTCTGTGCTTCTAGAAATCTTTCAAAGTACCCATTTCATGTGGCACAGACTGTATTACAGATGGCTTTCATCAAGGTGGCACAGTGTGAGATGCAATGAGGATGCAAAATTGCTCTTATTGCTCTCTTAGCGTTATGTAAGTTTGCATTCATCTTCAAGGCCATCTCAGCGGCCTGCATTTCATCTCTCCAGAAAACGCTGATGAAAATAGTGGCCGTAAACATTGGGTTTGGACTCATGTCACGATCAATGGTGCTCTCTTGATTGCATCTGCCTAGAGAGGGTGTTGGGAATAATTTCAGGCTGGAGAGACAGTCTTCAGAGGCACTGGTCGGCACACTTAGATTTTGAACTTTCATTCACTGTCTTTCTTTTTGACAGATACCATCCAACCATGCCACAATGCAAACACATTGCAGTGCTCACTGAAAGATCAGAAAGACAGAACAGGGAAATCTGTAAAAATGTAGGAGATGAGAACTAAGGTGAATATGTGAAGAATAATTCACTTGGGGATAAGAGAAGACAGGCAAAATACTCTGAATAATAGATAATATAAACCAGGAAAAAGAGCTATGATGTAGATAATAAACTGGGCATTAAGTTGCACAGCCAGGAGACAGTAAATAAAGCAGGCAACGTCCTTACAGCTGTGCACGTTTCCCATGGGGTGGAAGCAAGGGGTAAAGACATCACCTTTTTACTGTAGAACTGAGAAGACTAGCTGGATCATAATCTATGGCAGAAGGCCTTTTTGAGGTCATATTTAGAGGATGGGGTACAATTATATGCATGAATCTCCAGTAAAAGATATGAAATATACATCAACCAGCTATTGTTGATGTTTTTACCATTTGTATATACTTTACGGGATGAGAGAATGTATGGTAAAAGATTTCCCAAACAGGGTCTATTATCTTTCAGATTGATAATGTAGCTGGTCCAGACACTCAGCAACAGCGCTGTGCAGAAGACCTGGGTGGGATCTCCAGGCCTGGCTTTGGCGCTTTGGTTTGGCCATGGCTAGGGATACTATGAAGGTGGTGTTCACAGCCTCTGGGATGGAAGCGGGATTTGCAGCTCGATAGTGACACCCAGTGGCCATACCTAAGGTGCAAGCACACCTGGATTCTGGAGAAAATCCTGATCTTTGGATCCCTGCCAAACAGGGCCAGTTCAAGGGGTTTTAGCACCCTGAGCCAACTTTTGCTTTTGCGCCCCCCTTGGGTCTGATCATGCAGTGCAAGCTCCACAAAAACAGGGGCAAATTTTCTGCCCACTGGCTCGTTAAATGCCACCCTTCCATTTAACTTAATCTGTGTATTCTGTGTCACTATCCATATAGACAAGGCGCTGAATATACAGAGAGTGATGGCGGCGTCCTGTATTATCTGTTTAGGCTAGGCCTGATATTCCACAGACCTAAACTAAACATGTAACTTACCTGAATGGTTGCTGAATGTTGTCAACATCTGGATAATTTTCTGGCCTATCCTTGCTCCTCCCTAACATGCCCCACAAGTATACAGATAATATCAGTCCATTTGCAATCTAAACAGCCTGATATTATCTGTATATTTCTTGAAAATACATGGTAAGTATGCATTTGCCAGCAAATTCCTAATTACCTTTGAATTTCAGTCTGATAGAGATAATTATTCATTCATATGGAATATTCCCAGACTAGTATGCAAACTCAAGCTAAAGTTGAAAAAGAGCAAACCACTCATGAATGCAGCAAAATATGACCTTGAGAATATACCACTGGAATTTAAAGACTGCCTGAAAAATTGATTTGCTGCTTTAGATACAAATGACAGAGCTCCGGAAGAGTTATGGAATGACATCAAGAAGGTTGTGTTGGAAGAAAGCGAGAAGTCTCTACAAAAGGTGAAAAAGCAAAAACGGCCAAAATGGATAATGGAAGAAACTCTGAAAGTTGCCCAGAAACGCAGAGAAGCTAAAGCGAGAGGAGAAAGAAAGACAATCGCAGAACTCAACAGAGATTTCCAACGTGCAGCAAGACAGGACAAGGAAAAGTACTACAACGACGCATGCAAGGAAATAGAAGCAGAAACTATTAGAGGAAGAACAAGATCGGCTTTCCTAAAGCTTCGAGAATTAAAGAAAAAGTTCCAGCCTCGAATTGGAATGTTACAAGATGCTCAAGGTTCTATGTTAAATGATGCTGAGAAGATCAAGAAAAGGTGGAAGGAATATACAGAGTTTTTATATGATAAAGATCAAGTGGACCAACAGCCGTTTCGACCTGTACCTTATGATCGGGAACCATAGGTGATGAAGGAAGAAATTGAAGCAGCATTGAAAGCCTTATCAAAGAAGAAAGCACCAGGCATTGATGGCATTCCTATAGAAGTATTGCAGCAATCTGATGCAGCTGTTACCATACTTACAAGGCTCTGCCAAGAAATATGGAAGACAACATCATGGCCAACTGACTGGAAAAGATCTGTGTTTATACCAATACTAAAAGAAAGGAGAGCCAACTGACTGTGGAAATTATCGAACAATCGCTCTGATCCCACATGCCAGCAAGATTCTACTGAAGATTATTCAAAAGAGACTACAACCATACCTGGAACAAGAACTACCTGAAGTGCAAGCAGGGTTCAGGAAAGGGCGAGGAACGAGAGACATCATTGCGGATGTGAGATGGATCCTTGAAAAGACTAAAGAATACCAAAAGGATATCTATTTGTGCTTTATCGACTATAGCAAGGCTTTTGACTGTGTAAACCATGAGAAACTCTGGGCCACATTAAGAAGCATGGGTATACCAGAACACCTGATCGTTCTCTTGCGCAATCTGTACATTGATCAAGAAGCAACAGTTCGAACGGAACAAGGAGAAACAGAATGGTTTAAAATAAGCAAAGGTGTAAGACAAGGCTGCATACTATCCCCCTACCTGTTTAATTTATATGCAGAACAAATCATCAGAGAAGCAGGATTGTATGAAGACAGAGGTGTGAAGATTGGTGGAAGACTCAACAACCTTCGCTATGCTGATGATACTACATTACTGGCTGAAAGTGAAGATGATCTGAAACATTTGCTTCTCACAATCAAAGAACATAGTCTCAAAATGGGCCTGCACCTTAATGTAAAGAAGACAAAGATCATGACAACTGGCATAATCAACAGGTTCATCGTTGAAGGAGAAGAAATTGAAATTGTGAACAACTTTAAACTACTTGGATCAACTATCAATAAAGAAGCAACAAGCAGTCAAGAAATCAAACGACGCATTGCTCTTGGCAGAATGGCTATGAAAGACCTAGATAAGATTCTCAAGAGCAGAGATGTCTCTCTCCATACAAAGATTCGACTTGTTCAAGCCATGGTATTTTCAATAACATCATATGGATGTGAAAGCTGGACAGTGAAAAAGACAGACAGGAAGAAAATTGATGCCTTTGAATTATGATGCTGGCGGCGAATACTGTGTATACCATGGACTGCCCGAAGAACAAACCAGTCGGTACTAGAGGAGATCAAACCTAAGCTTTTTTTAGAAGCTCAGATGACTTCGACTTTCATACTTTGGACACATCATGAGAAGAGAGAGATCATTAGAGAAAGACATCATGCTTGGCAAGATAGAAGGTCAACGCAAAAGACGAAGGCCAGCAATGAGATGGATCGATACAATAACAGCAGCTACGGGTACCAGTCTGTCAACAATGAGCCGCCTGACTGAAGACCGAACACAATTTAGGATAGCTATCCAGAGGGTCGCCATGAGTTGACTCCGACTCGATGGCACTTAACAACAACAACAACAAATTCCCAGACTCACCAATAAAACTCTCCTGACGACAGTTGCAGGGCAGAAGCAGAATGTTTCACTTTACAACTCAACATACACAAAAATTCTATTCAAATTTGCCTGTTTCCCATCAGCGCCGGCGGGGTTAGCAGAGCCGTGAGAAAGAGAAACTCTCCCTTCGCGGCTCTGAAAAGCCGGCGCTGAGGGAACTGATTCAGGAAGGGCTCTGCTGGGCAGGCAGGGGGGCCGCGGCCACAGGACACTTGATTCTGCCACTGCTGCGGCGGCGGCGGTCTTTTAATGCAGAATGTTTGCGCGGCGCCCCCTGAAACTCAGGGTCCTGTGCAAACAACAATCTCCAGGAAGAAGCAGGAATGTAGTCTTCACATCTGGGTATCATTGGTACTGACGGAGCCTGCGTGGGAACGCTCCCCAGCGTCCAATAGGAACGCTTTTGGGAGCATCCCTCAGCACATGCGCGTTGCCTTCCCGCCTTTCGAACTGTCCCTCTTAAGTTTTTCGTTTTCCGTGGAGCCGACAGGTCACATAGCCTGTCACCACAGAAAATTTCTTCTTTAAATTGTTTTTTCTTGTGGGCGCGCCTGCCTCCGCTCGACGCCTACCGGTACCGCCGGTTCTCTTTTCTTTTAAAAAAAAAAATTATATACTTCTGAAGTGTTTCTCTTCAGAAACATTTTCTTTTTGGTGCTAGACGCCATTTTGGGCATTAGGCCCCATTTTCCTGAAAAATGGAAAAACCAGCTAGTAGTTTTAAAAAATGTACTAAGTGTGGCGGTACCATTTCCGTCACCGACACCCATGACTGGTGTCTCAAATGTTTAGGCCCTGACCATTCTCCATCGGAGTGTTCCTCTTGTATGGGGATGACTGAAAAAGGAAGACAGAACCGGGCTGCAAAGCTCGATGCCCTCTTTTCTTCAGATGCGATGTCCATTGCATCGACGTCTTCCAGAGCCTCGTCTTCCTCCCATGGATCTCAGGTAACTAAACATAAGAGTCGGTCCTCAAAGGGTAGATCTCCTTCTACGCATCGAGAAGCCATTGGCATTGCCCTTGAGGAAACTACACCGGCAAAACAGCCCCAGCGGGAGGCTTCGGCCTCCAAAGCACTAACGGGGCTCCAGGATGTTCTCAAGGCCTCGACCTCGGCAGAATTACTGGTGCCATGGTTAGGGGTTCCGGCCACTTCTACCAGTATCGACAGCCAGGCATCGGCAGCGTCGATAGACCAGAGATTCCTTGCTATGGAATGCAGTTTTGCAGCTTTCCTTACAGCTACTGTTGATACCGCTACTGACGGTTCAACGGGTACTGGTACAGACACCAATACCGGTACCAGCACCGATACCGATACCGGTACCAGCACCGATGGTACCAGCCCCGGTGGGAATTCTGCCCATGCCAACTTTTTTGGGCATTGACAGAGCTGTACCGGACCAACTCAGAGCCGACTTCAATCGATACTGATACCGTGCTTTGCATGAACATCGGGATCAGAGATTCTTCGAATCTTCCGATTCCGATGACTTGGATAACTCTGCCGGTACCAGAGTACTTCTCCCAGAAGACTCCTTTTCTCCTCAACGCAGAATGTCTCCTCCGGAGGACATGTCTTTTCAGGATTTTATTCGTGATGTTGCCCGAGGCCTTTCAATCGTGGTAGCTCCTGAAAAAGAAACTACAGCAAAGGAATTGGAAATACTCCAATACCCTAAGGCTCCCAAAGAGGCAGCTACTCTGCCCAGTCATGAAATTCATCATGATTTGATGCTCAGAATGTGGGAAACACCTTTGACCACATCTCCTCATTCTAGGAGACTCGATACCATGTATCGAGTTCCACCATGTCCTGGTTTTCAAGAGACACAACTGCCACACCATTCAATGGTAGAGGAATCAGCCATGCGTAGGATGAAAAGTGCAAAAAGACATGCATCCAATCCTCCAGGTTGTGAATGCAGGACTCTTGACGCCTTTGGGCGTTGAACATTTCAGGCTTTCATGCTTTCAGCTAGGATCAGCTTATATATTTTATATATGGGAATGTTCCTCAAAGAAGTCACTGGAGACTTGGAGCTTATGAGCCCCCTTCTCCCTGATGACAAACGACAAGTCTTCCTTACTCTTGTCAAGCATGCTCAAGACGTTTCCAAGTTTGTAAATAGTGCAGCCTTTAATTGCTTTGAATGCATCAGCAGAACTTCTGCTATTTCCATTGGTGCAAGTCAGATTGCCTGGCTTCAGGCATCAGACTTGGAGATTTGGGTACAGACAAATTAGGGAACATCCCTTGCACAGGAGAAAACCTCTTTGGCAAGAATTGGCAGGAAAAGGCTAATGAGATAGATGCTGACAATATCACTTTAGACAGATTGTCAAAATCTACAGCCACTCCAGCCAAAAAGAAACCCTATAAAAACCCTTTTTCAGCAAAAAGAGGAAGTTTTAACCGTCCTATAACCAGCAAGGGCAAGCTCAGGGTCAAGTTGCCCAAAAGGGACAACATCAACAATCAAGACAACAAAAGAAGCCAAAAGGCCCGAGAGCTCAACCAGCTCCACAAGTTCAGCCCCCTCAAGGGCTTTGACTCCTTCCTAGAGAGCTTAGCTTTCCTGCCTCTGAAGGGTCCAGAACCCTTAAACATTCCGGGCAGGTTGTGTCATTTTGTCAACAGATGTCACCAAATAACAGCAGAAAATTGGACTCTGTCCATTGTAGGGGAGGGGTACAAGTTTCATTTTCACAGCATGCCCCCTCCTACAATCGTAAGACAGTTCAATTCCCAAACCTCTCCAGACAATCTACTGGATCAAGAGGTCTCAACACTCCTTGCTCAGGAAGCAATATAGAAAGTACCCATTCCCCATCAGGGTACAGGGTTCTACTCCTGCTATTTTCTTATTCCAAAGAAAACAGGAGGACACAGACCCATTCTAGACATCAGAGAATTGAACAAATATCTGTTCAGAGAAAAGTTCAAAAAGATTTCTCTGGGAACTCTTCTGCCATACCTTCAAAGTCAGGATGGGATTTGCTCTCTAGATCTAAAGGATGCATATACTCATATTCTGATCCATCCAGATCACAGGAAATGCTTATGATTCCTTTTCAAGGGAAAACACTTCCAATACAGGGTTCCTCCTTTTGGTCTGGCTTCGGCAACAAGAGTATTCACGAAATGCATGGCAGTAGTAGCTGCATTCCTGCGAACCCTAGGGATATTCATCTTCCCTTACTTGGACGACTGGCTCATTTGAGCCCCCATGGTTCCAGAAGCCAGCTCTGCACTGTCTTGCACAATTTGAATCCTCCAATACTTGGGATTGGTCATAAACTTCCCAAAATCCCAACTTGTTCCTTCTCAGACCCTGGAGTTTATAGGAGCTTGTTTAGATACCAGACAGTCAAGGGCTTTCCTCCCACAGCCCCACAGTCTTTGAATAGTGCAACTAGCTTCTCAAGCAGCGGGAAAGTCCTCCCTAACTGCTCGAGAGCTGCCACAATTACTGGGACATATGGCATCCACAGTTCTTGTAGTTCACTATGCTCACCTCCACATGCGAGCAGCCCAGTGGACTCTATCCACACAGTGGACAAAGGCCACAGGACGTCTATCAGACAAGATATCAAACTCACAATGAATGATCTTGTCCCTACAATGGTGGCAATCACTGGAGAATCTTTTAGTGGGGTCTCCTTTCCAACAACCCCTATTCCAGGCCACCCTAACAACAGATGCATCACAGGTAGGATGGGGAGCACCATCTCTCTACCCAGGGTACCTGGACTCCACAGGAGGCTTGTCTTCACATAAACCTCCTAGAACTCAGAGCAATCTATCTAGCTCTTCGAGTATTCCATGCCCAGCTCAGCTACAAGACAATCCTAGTCAGGATGGACAATCAAGTAGCCATATTCTACGTGAACAAGCAGGGCAAAACGGGCTCTCTGTCATTATGCAAAGAAGCTTTATGACTATGGGTCCTAGCCAGAGAGCATCAAATTCACCTTCTCGTGGTATATCTTCCAGGTATTCAAAACCTTTGGGCAGACAAACTCAGCCGAGTACTGCTGCCTCACGAATGGTCTCTACACCTAGACCAGGTATTTATTTATTTATTTATTTATTTTATTACAGGCTCTTATATACAGGTGACAAGAATATTTCAGATCTGGGGAACCGCAGACATAGACCTTTTTGCAAGTCCATTGAATGCCACACTTCCCAGATTCTATTCGTTAGATTCATTGGGGATAGGTGAAGAAAGTCCCCAGGTTAGTGAAAGCCCCCAGGTAGGTGATACCCATTTCCATAAAGGTATTTAATGTAACAGGGGTAACATATGGAAAGCAGTGTGTATAAATGCCCGTAGCATGGGAAATAAGATCCCTGATGTTGAAGCTTTGGTGGGAGTGGCTGACTTGGATTTAATGGCAGTTACAGAAACATGGTTCACAGAAAACCATGACTGGGATGTAACTATACCTGGCTATACTTTATTCAGAAAGGACAGGGTAGGAAGAAGGGGAGGAGGAGTGGCACTATATGTAAAAACTACTATTAAAGCTTTGGAATTACAGAGCTTAAAAGGGAGAGAGGAGGCATTGTGGGTTAAACTAGAAAGAGGGAAAGAGAAATCTATTTGCATTGGTGTGATATACAGACCTCCCTCACAAGAGGAAGAGGTGGACAGAGAGTTAATTGAAGACATACGCAGCATTGCTAGGAAAGGGGAAGTGCTACTGATAGGAGATTTCAATATGCCAGATGTTGATTGGCACATTCCTGCTGCAGTATCATCTAGAAGTAAGGAGATCCTGGATTCTCTACAGGGAGAACTATTCAGGCAATTGGTAACAGACCCCACACGTGAAGGGACCATACTGGACTTGGTGCTTACCAATTGTGAAAGTGTTTCTGATGTTGTAGTGCGAGATCATTTTGCATCGAGTGATCACCAGATGGTGTGGTTCAGTATTAGGACTAGGGCTGTTAGAATCCATTCAAAGGCGAGGATCTTAGACTTTAGGAAGACTAACTTTGTGAAGATGGGCCAATACCTCAGGGAGTCATTAGTGGGATGGGAACAGCTGGGGGATGTAGAAAAACAGTGGGCAAAACTGAAAGGGGATATTTTAAGGGCAACCAACCTTTTTGTTAAAATGGTAAATAAAGGCAAAAGGAAAAGGAGACCGCTATGGTTTTCTAAGGAAGTAGCTGAAAAAGTGAAGAAAAAGAGGGAGGCCTTCATGAAATACAAGAGATCACAGAGAGAGGAAGACAGGCATCTGTATTTGGAAAAACTTAGAGAAGCTAGCAAAGTAGTCAAGAAGGCAAAGATTCAAAAGGAGGAGGAAATAGCCAATGCAATAAAATGGGGAAATAAGACATTTTTCAGATATATTAGTGAGAAGAGGAAGGGCAAAAGTGGTATTGTCAGACTCAAGGGTGTAGGGGGGGAATATGTAGAAGCTGATAAGGATAAAGCGGAATTGCTTAACAAATATTTTTGTTCTGTGTTCACAGATGAAGAACCAGGAGCAGGACCTCAGAAAACACCCACAAATAGGAACAGAAGCGAGGGACATCTTGAACAATTATCAGAAGACTGTGTTCATGAGAAACTAGCTCAACTTAAAGTAGACAAAGCGATGGGACCGGATGGGATACACCCTAGAATACTGAGAGAACTTGGGGATGTTCTAGCAACTCCACTGACTGACCTTTTCAATGCCTCATTGGAGTCGGGAGTGGTGCCCAAGGACTGAAGAGAGGCTCATGTGGTGCCTTTACACAAAAGCGGAAGTAAGGATGTGGTTGAAAACTACAGGCCGGTTAGTTTAACTTCGGTGGTGAGTAAATTATTGGAAACGCTGCTGAAAGAGAAAATAGTGAGGTTTCTGGAGTCCAGCGGATTACAGGATCCGAGGCAGCATGGATTCACCAGAGGCAGGTCTTGTCAGACAAATCTGATTGATTTCTTTGACTGGGTGACCAGGGAGTTGGACCGAGGGAGAGCTCTAGATGTGGTGTATTTAGATTTCAGTAAAGCCTTTGACACTGTTCCTCACAGGCGACTTATAAACAAACTGAGCACCCTAGGGATGGACCCTAAAGTTACTGCTTGGGTTAGAAATTGGTTGGGTGGGAGGTGACAAAGAGTACAAGTAAATGGAGCTCACTCTGAGGAGAAGGATGTTATCAGTGGTGTGCCCCAGGGATCTGTCCTCGGTCCAATTCTTTTTAACATCTTTGTTAGTGATATAGCGGAAGGGCTGTCGGGTAAGATTTGCCTCTTTGCAGATGATACCAAAATCTGCAATAGAGTAGACACCCAGGAAGGTGTAGATAACATGAGGAGGGATCTAGCTAAGCTTGAAGAATGGTCTAGAATTTGGCAGCTGGGATTTAATGTTAAAAAATGTAAGGTCATGCATTTGGGCTGCAGCAATCCAAGGGAGCAATACAGTATAGGAGGTGAAGTACTTTTGTCCACTAAAGAAGAGCGGGACCTAGGCGTGGTTGTGTCTGATGATCTTAAAGTAGCTAAACAGGTAGAAAAGGCGACGGCAAAAGCTAGTAGGATGCTTGGGTGCATACGGAGAGGAATGGCTAGCAGAAAAAAGGAGGTGATAATGCCTCTGTATAAGTCTTTGGTGAGACCTCATTTGGAGTATAGTGTGCAATTCTGGAGACTGCACCTTCAAAAGGATGTGAACAGGATGGAGTCGGTGCAGAGGGTGGCTACTAAAATGATTAGTGGGCTTCATTATAAAGCATATGAGGACAGACTTAAGGATCTTAATATGTACACCTTAGAGGAAAGGCGGGATAGAGGTGATATGATTGAGATGTTTAAATACCTCCATGGCATAAATGTTCAGGGAGAGAGCCTCTTTCAATTGAAAGCAAGTTCTGCTACGAGGGGGACATGGGATGAGGGTGAAGGGAGATAGATTCAGGAGTGATATGCGGAAATATTTCTTTACGGAAAGAGTAGTGGATCCGTGGAATAGTCTCCCAGTGGAGGTGGTAGAGATGAGGACAGTAACGGAATTCAAAAAAGCATGGGACCAACACAGAGGATCTCTAAAGGTAAAAAGTGGACTGTTGTAGTTGTTGATATGGAAGGACAGACTAGATAGGCCATGTGGTCTTTTGCTGTCATCATGTTTCTTTGTTTCTATTCCAGAATTCTGGCTCACAATTGCCAGACAAGGGACGCCTTTCTCCTTCACTGGGGTCAGGACTTCCTCTATGTCTTCCCACCCATTCCCCTCATTCCCAAAACACTCTTCAAGCTTCAGAGAGAATCTTAAAACACCACGGTGGCCACGACAAACGTGGTATCCCCTACTTCTACTTCTCTCTCAAGCTGCACCTCTAGAGTTAGGGTGTGCTCCAGACCTTCTCTCCCAAGAGAACGGGACGCTATGGCACCTGAATCCCCAATCCCTGCATCTCAGGGCCTGGTTGCTGAAAGCCTAGACCTGCAGGATCTTAACCTTTCCCAACAGGTAAAGGATATCCTTCAGGCTTCGAGAAAACCTTCCACAAGATGTTCTTACGCCTTTAAGTGGAAACCTTTTACTATATGGTGTCCTCAAAAGGGCTTAAACCCCTCTGTGATACCTTTGGAATCGGTACTAGAGTACCTACTTCATTTATCAAATTCTGGTTTAAAGACCAATTCAGAAAGAGTTCATCTTAGTGCAATTGCAACTTCCTATAAGCCTCTAAATGGACAGCCAATTTCCTCTCATCCACTCATAGCAAGATTTATGAGAGGTCTTCTCTTAACAAAGCCTCCCATTAGGCCACCACCAGTGGCATGGGATTTAAATTTAGTTCTTGGACAGCTCATGAAACCACCCTTTGAACCTTTAGCCACAACAACCCTAAAGTTTTTATCCTGGAAGGTCATCTTCCTAATTGCAATCACTTCCGCATGTCGCATTAGTGAATTGCAAGCTTTAGTGGCTGAACCCCCTTATACAAAGTTTCACCATGATAAGGTTGTTCTCAGAACTCATCCACATTTTATGCCAAAGGTGGTTTCGCCTTTTCATCTAAATTAATTGATTTACCCTTCCTGTATTCTTTCCGAGGCCTCATGCCTCTAATGCAGAAAAGAACCTTCGTACTTTGGACTGTAAAAGAGCCTTGGCCTTTTACCTACAACAAACACAACAACGTAGAAAGTCTTCTCAACTTTTTGTTGCTTTTGATCCTAGTCATTTGGGACTTCCATTCTCCAAAAGAACTCTATCTAAATGGATTGCACAATGCATATCCTTTACTTATGAGAGTAAGGGTCTTCCTCTTCAAGGCCATGTCACAGCACATAATGTGAGAGCCATGGCAGCATCTATGGCTAACCTACACTCTGTGTCTATCGATGAGATCTGTCGAGCAGCCACCTGGACTTCGGTGCACACCTTCACAGCCCACTACTGCCTAGATAAAGCCTCCCGTCTGGATGCCTTCTTTGGCCAGGCTGTTCTTCAACATCTCTTTCAGGCTTAATTCAACTCCTACCCACCAACCCTGGTAGGATGCCAGAGATCCATGGGAGGAAGCATGGCCCACCTCACTATAGGTGGCAGCTTCCTGGGGCCATCTCCCCGGCATCTTCAGCAAGGGAGTCCCCATATGTGAAGACTACATTCCTGCTTGTTCCTGGAGATAGCATAGTTACTCACCAGTAACAGGTGATCTCCGGGAACAGCAGGAATTTAGTCTTCACAACCCACCCACCTCCTCTAAGAGTTGTCTCTCTATCTCTCTGTCTCTTTCCTCTCTCCCTCTATCCTTTCACTCAGCTACAAACTTAACTGAAGAGGGACAGTTGGAAAGGCGGGAAGGCAGCGTGCATGTGCTGAGGGATACTCCCAAAAGCGTTCCTATTGGATGCTGGGGAGCGTTCCTGCGCAGGCTCCATTGGTACCGGCAAAACCCATATGTGAAGACTAAATTCCTGCTGTTCCTGGAGATCACCTGTTACAGGTGAGTAACTACGCTTTCTTGCTCAATGGATGTGCCGGCCCTGCTTCTAAGGGATATGTTTACTAAACCATCTTAATGTTCCTGGCGCTAGTTGCAACGATAATATGAAGGATGCCATATAAGGAGTGGGTGTTCCGGTCTTAAGGTAGCAATCGTGGGTTATCACGCGATAAAGTGCGCCGTGACCGTTATCGCACGATGGAGCCATGCACGTTACAGTGCGTTAACCTTAACTACGCATGCTGACCTATAATCACAGCAACAGAGGTGTAGCACAGTGGTTAATACAATGACTACTAAGACAGGGGTCACAAGTTCAATCCCCAGTGGGCCTAATGAATAAGGGTGGTCAAGGCAATTCCTTTTCCTGCTTGTGACAGTCCAACAATCTGTGCTGCTAGCTAAAAATACCCGCACCCCAGTGCCATAACCTAATGCACCTTTTAGGGCGCACCAGAAGGCACATCCTAAACCACCACGTCAGCCAAGGCAGGTTATAATGTGTCCCAGAGAGCGTGTTCAAAGGTTGTCAACCCCCAAAGCACCATAGTAGGTGCCCTACAAGCTGGTCACCCAAGTTGAAAAGCAAGAAAGGTATGTGCCAAACACAGATGTAACCCTAACACTGCACAGAGCACCAAGGAAAGACAATGCACAAGTGATAGAAGGAAATAGATCTGAGCTGATGGACCAGACAAATCTGCGTCCAGCCCATGTGGCAGCTGGAAAAATGGACAAACATATTGGGGGCAGCTATAGCAATGCTCAGGATGATGGTAATGTACCGTGCAACAATGACAGTGTGTGGCAGAGGATGGGAAGACGTGCCAGCAGAGGAGGTAGAGGTGGCAGGATAGGTGCAATGACAGGAAGACACAGGAGTAGCAGTGCCATGCAGAGCACACACAGGAGAGGCAACCAGGAAGAGCTGCAATGCAGAAACGTGTACCAATGTAGGACATGGGGTAGCATGGTCCTGGACGCACCTGCCACCACATACACACAAGGTGCCAGGTGTCTGTGCATTGGCATGTGTGTGGGCCCTGTCTGTGGCAATGGGTGGTGTAGCTACACCCAGACGGGCACCATCGCCACACACATGTGGCAGCTGGCAGGGACCCACAGTGCCCTGTGCTGTCCTGTGTCCCCTCCCCCCCGGCACCTCCCACCCACCCTCCCTCCACGCTCTCCTCCTCCTCCTCACCCCCCAAAACATCACACACACTCTCACCCTCCCCTCCCTCCCGCCCCACCCCACCCTCCACCCCCTCCATGTCCCCATCATCCTCTTCCGCCTTCGCCGCCTCCTCCTCTGCCGCCTCCTCCTCCTCCACCGGCTGGACTGCAGCTGTGAGGCGTGTTGTGGGTGGCCCTGAGGCTGATGTCCCCTCACCAGCAGCAGCAGCTTCTGTGGGGGAAGACAGTCATTAGCACACCATCATGCAATTACAATGCCATATAAACATAGTGTGCCTCCCATAGGCCGTTGGCCCACTGTGACATGCTGTTCTGCATTGCAGGGCCGCAACACTTACCGCCACGTTCCTGCAGCGCCCTCCTTTGTAGCCACTCAAGGACATCTGGGCAGTGCAGCCGCAACTCCTGTCCCTTTTTCCGTAGGTCCTCCACCTGGGTGGAAATGCAATGGGTGGGAACATTAAGGGCCAGATATCTCTGGCGGCTGCTCAACACATATCACACATCACTGCATACAGCAGGGTGCTGCTGCTGCTCATGCCAGTGGGTCCTATACTAACTGTTGCCAGCGCCGCCTACATGTGTGGCTGTGGTTCCGGGCATGTGTGGGGTGCCACCTACGTGTCATTTGGCCAACCCCACAGGCCAGCCATACCCAGATCCTATGCTCTCCTTGCATTACATGACAGCACCATGCCATGTGTGGGGTAGGTATGCTGGTCTACAGGGGAGGTGTTTCTTGGCCCCTGTGGGGTCCGGCACACACCTGTGTGTTTGCATCACCTACACACATCCACAGACACACACGCCATGCCACCATGATATCTGTATTGGAACATTTGTGATGTGTTCTGGCGTCGTGCGGGGATTGGGTGGCCCTAAACACATCACCAGGAACCACTACCAGAACACCAGGATGTGTGCTCTACCTGTGTGGACACAACTAGGGCCTCCTGTGAATAGGGCATTTGTGGCCGACTGCAACAGGAGCATGCACCAACACACCTTGCTGGGATATAGACCTCTGTAATTAGGTCCAGGGCCTCCTGGAGTTAGGGCAGAGCTGTGAGAATGAAACAGATGCAGGTACCCTGACACCAGGATCTCTAATGGACCACTGTAATGAGGACCAGGGCCTCCTGGAGTTAGGGCAGAGTTGTGAAACCCCAACTGATGCAGGTACCCTGACACCAGGATCTCTAATGGACCACTGTAATGAGGACCAGGGACTCCTGGGGTTAGGACAGAGCTGTGAAACCCCAACTGATGCAGTTACTCTGACACCAGGATTTATAAAAGACCACTGTAATGAGGACCAGGGACTCCTGGCGTTAGGGCAGAGCTGTGAAACCCCAACTGATGCAGTTACCCTGACACCAGGATTTAAAAAAGACCACTATAATAAGGACCAGGGCCTCCTGGAATTAGGGCAGAGCTGTGAGAATGAAACAGATGCAGGTACCCTGACACCAGGATCTCTAATGGACCTCTGTAATTAGGTCAAGGGCCAGCTGGGGTTAGGGCAGAGCTCCGAGACTGACACAGATGCAGTTAACCTAACACCAGGCTCTATGCTAGACCTCTGTAGCCATGTGTGACGCCTCCTGGGGATGGAGCAGACATTTGGGACCACATCACACGCAGGTAACATAACACCAGGATGTGTAATAGACCTGTGTAATCAGGTCTGTGGCCATTCTGGGGATAGGGCAGGATTGCAATCCACAACATACGCATCTACAGTGGCAACAGCTTGGCCCACAAACTGGTATGTCCACCATGTATGATATGTGATGCTTGCTGTATTTGTGTTGCACAACCATCATTGTGTGACCTGTCCCCATATACTTACTTCACGGGGGTAATCAGCAAATCTGTTGTACCGCCTGGTGAGGCGCACTCATGCTCTCCTCACCCGTCCAAGGCCCTGCCTCTTTGCTGCGCCCGGGAACAAACGGTGCTGTCTTGTACATATCAATTCACACAGGATCCTGAGCTCCCTCCGTGTGAATGCGGGCTTCCGTGAATGCCTGTCCATTTTTTAACTCTCGAGATAGCACGTGTACGTGCGTGACGATGCACATGATGCATGCGCCGTGTTGCGCACGTACACATGCTATTTCGCGGTACTACACGCTACCTGGCGCAATTACGGCGCACAGCACATGTGGGATTTTGCCGGCCAGATCACATCATAGTATTCTTATCGGAACAGTGAAACGCGCCACGAACGGTATGGGCCGCTTCTCCAGTCCCCATACACCTGATCTCGCCGCCACGCCACCATTTATTAATATAATTGGTGTTTACGTTATGGCGATGAGGCTCCCCAGCGTTGGCCAGCGGGCGCATTATAGGGTGCCTTAACTTGCGGCTCCCTGTAATGCGCTTTCTACGGCCCATGCTCAGCGCCACAGTAGTCTACAGGACTAGGGTGAGTGGGTATGTTGGCGTTACCCGCACACTACAAAGATGTGTCTGTTACAGCCATGCAAAAAGGTGCCACTTCAGACACTCTTCCTGATGTTGTTGCACTGGGGATTTGAACCTAGGAGAGCTGGCTGTACTAACTAGTGTGCTATGCCTCTATGGCCATTGTCATAGCTAGGACTGACTACACAACAACTGCACGTCAACGCACATACATTCTGCTGTGCTTACTGGGATAGGGGAGACCCACAGCTAAGGCAGTTTCCAGGCCACGTTACCATAGGGAATGACTGAAGGCAGAGGCCATGGGGCTGATCCCACAGTGGTGTTATATAAGAAGGCTGTATGAGGCATTACCCTTTAATTTAAATCAGTGCTGTCTGAGGCATTTCCTTTTTTAATTTTAATTAGTGCTGCCAGCAAAAACACCCTCACAGTGCCGTAACCTAAGGTGCCGCATAAGGCGCCCTATAAGGCACTCTATAGGGCACATTATAAAGTGCACTGTTTGCAAAGGCACCTTATAATGTGCCCTATAGGGCGCTTTATGGGGCACCTTATGAGGCACCTTAAGGTTAAAGCACTGTGAGGGTGCATTTTGCTGGCAGCACTGATTTAAATGAAAAGGAAAAGCCTCAGACAACCTTATTAAATAACACCACTGCGGGATCAAACCCATGACCTCTGCCTCCACAGTCATTGACATAACCAGTGGGCTACATCTCTATAGCTGCTAATGCACCCCTGGCTGGCTACACAAAAGACTGCAGGTCACCACACAAACTGTCTGCTGTAGTCACCAGGATAGGGTAAACCCACCTATACCCATGATGCACTGCACATGCAGATCAGCAGTCTACAGCTGATCACAAGATGGGGTATGCACCCCCACAGCACCTCGGCCTGGTAGGGGGAACTAACCATGTGTGTTACTGGCACAGAGTAGCTACAGACTGTGACATGGTGCTGGGCACCCCACCTCACCCTCAGGGTGAGCACAGGACACGCACAATGTCCGCAGCACCTGGCTTGGCTGAGATAGGCTATGCTGCAGGTCGCCATCAATGCCAGTGTGTGATAGGTAGTCCTTGCAGACGCACCTAGGATGCACCTGTGTCCATCTATATTTCCCAGTCATGTCTAGCCCTTGTGGACTATGACGCACACAGAATAGTGCATATCCTATGTGGGTGCCATGGTCACATGTTATAAGTGAAGAAGGGACCCAAATGCTGATTATGTAGCACCACCCAAACCGCCCTCTTTGGCTCAGAATGGGGGACAGGATCTCCCACCAACAGATCCACATTCTACCTCTCTGCAATGGTGGCAGTAGAGGGGACCATCAACTCCAGTCCTACTGGGGAACAGGCACCCTACAGGGCAGTCAATTCAGATCTGTACACATCAATAAGGCAATGGCAGGCAGGCAGGCAGACAGAATGCTAGAAAAGCTCAGCTGCCCCCCACCACTGACATTCACCAGCAGAGGGCACAGTCAATCTCCACCCGCTGCACCCTGCAAGATGTCCCAGCCATACACATACTAACTGCAGACAGTCTGCTAGCTAATACATACTGCATACTCCTGGAGAAACTGTGTGCACCCAAAAATGGGATGTGAGCACACACACACCAAGCAGGTATGTCAGTGATTGGGCCCCAGAAAAGAGAACCCATAAATATCACTTGAGAGAAATACTGTATAGCACTATGGGGGAACCTAGCCATGCCGTGGTCATTGCTCAGTCAGGGTGAGAATGACCTCCCAGCATGACATGCTATGGCCACCCTGTCCGGCGCTTTCCCCCAGCACCGCCTGCCAATGTTATGTGCCTTTGGGGGTACCTGCTGGGTAATATCCCCTGTGACACTGTGGGACACACACTTGTGCCCATGTTGGACCCTTGTCAGTTGCTGTCTTGCTGCTTTACAGTTTCGGCATTCCTATGTGCCACCTAGGCATCTGCCTAGCCTGCACTGTGCCCCAGCTGGACCACAGCATGTGCCGCCTGCAGCCCTCTGTAACCCATTTACAGCATCAGTACAGTCGCCCTTTCCTACGTGCCCACTCTGCTGTTGCTGCACATGTGCATGCCATAACAAACCTGCCCAATATAAACGACAAAAACCCTGATCAGCACTATTTCAGTGTGGGATCATTCACTTTGTAGGGGACACAGAATAGACCCTTCCAAACATGATATCTTCTTTTTTGTGCATTGTCAGTGGTGTTCCTTTATGTTTATCATTAATATCACTTTTGGCCAGCTTGGTTATTGGGATTTCAAATGTTGTTTTGGTCATTTTCTATGTTTATTTGCCTTGTTTGGTTCCTGCACATGTATCACTACTATCACTTTTCTGGGTTTCCATGCCTTTGCTGTACATTGCTGACTGAAATGGTTTCTCTCTCCTGCAAATGTACCTCTAACGTGAGGGTTTCACTGGCGTTAGTTTTCAGACCCGGATTTCACAGCGTTAGTGTGCCTGGAGCCTCTCCCTGCCCACTCTCCGCCCATTGACCCTTTCTCTCCGCCCTCTGGGAAGCCTTACTCTGCCCTTCAGACCCGGATTTCACAGCATTAGTGTGCTTTAATGCCGCTGCCGCTGCCGCCACCACCACTGCCGCCGCATTATCGCGCGATAATACCAGCGCTGCGATGTTAAGACGGTTTAGTAAACATACCCCCAAGTCTTTTTCCAGGATCCCATTTCCATTTTCTGTTTCTTCACTCTCCCTGTCTTCTTCATCCTTTCCTTCCCTACATCTCTCTCCGACATTGATCTGTTTCTCTCACTTGCCTTTTATCTAACTATAGCTTGACTTCATTCCTCTTTCTCCTTCCTTCAATCTTCAGTCTCCCTCTTGTCACTGTTCACCTACTTACCAGCTTTCCATTTCCTAACCTTACTTCACTATTTACTTTATTTATTTATTTATTTCAAAGGATTTATACACCGCTTTGTCCTGAAATGAAAGCGGTTTACACTTCAACCAATCAAAGTACGATGTCAGTGGGTGTAGGCATGCAGTAGTAATACGGGTGAGTATTTGTGTGTGTGGTGGTGATGGTGACTAGTCCTTCCATTCCACATCTGTCTCATTCCTTTCCCAGCATCCTATCCTATCCTCCCCACCCATCTTTCACCTACTTTGTAGTCCCCCAGTTCCGCCCTCTGTCTTCATCTCCTCCCCAGCCTCATTTATCACCTTCTGCTTCTCACCCCTTAGTCAGCCTCAGCTCATTCCCTAGCACTCATCTTCTCTCCACCGCCAGGCTCTTTCTTATGTCCTACCTTCATCCAGGCTTCTATTTCCCCTTTCACTTCTCCCATTTCTACCCTTTCTTACCTCCTTCAAGGAAGATCCATCCCTTCCTGTAGCTCTCATCCACTCCATAGCAGTCTGTCCTTTTCAAGTGCCCCCCAAACCCTCTAGGTGCTTCAAATCTTCACCCCTCCCCATATTTCTGCTCTTGATCTTGCAGCCCTACTCATATCACTCACCCAATCCCTACTATCCTCCTAATCTCTGGTCAATTTCTTAATCCCCACTGTCCCCCCAAACAACTCCATCCTCTCTCACAATTCCAGCCAAGCCCCGAGTCCCTACTTAAACTCCCAATACCCAGCATATCTTAGAGTCTCCTCTTTTTCTGACCCAGTCTTAGAGTCTCCACCTGTCAGGGTCCCTGCTTTCCCACATCCCATGTCCCTAGTATCCTAGGGAGGAGTAGCCTAGTGGTTGGGTCAAGGTACTTCAGGCCGGAAGGTCGGGGGTTCAAATCCCACTAGAGGACAGCAACCTTGGGCCGGAAGGACTGGGGTTTCTAGTCCCACAGATGCTCCTTGTGGTCTTGGGTAAGCCACTTAACCCTCCACTGCCCATGTTCCCTGTAAGTATTAGTGTATTTGTCTCATATCCCCGCGTGTTAAATGTATCCCCCAGTTGTGTTGTGACCGCTTTGATTGAAGGATAAGGCGATATACAATACTGTCTAAATAAATAAATAGTACCTGCCCTCCTGCCTCCTACTCCCCTTCACAGCACCCACCCATTTACTTCCTTCTCCAATACTTATTATCCTTGTCTTTCTTCCTTCTTACCCCAGCATGCATTCTTACACCCACCCTCTCAACCTTCCCCTGAATGACTTTGCTTCTTCTCCACCCCCAACAATATCTGTCCTCTTCTCCCTTCTCACTCCCCCAGCATCTCCCTCTTTTTCCCACCCCAACCCTCGCATTTTCCAGCATCAGCCCCCTTTCAATCCCAGCTTCCATGGCTGTATTCATTTTTAAAATAGCTATGGCTCCAGGAGGCAGAGAATTAGCTCCCTTCTAGTCCCAGATCCCCACCAACAGGGGTCCAGTCCCAGCCCTTTTCCAGTCCCATCTTTCCCGACTTATTATTATCAGCCCATTTCCAGTCCCAGCCCCTCTAGGCCCAGTATCAGCCCATTTCCAATCCCTCCAGCCCCAATATCAGTCCATTTCCAATACCAGCCCATTTCCAGTACCAGCCCTCCACAGCCCCAATATCAGCCCATTTCCAGTACCATCCCCAGTACCTGCTGCTTGCCAGTCCCAGCCCCCTCTCCATGCCCAATATCACCAATTTCCAGTCCTAATTGCCAGCCCCAGTATCAGCCCATTGCCTGTCCAGACCCCTCACCCATGTCTAGTATCAGTCCATTTCCATTCCCATACCCCCTCCAGTCCTTGTATCATCCCATTTACAGTCCCATACCTCCAGCCCAAATATCAGGCCATTTCCAGGCCCCCCTGCTTCCAATATCAGACCATTTCCAGTATCAGCCCATTGCTAGTCTCAGTCATCCCACCAGCCCCTATATCAACCAATTTCCAGTCCCCCCCTGGCCCAGTGTCAGCCCATTGCCAGTACCAGACCCCTCTCCCAGGCCCATTATCAGCCCATTTCCAGTCCTAGCCCCCCAGTCTCAGTACTATATCTGCTCATTTCCAGTACCAACCCCCCACAGCTCCAGTATCAGTACATTCCCAGTTCCAGCCCTCCCAGTCACAGTATCTGCCAATTCCAGCCACTCCTTCCCCACTCTCTGCAGCAATACAGCCACGGGAGCATTTGCTTTTGTTCCCGCAGCTATGCTATACTAGAGCCGCCGGCATCACGACTCGAGTTTAGCATAGCCAAAAGAGCAAAAGCAAATGCTCCTGTGACTGCATTAATCTTTGAAATATCTGTGGCCCCGGGAGGCAGAGGGGAGGATGGGAGTGAGGCAGGCTTCTTTTGCCCCTTTTGTGGTGTACCCTGAGCACCTGCCTCACTGGCTCACCTCTTAAGCTAGCCCTGCTGTCAAGGGCTATCAGTGCAATGCCTGGAATAGGGAAGTTGTACAAACAGAGAAAATACCCCTGCTGATTGCAGTGAAGGCTCATGGCATTGCTGTCCAATAGAGGCTGGAAGCCCAGAAGAGCAGAGAGAAAAGTCTGGGTCAAAGCCAAATAATAACATAGTATATAACAGCAGATAAGGACCACTATGGTCCATCTAGTCTGCCCAGTAAGGTGGCTAGAGTAGGTGCACCTGCTGTTTTGTGCAGGTCACCCCCTTCTATGCCTTTGTTTAGGTTGCACCCACCATTCTGTGCAGGTCACCCCTCTCTATCTGTTGAGGTATAAGAAATAGTTAAGTTTAGTATGATTTTATCCTTTTGCTATGAACCCATGCCATTTTGAATTCTGTCTCTGTATTTTAGGGAAAAGTGATGATCCAGAGCTTTAAGTCAATATCAGTGTTTGATTTCACTGGCCAACATGAAAAAATAATTTTCATGTGCATTAGATAATCTTTGATGAACAATGTTCAAAACTAGTTTTGTTTTTGTTTTATCACATCAGGTTTTGAAAGATAGTGTCAGACGTTTTGCTGTACTGGGTCAGTGATTACTCTATGAATATTGATTGGTATTTATTTTGCTTTTCAGGTTAATTATTTTGGTTACGCATTTGGTACTAATAACACTTAAGAAATCAGAAATAAAATAATCCTGCCAAGACAGTGTAGAAATCATTCTAATGTTTTTTTCTTACGTTTGTGGTTCATTTGCTACTGTATCTCAAGGTCGTAACATAATGTCAGATCAACGCAAAATGAACAAGCTATATTTTGGATGCCCACTGGGTGACCAGGATAAGCCATGGGCGCCTCACTTCTTTTGCACCTCCTGTGCAAATGGACTACGTGATTGGTTAAATGGAAGGAAAACAGCGATGACATTTGCTGTACTGATGATATGGAGGGAGCCGAGAAACCATCATGGCAACTGCTGTTTTTCTCTGGTTAATATCACGGGTTTCTCTGCAAAGAACAAGCACAACATTTTGTATCCAAATCTTGTCTGCAATGCAACCAGTCCCACATGACGAAACACATCCTGTTCCAGTTCCTCCACAGGACGGGCTGTCTTCTATACCAGATGAAATGGAGTTAGATGAAGCTGCAAGTGGTGGCCAATCTAAAGAGTCAGAAGAAGCAGGCTACGTGCCAGATGAAAGCGATGGCAACCCAGAGAAATTCAAGAAGAGCTTAGTGATCTTATATGAGACTTGACACTCTCAAAAGATAAAGGGGAACGCCTTGCTTCAAGGCTGAAGGAAAAGAACTTACTTCAAAAGAATAATTCTCATTTGTCACTATTACACGCACATTCTTTAAAGTAGACGGTCTAATGTGTTATTGCAACGATACTGATGGAATTTTGGAGCCCTCTCACAGGTACACAGACTGTCAGGATGGTTCTTATTCATTGATTCTTCAACAAAAAGCCTCAAGACTAATCTTATTCATAACGGTAATGTAAAGCCGTCTATTCCAATTGCACACTCTGTCCACCTCAAGGAGACATATGATAACCTACTACTACTACTATTGAACATTTATATAGAGCTACCAGTTATATGCAGCGCTGTACAGACACATAAGAGACAGTCCCTGCTCGTCAGAGCTTACAATCTAGTTAAGACAAAACACAGAGCAACAGTTTAGTCAGGGCAAAACACAAATACAAACACAAAGTACAGCACTTACAATCTAGTCAAGACAAAGCACAGAAGTCAAGATCTGAAAGCAACGGTGAAGAGGTGGGTTTTCAATCTGGATTTGAAGAGGGCCAGGGAGGGTGCCCGGCATATAGACACAGGTAGCTTGTTCCAGGTGTAAGATGCAGCAAGGTGAAAGAAGCAAAGTCTGCAGTTAGCAGTATGAGTGGAGGGCCTAGATAGAAGTAGTTTGTTAGAAGAGCGAAGTACCCGAGAGGGGTTGTAAGGAGAGATAAGAGATGAAAGGTACTGAGGAGCCAAAGAGTGAATGCATTTATAGGTCAGGAGGAGAAGTTTGAACTGGATGCGGAAGCGGATAGGGAGCCAGTGAAGGGACTTGAGAAGAGGAGTAATGTGCAGATATTGCTCCAAACTATACACTATGACAATTACCAGTGGAAGATTTGCAGGGATCTTAAGGGTACTGGCAAGCTGATGGGCATTCAAGGTGGATTTACCAAATATTGCCATTTTCTCTGCCTCTGGGACAGTTGCGCTGTCAAAGATAATTATGCTGTTTTCTGATAGGCCTGCTGCTGTGTCCGATATCTCCTTAAAAGACATATGGGAAGTTGTTATGCATAGAGATCTTTCCCTTCAGTCATCTTTGGGGAAAAATATCTGATTTCACAAAAGAGACTGTGATGAATATTGCTGAACACGATGCTAAATTTGTTGATGTTCAACAGTTTTCTCAGAAGACCGATTCTCAATTCAGTGTTTTCCAAGCTTCGCTTCAAACTCTTTGTTTCTGGTGCAAAAAGTAACTTCTCATCAATTAGAGTCTAATGATAATAATGCTTTGAGATCTAAGAATTTACCGTTTTTAACCTTTCTTAGTACCCATGACCTCTCACTGAAGATTCTCCTTGTGAAATATCTTAAAGAGGTCCTTCAGTACCCAGAAACAGATAAAGTACAGTTTTCAAGGATGTATTATATTTCTAAAGGGACACAGAAATTGGTACATGAAGTGTGGAAGCAGGTGATCAGCTTGATACTATCTTACCAACAGATAGTGTAGATCTCTCAACATTCTTGGAATCTTCCTTAGATGAAATCCCTGGCAGGGCCACCTTATTAGTACCCTTTGTATCTGAAGTTGATAAAGATCGCATCTTATGTTTGTATTTTATTAAATATCATGATAAATATTGTGGCCAGGAAATACAAGTTTTTCCAGTTGTCACTAGATCAACCCAGCAATGTAGGGAGACTCTCTTAGGGGTATGTTTATAAAGCAGCGGTAGTGGCCTCTGTGCGTTATCGGAGCCGCGGCCCCATTGAATTCAATCAATATCGCATGGAGGCTGCTACCGCTGCTTTATAAACATACCCCTTAGAGTTGCCAGCGGACTTTGGCCCCAAGTGCCTCTTTTATGCTGAGATTTCCCTGCAAATGTTATATTGCATATCAGAGTAATAGATATACATTTTTTGAGGTTCAACAACTAGAAGGTTTTCTGATGGGGAAGTTTAGTCAATAGTCTTTATATTTAAAATTTCTTTATATTCTTGATCATGTAATTAAGGGTTTCACTTTGTTATTGGGTGCCTTTTTTTCTACTCTTACAGCGTCCTCCATTTTGTGGTTTATATATCTATGGATATTTATTATGCCTTGTAATATTGTTTAAATGCTATTACAAAAAAAAAAAAAAAAGAAGATTATGCTGTTCACAACTGGCCTTTAAGAACTGCCTATAATCCCGGAAGCAGCAGTGTTAATCAAGTTCCATTAGTCGATCCAACAAACACTTTGCTTTCTCCTTTGCATATAAAACTGGGCTTAATGAAAAATTTAGTGAAAGGAATAGTGCAAACAAATTCAAAGGATTTTAGTATCTTGTTTCTCCATTTCTAAAGATCACTGCTGCAAAACTGAAAGAAGTTTTGGAGTTACCATTGGTAGTTGCAAAACTGAAAGAAGGTATTTTTGTGGAGCCACAAATAAGACCGGTGATGGAGGATGAAGAATTTGAAAAATGCCTGGATGCTTTGGAACTTGAAGCGTGGCGAGCCTTTAAGTGGATCTGTGAAAACTTTGAGTAATCACAAATCGCCAGAATATGTTGTTGGAGTACAAAGATTACTTGACACATATTGTAAACTTGGTTGCCGCATATCATTGAAAACGTACTTCACGCACTCACATTGTCACTTTTTTCCACCAAACTTAGGTGACGTGAGTGACAAACAAACAGAGTGAGAGGTTTCACCAAGACATTCAGGCCATGGAAAAACGTTACCAAGGATTCTGGGATGAGAGCCTGATGGCAGATTACTGGTGGCTGTTGTATCATGATAATCCTGACAAACGTCACAGCAGTCTTCTGTAAAACACTTTTAGTGTGTTTCTTATACGCAAACATTCCAAATATAGTTAGTTATTAGCACATGTGACATCTGACTTTTTCAATGTTTGCAATATGTAACATTTAACAGAAACGTCTATGGATAATATCTCTAAAACACTATGTGCTAGAGAAAATCTAATTACAGATTTAGAATCAGCATGAAAAGCTGCTTTAGGAAAATCTGATTTCACTTTTGATGAAGAAAAACAAATATTTTGGTGTAAACCAGTGTTTTCAGAACATTTTGTTTTCGCTGTGCTATAGAACTGGATACAAATACATGTTAGTGGGATTACCACTGGGTCGGCTGTTGGGCTGTTACAAGGTTGAACTTGATGAAGCTTAAACTGTAGTTCAAACTAACAAGTATTTCATGATAAAATAACAGAGAATGACGGAAATCTGGAAATATATTGGGAGGTCTGCACTGAGAGATTTCATGAAAGCTCTGGAACAAGGGGGTCACGGGATGAAGGTGAAAGGGGATAGACTCAAGAATAATCTGAGGAAATATTTCTTTACGGAAAGGGTGGTGGATGCATGGAACAGCCTCCCAGTGGAGATTAGGACTGCATCTGAATTCAAGAAAGCATGGGACAAACAAAAAGGATCTCTAAGGGAAAAAAAGAGGAGATTATAGAGTTTAGTAGTTGGTATGGATGAGTAGTCTGGATAGGCTGTAAGGTCTTCATCTGCTGCTTTTCATTTTTTCTATACTTCTTCCTCTCAAGCTCAGACATATTCCTTGTAGTGCTTGCCTATCTTTGCAATTACCCTTGGTTCTTGGGATACTTAACAGGTCATTACGTGAATAATGAATCCAAACTGGGTGGTGAAGTAATACAGCGAAAGGGACTTATTGCAAGTGTAAACCATCCACTTCTAGAAAAAGTAATATTTAAGAATCCCCTGAAAAGCATGTGATAAGTCAGATATCACTGCATTGCCTTGTGATCTCTTCAGCCCAATGACAAGCACAATTTTAAATAGGGTGGTGATAATATTCACGGCATTGAGATATAGTTTTATCCCTGCTCTGTTATCTGCTGTTCTTGTGGTGTTCAGAGACATCTCAGGACTCAGTGTTAGTGGGTTAATTCACTCCCGTGCTACTGACAATTCCCCCTCTACGCTTTGCAAGACTCACTTGGCTTTTATGTGCAGTCATTCACGTGGAGTCCGATTCCAGGAAGGGGACACATGGGCTGTCCGGACGTCCCTGATGAAGACAGGGACGTTTGGACCAATTCTGGTCTGCAGGAACAAAATGTTCCTGCGGGAGCCAGAATCAGACCCAAGGATGGCCCTGCATGCCGCTTCTGCCTGGGGGGACATCCTCCCCACAGGTGCTTCAGATATCCGTGGCTCTGCCCCCCCCCCCCCCCATTTCCCGATCCACTGTTGGCCTGCCATGGTCTGGGTCGGGCAGCAGGGACTCTTCCGTATCTGGCCAATGCCCATGTCCCAACAGGCCTGGCAGCACATACAGGGCCGTAACCTGAATTGGCCCTGTACATGCTGCCGGGCTGACACGCCCCTGCTCTGCACCGATCCTGTGCTCTCCCGCCCTTCACTGGATCTCCTCATCCTGATGCACAGGACATATAGGGAGAGGCAGTGGGGGAAGAGAGTACAAGCAGCTTGCAGGCTGCACATCCTGATGGGACATGCAGCCCTGCAACCCGCCTTTCAGAATGACCTCCATAGTATCTTAGGAAGTGACCGTAGTCTCATCTGGTCTGCTCGGAATGAGCCTATCAGTGCACAAATTCCCATTGCTTAAACCAATACCAATTCCCTGAATACAGTACCATCAGACCTCTCAGCCTCTGAGCCTCACTCCCACTACCACTCTCCACAGATGTTTCTCTTTTTCCACCCCCTTCCCCTCATGACTAGCTTTTTCAGTAGAATTTTGTTCCAAATGATTTGGTGAAAATGCCCATCTTTTGTTTGTGGGTTTGCTTACAGCAATTTGATTCTAATGAGACAAGAGGAGTGACCTTGTCCAGGATCATTAACTGGACACAAAGAAATAAGTGTCTCTCCTTTTTAATCATTTGAATTTTCTTCCTGGAATGCAGTTGATTTAATCACCTGCTTGAACAATCTGCCTAAGTGACAAGCATTTCTCTAGATAAATGACATTTTCAGCCTTGTTTGTGTTGTCAGAGGAGATAGGAAAGGTGGTTTTCATTTCAAAGTCTTGCCTTAGATGCCCCCAATTTTCTCTCCATTTTCTCAAACAGTTCTTCTGGTGATGGGTCCATGGAAGAAGGTAGAAACAGAAACTGGTATGACTCCAGGGCATCTATGAGCTTGTATTTCCAATTTCTGTAATAATATAAAACCAGGCCAGCCTCAGCCGATCCTTGATAACAGAAAACTCTGTTAAGTCTATCTCTACCCTCTTCCATGGACCCACCACGTGTTGACAGCTAGCAGGTGGCCATGACAGTTAGCGCTGCCAGACTTTGGTGCTGCCTATGGCGAGTTAGGGTTGCAAGCGGAAGAGTTAGGGCCTGAAAGTGGGTGGGGCGAGTGCCGTGCAGGCAGTGGTGAGCTCGTAGCACGGGTGCACTCACTGCCACCTCCATAGGTGGTGTTGAGTACACCCGCTCCATTGTACCATGGCAAGGCCCCAATGCAGTGTGTTAACTGCCAGGAACCTGCTTTCCATGCTTCTGGCACCTATCACTACGGCATTGCCCTAATGCCCCTTAGATTTGAGTGTTATGGGTGCATTTGGTGCAACACCACAGCACTCTTTAGTAACAGAACCCTAAATAGTATTCAAACCAATTGCACAAGGATGTGCATAGTGTACTGTCAATCTCGACAAAGCTCCAATGATATTCTCTCTGCATAGGTGGGTACGGCCACCATAAAAAACCAAGAACCTTTTGCTCTGACATCTATAAGATTTTCACTCTCCAAAGCAAACCATACAATCTTCTGTCGGCTTATCTCGGATCTCAGGGGGCAGCAAAAGGAACCATTTTTCAGAGTGAATAATTAGCGATATACAAGAACTCTGACCCTTTACTTATCATTGCTCCAGTAATAGAAACCACAAAAGCGTATTTATATCACCTTCTACGTGCATATGGTACTCTATTAACACATGCACTTTGTGAATTAGAAATTTTACAATGCAAAGCCACAGTCTTTTAATAAAAAGAGAAAAATGCGTAATGAGTGTTGGGCCTTCTCACATGGTTGTTTTATTCTTTATTTTTATATTGCAGGATATTTTAAGGAATCCAAAGACCGGAGAACATTTGGTTGATGCCTCTGTTGCTTGTGAAACATTACAGTGTTTGGCAGAGTCATGTAATAATGATGTTCACCGAAAAGAGTAATTCTTTGCCCCAGAAAGCTGCACAAAAGAAGACAAGACCCCAGGGCCTGCCCTCACCTGCACTGTGTTGTGCCTGTGGACTTTGCATCATGTTAGCAGGAATCAACATCACCCTGGTTGGAGCATTTGCTTTCGGGACCTTCCTGCCCATGAACAACCCCCCTATCATCATCGGACCCATCTTGCTGGTAGTGGCCTTCACTTTCTTTGGAGCTTGTTGTATCTGTAGTCGGAGGCCTCCCGCTCATGGCACAAGGAAATTGAAGCCTGGCTCCAACATTGGTTTCATCAAACCTGGCAACACAGCCTTTGAAATTGAAACCAGTGAGCATACGGTGCAGGACACCACGGCGGTTCAGCTCAGCCCCACAAACTCTCCAGTGTCATCACGGAAGTCCACCCCAGTGCATGAAAACCCTAAGACCTGCAAGCTCTTCACCATGGATGGCAATGGACCTGCAGCAAAATACACTACTGGGGTAGAATCAATACAGTTGAATTTACCCAGAGATCCCATAACATAAAACCAACCGAACAACAAGCACTGCCAGTAACAGAAACAATTTTGTGCAAGAGTTGACATCAAATGGGATCCTGTTTGCATAAAGGTCATCATTTGATTGCCACATTTTATGACAAGATTAGAAGAACCCTCAAGCTTTCCCACCTAGGAGCTGTTTTCTTAGTATGTAGGGAATGATCTTTACTATTTTTTGGGGTTTTGAAAAAGTGCCAATTGTAATTTTTTTTCTTAATGGATTATCACCTTTTTCTGTTATCCTCTACCAAGTTCGCTTAGTCTTATGGTGAGACTGTGATGGGTGTGTCAGGTGAGGCATGAGCTTATTGTGATGCTGGTTGAATATTTGTGATGTTTTGAAAGAGAAAAGTTCATGGTGCACCTAAAAGGGGCAAAGTAACTGGATGCTTACAGATCTAGTAATTGATCAAAGCTATGTAGTCCTAACCCAAAGAAAACAAGGCAGACATACCAAACCTAGAATTGTAAAGCCAATGGGTTGGTTTCACTATTAGCCATGAGATCCAAATAAATGTTAATAAAGGAACTAAAATGTCATCTTCATGAATCTAGCTCTGAGTTGCTTTGTTTCAAGAGGCTTTTCTATGAAAAAAGGACTATCTCAGAAGTAGGCAACAAGCAATGAGAAAGTGTGCTGGAAAACAGTGCACTACATACTCCACAGCCTATTGGGTTTATTTTATCAATCAACACATTTTTGGGAGGACCTAATTCTGTAGGCCAGCACGCTATCACAAATTGGCCAGAGAGATCCAGAATGGCTGTGTAGGAACTGGAATTTTACCAACCATTGGATCTTGTCTGACCTTTCACTCCATTTTTGAGAGCTGGTTTATGGAGATAACTAGAAATTATGTTTCCCTTTCAGACCAATGACTTCCTGAATGAGATGTGTGGTAAGACTAGTACTGTGCAGGGTATCGTGTTAATTTGTTACTTGATGTGAGTCATTAAGGTGTGCCCTTCCTGCCTTCTTAGTCATGGATCACAAATGACCCGTAACAAGGCAAAAAGAAAATCCAGGAATTGGTATCCCCTGGGTCTGGAGAAAGTCACTAACAAAAGGAAGTGATAAATATTAACATAAGTAACATCCGTTCAGAAGCAGTTAATGGCATGGAAGACAGAAAGGCGGTTAACAGCTCGTTAGGTCAGAAAACCCCCCGAGGTTCATTAGGGTCAATCTTTCAAAAGGACTTAAAGGTTTAACAGCTGGCGATACTCATTCAGCTTGGCTATGTGTATACAAAATAATTATTATAACAGGTTCACGTGTGTGTGAAGGGCAAATGGGCAGTTATTTTTGGCCTATTTTATAAAAACATGTAGGTGCCTATATGTCTGTCTGAAACACTAACACAAATCTTGCAAAAGCTGCGGGTAAAATGAACCCTCCTACACCCAACACCAGCTTGGCTAATGTCATACATTAAATGTTCATGCAGATAGTATGTGCAAACGCACATATTTTATCAAAAATGCGCAGATAATTGTGACTGCCATTCTCCACCCAAAATCTGCCCTGAACACACCTACACCCACGCTGTGGAAAAGCACCTGCATTCTTCTCATCGGGGCATGTTTACTAAAGCGCGCCACCTGGGAGCACAGGGTTTAGCGCAGTGCATGGTTGTCACGTTAAAAATTAGCATGGGTTCCAGCATCAGAAATCCTGTGACGGATTGCGCGTGATGGGAGGGAGACTGGGCGGGCTGTGGCCAGAACGGAAGTATTGATGACAAGGCAGGGCTAGCATGGACATTAACAGTTCTCGCTAACCTCACGTGCCGCTCACTCAGTGAGATGTTTGCTAAAATGTGGGAGTGCACCACCTGAGCTTACCCCTGCCCAGAGGAAAGTAAGAGAAGGGGAAACAGTGTGAGGGGAGTGTTTGCATTAGGGAGTACAGCGACTTCTTCTGCTCCGTCTAGTGAAGCCCCCCCCCTTCCCATGCCGTTTCCGTCACACGGCTGGGAGAGAAGGAGCTGGAATAGAAAGCAGAGAGCTGTTTATTTAGCAGCTTTTTTACATCGCGGTATCTACCGCTGTTCTCTACTGCTTGAGCTTTAGGGAACTGACCAGTAGAGTGGCTTTTGCAC
This sequence comes from Ichthyophis bannanicus, assembly GCA_033557465.1. Classification (NCBI taxonomy): domain Eukaryota; kingdom Metazoa; phylum Chordata; class Amphibia; order Gymnophiona; family Ichthyophiidae; genus Ichthyophis; species Ichthyophis bannanicus. The sequence continues at coordinate 289,080,198 of CM066040.1, read as the reverse complement.
AGCAGAGCCCTCGGTTCCACTCTCGAAACTGCTGCATTCTGCCCTGAGTAGACTAGCTCTTCCCAGTTCTGCTTTTTGTTTGCTTCAAGCATGCCGCCTACCCTCATGTTCCCTGCATGGCTGGCTACACCTTGGGAACAAAGCTGACATCTCCAGTCCTGTTAGAGGTGTGGAGAAAAAGTACATCAAAACACTAAAAACTATAAAACTAGCACAGAAAAAGTTAAACAAAGCCACGATAAAAAGCGCATTGGCATAGCTCTTTATTGGTGCACATGAAAGATATGAAGACAAAGTTTTCAAAAGTGCTGGTTCTTTGAGTCAGTGTGATTGTCAGCACCTATTGTTTTGCTGTCATTTGCTGCCTCCCACCACCAAAAACTGGTGCCCTAGATGATTGCCTAGTTTGTTTAATGCTTACACAGGCCCCACTAGGATTTCTATATGGAATTTTCTATGAGCTAGATGCTCATAAGACTAAAAGGCATGGGGGGAATGTTCCAAAGGATTTATCCAAGTATTTTCAGAAGTAATGCAGATAAGTCCTTTCTTTAGAAATTTATGGTCCAGCCAAAAGATGAGGTTTAGCTGGAGAAGACAACATCCAGCCAAAACCTGTACGAGTAACCAAAGCAGGGTTTGCAGTTCACTGCATATCGGTGATATTTGGTCCCAATCCAGCTAAATATATCTGGATATTATGGCTGCAGTTATAGCAAACCTAAAAATGTCCAGAGAAGATTTCAAGTGTCTCTGGTCCTTGGTGTTCATTGGCTTAGAGATATATGGATATCCTGCTTAAAATCCACATAAAGATATATGGCTATTTTTCTTATCCATATAGTTCAAGTAACTTTCCTTGACTTGCTGCCCACTGCTGACATTGACCTTCCTTCCATTACCCGCCTTGTACTTGCTACCCATTGTCTGCTTAGTACTGTTACCTACTGCCTGCCTAGAGCTGCTAACCATTGTTTGCACTGAACCACTACCCGCTGATTGCCTAGACCTGTTGCCCACGGCCTGCACTGAGCTGCTACCTATTGTTGCATAGACCTTGCTGCCCACCCCCATGGCCCCACATCTCATTGTCCTTCTCTCCCTCATCCTCCCCAACTGCCTCCCCTCCTAGCAACACCCTCCCTCCTCTCCCCCTACCCTCCTCACTTCTCCCTCCATGCTTTCCCCTAGCCTAGCAACTGCTTTTGAGCCTCTCCACACTATCCCCCGCACTGACCCAGCCCCCCTCTCCACCTTCCTCACTTCTCCCTCCACTCTCCCCCCTAGCCTAGCAACTGCTTTTGAGCCTCTCCACACTATCCCCCGCACTGACCCAGCCCCCCTCTCCACCTTCCTCACTTCTCCCTCCATTCTGCCCCTATCCTAGCACCTGCTCTCGAGCTTCTCCACACCACCCCCCACATTCAACCTGCCCCCTCTCTTTAAGGCAACCCCACCCTCGCTTCCGCCGTACTATCTCCACTTTACTTCGCTCTCTAATACTCATTCTCCTTCTCTCATCAGGTAATATCAACCCTAACCCTGGTCCCCACCCCCCCTCCCCGATTTCTCTCCCACTCTAAAGACAGTTCCTCACGTACCCTATCTAATCTCATCCACATCCCACTCCTCCCTCCTTCCACCCCCTCCAAGTCATCCCGCAATCACTCACCCATAAATATCAACTCCAACCCTAGCCCCAAAATTATTCCCTCACATAACCTACCCGGCACCATCAAATTATCCCTCATTCCCCCCCCCCCTCATATCCCTCTCGGGTAGCACATACACCCAAACATACCCACCCTCACCCTTCTCCATCTAAAGCTCGCTACTACCCTAAAAATAGACCCCCATGCTATTCTAATAAGAAATCCGCACGTAACTTATCCAACCATATCCATATCCCCCTCCTCCCCCCCTCCGCTCTCCCATTTACTTGCGCCCTATGGAACGCATGCTCAGTCATTAAAAAAACCTCTTTTATTCATGATCTTTTCATCTCTAATGCCTTACATCTCCTCGCCCTGACCGAGACCTGGCTCCCCCCAGACGACACCGCATCCATTGCCTCTCTCTGCTATGGGGGCTACCAATTCTCCCATACACCTCGATCTATTGGTCGCGGTGGTGGCATTGGCCTCCTACTCTCTCCCTCTTGCCAATTTCAACCCCTCCTGCCACCCCAATCACACTCCCCCCTCTCCTTTTGAAGTCCACTCCATTTGCCTCCTCACACCACTTCCCCTCTGAGTAGCGGTTATTTATCGCCCACCCGACTATTCCAAGTCAACCTTCCTCACTGATTTCGACTCCTGGCTCTCTGCCTTTATGGATCCCTCCTCCTCCACTCTTATTCTTGGCGACTTCAACATTCATGTCGACAACCCCTCTGACCCCCATGCCTCAAAGTTCCTCACTCTTACTGCCGCGTTTATCCTCCAACTTTGCTCCACTGCCCCCACACACCTACACGGCCACTGCCTTGACCTAATACTCTTCTTCAATTCCTCTCCCTCAAACTTCTGCAAATCAATCCTTCCCTTATCTAACCATCACCTCTTACCTTTTACTCTACAGCTCCCGCCATCCCAACCTCATCCTGTCTCTTCTGCTCAATTTAGAAATCTGCATAATATTGATCCCCTGACTCTCTCCTCCACCATTTCTCCATCTCTTTCCTCCATTTTATCATCCGAGTCCGGCGATGAGGCATGGCGCTTTACAAGTGATGAATAGTAGTAGTAGTTTTAAGTAGTCAGTTCCTCTCACTGAATAACAGCCTCCATGTGTCCTTCCAAGATGTTTGCCAGCTAAAGGACTTAGGGCCCCTTTAATAAAAGCCTGCTAAAGATTTGCAAATAGCGTGCCAAACACACACATGTTATTTGCAGACCTTCTGTAGTTAACTGTCGGGAGGCATGGCCAGTAGTCCCCAGCAACTAACATGCAACATGCCACTAAAGCATGCGCTCCACTTAGGGAAATACACTTAGCGATTCCCATAGAAGCTCTTCAGATGCACCCAGGCTAAGAGCCGTGTTGCCACTGAGTGCACAGCAATTTCCAGGGCTCCAGCAGTAATGTGTTTTCATGCCCCACGATCCACCCATGCCCGCCCCATCCCATGATTGCTGATTAACGAGCGTACAGCTGTGGACACTTGCACATTAATATTTTTGATGCCCTGTTTCTGTGTTAACCAGCTAAGAGCTTTAGTGAAAGGAGCCCTTAGTATTTATTAGGCATCAGTGTGCAGAAATCTTTTCACAGTAGTACAATTAACAGATTCTGGCCCAAAGACCTTAAAATCTATGACATTTTTCATTGCCTACTTCCATATAGACCCACAGGCACAAGGTAGTAAAGGGATTTGCATCAGGCCACACAGAAAATCAATGACATAGCTCAGGCGGGAATCTCAGTCCTCTTACAGTAAGAGATTCCACCCAAAGAAACAGAGAAGCATCTTTGCCTTTCCCAACACTGTATCCAGACCTTTGGAGGTATGACCAGACCAGTTAGAAGCAAGCCAGCTACATGCATGACTTTGTAAATCTGATCAAGTCTTGCTCGAGTTACATAAAACAACATTTCAAAGAATGTATTTCTAACCGGAGTTGCACTGTAAACTCTTAGATATGTGTAATGTTCAGCGCTTGGGGAGGCGCTGTACAATGAATCATCCTAGACCCAATCAGCTACACGGCTTGCTGCCTCAGAAGAGAGAACAGGACAAGTCATGATTTTAGATGGTGCTTTCTGTGTCCTCTCATAAAGTTGCCTGATGCATATTGTATAAAATGCCCTTGACACACACACACACACACACATTTAATCTTCCACAAGGCAGGTGTAAATTTGTATGGGAAAATCCATGCACCAGAGGGGATCATTGTAGAAGGATCCATGTTGTCTTTATACAGCAGGCATAAAATAGGAACGTTTTTGAACTTTTCCCCTAGGCACCCTTTTGTGACATTAGCTCCTCAGAAGGTAAGCTGCATGCTGCCTGTATATCTGCTGGTCATGTCTACCCTCTGTCTTTGCATTGATTTTCAGAGGAAGGTACATTTTTCACCTTTTTGATAGGATAAATCTATGCAATGCTTTTACAAATTCAAAAGTGTGTGCGTATTTCCAAACCTCACCAAAATTCACCTCCTGGCATGCCTTCCACTCAGAACTGGCCTGTCCACCAGGCAGGCTAGGCAGCTGCCTAGGGCGACAGACCTCCATTGGAAGTATGGCACACATGGCCTGCCACCCTGTTGTGTTGAGTCATGTCACGCTGCCCCCCCCCCACCCCGCCACTGATTCAGCTCGACAGCAGCATCAGACCATGTGCTTTGGCACACAGGACTTGCCGCTTCTGACCCTCAAAGTTGTGTCGGAAAGTGTGGGGGGGGGGGGGAGTCGGGGGTCAGAAGTGGCAGGCCCTGTGTGCTGAAGCACATGGCCTGCCAGTGCATCGAGCCTCTTTTTAACTCCGCTGGAAGCCTGTGTGTAATTTGCAGGTAAATCAATGAAAATTGTCCTTTTATCTGTATGCCTCAGGACTAACCCTCTGTGACTTCAAGACAGGAATTTTGGGGCATGTTTACAAAAATATGGCAACAGTTACCAGGTGCTAAACCCCACACTAAGCAGTTAGTGCGCCACCGTGGAAAGTTATCACATGCTAAAAACATGGCTGGTTACAATCACACTCTAACCGTTTAACATGGGATGAGGTGGGAAATGGGTGGATTTAAGGCAACATGGGCATTTACTGCACATCATACTTAGCGTGGGCTAAACGTGATTGTTAGTTAGTGTGGGTGCATTTACCATCAATAAGTGCATCTGCATTAGGTAGGGTCGTTGCTTTAGCACGGTAGAGTCCCGCAGCCCATGCTACCTGCATAGGGACATCTCCAACATTAGCACCAGTCTGACCCAGCCCTCATGCTAATTTTTGGTCTTTTTGAGGCTGCCTTTGGATCCTGATGCCCCTCACTTTCATTCACCACCTATATGTATCTTAACGTACTCTAGTCCCTAGTTTTGCGATGTTTTTTCATCTTGGTTAGATCGTAAGCTCTGATGAACAGCGCTGCGTACGCCTTGTAGCACTATACAAATGATTATTATTATTAGTAGTAGTAGTAGTAATACTAAGGTGACAAAAATTAGCACACTTTAGTAAACATGCCCCCTTGAGGGAAGCTTTTCCAACAGGTTAAAAAATCAGTTTTATGCTCATAAAAGGTGTTTTATAAAACTACCCCCATGGGGTACACACGCACATGTGTAGGTGTGCTCTGGGGTAGAGTTTGAGTGAACCGTGGGTGGAGCTGCAAAGTACGCACCTAGATTATAGCATAGATACTTAAGCACACATCTACCTCTGCTTCCGAGCACGTGAAAATGCATGCAGTTGCATTGTAGACGTGATTTCTGCAGGATTTGTCTTAATATTTTATAAAATGACAATGACACCCATGTGTCTTTCTAAAATAGGCTACAAATAGGTGCCTACTTGCCCTCTGAAACGATCCCTTTTATCTCCCGCTGCCTCCGTTTCCCTGATGAAAATTTGGCTTATCTAAATGATTTGTGGCAGGCGACGAGCTCAGCTACAATGGAAGCAGAAGATCTCCATAGCCTTCTCCTTATAAGGCACGGAATGTTGGTTAGCCAATCAAGTATCAGCATTGATTAAATATTCCAGTCCGAATAGTTCAGCGTGAGGGTCCCACAGAAATGACTCTTTTGTGTTTTCCTGGCCTGCATTTCACTTTCTTAGGTAGGACCAGATTGGAGTGGCACCACTTGAAAGGGCAGAGTCTAGTTAAGTGGCCCAAATAAAAAACGAACAAGGAACTTAGCCTTGGTTACAACAACAACCCTATCAAAGAGCTTGCATCAGGAATAACCAAGAATTGCACCCAATGTTAGTATTTATGACCTATAGCAGACCCAGATTAGTAGAGGATGAAATAACGAATATTGCTTTTCCGAATGTCTTTGCAGCCTTGTGTAAAAAAGTGTTAGTGATTATTTGTTTTCCTTAAATAAATCACCAAAATACTGTGTGCCAGCAGGCATTGATTAACTGAATGATGTCCTAAGTGCAGGAACGCTCAGCCAAGATCTGTAGCATTGAGAGAATGACAAAGGGGTTTTTATAGTACTTATGTCCTGCTTTTTAACTTTTTGGATCTTTGTATGTTGCTTTTGTGATTGTTAAAAATACGTACAATGAAAATCATTTGTACAGATTTATTCTAACAAAAGAATGAGAGCAAGAAATGTTTTATCCATGCAAACTCTCAGATTTTATAATGTGAAGATACGTAAACTGAGAATTTGACACACACAAACACCAATAAAGCTGAATGATTGCTAAATCCTTGTCTTTGATTTTTAGTTTACATTTAGTTTTCAGGATTCAGAAAGAAAAGGATTTGTAAAAACACTTTTGGGGTGGATCCTGTATTTATTTCCTGCTCTTACTGACTAGGCAAAGACAACTTATTACCTTATTGGTAAATGTTGGTCTTTATCTGCCAACATTTACTATGTTACCTGTGGCAGGTTGGGTGTATATTTAGTTGTATGAATGGAAGAAATTTAAGTCATAATGTTGAATTATCCACTGTAAAATATGCCCAAATGTTTTTATCTGAACAGTGAGAAATCAAGTTGTATGAATTGAAAGTGTCTGTTTCACAAATTCGATTTTGAAAATCACATTACAGATCTATTTTTTTTATATAGAGTGATGTCCAAACTTATTGAAACTTCTTTAAATATGAACTCAAATGAACTGGTCTTGTAACTGCGGCAAGTACTACGGTTCAGAAAGACCTGAGGTTGATTTTGAAATCAGTTCTTTTGCTTCCTGGGGATGCTGCAAATTCATACTTACGGCCCATTATTGCAGGACTCCAAAAGAAGCCCTGGATGTAGTAAAAGTGTTTAGTGTAGTTTGATTTAAAGAGGTTTGGACATGTTCCTGGAGGAAAAGTTCATAAACCACTATTAAAGAGGACCAGGGAAATCTATTGCTTACCCACTGGATGAGCACCGTGGAATCTGTGTATACCTTTTGGGAACCCGACAGATACTTGTGACCTGGATTGGCCACTGTTGGAAATAGGATACTGGGCTTGATGGACCCTCGCTCTGACCCAGTATGACATTTCTTATGTTCTTACATGCCTCACCACCCCCAAACATTGCTACTTTAATGGCAAGTTTAAGTGGCTTGGGAGGGGATATAAAACAGGGAAAATCCTCAGGGAAGTTGTGAATGAAGGCTCTTGGTGTCAGTCTAATACAGACTAGTTTCTATTGAGATGGAAGCCCAGAGAGCAGGAACAGTCTGCTGGACATTCTCCTTGCCCTCAAATAATCTTTGATATGGTGCTGGTAAGGTGCTTAGGGATATGCTTGATAAACTTGATTGAATGAATAAATGAGGGCAATGTTATGTGGCCCTTCATTCCTGTTGGATTTGAGATCCTTAAAGCTTTATTATTTCTTTTGGAAGGACCTTAAGATTTGGCTGTTCCAACGGGCCTTGCTTGACATTGTTCCTAGCCCTTCCCCAGTTCTTGGGTGGCTGCTTTTCCCCCTCCCCTCCTGTCTCTTCAGTTACAACATGTTAGTGGAATTATTGTGCCGTTCCTACCCCTATCCCCAATATGTCCTTTCAATTTATCTTATTTGTTTCTTTTCCGATTGAACCAAAGTTGTAAACCTCAGTGATGACAAAGGAATTTCTCGAATAACCACATTGTTAAAAAATAAATACTGTTTAAATTCAGATGTCCTCAAGGAGCAGACCAACTTGACCTATCCATATTCATTCACTGTTCGGTGTTAAGGGTTTTTATTTAATATATGTTCAGGTAGTTCAGCACACTAATGTTCTGTGATCCTACTTATCTCTCTGGATGACAAAGGCATCTGTAGGCAATAGTGCTTATTGGGAATGCTCCATTCATCTGTCTGTATGAATCTGTTTCTTGGCACATGCACCAACAAACTGAAGTCTATGGCTTCAAAGTAGAGCAGAAGAAAGTAGCAGAAAAACCAGAGGAGCGGGCGGGGGACCCTAGATCTCACTGGTACAAGAAGAGGAGCGGCAGCACAGACCAGCCGGCAGGATTCTCCGGGTCCCACCAGCAGAAGAAGCGGAGGGAGAGCTGAATAACTGGCAGGAGCCCCCATATCTCACCAGCAGAAGAGGTGAGGGGGCACTGAAGTGCCAGCAGGAGTTCCCGAGCCCCCGCCAGCTTAGGAAGAGGAGGGACATTGGCTGGAGCTGGCAGGATTCTCAACAGCTGCCATCGGCGAAGATACACCCAGGAGGGAGGGGTGGGATATATAGGAAGAAAAAAAAAAAAAAAAGAGAGGGAAGGGTAAGGAGGATGAAGCATAGGGTAAGGGGCGGGGTTAAAAAGGGAACAAATAGGAGCAGCGGAGCAAAAGGGACAGGAATAGATTCCAGAGGAAAAGAGGTAAGGAAAAGAAGAGAAGAGCAAAAAGGAAAGGTTGGAGTAGAGAGAAGGCAAAGAGGGGGCAGGGGCTAGGGGTGGAACATAAGGGAAGGGTCTGGTTAGAGAGGAGGGGAACTGGAGGACTGCAAAGAGGTAGAGAAGGGAGGGAGAGGGGATGGAAGAGGAAGGAGGGAACGTAGTGAAGGGAAGGAGGGCGGGGCGGGACAGGGAGAAAGTACAGGAGGACAGAGGAAAATGCATGGGGGAGAAAAGCCTACATATTCTCAGTCATACACACGCTGCCAACAGGAACATGTCACACAGAAACACCTCCCCATGACACACACACAACCTCCAAGACACACAGGGCCCAGTTTTCAAAGGCTGTTACACGGTTAACAGCCCATGTTAATCATGTAAATGCCTTAATTGTCGATTTTCAAAGGCACCTACACGGCTATTGCCTTTGAAAATCCCTGATTAAGACACCTACGTGCCCTGCTGCTATCCAGTTAGCATTGGGGTGTGTTGGGGACATTCCAGAGTGGAGCAGAGGCGGGGAATGGCACTAACCGGGTAGCAATGATTTTGGATGCTGCCCGGTCAGCACTCTGCACCTTAAAGACAGGCAAGGAAAACCCTCACCTATCTTTAAGGCGCCAGGGCTAACCGGACAGCTTCCAAAATCATTGCTACCTTGGTGGAATTTCTGGCTGTACGGCGAACCCCGGATTTTCACTTCCATTCCCACGGAAGTGAAAACCCAGGGTTAAGGGGTCAGCAGGCAGGGCTACTAGGCTACGACACTTAGCCTTGCCGACTATAATATTGGGCCACTGTGAACACACACACACTCCTGGTATGCACACTTAAACCAAATAAACGCACTGGGAGCGAAGTATCACAAAAAGAGTATTAACATACTCCTACAGTCATTCAATATCGACATTGATACTTCAACATGACTAAATCTTCCCAAAAAGGGCTCTATAAATCCATTCTTAAAAAAGAAAGAAAGATCAACCAATCATGCAAATTTCAACATTTTACCAAACAGGGGAAAAAAAGCCTCTGGACATTATCACATCCCTCTAGGCGACAAATCATAGCTGTAGGGGAAATAGAACCATCAACATCACTGGCTTAACAAACTCCCCCTTTTTTATTATTGAAATTTTTTATTTAAAATGAAAGACTTAAAAAAGTACTTTTTCAATCTCTAATATTTTTTTAATCAATGTTTATCTGTGCATTATTCAACAGTTACTGGTACCCTCTTTACCCACAATCTTTAAGACATAAAACCAGAACAGATGTAGTGATCAGCCAGGGAATGTCCAGGGAGGCTGTTACACACCAGCTCAAAGGCATATTCCTGCAAACAACATGGAGCACAGCAGTTAAAGACTTTCACAAACACTCCCACAAAGTCCCCACCAATGTACTTAGCTTAAGAATTGCTGACGGCTAATCCAACTAGCTTCTGATGCTCAACAAAAAACTTTGTTTCACCCATACGAGCTTCCTCAGCAGCAACGAAAGTGGAGCCAGGAAAAATCCCATGCACAAACTCAGTGTCTGAAGCCACCATTTTTAAAGAGAACCACCACCAATCAGAGAGAGACCCACCTAACTATAGGAGGATCCACTCGGAGGCTACCAATATAGCACAAAGGAGGGGGGGCGGGGGGAGAGCACAGATTAGAGCCACACAGAATATTACCCACAGAGTCAGTCTGTTACCAAAAAAACCCTGCTCAATTTTTCTGTTTAAACCTGCCGGTTCCAAAATATTTCGATTAAAAATCCAGCGCTGTTCTCGTTGTAGCAGGATTTTACCTCGGTCTCCGACTTGTATGTTAACAGGAACATGCACTGAAGATCCTAAAAGCTATGGTTATACTGCAAACAGTGTGATACAAGGGGCACCTCTTCCCGAGATTTCGAAACATTATTCTCAATTGCCGCACAGTTTTGCCTACATAGCTTTTTCCACACAGGCAATGAATCAAACACACCACATGTGTTGAGGTACATGAAGTTAGCCAGAGGAGCTGGAAAGTACGATTATTCAACATTACATTCATAACTTCTTCCATCATCATGCAAAAAATACATGGCCACATTTAAAGTGCCCTTTGCGGAGATTTGCAAAAACGTTATTGCTATGGGGGGCCGCAGGTATAGGCGGCTCTATCATTAGCTGTGTCAATTTATGATTTTGTCGCCTCTGGCCTGCCACTGCCTTCCCGCCACTTTTTTTTCTTGCTTGGATGAGGTTGAGAGTGAAAAAAGTGATGGGAAGGCAGTGGCGGGCCAGGGGCGGCAAAATCGGAAATAAACACAGTCTCCCGAAGCAGTGGCTGCGGTGACAGGATCATCTGAGAAAAGTCAAATATTAGAGACACCCACCCCAGCCACAACATTTAAGTTCTCCGGCAGAGACTGTAGAAGTGTTCCTACATTTCTCTTCTCCTGGGACTGTAGAAGTCATCCTCCAATTCTCTTCTGCGTACAGACCTGCTCCATTGCATCTGTTCTGCTGTAAGATGACCGCCTCTTCTTTCTTTCAAAAGAAAAAAACAACCTTAAGTGACAACACTAATGAAGGGGACTCACCGCGCCCCACAGCACTGCCATATTCTTCAGTTCGAGGCTTGCGGGGTCAGTATGCACAACTAACCAGGACCATGCGCAGGGCTCCCTGCATCACAGATCGGAACTTGTCCCCTGCGAGCAACACTCCTTGCTGGCAGAAACCATAACTCCAACATGGGGCTGGAGCCTGCCCATTCTCAGGTCTCGGAAGGATGGGTGCAACCCAATAAGGTACCAATTCTTTTAGCAGGGCAAGACGATGTCCCATTGAGTGGGCATTCTCCATGGAGTGTTCAGATTCTGAATACGTCTCACATCTCTCTCTGTCCCCGGGATCCCCAAACATTCCTTTGTCCCCATCGTGGGCCAAACATTCCTACTTTCTGCTCCAGGGACCAGGGCCTTGCACAACCCCACCATGCTCTCCAGCTTCTAAAGTTGCATTTGCTTACCCACTCCATCCTTGGATCATGGGCTCACAAGGCCTATTGATCAGCTCTGTGCAAACACTGCATCCCATTCTGAAGAAATGCTTCTCTTTCAAAAAAGAAGAGAGGAAAGAATACCAAAAGCAGTGAAATAATGGTTGAAACCTCATAATAAAGGCTAAACTCTGTGGGGTAGACACCCAGTCAGATGACAATTGTCTCTGTTCGCTTGAACCAAGGCATTGCTTAAGCAAGCCAGGATCTAAATCATATCAGGAATGAGCAAATTCCAGCCAGAAAATTAAAAAGTAGGGAAAAGGAACTGCAGGGAAAAAATATCCTCCACTTTCCTATCCTGGACAGCTTGTATTTTTGTACGGAATCCCACCATTTTCTCACATTGACCTCCGTCTCGATGCAGGGGGAGTTATCAGCAATTATGACAGCATCCTTGCCTGCTTCCTTACTTGCCACTGTCCACTGAAAAACATAGAAACACGACAGCAGAGAAAGACCACATGGCCTATCTAGTCTGTCCTTCCATATCAACAACTACAACAGTCCCCTTTTTTCTTTTAGAGATCCTTTGTGTTTGTCCCATGTTTTTTTGAATTCTGATACTGTCCTCATCTCTATCACCTCCACTGGGAGACTTTTCCACAGATCTACCACTCTTTCCATAAAGGAATATTTCCGCATATTACTCCTGAGACTATCCCCTTTCACCCTCATCCTATGTCTCTCCTTTGTATTTTAGAAATTACATGGAAATGCACCTCTTTCTATTTCTCTGGTGTTGCATTGTATGCAGAATCTGGCTTCTTGGGGTTACAATTTAATTTTATCTACATGTTTATTTTTACATTATGGTCACTTATTCTGTATTTGGTGAGGGTCTGTGTTCTGAGTGTGTGACCAAGGCTGTGTTCTGTTAACATGGAGTTTGTACGTAGGGATCTGTACTGTAGTAATTTGAATTGTTCAGCTTTTCAAATAGGTGTTGGATGTTCCAGGGCCTATTTATAGTATTTACAGTGATGGTTTTTTTGGATGGGCTCCTTTTGTGAATTTTGGAAGTTGGTGCTTGTATGGTATGGTATAGTATGTTATGGTATGGTAGATTTGCTCTATAGATCCTCAGTGACTTTGTTATAGGGTTTTGTGTTAGTTCACAATATGCCTGGTACTGGAGAACGTTTGTTAGTGAGATGATCAGAATCTGATTTTTTTTTTAAGATATTCAGTCCTGTGGGTCAATGTCCTGGTTCTGCTCTGCACCTGTTGTTGAGGGAAGGGGTTCTGTGGATGCAAAATATATATTCAAAAAGAAAAAGCAAAACCCAAAACTCAGTTTGCAACAACAAAATAAAAATGAATTATAATTTGGTGTTATAAACTGTGCTATGGTTCTCGTTCTTTCTTTTAGTTACTTGGTGTGCGAACATCTTGCATTTCCTCCACATTATCTAATCAACTTTTTGGTTTGGTTCAGTCCCTGACTGGAGTTTTGAGAAAGATCCCCTCCCTGTTCCAGGGGGGGGGGGAGGGGGTGCACCATCTCATCTCTTGCCTCAGGCAGCAGATTGCCTTGAGCCACCCCTGGCCACAGGGCCTAACTTATCTCTCAAATTATGACCCCTGCTATATGCCACCCATGGGCTAGTACAAGCAAAGCATGGGAGGGCAGATAAGACTGACCATTGCTGCCTAATTGATGAAGCAAATGCTCTGGACACTGCAGAAAGTTGAATGACACAGGTCACCAATCCAGAATCTGTATCTACAGGCGAAGCTACTGCAGAAGGTGCAAGCAGCCACTCTCTGTGATTTGAAGAGGCATGCTTATAGGCTTTTCGGAGTACTGAACCTGGGTAACCATGATCTTTGTATATATTAATCAAAATGCTTGTTTGGATATAAAATTCAGAATTAGTACAGCAAATATGAAGGATACACAATAACTTGGAAAATGGTAAACTATTTTTCAAATGATAAGGATGAAAACTGTGATATTGCAACAATGTATTATGATCAGTTAGTTTAGTATACAGAGTAGTATAAAAAGAATCATAATTCTTAACTATGGTAACATCCAGGAAATGGATTATAGACTTGTGACACTGCATTTCAAAGTTGATGGCAGCATTACATGTGGAGCTGATTCAGAAAGGGGCACGTCCTTCAAGGTGGAATAAGCAGCACGTTCCCCCTGACCCCACAGGACGTAAAGGGCCATGGCCAGATTCGGCCCTGTATGTCCTGCTGCCTTGGCTCACCTCCACATAGCCACCTCCCACCCCTCACTGGCTCTCCCCATATTGCTGCTCTGGCTGTGCAGGGCAAGTTGAAGGGTGAATACATCGTCTCTGTGAATCGGGCCATATTCAAATAATGAAGAAAGGTTTGAAGCTGATCTCTAGTGCCACTCCAAAGCAGGAAAACATCATCAATAAATCTGTGCCATTTGACAATATGGCAGGCACAGACGGAGGAATAAATCCATCGCTTTTCAAATGCATGCATATAAAGGCCATCTAGCAACGGAGCAAATTTCACTCCCATTGCTGTGCCCGAGATTTGTTGATAGAAGACTTCTTTATAGACAAAGTAATTTTTTTGTCAAAGTTATTTCAGCAAATTCAAGCAAAAAACTAGTAGGTACTTTATGAGGAACCGGCCGTGACGTCCAAACTGATTGTAGTACTGTCAAAGCTTCTGCTTGGGGGATAGAAGTGTATAAAGAGGCAACATCTAAAGTTACAAGCCTCTGAACTTCAGAAACTGGGGAATACACTAGAATATTCAAAAAATGTTTGGTATCCTTAACAAATGATGCATTTTAGGAACTTCTTCTCTCAAAAAAACATCCAGAAAACAGGCAACACATTCTAACAAAGAATTATTGCTGGATAATAAATGTCTACCTGGAGGCTGATCTAAGGGCTTATGAATTTTAGGCAACAGATATAAGATTGACACTTTAGGATAATGTGGATTTGAAAAGGCCATTTCTTTTTCTGACAAAAAAACTGCTTCCAGAGCAGTTTTAGTGAGCTGATGAACCTGTTGTTGCAACTTGCTTGTAGGATCCATATCCAATTGACGATAACACGCTGTATCACTGAATTGAAGTAAAGATTCCATATCATAATCTGTCATATCCATGATAACAATTGCCCTACCCTTTTCTGCACACTTAACAGTTAATGTAGTCTTGTTTTGCAATTCTTGGAGTGCCAATACTACATCCTTTGTCAAATTTGACCTACGTTTCTTACACTGTCGTTTGATCTCCTCCAGATCACTTAATAACAATGTCTTAAAGGTACAGTGGTGTGCAAAAGTCTGGAATCACTTGTGAGTTTTGCGTTTTTCGTACTTTCTAACATTTTTTTTTTTTAAATTTTGCATTAGCCCAGCATATTCATCTTTCTACCACGTTAAAAGGGATACATTTGGCTATTAGAGTTGACCTTTTTGCATTCCTTGCTTCCAATTTAAATACTTTACAGCTACTGTGATTTTTGTGGATCCTGCGTCAAAACTGGATCGAGATTATCCAATATGCACATGTTATTTCTGACCAATCAGTGGAGTGGAGGAGTGGCCTAGTGGTTGGGGTAAGGTACTTCAGGCCGGAGGGTCGGGGGTTCAAATCCCACTAGAGGACAGCAACCTTGGGCCGGAAGGACTGGGGTTTCTAGTCCCACAGGTGCTCCTTGTGGTCTTGGGCAAGCCACTTAACCCTCCATAGCCCATGTTCCCTGTAAAATAGTTATTTCCAAGTTATAATGCCCTGTTCAATGTAAGTTCAGCTTGTTCAATGTAAACCGCACTGATGCAGAATAGTGCGGTATATAAGAGATTATAAATAATAATAATAACAATCAGGAGGCTGGTTTCACTAACCAATCACAATGCAGTTATCTAGCCAACAGTGCAGCTATAAAAACACATGGAATTTTTGAATTTCATATGCTTTCTGGATCGACCATGAAGATGACTCGGACCCTGACATTGGAGGAGCGTGTTCGTGTGTCCTTTATGAGCAAAGAAGGAATTTCAAGCCGTCAGATAGCCAGGAAAGTTGATTGCAGTCAGAGCACTGTTGTTAAGATTATACAGAAGAAGAAAGAAACGGGTTCAGTGGTGGACAAGCCTTGTTCAGGTCATCCACGTGCATCAACATCACGCCAGGACCGCGCACTATGACGCATTTCACTAACTAACGTATTGGTCAGTTCCCAGAGGGTAGCTATAGCTATCAAAATGTGAAAAATCCCTCTATTATAACAATGGATTCTGCAGACATATATGGCTCAGTGAATATAGGTCTCAGACTTACAGCTGCCATGTCGGGAATTTTTATTCTCCGAACTGTGCGCCAGATTGCATCAATGACCTTAATAACATTCACTGTTTTTTGTAGTTATTGTGCTTATCCTATGTGTCTGACTCTTCCAGCATTTAATCAAACTGTCATTTTGTAACGTTTTAAAATTGAGAAACTGTGCTTAACTTAGCTGTATTTTCGTTGAAAAGCGGTCCCCGACGCCACCTGATAGGCACCTCATTGCGTTTCTGTAATTTCATCAGGGGGAGTTCGCATACAACAGCACGTTCTGCAAAATGACAGGGGAATTACAATTCAACTATGAACGCCTTCATTTATAGGACCCCTGCTTTAACATTCTTAATCACCAAAAAGTTGTCGCTCACCTCATAACTGGCGGTCAGTAAACCCTCACTCACAACTTGTATATTTCGTAGTCAAAACTTCTTCTGAGTGCTTCGAATAACCGCGCTTGCGCTAGCCTGTGCCCGATGTCTATTTATAGTGACGAGGTAGCATAGACCCAGCCTATCAGGGAGGAGCTGTTTGTTAAAGGGACCGGATAATAATGATATTAATTATAGGCATGCTCGCCATTCAATACAATTATTGAGTCCCATATCTCCTACTGTTCCCAATCGGTAGATCCATTTTTGTTCCTGAATTGTTAACATGTGGGTACGAGACCGACCATTCTTCCCTGTGAGTATCTGTTCAATAGCAAAACAACGTAAATCTTGAAACCTGTGGCTGTGCTGGAGGCAGTGGGCAACTATTGGAGCTTCAAGTTGCTTACATTTTAATCGACTGCGATGTTCCCCCATATGGGTCTTCAGTTGGCGTTCAGTTTTTCCCACATACAAAAGGCCACAAGGGCATTTAAGTGCATACACCACATGGTCAGTAGAGCACGTTGTAGATTGTCGTAGTTGATACAGTTTGCCTTTATGTTCAAACTGTGTCAGCTCTTCAGTAATACCGCAGATACTGCAATCTCCACATTTTGTATGTCCTAATGGTGTAAGAGCAGTGACGCTGGACAAAGGACGTAATCGTGCGGGACTCAAGTTGTCACGTAAATTAGAGTGTCGGGTCCAAACACAACGAATGTGTTTATTTTGTACCCCAGGCAAAGTGCTAAGAACGTTAAAGTGCCTTTTGATAATTCGTTTTATCCGTCCGCTGAGAGGTGAGTATTTAGTGATAAAGTTAACGCAGTTCCCTTCAATTGTGGGGCCCCTAGGTTTCGTTTGTAACAAAAGACTCCTGTTATTATATAGGGCCCTCTTGTAAGCTGTTCGAATGATTGACTGGGGGTACCCTCGCATATGAAAATCTTGCATTAATCTTTTTGCTTGTCTTTTGTATTCTCTTGTATCCGAACAATTACGTCTGTATCTGAAAAATTGGGACAAGGGGAGCGAATCACGTAATGGTTTGGGATGATTGCTGTCATAATGGAGGATGGTGTTCCGGTCAGTGGGCTTCTTATATACCGTAGTTAACCAACCCCCATAGGTCTTCTGCACTAGAACATCCAAAAAAGTTATTTGTCGTGTGTGTACTATAGAAGTGAACTGTATATTAGGGTCAACTTGATTGAGCCATCTCTCAAAATTTTGAAATTCCAGATGAGAACCATTCCACAGCAGGAAGACGTCATCAATATATCTTTTCCATAAAGTTATGTGTGAGCTATAGCATGACGTCTCCAACCATTGTCGCTCAAAATGATGCATGTATAAGTTTGCTACAGAAGGAGCACATGTTGCGCCCATGGCCACCCCAGATAGCTGTTGATAAACTTGGCCATTAAATTCAAAATGATTAGAATATATGGTTAATTCCGCTAGATTAGAAATGAAATCTAACAATGCTGGGGCTAACGTCGCCTTCTCTCGTAAAAACATCATCATTGTTGTGTGAGCTGCAATCTGTGGAATGCTCGTGTACAACGAGTTTACATCCAACGTCACCAACAATATCGTATCCACTGACGCCCAGGTCTCATACTCTTCCAAGATCTTCAAAAAGTGGGAGGTATCTCTAATGTAAGTGGGGATTGTGGGTATTAAAGGTCTTAAAAACGAGTCCACATAAATGGACAATGGTTCCAAAATCGACCCTTTCGTTGAGACAATTGGTCTCCCTGGGGGATTTTCAACATCCTTATGTACTTTGGGAACGAGGTAAAAACGTGGTAACGTTGGTGCAAGCTCATTTAAAAATTTATATTCTTTACGATTGATGATAGATGTTTCCAATGCGTGTGCCGTAAGTGCTTTAATTGTTCTTTGTAGTTCTTGCGTAGGGTCCTGTGGAAGGAGCTTGTACGTAGCGGGCTGGGAAAGCTGCCGATATGCTTCCATTAGGTATTTTTCACGGTCCATCACCACTGTTGCACCCCCTTTGTCGGCGCGTTTAATGACCAGATCTGAATTAGTCTTCAACTCATGTAAAGCCATCTTCTCAGTCCGTGATAGTTTATTGAACCGACAAGGGCATCATTTTTCAAGTTGTTCTACATCCGCTACTAATTGTTTAAATATATGCAGTGCTGCTGGGGGAGGTTCAGGAGGTACCCAATTGGAACGAAAGGGTAACGGTAGTTGATGCACAGTTTGACTGGGATTGCACGAGCGAGCACTTGAAGAGGCCGACGAAAAATAAGTTTTTAAATGTACTTTCCGCAGCAGAGCCTCTAGATCCAAGCGGAATTGAAAACTATCGAAGTAAATTTCAGGAATAAATGTAAGACCCTTATTCAATAAGCTAATCTGGTCTCGTGTAAGCTGTACTTTAGAAATGTTGATTACTAACGAGTCATTTGGAGTGTTGCTTCGTTCATCCACATCAGACCTACAGGGAATTTGTGAACATCTTAAGTGGCCCGTTGACGACCGCCTCTCCCTCGTTGCTTCCCTCGTTGTGATTCTTTCTTTTTTGCTTTGGGGTCGTTCTCGTCCTGAAAATCCTCTTTCCTGATGGAATCTGTTGAACTCGACTCACCCTCCGATATATCAAAATCAACTCTTTTCCGATATTTACGTGGTCGCCGCTTAGGGTTTTGCCACGGATAAACATACCCGCTCGTATAATCATTGTAATCGCGTTTTAATTTACGCGTTTAAGTTGTTTAATTTCTTCATGTGTTAATTGCACTTGGATTTCATGCTCTTTAAGTTTATTGTTCAATAATGTAACAGTGACTTCTTTTTTCAGGTTAGCTATCATTTCTTCAATTTCCTGTTGAACAATTTCCAAATGGATTGCGGTGGTCTCCACTATTAACATCATGATGTCCAAAGAGCATTTATTCAATATCCCATTCCATTTCTCCATGAAATTAGTGTCATCTTGAAACAATTTGGGTTCTTTGTATATCCTCAACCCACGGGGTATATGTTGGCGTTGGATATATTCAATCAAGGAAAGGCGATGTAGTTCCATCCGTACTCTGCGTTTCTGTACCTTTAAAAGGGCTTCCCAATCTGTGATACCTGCGCCAGCTTCATGTTCCGCTTCTAAAGCAAAAGGTGTAGGCTCTTTAACAAACAGCTCCTCCCTGATTGGCTGGGTCTATGCTACCTCGTCACTATAAATAGACATCGGGCACAGGCTAGCACAAGCGCGGTTATTCGAAGCACTCAGAAGAAGTTTTGACTACGAAATATACAAGTTGTGAGTGAGGGTTTACTGACCGCCAGTTATGAGGTGAGCGACAACTTTTTGGTGATTAAGAATGTTAAAGCAGGGGTCCTATAAATGAAGGCGTTCATAGTTGAATTGTAATTCCCCTGTCATTTTGCAGAACGTGCTGTTGTATGCGAACTCCCCCTGATGAAATTACAGAAACGCAATGAGGTGCCTATCAGGTGGCGTCGGGGACCGCTTTTCAACGAAAATACAGCTAAGTTAAGCACAGTTTCTCAATTTTAAAACGTTACAAAATGACAGTTTGATTAAATGCTGGAAGAGTCAGACACATAGGATAAGCACAATAACTACAAAAAACAGTGAATGTTATTAAGGTCATTGATGCAATCTGGCGCACAGTTCGGAGAATAAAAATTCCCGACGTGGCAGCTGTAAGTCTGAGACCTATATTCACTGAGCCATATATGTCTGCAGAATCCATTGTTATAATAGAGGGATTTTTCACATTTTGATAGCATTTTACTAACTGACTACTTCGAGAGTGGTCAGACAAGAGTGAGGTCAGTGTCAACTCATCAACAGTTCGTCGCCGGTGCCTGCAGTTTGGTCTCCGTGGCTGCAAAGCACGGCATAAGCCACTAATGACTGACATACAAAGGCGCAACCAGATCTTGTGGGCGAGAAAGCACTCAACCTGGTCGATTGAAATGAGGGAAAAGGTGCTATTCAGCGATGAAAGCACTTTATGTGAGGAGATTTCCTGGAGAGGAATTCAAGCCTGAGTGTCTCAACCTCACTGTGAAGAATCCTTTGAAGGTCATGGTCTGGGGCTGCATGACTGCCAGTGGCGTTGGACGTCTTCACATCGTCGATGGAATGGTCAACGGGGCTAAGTACATCACCATACTGCAAAAGTGCATGGTGCCATCAGCACACCAGCTGTTTCCTGGCCAGTTCCCTGTTCCAAGATGACAATGCACCCTGCCATTGCTCCAGACTGGTGATCAGCTGGAAGCAGCGGAACAACATCATGTCAATGAACTGGCCTGCCCAGTCTCCAGATCTGAATCCAATCGAGAACCTGTGGCACAAGGTGGCCTTGGAAATATCCGAGAGGCATCCGACATCAAAGCGTGAGCTGATTGAGTCACTCATTGCAGCTTGGAACCGCATTGTAACCAACGATCACCTTGTCAGACTGGTTCATTCAATGCCGACAAGGTGCAGTCAGGTGATCAAGAACAAAGGGTGGCCCATGAAATACTGAGCCATCACTGACACATAAAAACGGCCTTTTTCAAGGCCACATACATTAATTTGAAGGAAACCTGGTGTGCGTCCATAATATTTTGAAGCATATTTACAATAATATATCGTTGGCCAACAATGTACATTATGCGATTTTCACAGAAAATCTATCAACAGGACAACTATGGGGAACAATCTCAGAAAATAAGGGCCAAACCAATACTAAAAGTTTGCCCTAATAGCCAAATCTATCACTTATCATGAGATACACAGAAAAAGCCACTGGGAGGGAAAAGAAATTAAGATATAAGGTCACAAAGTTGAAAAAACTGCAAATTTACAAGTGATTCCAGACTTTTGCACACCACTGTATATAGGACAGCCAGTAAGGGTCCAAGGGGTGTCCAGGACAACTTCAATCACACCACTGAACCATCAGGTGCTGAAGCTCTATAAAAAAAAATAAACAAAGCTGTAAAGTCCTTATCAACTGCTCTATGGCTAAACAATTCTGAAATTTGTCAAAAGAAAGTCCAGGTACATAGGAAAGTCCTTTAGATAGTAGTTGGACTTGCACAGAAGACAACTCTGCAGATGACAAATTAATCACAGCTGCAGTCATTGAGGTTCAACATGCTGAAGATATTTTTTCTTCTGCAAACACGTGTAAGGGACCTTGATACTCTATAGATTGAAAGGCCATTGCCTACCGGATTCTTGATCTGCCTCTTCCTCGTTTCCATAAAAAAGACCCTTACTAGCGTCTTCTTCACTAGACAGAGAACTTTCCGATGAAAAATAAAAACTCACTGAGTTCAGAGATGGATATTTAGTACGGACACGTGTCGCAGACCAGTTGTAAATATTCCCCTTTCATCTTTTTCTCATTATGCAAGAACTTTTTAACTTTAAGGGCTTTGAGGTCCAATTTATATCGATCTATTTGCTTGGTGACATCAGCAAAACGTGTGGAATAATCATCTAAATTTCTTAGTCTGACCAGCTCAGCATCTAGCTCTTTTTTAACTTCTTCATGTTTCACACATGCCGTTTCAATTACTAACCGATAAATAGAACAAAAAGAGCAGGTTCTGAAAAAGTAGAAAACCTCAGAAATTCAATTTTTGTCGGACCAAATGCCTCCAGGCAAGAACATCTCAACTGGAGGATGATTAAAGAAATATTGGAGATTGAAAAAGTATTGTTTTAAGTCTTTTATTTTCAATAAAAATTGAAATAATAAAGAAAGGGGAGTTTTTTAAGCCAGTGATGTTGAGTGTTCTATTTCCCCTGCGTCTGTGATGTGCCGCATAGAGGGATGTGTTAATGTCCTGAGGCTTTTTCTCCACTGTTTGGTAAAATATTGAGATTTGCATGACTGGCTGATCTTTCTTTCTTTTTAAGATTGGATTTATAGAGTGGGACCCTTTTTGGGCAATTTTAGTCCCATTGAGGTATCAATGTTGATAGTTTGAAATATTGAATGATTGTGGAAGTGTATTAATACTTTTTTTGTGATATACACACTTAGAAACATACCAACATACACACATACAGATCCTCCAACACACATTGCCAAGCATATATCCCCAACACACACAAGCACCCATGACACAGAAGCACACACACATAGCCTGATTCCGTTCTGGATGCAGAGGCCCTCTGTACGTCCAGTATGAACTGGACATACAGAGGGCATCGCAATTCTGATCCCACGGGGACTGTGATTCAGTCTGGCCTGCATGTACAGGACATGCCTGACTAACTCAGTCAGGGCTTTACAATGGAGCCGCGGCGCCATGGCACTGCAACTCCATTGTAAAGTCGTAATCACAACCGCTGGCTCATGCAAAGCATTCCCCACAGCCCGACTTCTGATCCGCCCACTTACGGCCAGGGTCGGGCTGCGAGGAATGTCCTCAGCCCCCCTGCCTCATCCATGCCCTGGGCCGCCGATCCCCGACGTCTAAGGAAGTTATTCCACCTCAGAGGTGGAATAACTTCCCCATACAGGTCGCCGGCCCTGGATGTAGAGGGTTGACATTAGAATCGGATCTGTACGTCCAGGGCCCACTCCGCCCCCATCTAACTTCCCCATACAACCGGCGGGGAAGTTAGACGCTGGTGGGGAGGGCCATGGATAGTGGGGATGGATGTCCCAATGTCCATCCCTTGTATTTGTGGGAAAGAATAACCCCCACATCCTCTAAGACACATACTCATAGACATACATACATACATACACACACACATACACAGCCCCTGACACATACTGCCAAGAAGCACAGAAGCTCAACACTTACA
Organism: Ichthyophis bannanicus; assembly: GCA_033557465.1. Classification (NCBI taxonomy): domain Eukaryota; kingdom Metazoa; phylum Chordata; class Amphibia; order Gymnophiona; family Ichthyophiidae; genus Ichthyophis; species Ichthyophis bannanicus. The sequence continues at coordinate 289,057,141 of CM066040.1, read as the reverse complement.
AACACCTATGACACAGAAACATACACACACATCCCCCTCTCACATGCATACAGACAAACAGCTAAAGATTTACCATGGAGATAGACATACACGTCATACCATTTGTACACACCTAAAATACCCATTTGTACCTCACATACAGCATCAATCACTGCCCACACCATAGCCATTGCCCAGAAGAGATTCATACATCTCCTGCTTCCTTACTGAGATGCTCTTTATCATGGCTATTTCAACCGAGTCCCCCACACAGAGAGGCCTAAGTCTGCATATGGAGGAAAGGGGAAATGTGCCGTTGTATCACACTGTAAGTACACACTTCTCAACTTGTTGCATTTTGTTAAGGCAATCAGCTTGGTCTACCAGATCACTGTATGTTATCACTTCTAAATTTGCTGGAGGTAGTCTCTAAGAATTCTGGGTAAATTTCAGTGAAGGAATCTTTTGATTTTGAACAGATTTTTTTCTTATGTTCTTTTCACTTAATTCTTAATTCAAAAATTACAAAGGAGAAGTCAAGCACTGGCAAGTGGCTGAAGGCACAATGGCTCCTGGCCATAAGGTACTGGGTCCTCTGGACTAGCTGAGAGGAGGAAGGAGGGTAGTAGGGCACAGCTCAGAACAGCCAGCCCTCCTCTTGATCAGATGAAGACTCAAACAGAAGGTGAACCAGTGGACCCTAGGAGCAATTGTGGAGCCAGTATGGGCCCCCCTTCTAATTGCCTGCCACTGGTGTTCCCCGCTTTCATCATGCATAGCATTGTGACGTGGCCCCTTGTTGAAGGCCATGTGTTAGCATTTGCATAGGAAGGATGAGTCCCCATCACCATGCAGCACTGAGATGAACATGGTGCGAAATTTGGAGTCTAGGTTGTGCCAATCATAGCTCACATAGCTGGAGGAAGCCTCCTTACCAAGGAGTCAACACATAGGCGATGGAACAGAGGGGTGGGGGGCACAGGAGCCCTGGCCCCACCAAAGCTTTGCGTTGCGATCGGAGCTTCTTCTACATCAGCCCGCGGGGACCTGATCTCCTGCAGGCATTAGTAGGGGAAGGCTGGTGATTGTAGCCGCATGGAGTTTGGCTGGGCAAAGGGCAGATTTTGACCCCTAATCCCCCCCCCCCCCCCCCCCCGTGGAACATGGCTTAAATCAATTTAAGAAAATTCTGGGAAGTTGGGCCAGCTCATCTCTCCACAATGGGTCGGGACCTCCCCAGGATCATGATAGTATCTTTGCTGACAATAATCCTAGTAGCAATGCAGGACATAATCAAGTCCTGGTAAAGAGTAAAGCAGATGGAAAGTTGCTATAGACTAATAAAGCTGTCTATATTCAGTCATCTGTGCTTCTGTGTCATGCTCATTTATTGCCCTTGAGAATGGAGGTTGAGGTTGGAGGAGGGGTAAGGGATGAGGAAAGGCAAGGCAGGGGGTGGGATGCTGGGTCCAGTAAGAGTTGTGCAGTAGTGAGCACACAGTGGGAGGCCATAGAAGGGAGCCTGTCAAGTCCTTTTGTCCACCTTTGTAAGTACAAACATTTTCTTTTTGTTTCTTTGAAATATTGGTGAATGTACAAGCTAGAGTCGATGGATCCTTGTTTATGTTAGTTTGGATTCATTGGGACCTTTTTACTAAAGCACCGGCAAGGGTCTGCACTCAATGCGCCTTGACAGCCAACATGACGTGCAGTAAGTGCAGCAGTCATGCCGTAACTTTCAGGATGTGTGCAGCCATTAGCACACAGAACTGTACCATAACACATCACAGCGGCATTCGCAATTAACATGAAAGCACCTAACGGCACCCATAGAGGTATCATAGACAGCGAGAGTGCAAGACGTACCCCCAGCACTAACTGCAATATACTCTCTTTGGCCACACTCTTCCCCTAACCTGCCATTTCCCCACTTCAATGCATTATTTGCGGTTAGAGCGTGCTTCGGTGCAAGGTAACTATTATACCCCTGTGCTAATAATTACTGCAGGTCAAAGCACGGGGTTACTGCATGCCAAAATGTGTGCACTTCAGTAAAAGATCCCCAAAATGAGTTAAAAGGCAAAACATAACCAAATACAATTCTAAAATACTGTCACATTGACCTTGCCAATATTTATATTTTAAAAAGCACAGAAGCAGAGATAAGCTACAGAAAAAAGAGCGGTCATGCCAAAGAAGCTTTTAAATTGCATGGCGTGCTTGATAAGCACAAATAATCCTAGCACACAAAGAAATATACTGCAAAAGAAATGCAACTCCTTTTTTGTAAAGACTGGCTAATCTACTGAAGCGGGCTTTCAACTACATTTATTGGAGATGGGTGAAGAAAGTCTCACATAAGTGAAAGCCCCCAGGTAAGTGAAACATTAAAATACCTCTGCAGATATGGCTAAAAGGGGCAACATCTGGAAAGCGGTGTGAATAAATACACATAACAAGGGAAATAAGATCCCAGATGTTGAGGTTTTATTGAAGAGGCTGACTTGGATAGAATACTGACGGTTACAGAGACATGATTCATGGACAACCATGACTGGGATGTAATTATACCAGGCTATACCTTATTCAGAAAGGACAGGGTAGGAAGAAGGGGAGGAGGAGTGGCACTATATGTAAAAAATAATATTAAAGCTTTGGAATTACAGAGCTTAAAAGGGAGAGAGGAGGCACTGTGGGTTAAACTAGAAAGAGGGAAAGAGAAATCTAATTGCGTTGGTGTGATACACAGATTTCCCTCATAGGCAGAAGAAATGGATGGAGATGTAATAGAAGACATACACAGCATTGTCATGAAAGGGGAAGTGCCACTGATAAGGGATTTCCATATGCCAGATGTGGATTGGCACATCCCTGCTGCAGTATCATCTAGAAGTAAGGAGATCCTGGACTCTCTACAGGGAGAACTATTCAGGCAACTGGTAACAGAACCCACATGTGAAGGGGCCATACTGGACAGTGCTTACTAATAGGGAAAGTGTTTCTGATGTTATAGTGGGAGATTATCTAGCATCTGGTAATCACCAGACAGTGTGGTTCAGTATTAGGACTAGGGCTGATAAAATCCATTCAAAAACGAGGGTCCTAGATTTTAGGAAAACTAACTTTGCCAAGATGGGCCAATACCTCAAGGAGTCGTTAGTGGTATGGGGCCAGCTGGGGGAAGTAGAAAAACAGTGGGCAAAACTGTAAGGGGATATTTTAAGGGCAACAAACCTTTTTGTTAGAAAAGCAAATACATGTAAAAGGAAAAGGAGGCCGCTATGGTTCTCAAAAGAATAGCTGAAAAGGTGAAGAAAAAGAGGGAGGCCTTCATGAAATACAAGAGATCACAGAGAGAGGAAGACTGGCATCTATATTTGGAAAAACCTAGAGAAGCTAGTAAAATAGTCAGGAAAGCAAAGATTCAAAAAGAAGAAGAAATAGCCGATGCAATAAAATGGGGGGATAAGATTTTTCAGATATGTTAGTGAGAGAAGGAAGGGCAAAAGTGGTATTGTTAGACTCAAGGGTGAAGGGGAGAAATAACCAAAAGCTGATAAGGATAAAGCGAAACTATTTAACAAGTATTTCTGTTCTGTGTTCACAGATGAAGGGCCAGGAGCAGGACCTCAGAAAACACCCACAAATAGGAGCAGAAGTGAAGGGGAGCTCGAACGATTTTCAGAAGATTGTGTTTATGAGGAACTAGCTATACTAAAAGTAGACAAAGTGATGGGACCAGATGGAATACATCCGAGAATACTGAGGGAACTTGGAGACGTTCTAGCAGCACCATTGTCTGACCTTTTCAATGCTTCTTTGGAGTCGGGAGTGGTGCCAGAGGACTGGAGAAAGGCACATGTGGTCCCTTTATACAAAAGTGGAAGTAAGGATAAGGTTGAAAACTACAGGCCAGTTAGTCCAACCTCTGTGGTGACTAAATTATTGGAAATGCTGCTAAAAGAGAGAATGGTGAGGTTTTTGGAGTCTATTGGATTACAGGATCCGAGGCAACATGGGTTTACCAGAGACAGTTCTTGTCAGACAAATCTGATTGATTTCTTTGACTGGGTGACCAGGTGGACCAAGGGAGAGCCGTAGATGTGGTGTACTTAGATTTCAGTAAAGCCTTTGAGACCCTTTTGCATAGGCGACATAAATAAACTGAGCACCTAGGGATGGACCCTAAAATTACTGATTGGTTTAAAAATTGGTTGAATGGGAGGCAGCAAAGGGTACACGCAAATGGAGCTCTCTCTGAGGAGGAGGAGGTTACCAATGGTGTGCCGCAGGGATCTGTCCTTGGTCCGATTCTTTTTAACTTGATTGTTAGTGATATTGGGGAAGGGCTGTCAGGTAAGGTTTGCTTGTTTGCAGATGATATCAAAATCTGCAATAGAGTAGACACCCAGGAAAGAGTAGATAACATGAGGAGGGATCTAGATAAGCCTGAAGAATGGTCTAGAATTTGGCAGCTCAGATTTAATGCTAAAAAATACAGAGTCATGTGTTTGGGCTGCAAAAGTCCAAGGGAGCGCTACAGTGTACGGGGTGAAGTACTTCACTCCGTACACTGGGCATGATTGTGTCTGATGATTTTAAATTAGCCAAACAGGTAGAAACAGTTTTGCACAAAACAACCCCCAATCATGGCACCCACACATAGAACATCATCCCAAAACAAAAAACCATAGATTAATACACATAAAATACTCCTCATCCCCTCAGTCAACAAACACTATGATATGTAAAAACTTAGAATCATTATCAACAATATTAATCAATGCCAGGTCAATGAAAAATAAGCTACCTATATTCACAGACATTCTAGACAACCAAATACCAGATATACTATGTATAACCGAGACATGGCTATCAGACACAGACAACGTTTACCTAAATCAACTAAGCAACAATAACTACGACACATTCTACACACATAGAACTCACAAAAAAGGTGGTGGAGTACTAATAATGTCAAAAAAAGAACTAAAAGCCAAAAAACTAACATCGAACCTACACACCAACATAGATACCCTTATTGTGAAAATTGGCAACATAACAATCTGCCTAATTTACAGGCCACCAGACAAACAATCAGAAAAACTAGACCCACTAATTGACTTTTTAAGTTCCTCCACTGAACAAAATCCAATTATTATGCTTGGAGACTTCAACACCCCATCACTACCAGCATCATATGCCTCCCTCTTTATGGAATCAACAATAGACATGGATTTTCACCAAATAATAAACACTAGCACACATGAAAAAGGTGGTATCCTTGACATGGTATTCCTACCAAACGAACTCTACCAACTCTATAACCCAACATCCCTCAATTGCACACGGACCCCATGGTCAGATCACTACCTTATCAACTTTAAGATCACAATAAACACATCAGTTAAACGAACAACAACTAATGCACATACATCAAGATTTAAAAAATACAATGAAGAAGAATTCCTCGACATAATAATCCCTAATTTATCTACATCACCAATAAACCTAGATGCAGCAGTAACGAACTGGCACAAAACCATCAAAAATGCTGCAGCTAATAAACAAATAACTAAGAAAAACACACACCCTAAAAAAGATCAAACCCCCTGGTACAATAAAGATTTAAAGCTAATGAAAAAGAACTTAAGAAAAGCCGAATATAAATGGCGGAAAAATAAAAACACAATTACAAAAGACTCATACCTCACGCAACTCAACAAATATAAAGACGCAATAAACAATGCCAAGAAAAACTACCACGCCTCTATCTTAAACAACGCAATAAATAGACCTAGAGAACTTTTCTCAATTGTCCAAAAGCTGACTAATAATAATCACAACTCCAGTAATGAAATCACAGACATTACCCCACAAACACTGGCAAATTACTACATGAACAAGACAAAGTACCATCCCATACCACCTAAGCCAGTAGACACTTCACAAATACTTAACACAGATGAATGGTCTGTATTTCAACCCTTAACCAAAGTTGAACTCAAATCCATCATCACAAACATTAATACTACTACATCTCTACTTGACCCCTGTCCAGTAACCTGGATAAAGAACTCCCTACCTGTACTCTCTCAGTTCATCCTCCCAATAATAAACCTCTCCCTAAAAAGGGGATACCTACCCGCTACTCTAAAACACGCACAGATCCGCCCAATTCTAAAAAATACTACCCTTGACAAATCATCACCTAATTCTTACAGACCCATATCGAGTATTCCATTCATGGCCAAATTAATCGAAAAAACTGTACAAATTCAAACACAAGAATTCATTGATAGCTCAGCCCCACTTGACGACCAGCAATATGGGTTTCGCCCCAGACACGGAGTAGAATCACTACTAACAGTGCTAATCAATACACTTGTGAGAGGAATAGACAAACCTAAACAAGCATTCTTACTCATATTCATAGACGTGTCTGCAGCCTTCGACAGTGTTCACCACTCAATAATGATCAATAAACTTAAACAAATAGGTATTAAATCCACTGTCCTAAAGTGGTTTACTTCTTATCTAACAGAACGATCACAAACGGTACAAATCGGTAATCTCTCATCAAAAACATACAAACAAGAACTAGGCCTCCCACAAGGCTCAGCTCTATCAGCGTTGCTTTTTAACATATACCTAAAACACATCTGTACAATATTTAAAAAATTCAATGTCCTCTATCACCTATATGCGGACGACATAATGATGTATGTCCCATTCAAAATCCCAAATATCCCTACACAACTCATTAACGACTGCCTCACTGAAATCAACACCTGGCTAAATGAAAACAATCTACACATCAATCACTCAAAAACAGAAGCCCTAATAGTAACTAAATGCACAACATTTATTCCCCCCTCGCATATAACATTGCAAAATAATAATATCATACTGAAAACTGAAATACGCTACTTAGGTGTGATACTGGATAAACATCTCAGCATGGACACACATGTAAGAAACATAGCAAAAAAAGTTTACTTTAAACTAAAAATATTAAAGCAACTCCGCCCACTAATGCACTTACAGGACTTCCAACGCGTCATACAAGCAATCATAACCCCACATTTCGACTTCGCAAACCTAACCTTACTTGGCGTAAGCAAGGAAGCCATAAAAAAACTTCAATTAGCACAAAACGCAGCAGCAAGGACCATAACGAAAGCCCCACCTTTCCAACATATAACCCCAATCTTAGAATATCTACACTGGCTCCCGATTCAAAGCCGCATAGAATATAAAACTATATTAACCACCTACAAAGCCATAACAAAAACAGCACCCCTGCCCATAAATAACCTTATCAAAATAGAACCTACACACAATCTACAAAGGAGAGACCAGCTTAATAAACTAACCACTCCAAAAGAATTCATTAGGGCCAATAAATCCACTAACAAAAAGCCTTCTCCCATGCAGCACCTATCTTGTGGAACACAATCCCAATAGAACTAAGACAATTACCCGACATAATGGAGTTCAGAAAAAAACTCAAAACACACTTATTCACAAAGCATTATGGATCTCTGACCAGCACACCACACACCCCCCAACTGGATAAAGGATAATCCCACCCCGAGTAATACACAACTCATCAAAAGAATGAAGTGATACACCCTAAAACAAAGCGAATAAGTAAATGAAAAACAAAACAATGTATATAGTTTAATTATGTTCAACTGTACATAGTTTACTAATTGTTAATTGTTAATTATTAATTGTTAACTGTATTTACATAGCTACAAATGTTATATGTAAAAACAGACCACACTGTTTATTGTTGTTATATGGAAACCGCACCTGATCAATGGAAGGAGCGGTATATAAATAATCTGTTAATTAAATTAAAATTAAATTAAAAGGCAATGGCGAAAGCTAGAAGGATGCTTGGGAGCATAGGGAGAGGAATGGCCAGTAGTAAAAAGGAGGCGATAATGCCTCTGTATAAGTCTCTGGTGCAATCTTATTTGGAATATTGTGTGCAATTCTGGAGACCGCACCTTCAGAAGGATATAAACAGGTTGGAGTCGGTGCAAAGGGTGGCTTCTAAAATGGTTAGTGGTCTTTGTTATAAAGCATATGAGGACAGAATTAAAGATCTTAATATATATACTTTAGAGGAAAGGCGGGAAAGAGGAGATAGGATAGAGAAGTTTAAATACCTCCGTGGCATAAATACACAGGAGGAGAGTCTCTTTCAATTGAAGGCAAGCTCTGCTACGAGGGGACATTGGATGAGGGTGGAAGGCGATAGATTCAGGAGTAATATGCAGAAATATTTCTTTAGAGAAAGAGTGGTGGATCTGTGGACTAGTCTCCCAATGGAGGTGGTAGAGATGAGGACAGTATCTGAATTCAAAAAAGCATGGGATAAACACAGAGGATCTCTAAAGGTAAAAAGGGGACTTTTATAGTTGATATGGAAGGACAGACTAGATAGGCCATGTGTTTTTTTCTGCCGTCATGTTTCTATGCTTCTTTGTTTCTATTTCAAGGCAAAAACTAAATCACAGTTTCATCTCTTTGTCCACATGATGACTCAGCATGGCCATTCCCTCTCAGCACCTGCTTTGTCTAGCATAAAGCAGATGAAACCGTAAGATGAACTGCAGTGCATGTGTTGTGACGTAAGAGTGCGATTGATCTCTGTGCATATAATCTTGTGTGATAAACAGGAGGCTCCATGTGGCGGTGTTTTAAGTAGTGTGAGTAATTCTTACTTGCCACGTGCCATTGCCTTGGTCTCCTCACAGGCTTGTGGACCCCCAGTGCATTGATGCATGTTGTGTGACAGAGAAAACAGAAGGTGAATGAATGTCGTGCTAATAAAAAGTATGAATGTTGTGGGGGAATTTGTGTATGGGAGAGAGATAAAGGGACATGTTTACTAGGGTGCATGGCGGTAGCATGTGAATGGGCCACCAAATTGGCACAGAGGCTCATGCTAATATTTGGGGGCAATGTGCATTGACTCCGCTGCTGTTAGCACTATGGTAATACACAGCAGTGCACTGACTGGCATGTCCTTTATTGAGGTGGTGTTGTCCACTTGTATAGCGTTAAGTGCACTTATAGTAATGGAAACATGATGGCCCAAAATGCTTGCGTTAACCGCAATGTGCCATCAACACCCATGTTAAGCCTCTAACCCGCCCAGCCTTCGCCCAATGACATGCTAAGCATCAGTGTGGTATTTTCAGCACAGGGCCCCATCATTAGCACACATCAAAGCCCATGTTACCGCTGGGAACACCTTGGTAAGCATGTCTCAGAGAGCACAAAGTTGTGCCAGAAAGAAAGAAAATCTTCGATTACAAGGTCATTTTTGTGCATATATGCCAACAAAGACACGTGAAATACCTCTTAAATAATTATTCCACACATGGGAAGGCAAGAATGTACACACCTTGATGCAGGCGTTTTCTCGGATAGAGTCACAAATTATAAAATGCTCAGGATTCTGCATGGTATATGCATAAAATGGGCTAATAGTTAGCATGCGCTATTTGTAACTAGCTTCCTTGTTATTCAGTGGGACTTACTTACACAAAGCACATGCGTTAATAACCATTAGACCAGACCTAAAGCTGGGGAAAATGTGCAGAGGTTCATTTTAGCTACGATTTCTTCAGGCTTTGTGATAGCATTTTATAAAGACACGTAAGAGTCTACTTGCCCTTCACATAGGCAACTTTTTAGAAAATTACCCTCTAAATGTTTTCTCCCATTATGTGTCTTTGGGAAACACTTTATCACACGGGATCCTAGGATAGGAAAGATGGTGTGAATGTTAATGTAGGTATTAGGAAAGGCTCAAGCAATTTCTTGCAGTTGAGCAGAAACATTAGCTCTAGTCCCTTAAAAGTGATTTTGCAAGCAGAACGTTGCACAGTCTTTACCTAGAGAGGAAGTTTTGAAGAATGGCATTAGCGTGTAATGAAGGAGGGTTCCTTCGTGAGAGATTTCCTGCTTTTATCCCAACGTGCCAAGAGCTGTGTGACTGTGGCAGTAGTCTAGGCTCAACTTGCCCAGTCTCAGACAGGGCTAATGCAGTCAGGTCTGATGGCTGACAGACAAGACTCAGAAACACATCGGGATTTGGATGAATGGTGTTGGGGGGCTGGTCCCGGCGTAGACTGAAGGGCATTAATAGAGAACTTGTGGAGCCCCTTCTGTGCTCTGCATACCTTCTTTTCAGGCCAAGCTCAGTATTTTATCCTTCTGATGAATATTTCCCAGATATCAGCTTTGGGAGCAGTTGCTCGTTGCGCTTTTCAGGCATTCAAGACGTTATTTTAGAAGCCCTACTTGCCATTTACCCATGTATATGCAATATAGGCAATATACATGTGCACATTACATCCATGTGAAAATGGCCACTTTAGAAAAGGTCTATTTTACATGTGGATGCCTGATGTGCAAGTCGCACAGGGCACGATTCTGGTTTGGTACAGCCCTGACCCCAGGGATCTGTGTAGGGTCTGCTGCTTTTTAACATATTCATAAATGATCTGGAAATGGGAATAATGAGTGACGTGATCAAATTTGCAGATGACCCAAAACTATTTAAAGTTGTTAAAACCCATGAGGATTGTGGAAAATTGCAAGAGGATCTTGATAAATTGGAAGACTGGGCAGCAAAATGACAGATGAAATTTAATGTGGACAAGTGCAAAGGTTATGCACCTAGGAAAGAACAACCCACACTATGGTTACACGATGCAAGGTTCCACATTAGGAACCACCACCCAGGAAAAAGATTTAGGTGTCATTGTGGATAACATGTTAAAACCCTCGGCCCAGTGTGCAGCGGCAGCCAAGAGAGCAAATAGAATGCTAGGTATCATAAGGAAAGGAATGGAAAATAAAACAAAGGATATTATAATGCCTCTATATCGTTCCATGGTGCGACCGCACCTTGAATATTGTGTGCAATTAGAAAAGGTACAGAGAAGAGCCACCAAAATGGTAAAGGGGATGGAAGGCTACTCCTATGAAGAGAGGCTAAAAAGGTAAGGGCTCTTCAACCTGGAAAAGAGACAGCTGAGGGGAGATATGATAAAGGTCTATAAATTAATGAACAGAGTGGAATGGGTAAACGTAGATAGATTGTTTACGTCATCAGAATATAGAAAGACTAGGGGACATGCAATGAAGCTACAGAGTAATCTATTTAAGACTAATAAGAGAATTTTTTTTTTCACTCAATGTGTAATCAAACTCTGGAATTTGTTACCGGAGGATGTAGTAAAGGCTGTTAGTGTAGCTGGGTTTGAAAAAGGTTTCGACAAGTTCCTGGAGGAAAGGTCCATAAACCATTATTAAAAGGGATCCAGGATATCACTGCTTGACCAAATACAAGCATTGAGGAACCTGTGTCTTTTGGGGAAACTGCTAGGTACGAATGACCTAGATTGGCCACTGTTGGAAACAGGATACTGGGCTGGATGGATCTTGGTCTGACCCAGTATGGCATATCTTATGTTCTTATGTCTTCAGTCCCCCAATGTTTATTTCCCCCTCCAAATAACATAAAGACAGGGTCCTCTGGAGTTGAGTAACAGTATGTGCATGTGTCCAAATGCCAACACTTCCACGTGTAAATGGCAGGGTTTTCTCCGTTGATTTTCCCCCGTGTATATTTCTGAAATAGCTTCTCCCACTGCACACGGATATGTATTTTGGAAACGGTTCTACATTTAGCAGAGCTGTTCCTAAAACACCATCATAACTGAACACCTCCTCACTTTAATGTCTCCATATTCTATCTGAATTGTGCCTTTCACACTCCAGAAGTGTTCATGGTATCCCGCACTGCCAGTCTACCTGTCACTGCCCTCACTGCAGGCGGCGATGTGAAAGGAGATAAACCAGAAGGGGAGGAGGGAACGAGGAATCTAGGTGAGGGAACAGGATCTTTGAGCCAAGGCATAGGGGTCACAGTTATAGTTAGTTTGTGTTTATTTGCTATACCGCCTAGGGTAAAGAGAGTATCTAAAAACGAGCAAGGAGAGGAAAGGAACTTAGGGTAGAATGAGGAAAAATACAACCCTTAGAGCTAGAGGGGAAAGGGAACAGCCTGCAGGCAAAAAAGAAGAAAGGAAGTCTCAAAGAAGGGAGAGGACTGAAGAAGAAGATCCGGGTGAACATGTCAAAAGAGAATAAAGGGGGACTGAGGGGGAGGGGAATAAGGTGCTGAGGAGAAAGGAACATATTAACATGGAGAAGCAGATTAGGGAAGAAGGGGGAAGATAGTGAGGGTCAGAGGAAAGGGCATGACATGGGAAAAGTGATGGCGAGTAAGGACAGCTCAGGAATACTGAAGGAAGTGTACCCCCACTTTGTACTTTTCCAGCCGGAGTCTAGGCTCAGCAGGCAGTGTCTTACTGAGACACTGGTTCACAGTTTTCCAGCCATAACCGAAGACTATATAAAGTCTTTTCGGACAAGTGAAAAAGAAAACAAATCTTGGCATTCCATGTTCCCTCCTTTAAAGCACAAAGATAGGATAAAGTGTGCTGAGTTCAGTTAGAAGTCACATCTAAGTTTACAGCTGCTCCAGGCATGAATAAGCATTGTAGAAGTTCTCTTTTTGGCTAAAAAATACACCCAGAGGGTATAAAGAAGAAGATACATCATCATCATCCCCAATACTTGGCACAATCACAGCTATAGCAACAGATTTAAACGTTGACTTCCCTGGTTAGCTCATGACGCTAACCATTGGGCTATTCCTAAACATCTAGGTTCTGAAATATGGTTCTGGGATGTCTATTTTGATGCCCCCACAGACGTCCATATCGACATGTCAACATTGGTGAAATCGTATCTGCACATGGATGCGCCTGCTTTTTTTGAGGCTTAGACGACCCGAATTGCACTTGGACGTCCTTTCTAAAATGTCCCTCCACCTCAAAGACAGTGGATTAGTTGTCCGTATGCAAAACAAGCATTTCCTGATAAATTTTGGAAAGAAGAGAATTTAAAAAATGTAATTCTCACAAATCCTGCTCTTTCTCCCAAAAAACCTGGGAACCGGAAATCTGCCCATTTGAGAGTTTCATGAGGGCCAATTAGATGTCTAATACTGTGGTCTATGGGGGTAGGTTATAGCAGAGGCTGATGTAATAAGGAGAACTATGTGTATACTTTTGTGCATACAGCTTAGTGACCAATACAGAAAAACTCTACATGTCAGAATGTACGCTCACATTACCACAATGCTACTTAAATTCTCCGTTAACGAAAGCACTGCAGAGGTGTGCATAGAAGCCCAGAAGGCTTGATGCAAAAGTTTTTTAACACTGGGAATTTAACTCCTGGTCTGAGGTGCCAGGGTTAATGGAGGTTACTGTGACGGCGTGATTTACTTGTGCTTCTTCTAGCTCACCTGCATCTCTCCAGTGAGGTGGATGAATATGAACTTTGTTTAATGCTGCAGTAATTTCCATACTATTTGTTTACTGCATCGGGATAAAGTGTTTATTTATCATGCAATAAGGAACTGTGCACTGGTTTTCAACATGCGTTCCTTCATAGTGCACAACAAATTTCATTGGCTCCAGAAGGCGGCTGGAGTCCTTCTGCCCGTTACAAGTTTCCCATGAAAATTTTTTATAAAAGAATTGGTAGGCTTATGCCAGGCTAAGTTTTTTAGTTTGTTAGTCGAAACACAGACTACATTGGCATGTTGAGATCTTTTTGTCCCGATGCCTGAAGACTTTCCCACACAGCTTATAGGTATTCACTACACATTCGGAAAGTATATGCCTACATACCTCACTCCTTAACACTGGCCTCCCATTTACTAATGTGTAGCATAGAATAATGATGTTATCACCTGCTAGGCATGAGTAAAGAAGGGTCAATGCTTTATCTTAATTTTTTCCTGAGACATTTTGGAAATATGCTCTAGAAAGTGAAATTCAAACGATTTTGTTTCCTTTCACTACCACTGAATTATCTGAAGAGCGGGGCAACTTTAATGGTTCTTGAGCAATGTTTGTGTCAGCGATGCTTCTCATTTACAGATCTAGCCCCTATTTTCCAGCAGTTCTGCTACAGCGAAATGGCGTTTCACTGCGACAACATACACGGCTATTAATTCCTGCTGCCAGCCACTTAAAGCCCTTCTTATCATCAACAGCTGTCTGGCAAGCTGCAGGCTCACAACAGAACAATTACTCTAATTGTTTGCCAGAAATAGGAAATCCAGTTGCATTGGACCTATTAATAAAGATATCGCCTGCATACCTTGGGCAAAATGCATGTGCTCGGCGAGTTCCACGAGCTTTTGTGTTAGCAGAAAACAGCTGTCGTGAACTGCTACTTTAGGATCTGAATCCATCAGAAAGCAGCAACCAGTGGGCATCCCTTAGCGTTCTGGGTGGCGGATGCATGAATTTCTCATCAAAGAGCTTCACAAACATCTAGTTCTGCTTCAATGCAACTGGATTTCCTATTTCTGGCAAACAATTAGAGTAATTGTTCTGTTGTGAGCCTGCAGCTTGCCAGACAGCTGTTGATGATAAGAAGGGCTTTAAGTGGCTGGCAGCAGGAATTAATAGCCGTGTATGTTGTCGCAGTGAAACGCCATTTCGCTGTAGCAGAACTGCTGGAAAATAGGGGCTAGATCTGTAAATGAGAAGCATGCACAGTATTCTATATGCCTAGAGAAAGTTCTAGTTGGTGCCAACTGGCTTGAGATTCCTCTTTGCATCACATATATGGGACAAAGCAGAGTGTCAGGTCAGCTTGCACCATCAGGAATCCAGCCGCGTCAGCATAATTTGATGACGTGTTAATGAGATTTTATGTGTACAATCAGTATTGCTAATGTAGGCCTTAGCAATAATATATGATACTATGCATTTAATTTTCTTGTGATGAATTTTGCATTTGAAGCACATTGACATTACAGCTCCTCAGTAAACCGGCCCCTTAATACAGTATCTTATCTCAACTAATAGGTACTGGAAGTGCTGTCACTATTTATTTGGGGTAAGAAATAGAAACATAGAAACATGATGGCAAATAAAGACCACACAGCTTATCTCATCTGCCCTTCCATACGAGCTACTATAGTCCCTTTTTCTCTTTAGAGATCGTCTGTGCTTGATCCAGGCTTTCTTGAGTTCAGATACTGTCCTCGTCTCTACCTCCTCCACCCGAAGACTATTCCACGCATCTACCACTCTTTCCGTAAAGAAATATTTCTTCAGATTACTCCTATCCCCTTTCACCCTCATCCTATACTCCTTCATTGCAGAGCTTTCTTTAAATTGAAAGAGGCTCTCCACCTGTGCATTTATGCCATGGAGATATTTAAATGTCTCGATCATATCTCTCGTCTCCCACCTTTCTTTCACCACATATTGAGATCTTTAAGTCTGCTTTATAACGAAGCCCACTGACCACTTTAGGAGCCACCCTGTGTACCGGCTTCATCCTGTTTCTATCCTTCTGAAGGTGTGCAATCTTTCAGAGGCTTGGAAGGGGAAACCAAGGAAGTCTGCCTGACCCTAGTCAACAACGGGTAACGTGTTTCACAACCTATGACAGCACTGTATCCTAGCACAAGGCATGTTATTGAACACCTGGAAATGAAACTCTTTTGTTAGGGGAGGGAGGGCTTGAAGAGGAAAGACATTGAGGAACTAGAAACCCGTCACCATGTACAGTGTAATAGCCTTTTGCTGCACAATGGACTAATTGCTAATATTTTATAAGGCAATGGGATCAGTAAACCAATTCAATGACCTGCTCACTGCGACCTCTTAGCATTTTATGGTTGTCAATTCAGAAAAATCTTTCCAGTCAATTTAGTTAGCCCCACTGCATTTATTCTCATTAGAAAAGCTTTTCACCATGCATCCTCGGTCCCACTTCTCTTAAGTCATTCACGGAACATTTTTTTCTGCTTAAAAGCCTGGAGTAGTCTGGCTGTGCAAACCTTGCTACTAGGTCTCTATTAGCTGCAAGCCTGCTTGAGTAGCCGTGAATGGACACTTTATAGATTGCAACAACTTGATCCACTCTGGAGGAATTAATGAGGATTCTGTAAAAGGACGTTGTAACCAGACTGCTGCAGCTTAATGGTGAATTATTGATGCCCTTTTAATTCTTTCACAATTAATGCTACAATGCTGTTTGCTAGGTGATGGGTGAAATCAGATGATGAAACTAATAAAATACAGATGTATGGTTCGATCCAGCTTGGGCATGGCCGGAGCAAGGATATGAAGCACCATAGGCGGGCCCTCAATTCTTCCACCCCTCCCTGCTTCCATACCCGCCCCCACTGCCACTGCTGTTGTCCCTTTCCAGGACCTCCATTGGCAGCGATGGTATTTAAACAGTAACACAGCACTTACCCAAACTCTTGCATGGCATTGCTCTTTTTACTCTCTGTGACTTACCGCTTCCGCCCCCTCTGAGGAAGACTTCCTCTTGTGCTTTCGCCCCATGCAAATAGGAAGTATGCATCAGAGGGGAGGGGGAGGGGCAGAAATGGTAGATCATGGAGAGCAGGAAGAGCAATACAGCACCGGAGAGTTAGTAAGCACTGTGTTGCCACTTAAATGCCATTGACGCCACTGTTATTCCCGGAGAGGGCCAGCAGTGGAGGCAATGGGCCCCCTGGGAACACTCCTGAGCCTGGGGAAGTCCTCTGAAGGCCAATTTAGATAGGTCATATATGTGAGTAAATCCACGAGGAGGAGGAAAAGTGGAGTCTGGCAGCAGTGTTTTAGAAAAGCAGGTAAGAGTGCATAGGGACAATGTCATCAGAATGCTGCACATGTGTAAGTGAAGGCTTGTCGGCCATCTATACATGTCCACCTACTCGTTAGATGGGCATAACACAACTTCTCCTGCAGAACCAAGCTGATCCCTGTATTTAACAGCAACCACTAATAGGTCTTCTTTAGAGAGCATCAACATCGTGACCAGGGAGTGGAATCCGTCTGAGGCAGAGAGTGACCTCCTCATATACCCAGAGCTCCAAAGTAAGGGTTTCCTTTACCACTTGGGTAGTGCGATGCTTCCGCTTGGGCCCAAGAGCTTACAAGCAGGAAACAGCCTTATGTTGTCCACTTTTGAATAAACCTTCCCTTGTTGTCACCAGAGGTATGCTGGGACTTGTAGTTAGTTTATTCTTTAAGGACAAATTGTAGTTGTGAGTCGGTGGTTCAAGGCAGCAAGAAAATTTATTTTGTGGGGATTTCCAGGGCATTTAAGCTCAGTACACAAACAAGGCAAAAAGGATGCTTCTCCAACATAAAGGATAAATCAGGTAACAGAGAGTGACGTAACAAAAACCTCTTTTCACTGTTCAGCTGTTCTTATTCCCGCAAACTTACACCGAGGACTGCCTCGTGTGGTCATTCAACAGAAATACAGATAAACTTGCAACAGCTGTGATTTTCTTTTCTCAAAGCAAACTTCTTCTAATCACTGCTTCTTAGCTTCAGAAGGCAATTAAGCTTAGTAAAGCACAGTATTAGCTTTCCTTAATTCTAAGCAGGTATTTCACTTATTCTCTATATTGTTTCACAGTCTCTCAGCTCAGGTCAATAATGCAGACTCTTCTTTTAAACACAATGAGCAATCCATTGGTACAGGTTCACACTCAGAGCTTGGCAAACAGGAATCTATTTGCATTCCTTCTATGGCATCAGGATATACGGTATCTCTATCAAAGTTACAAACTCTCCCAGACTTTCTCTCCTTTAGAAATTCCTGGAACTGATTCCACAGCAATTCAGCTTGTAAAGGCACAGTTGTATTAGGGGAGTGAACTTTTCCCTCAGCAAACAACTCTCTCAGTGCTTCTAGCTTTGAAGACTCAGCTGTTCTGCTTTTATCAGGGCTATGACTTTTCCCATACGTAAAACTTTCCACCCACCTCTTAGCAGTAGACGGTGAGGGCTCTGCTTCCTGGACCTTAGCAATAGCAAACTGTTTCTCTGTTGATTTCTCAGCTCTGAAACTGATGGCTTTACCTTGGGGATGGTTCCTCAGACAAGTGCTGATTTCTTTCTTCCTGGGATCCTCCAGGCTCTGAAATTCAGCCTCCTTATGTCCTTCTCCAGTCCCTCTTGGGTAGCTGCTTTCCTGGGAGTTTTCTTCTTTCTTTCTCCTCCAGCTATGCTCAGCCTTGCTCTCTCTGTTGTCCTTTGCCTTCCTCCTTCCTTCCTTCTGCTCTGTTCATGGTTTTAAGAACCGTTGGCTGCTAGGCACTCCCTGTTCTCTGCACCTGTGTGACCAATCATCAGGCAAGCTTGTCTCCACCCCTGAGCTAGGGCGTGGCCTGACCTTAGCAGGGAGATGGGTTTTTTCCTGATCTGGCTTGCAAGTCTCATGCACAAGTGAACTGTCATTCATTTCAAAGGGGAAACTAGGATTTTCTTCCACTTCCCTTTCTTCCTGGGAGCTTTCATCACTACAGTAGTCAGAGGCCAGACTATGCTGCAGAATGCAGTGTCTGGAAGTCAGTATGGATGATCCTGGCAATGTAAGCACAAATCAATTGCCCATGCATCTACTCCAAGACATGCTTGTTTGTTGTGAGCCCTCAAGTCAATGTCAACTTCTGGGGACCCACTGGATAGTTGTATATATTGTGACTATCCTAAGGGTTTTCTTGGTTAGGTGAAACCAGATGTAGATTGCCAGGTCTTTCTTCTGCACAGTAAGCCGACAGCACCTGGTATTCCAAGATGGTTTCCCATCTAAGTACTAATCAACATCAGACAAAGTAGGAACACTTAGATGGCATGACTGTAGTCAAGAATTGTTAGACACTCACAGGAATGACACCTCTGAGGGAAGGCACCTAAGCATTTAACAGCCAGAAATGCCCTAATATCCTGCAAGAAATTCCTTCCAATATAGAAAAATATAGTGTCATGCAGTAGCAGGATCGTCACACTATTAGGATGTACCATCAAGGAGTGGAAGAGTAGCCTAATGGATAGCATAGTGGGCTGACAATCAGGGAATCCTGGTCCAAATCCTATGGCTACTCTTTGGGTATGTCACTTATACCTCCATTGCCTCAAGTGCACAGTTAGATTATAAGCCCTTCTCAAGAGTTCCAGGCAAGTTACAGTCAGATACAGCAAGTATTTCCCTGTCCCCAGAGGGCTTACAGACTAAGCTTGTGCCTGAGGCAATGGAAGGTTAAGTGACTTGCCCAAGGTCACAAGGAGCAGTAGTGGCAATGGAAGATGGGAGGGGAGGGGAGAGTGCAAGGAGGAGGAAAGAAGAGGGCCTGAAGAAGGGGACAGAGAGGGGGGTGGGGAGGCAACAGAGGGGCTGGATGAGGGGGGAATAATTCAATGGGTTGGAGGTTGAGGAGACAAATGTATAGGGAGAAGAGGCCACTGTGTATATGCCAAAATATGCAACCACCCCCCCTCCCCAAGATGAAACAAATGCATCTCATACCTGCACCACACACACACATATACATGATGGTGCCCATTCTGTGAGACATACACCCAAAGGAGGGGGGGGGGGAGGTGAGTGTTGGCTGGAGCTGCAGATGGAAATGACCGGAATGACAGGGAATGAAAGGCCAGCACCCTGATTCTAGTACTCCATTTAAATGCAATCCACAAAGAAGGCAATAGAATGCAGCACTCTGCCCATCTCTAAACACGCTAGCAGTGATCTCCACCAACTACCAGCATGCCGCCTCATCCTTTGCCTTCATTTTATTGAAAATGCATAAATACACATACCGATGAGTAGAAAGAAACCAGGGTGCTTCTTTTCTCTCACCACATGTACAAGTCTGAGAAATGTGTCAGGGACTTACAGCCAGTACACCCAACAATTGCACCTTTCCATAACACTATCAACGATCTTCTTTTGACATGCTGTTCACATAACAGCACTGAGGCCAGCCAATGACAGATCTTTGGGCCACAAGGAAAACCAGGTCAAACCTAGAAGTGTAGATATCCCACATATGCATTCAATTACAATGCACTTTTCACAGCCCTCCCATCAGCAACCTCAGAATATATCACAACATTTTGGTTCAGATGAGCTACAGGATCCATGAAGCAACCTCTACATATGATGAACTAGCTGCACCCCCTCCACAAACCACACACAACACATCAAAACAAGCATACAGATTCCTTCCCCTATATGTATTTATATATGCCTAATGTATGTATAGTGTGGTGGAGAAGCAGGTTTAGAGTGGAGAAAAAGAGAGGAAAAACAGTCCTTTTTTCCTGAACCCAAAAGAACTGCGGGCACAGCAAGGGTTAACACTCTAAACAAAGCCAAAGATTCCCTGCACAGGAGTGTAGAGCCAAAGACACACCCAGTTCCCATGGAAACCGAGGGAGATGATGGGAGAGGTTTGGGGGCGGAGTCAAGAGCCATAGGACAGCCCCAAACATTTAGGCAGGGAAGTTTCACTCACAAGAAAAACGGAGACAGAGACGGAGACCCAGGCACAGCTCCACGTTCAAGGAGAGACGGAGAGAGAAACGCAGCTCCACATTCAAGGAGAGACAGAGAAGGAGCAGACAAAGACAGAGATTCAGATTCAACCTCAGGAGTTGTTGCAGCCTCGGTGGGACGGAGGAAGCTGAACAGAGACAGGAACAGAGAGGAGAGAAGGTCAGAGCAAAGCCCAGGGGAAGACTCTTCTGAGGAAGAGATATTTTCTAAATGCTGGTGGACTGGCCACTCTCAGTGTAAGGAGCCTCTGAGGACAGAGCTGAGGGGCAGAGATCTTACTGGAAGGTTTAGAGGAAATACCTCCTGCAGACAGTACAGGGACAGTTCCAGTCTGGAGCACAGCTCAGCTGACAGGAAACCTGCAGCTGACGTGAAGCCAGGAAGAGTTGGTTTTAACCAAGCTACTGTTGGGAAGCAGAGGAGTAGCGTATTCCTGAGAGAACCTGAAAGCAAGGGTACGTCTCTAGCTGAGCCTACAAGGGGACACCACACTGCTGGCAAGGTGAGCCCTTTACAAGCCCTTAAAAAGCTTTTGAATAGGGAAGCCTTTTCCTGCCCTTCCCCCACAACCTCCCGTAGTGAGAAGTCTAATTGAGAGCAGCTGATAAAAGGTTTGCAGCATGTGAAGGCTCCTCAGGCAGACGCTGTGGAGAACAAGTCTCTGAGAGAGTCCAGTGGAGAGGAGATGGAACTGGGAGACACTTATAATGAAAGTGAGGTTTCTGATATGGAGTTTGAATGTTCTCTTTGTGCCAGAGAGGAATAAGAAGCTGAAAGGGTTTTAAAGTAATTGGAGAAAAAACCAGAAGTTCTTAATGAGAATATTCTTTGCTAGAGCTTCTAACTTTTAGCCAGGCAAATTAATGAATTCTGGTCTGATAAAGCTGCAAGATTAATGGAGCCATGAGTGAGCTAAAAGTTTGGAAGTATCTTGGAGAGAAATGTACTGAGTTTTAAAGCTGTTGGTGGACCAGGGAATTAGTGCTATGCAAAGCTGTGAAAGTAACAGTGAAGTACTGTACGGCCTCCTGGGGACCGGAGAACAGATTGCTGTTTTACCTTTTGTGAATATGTGTTTAAACTAAGCCGCAGAAGCAAGGCCAAGCCAAGGACTGTGTGATAAGGCTTATGTTTATGAATGGAGAAGCATCCTGATTACTTTTGTTTGTAATATTCAAATTCCTTACCAAAGAATTTGATTTGGTCAAGTAGAACCTTATTTCCTAAATAAAAAAAATTTCCTGCGACCTTTGATCTTGGCTCTAATCTATCTAGACACAACTACATGCGAATGGGCTAATTCTAATACAAAGGACGATCGGGGTGCCCTCTTACCCCTAGACAACTGCCAGGCCACAAGGGGGAGCGCCGACAATAGCCAAAGCAAGTTTCAAAGACTTGATGATGTCAATAGGTACAGATATAGACCTGTTTTTCTTGACATTTAAAGATGGCGGCATTTGAAATTGCAGAACAGTGTGCCATTGCGAGTCACTCTGAAAGATTTCAGGCCTTCACTATAGTGGCGTTCCGAGAGGCAGGGTGACATCATTGAGACGGTTCAACCTTCAAAGACAGGAAATGAAACAGAGGCAGCCGAAATCTTTATTTGATATATCATACATCAGAAAATAAGAAGTAAGCGGTTTACAATAGAGTCATGGGGAGCACTAAGAGTTAAAATGAGACTGCAGAAATATGGAAAAAATGAGAGTGGTTGTGATACAATGTGAAAATATAATATAATATACATGTAGACACAAAAGGATGGTGGGGAGGACAAGCAAGGAATCCTTGTTAGGTCATCTTACAGCATGTGCCAAAAGCCTGGCAACCAGTATTGCCATAATCAGTGACTCAGAGGCATCGGTGGAATGCCATCTTAAAATAGTGAGCGCTCAAAGCGATTTTAAAATTATTATATGATGATTCGAGCTGAGGGACATGGCTAGAAAGAATGGTAGACGGGTAGAGTGAGCCAGATGTGTAATGGGAAGGATCTTGAGCGGAATCCTATAAATTAGTGAGAGTCGGTGCTCTTCATAGAGAAGGGGAGCCACATGGTTGTAGTTTTTTGACACACAGATCTCCATGAGAACAGGACCAGTGTTCCTTATCAGACTAACATTTACCATTAGCATATGTATTGCCTTTGTAATTATTTCTGTTCTGTTGCACTTTTCTTAATGTGTACTTCAAAGTGCCCATCTCTTACACTCTAAGCACTTTATCTGGTAGTAACACTCAACTATATGGAAATTAAATTCAATTAACACATATTTGTGCTGACCTTCACAATGTTCTCATCAGTGTCGGATCCATCACTAATATTGTCGGCAGGTTTCTAAACCTATGGTTTGTGAACACTAATATCTATGACCCGATATTCAAAACCACTTATCTGTACAGCAATTGCCCTCTATATATAAGGGCCTTATCTGTAAATTTTCAGTGGCATTATCTAGATAGTAGCCCTGGAAATTCTTACAGACTGTTCCACACTATCCAGACAGTGGCAGGATGGCGCAAGGGTGAAGTGTGGCTGTTCTGCTGAACTCTACAGATAGATGACAATATTTTGCTGCTATCAATATAGTTATGCAGAATAATTTAGGACAACAAAAAGGCCGTGCTAACTTTCACCGCATAGCTATATGGATTGTAGCTGAATATCACCACTATTTGTGCAGCCCATAGGGGTCACTACTGTCCATGTATATTCAACACCACTCCTCGACTAGACAGTGACACTGAATATGCGTAAAATATTTAATTGCCGTAGCCAGTGTCTAAAAACAACATTGATCATGGCATTTGAATACTGAGTCACAAATTATTAGTGTTCTTAGGATATTAGTGTTAAAAAAGCTACAAATCTAGGACGGGGCTAGGACTTTGAAGCTGTCCTTGGAGAAATCAATGGCTCTGTGAGTTGACACAGTGACGCAAATGGTCTGCCACCTTTCCACAAGGCAGTAAAGTTACCAAGCAATCCTCAAGTCAATTAACCAACCAGCTGTCTACATTCCTAATTACTCTGCTAAGTTACTTGTTCTGGTGATTAGGTCCTATGCAGGTCATAGTACCTAAACGTCATTAGTCTACCAGGGTTGATCAATGACTTACAAGCTTTTGAATAGCAAAAGACATGAATTGCAGATCTGTTGTGAGAGTTTCTGATATCCTTACCCCTACAAGCTGTAGTTATGCTTGACATAAACTCATCAGTCCTTACAGGATCTAGAGCACCTTTATTGTGTTTCTCCATGCCTTATTGTTTCTTTGGTTTGGTTTTGAAAGCTGTATATTTATGTTTTTGTTGGTTCACATTGCTCAGTCTGTTGCCAGCTCCGCGCCCCCCCCCCCCAGAAGTGACAACATGACCGCGCTTTGCCAGGTAGACTCTACAAGCACTTAAACTCAGCGCAAGCGGCGCTTGTTGCTGCTGCGGCGCGCAACATGGGTGCACTCCTTGGGGCGACTCCGGCGGTGGAGGCATCTTTGGAGTCGTCTCCGAAGTCCTGTCATCCTTCCTTATGATCCCTTGTGCTCTAGTCCGGTCCCTCATTCTCTCTCTACTTTGCTTCCACATTGCAATACCTTCGGCAAGTGTGCTGTCTGCTCCACTTTCTCCCTTACAGCCTGTCTTACCTTCTGACACCTCAGCTGCGATTTAGCTTATGGCTTCCATCCCACTGTTATGGGGCAATCACTCCTATTGTCCTGCCTTGCCCTTTAAAACCTGATGGGTCCCTTTTCCACTGTGCAGCTAATCTTCTTCCCTGCTTGTCCTCTTCCTCTTGTCCTCTCTCCACCCCCTGACATCCTCAGCTGCTTCATTCCCCCTCTCCCCAATCAGGTGTGGTCTCCTCACTTGTTGTTCCCTGAGGTCCAAGACCCTGTTATTGCAAGATCTTGCTCTCCGAGCGTCACTTGATTGACTGTTTCTGACTGAAACCTGGCTTAAGGGGGGCGAGGACGCTCTTCTCGCACGTTCTCTTCCTCCTGGCTTCTCTGCTATCTCCATCCCTCGCACTAGGCGTTCAGGTGGTGGGGTAGCAACTATCTTTCATTCCTCTCTTCCCCTTACCCAGCTCTACTCCCCTTTGTTGCACTACCCAGACCTTCTTCTTCATCTCCAGATCTCTCATCCATTACATATTTTAGTGGTTTATGCTCCTCCAGCTCTCCGCTCCGAACTCTGGGACTCACTTTTGCTTACTATCTCTGACCTCACTTTGCAGCTTCCTCACTTGGTGATTGTTGGGGATTTTAATTTGCACCTCAACTCACCTTCTTCATCTAGGGAACGCACCTTCCTCTCTTTGCTTCAGGACCTCTCTCTTTTTCAACATGTTACTATTCCTACCCACCATGCTGGTCACACCCTTGATCTGGTTATTACGTCAACTATTTCCTGGTTACATCTTGAACGCTTCTACACAATGCCCTTACCTTGGAGAGATCATTTTGTCTATTTTTCCAGTGCTCTGTTGTCTCCTCTTCCCTCTCTTCCTTCGCCCTCTCAGCTGATCCATTCTCACTAGCCCCTGTGAAATATATCTGTCGGCTTACCCCTTTTACCATTAGTCATTTCCCACCAGCTAGTGATTTTCTATCCACAGATTTCCCCTCGCTGTCTCCTGATTCACAGGTCTCGCAGTGGTCCTCGTGCCTTTCTGATACACTAGACCTTCTAGCACCACTTGAGCCCCGCACTTCCCGTCTTAAACTGTCACAACCTTGGTTCCACTCAGGTCTCTGTCTTCTCCGTTCCCCACTTCATAGGGCAGAACGGCTCTGGAGGAAGACACGTTCTCCTTCCTCTTTATCATCCTTCAAAGCTCATCACTCCCACTATCGCTCTCAGGTGCATCTGGCTAAACAAACCTATTTTTCTGTGTCTATTTCCTCTGCCCCATATCAAACCCGCCATCTCTATCGGGTACTTCGGACCCTCACTGCCCTTCAGTCAGATTCTACCACCACCTTGTCTCACCCAACAACATCCCCCTCCGCGTCACAGTTAGCTTCTTTCTTTTCAACCAAAGTTCTTGATCTGAAAGCGTCACTGCCTCACTGTCCCTCCTCTATTCCCCCCCTCTTCCCTCTTCTCCTCCCCTATCTGCCCCCTCTCGCATGTCTGGACCTCTTTCCATCCCATTACCAGCTCCGAGCTTATTAAACTGATCTCCACTGCTCACAAGACCACTTGTTCTCTGGACCCCATTCCCTCCTCGTGGCTTCTCACACTGTCCCTTGCTTTTGTTCTCCCCATCATGACTATGATCAACACTAGTCTCTCTATTGGTACTTTCCCCCATTTTTGGAAACACGCACTTCTCTTCCCTCCCCTTAAGAAACCCTCCCTGGACCCTCTTGTTCCTGCCAATTACCGTCCCATTTCTAACCTCCCGTTTCTTGCTAAGATTCTAGAAAAGGTAGTTTTCGCCCAATTATCGCACCATCTTGACACCACTCACTTCCTTCTCCCCTGTCAGTCTGGATTTAGGCAGGGTCATAGTGTTGAGACAGTTCTTCTAGCTTTCCTCAATGAGATTCATGTGGTACACGGTGGCGGTATCTCTTGATCTTTCTGCTGCCTTTGACCTGGTGGATCGCTACCTTCTTTTGTCTTGTCTGTGGGAAGCCGGCCTTCATGGGACAGTTTTTAGGTGGTTCCATTCCTATCTCTTTGATCGGTCTTGTAATGTTCTCCCCTCCTCTTCCATGGATACCCCTTCCGATCCCTTCCCCCTGCACTGTGGTGTCCCTTAGCTCCTCTCCTGTATAACATCTTTATGGCACCACTTGCACTACTGATCCAACAGTTCGGAATCTCTGCCTTTTACTATGCTGAGGATATTATTCTTCTGCACCACACTTCTTCACTTTGTCTGAACCTCTCCCCCTGGATTCCTGTCTTTCTGCTGTAGCTGACTGGCTGGTCAGTAACTGTCTCCACTTGAATGTCCCGATGACACTTGCTATTTGGTTCATACATGGAAATCCCGCCCCCTCAATGGCATCTTCCTTTTCTGGTTCTCTCATTCCACTGGTACCATCCTTCCATTATCTGGGTGTATGCTTGGACTCTTCTCTTTCTTTCCACGATCATATCTCTCATGTTGTTAAGACCTCCTTCTTTTTCCTCAACAAATTTGCGCCATTCGTCCTTTCTTAACACCTCAGGCCCTCACCACCCTCATGATGTCCTTGGTGATTTCACGTCTTGACTTTTGCAACTCTGTTCTTACCGGTGTTCCCCAATCCCACTTGCAATGGTTACAGTGCGTACAGAACACAGCGGCATGCATCGTCTCTCACTCTGCACGTTGGGATCATGTCACTCCTCTCCTTATAAACCTCCACTGGCTCCCTATGGTCTATCGGATTCAGTATAAACTTCTCACTTTGGTCCATCAGATCATTTATACGCATATCCCCCAGTACCTGACCTCATTCAATCTCACATTCCCAGTCGATCTCTCCGGTCCCTACATATTTTATATCTCTCTATGTTATCCAAGTTGTTGCTCCTGTTCTCTGTAAAACCAAACAGTTTGTGTTATGGTCATTTGTTGTATGTAAACCGCGCTGATGAGAAATAGTGCGGTATATAAGAAATTGTAATAAATAAAATAAATAAATAAATATTAATCGTCTTCATCTTCCTTCTCCTGCACGTGCACACCTACAATCCACTTGTAACTCTGCTTTCTTCTTTGCTGGTCCTGCACACTGGAATTCCTTACCCCTCACTCTTAGACTAGAACAGAACTATAGTACATTTAAAGCCTGTCTGAAAACCTATCCTTTTTCCACTGCTTTTGACCTCCCCCCTCCAACCACATAATTCTTTATTCTCCCCCTCTCAGCATTACCTCCACATGCATTGTCTATTGTGTGTCATTGTCTTATGTCTGTCCTGTCATGTTTTGTAACCTCTCCTGTCTTCACCTATCCTGGTATCCCTCTTTTTCCTGCTGTTGTGTTTTTCTCGTGTATTGTCTGGTTATGCCTGGCTTTTATCCTTTGCTGTCCTGTCTAAATATTGCAATTTCTTTTCTTTTCGAGGCCAGTGGCCCTCTCCTCTATTTGTGAATTGTAAACCGCCTTGATTGCTTGCTTGAAAGGCACTATATTAAATGCACTAAACATAACATAAACATAGTTACTGCCTTGTGTACGAGGTATCACAGAGCCTTGAATTTCTAACCCCAGCATATTAGTGTCATGCATCATTGTTTGACTTCATGTGAACAATTATTTCCAATGTCATAATAACCAAGAATACTCAAAGAGGCATCAGGGGATACAAGGCAAAAAGACACTTAATCAACTCCATCTTTTTCAAAATGGTTCAAATGCTTCCTTTTTGGGGCTATTGGTATTTTGATTTTCAGCTTGCTCATTTGCAGTGGTCTTTTAGGACTAACTCTAGAATAGCTCATGGATCTTTGCAGGGTGATGGAACTGCAAGAACAAGGCTGCCGCGCTATAGGCCTGCTAAAGTGGATGCACACTACTGAATGGTGGGTGAATCTGCTGCAGGGAAAGAGGGTTTCTATGGCTTGCTCATTTCCCTACCCAATTTAAAACCTTACCGGCCTTCAAAGGATAAACAGCTAAAGACTGGTCTTAGGGGAGGCTATATTAAAATCTGCATGCCTTTTCTCCCCTCCTTCAGCCCCATGCCATCCCAAAAATATTATTAAGACAGGCGTTAGCTCATACCTGGTCTTCGTTTCACTCCATCACTGCCACTGAATTACTTAAGACGGTCTCTGGTTCTAGGAAGACTACTTGCCCTCTGGACCCCATCCCCTCTGACTGGTTATCTGAACCCTCTCTTCAGCTGCTACCTACAACCCTATCTATGCTGAACTCCAGCTTATCTACAGGTTTATTCCCAACCCCCTGGAAGTCAGCCATTGTTCGCCCACTTCTCATTGGATCCGTCTGTCTTGTCACACTGGTGTCCAGTCTCAAACCTTCCCTTCCTGGCCAAAATATTGGAACGACTCGTGTTCCAGCAATTGGCATCCCATGTTGAAGCCACTAACACACTGCATCCGCGACAGTCTGGATTCCGCTCGGGCCATAGTACGGAGACGGTACTGCTTGCCCTCCTAAATGAATTGCACACTGCACATGACCATGGGGATGTCACCTTGGTGGTGTTCTTGGACCTATCCTCGGCATTTGACTTAGTAGATCATCGGACCTTGCTTTCTCGTCTTCGTGATTCTGGGCTTCGGGGCACTATACTACATTGGTTCCACTCTTTTCTCACGTCTCACACTTTTTCCGTTCATTCCACTGGTCAGTCCTCACCTTCATTTCCCTTGATATGCGGGGTCCCTCAAAGCTCCGTTCTTTCTCCCTTGCTCTTTAACATCTTTCTTGCTCCTCTCCCTCTCCTCATCCAACAGTACCCAGTCTCCACTAATCTTTATGCAGATGACATTGTCCTTCTCTTTCATACTTCACCTTTAGTTGTGGATATCACACCACTTAATGACTGTCTCACCCACGTTGCTTTCTGGCTCTCTTCTAACTTCCTCCATTTGAATCCCGCTAAGTCTTCTGCCATGCGGGTATCTTTGAGTACTCCTTGTTCCATCATTGCTCCTCAGTTTGCTTCTGTTGCTATCCCCCTAGTCTCTTCCCGCCGTTATTTGGGTGTAACACTGGATTCTTCCCTCTGTTTTCATGAACATGTATCTATCCTCTCTCAGCGCTCCTTTTATGCACATAGGAAAATTAGGGCAGTCCATTCTCTGCTACCTCCGGCATCGCTTATCACCCTACTGTTGGCCCTGGTTATAAGTAGATTAGACTACTGTAATGTGGCATTAGCTAACCTACCACTCTATCAAATGCAGTGCTTGCAACTATTGCAAAACACGGCAGTGCGACTCGTTGTATATTAGGACAGACTAAATAGGCCATGTGGTCTTTTTCTGTCATCATATTTCTATGTTTCTAGTTAGGATTTTTGGATTATTTATTGTGGTTTTGCATTTTGATTATCTTATTTGATATTATATTGTTTTGCAAGTTGCCTTGAATTGGGCAACTGGGTATATATTAATTAAAGTAAATTAACATTTTTTTCTCATAGTCCATAAACATACATGCAGATGATCAAACCACAGAAATGTCCCCAAAGCCATTTCACAAATGGCTTTTAAAGACATCTCCTGTGCAGGGACATCCAAGTATGCAGGAGGCATGGTGGAGGTGCGTCTGGAGGAGTGAAATGGATTTATTTATTTATTTTATTTGTATTTATTTAACAATATTAAATCAAGGTGGTTTACACAGAACTCCTCTACAGTTTGCCAGCTGGGAAGAAAACGAAGGGGACCATTTTAGAAGTTCTATTTTTGA
Organism: Ichthyophis bannanicus; assembly: GCA_033557465.1. Taxonomy (NCBI): domain Eukaryota; kingdom Metazoa; phylum Chordata; class Amphibia; order Gymnophiona; family Ichthyophiidae; genus Ichthyophis; species Ichthyophis bannanicus. The sequence continues at coordinate 289,027,264 of CM066040.1, read as the reverse complement.
GTTGAACATCTGAAAAGAGGCCCCTAGACATGCAAATCATGGAGATGTCCCTGGAGCTATTTGAGAAAGCCAGGTGTATAGACATCCCCAGCACGAGAATGTCCATATAGCATGGGGGTATGGTGGAGTCGTGCCCTGGGTGGAGCAAAGGAGATGCACATTGCGGTGCGACTCCAGAAGAGCAGAAGCATCTTTGGCCCTGGTTGTTGAGGTGTCCATGCCTTTATCTGCTTCTGATCGTGAATAAAGTGCAAAAAAGGTGCTACATGGCTGCAATGTTTCCAGGGGGAAGAGCAAAATGTGCTTTTATCGCTATAGTTAATATTTCCTGGCTGAGGAAACCTGCATGAAATACGTGCTCCAAATATATTACACATCTATCTGAAATAACAGGCTGGAATATGTTAGTCTCAGAACAAAGTTGCCCTCCTTCTGAACTATCCTAACCGAGACATACAAGTACCTGGTTCTGAGAGCGTACACTTTGGGGACCTCCACATTTGTAAAATGGCCTACACCCATGCACGTATCCGGCCTTGCTATCTGTGCAGTGCTCATCTCCAGCACCAGTTACTGGCACGCTCATTTTTCAGGATGGAGACAGAATGATTTCAGAAGCCACTGCTTCCACTTCCCTGGATTAGGGGATGTTCTGCTCTGGGCATCCCGATTCTTCCTAGACGTACTTTCTAAAATGCCACCTCACATGAATATGTCTGGTTTTGATGCTACATTTGCTTTTAGCTTCAGAAAGGCTGAGAGAAAGTCAGTCCAACCCTCAAATATTTATTACTACTACTCCTTATCATTTGTATAGCGCTACTTGGTCACAAATTTCTGCCGCTGAACTTCTTAAGGCTTTTAATTCTTCCCGTCAGACAACCTCAGCTTCTGACCCAATTCCCTCCCCCTGGCTTTCCGCTCCATCGTTAGCATTACTTCCACTTATTTTGTCCATGATCAATAACAGTTTGTCTTGTGGTACCTTTCCTCTTCTGTGGAAGCATGCAATTGTTCGACCTATGCTTAAAAATTCCACCACTGACCCTTCTGATACTTCTCAATACCGTCCAATTTCTACCTTAACTTTTGTTTCAAAGCTGCTGGAAAAATTTGTCTTTGCTCAGCTTACCTCCCACCTGACATCGAGCCATGCTTTTCACTCTAGATAGTCAGGTTTCTGCCAAGGTCACATTATGGAAACTATTCTTCTATCCCTTATTAGCGCGTTTCATTGATCTCATGATCGGGCTAACTTCTCAATGGTGGTCTCTCTTGATCTCTCAGCTGCTTTCGATCTTGTTGATCGTTCTACTCTTGCTTCTCGTCTTCAGGACTTAGGTGGTGTGGTTCTGAAGTGGTTTCGTTTTTATCCCTTTCAGCACTCTTTTTCGGTGGACTCAGGGATTTCTACTTCCTCTGTTTTTTCTCTTCCCTGTGCTATCCCACAGGGCTCTATCTTAGCGCCCTTATTGCTTAACAATTTTCTGGCCCCTTCAGCCTTATCATCCAGCAGCATGGCATTTCTTCACATATTTATGTAGATGATATCATCTTATTCCATCATACCAATTCTCTTATTCCAGACTCACTCCTCTTAATGATTGCCTATCTAGTATTTCTCTATGGCTCAGCAGTAATTTTCTGTTTGAATCCTGCTAAATCCTCTGAGTTGCTTTTGGCCGTTCCTCACCACTTTTGGCTCCTCTACTCCCTAGTGGCCCTTTTCCCCTGGTGGACTCCATGCATGACCTGGGGGTTCTGCTAGATTCTTACTTATCTTTTCATGCACATATCACTTCAGTTGTCCAATGTTCCTTTTTTTTCCTTTGACAAATTTGTGCTGTTCGCCCCTTTCTTTCACTTTCCTCACTAACTATCCTACTTCTCTCGTCATTTCTAGACTTGACTATTGTAATGTTATCTGTTTAGGTTTCCCTCAATCACAGGTTCATAGATTACAATTTATACAGAACACAGTGATACGTATCCTTCCCCATGCTTCCTGGTTCGAGCACGTCACCCCTCCTCTCTTGCATCATTGTTGGCGTCCCGTTAAATTCCACTTAAAATTCAAGATCCTTATAATAGTTTTTCAAACCCTTCATGCTGGTGTTCCTCAATATCTCTCTGATTTGTTACTTCCATATTCAACTCACTACTTTTTCCGTGATACTCACACTCACCGTTTACACTTACCATCACCCTCATATGCAAGATTAGTCTCTTCCTGTTCCTCTGCTTTTTATTTTCTAGCCCCTGCCTTCTGGAACTCACTTCCCCCTGATATCCAGTTGGCTCAATCACTACCATCCTTCAAATCACTGTTGAAAACTCATCTGTTTAATATAGCGTATGATCTGTCTGTTTAATATAGCTCACAATTTGCCTGTTTATTATAATTAATGACGTGTTTATTAATTTTGTGTAAGATAGTTTTATGATTTGGTTATTATTTAATATTATTTAATTTGTTATGTTTTTGTTTCCTGTATGAATGATGTCATAATCCTTTCCTGTTTTTAATGGAGTTCTTTTCTTAAATCTCGCTTTTATTGTAATTTTAGACTTTGTTCACCACTCTGCTGAAGGGCGGTTTATCAAGCACAATAAACTATAAACCATACGGTATACACAGCACTGTACATATAGATGTAAGTCATGTTGCCTGCTCTTCAGAGCTTACAATCTAATCAAGACAAACAACATCACAAAACTGGGGACAAGAGTATGGTAAGATATACATAAGTAGTGTACAAGAGAGTGAGGAGCGTCAGGATCCAAAAGTAGTCTCGAAGGTGGGTTTTTAGCCTGGATTTGAATAGGGCCAGGGAAGGAGTCTGATGTACTGAATCAGGTAACTTGTTCTAGGCATAGGGAGCAGTGAGGTTGAATGAACGAAATCTGGAGTTAGCAGTGGCAGAGAAAAGACAGATAAAAGGGATCTGCCAGAGGAGCAGAGTTCCCGAGGAGGAGTGTAGAGTGAGATAAGAGAGGAAAGGTAATGAGGAGCCACAGAATGAATGCACTTGTAGGTCTGTAGACGTTTGAACTGGATGTGGAAATGAATAGGGAGCCAGTGAAGTGACTTGAAAGAAGGGGTTACATGAGCATAGAGACACTGCTGGAAAATAAGCTATGCAGCTGAGCTTTGAATAGATTGAAGGAGAGAGAGATGATTCAGAGGGGGACCAGTGAGGGGCAGGTTACAATACTCAAGACAGGAGGTGCATAGAGAGTAGATAGGGATCGTAGTAGTGTGTATAGAAAGAAAGGGATGAATTTTGTTGATGTTATAGAGGTAGAAGCGAAGGTTTTAGTTATCTGTTGGATGTGTGTAGAGAAAGAGAGAGTAGAGTCAAAGATGACGCAAAGATTTCAAGCAAGAGGAAAAAGGGAGAAGTGTAGTGTTATCCACAGAAATAGAGAAGGGAGGAAGGAGGGAGGTGAAAAATAAGAAACTCAGTTTTGGCCATGTTCAGTTTCAGACAGCGGTGAGACATCCAGGCAGCAATGCCGGATAAGCAGGCAGAGATCCGGGCCTGGATTCCTGGAGAGATTTCAGCCACAGAATGTTAAATCGGAGAGTCGTCAACATAAAGATGGTACTGAAAACCATGGGAGGAAATAATTGCACCAAGGGATTGAGTGGTCCAACAAAGAGCAAACCCCACTTGCAGAAAACTAGACAAACCAAAGGAGCCAGTGCATAGGATGGCGGTCAAAAAGCTTTATTGTCAAAGTCCAATGCATTTCGGCCAATGGCCTTCTTCAGGGGGTGCAAACCTCATAAAAACAAAACAAACATAAAACGGGACGTCCATCCCCTCTATTCATGCCTTTTCTTGGTCCCGTTTACCTTCCCCACGTTTTGTATGGGGAAAGTAGATGGGGTGGTAAAGAGACGGATCGGGGGCAGCATTAGGGTAGGCAGTGGGCGGTCATTGGCCCTGTACACCCGGGGCCGACGGCTTTGATAGAGAACTTATTCCACCTCTGAGGTGGAATAAGTTCCCCGATCAGGCAGAGGACAGCAGCCCGGGGCATGGCAGCAGTGGTAGGGGGCGAAGAGCATTTCCCGCAGCCCGACCCTGGCCTTGGGAGGCTGGATCAGGGGTCAGGCTGCAGGAAAAGCATTGTAGGAGCTGGTGGCCGGGGATTGTGGCTTTACAATGGAGCCGCAGTGCCATGGCAACCGGATGCCATGGTGTCGCAGCTCCATTATAAAGCCCAGACTGAGCTAGTCAGGCATGGCCTGTATGTGCATGCCGGGCTGAATTGCGATCCCGGGCTGCACGTGCAGACCTGTTCGCGATTCCAATCCCGTGGGGCTGGATGTGCCCCACGGGATCGAAATTACGACTCCCTCTGTGCATCCGGATCCGGCCGGGCACACAGAGGGTCTGTACATTTGGATTGAAATCAGGCCCTAAATAAAGAAATAATAATGAAACTTGAAATCACAATATGTAATACACAAGAAATGTATGAATTAAACAAATAAAAAGATAAAAAGAGCTAATGCATAAAGAACCATTAAAAATAATGAACATGTAAAAGAGCTATAAGCACATAAAAAACAGTGAAGACCATAAATAAATAGTAACATAAAAAACATGATTAATCATATGAGGCATTCACTAGAAGAACCCACTATTGGGTACTACAGCTCCAAGCATATGCAGAGACACAAAAGACAATGCTGAAATCTGGGGGACTGAGTGTACAGAGAGAAAAGAAGAGATCCCAAGACAGAGTCTTGAGGTACACTTGAAAGCAGGATGGCAGTAGAGGAGGATCTACCAGAACATACATTAAAAATACGATGTGAGAGATTAGAAGGGGAAACTCCAACTTCTTTAAATATTACAAAGTTATCTCCAAATATCTCTAACAATTCTCAAGTCAAACCTTCCCTCATTACTGCAGCTAGCAAACCTTTCTCTCTCTGTCCCGATGGTCCCAAGTCACACTTTCCTCCAACACACCACCGGCATTTCCAAGCCATTTAGAAAATGTATTCTTCACTCCTTTCCCAAAGAAATAGTTCCAGTATGTGTAATACAAGACAGAGCCCTGAGCTACACCAAATGAAAGCAGGATGGCTGTAGAGGAGAATCCACCAGAACATACACTAAACATGTGATGGGAGAGATAAAATGAAACCAGGACAGAACAGGGCCTCTAAATCCAAGCGAGGACAGCGTATCGAGGAGAAGGTGGTGATCAACCATGTCAAAGGCAGCAGAAAGGTCCAGAAGAATGAAGATCATTTAAAGTCTGTTAGATCTGGTGAGGAACAAGTCACTGGAGAATTTGAAAAAAGCTGTTTCTGTGGAATGTAGAGGACAAAAAACAGATTGCAGTGGATCCAGAAGGGCTTGAGAGGAAGTGGCGATGAACTGCTCATTCAAGTAGTTTGAAGCAAAGGGGAGGAGAGAGATAGGCCAATACCTGGAGGGATGGGTGGAGTCTAGTGAAGGCTTTTTGAGGAGAGGTTTTAGGTAAAACTCAAAGAAAATGCAGTTTTTCTAATGTTTTTAACATTCCTCTCCTGCTTTGCAGAGCCTACTGTAAACGACGTGTCCTTCTCTGGTGTTCATTAGGGGTGTGCAGGCCAAAACCTTCATTTTGTTTAGTTTCCCATGTTTGCAGAATTTTTCATTTAGTTTTGTTTGGTCTGTTTTAATTTTAGCACTTCCCATTGTAGAAAGGAACTCAAAGTGGGGTACTGGAGAAAGGTTCAGAAATATGGAGAATGAGAATAGCTTGGATTTTGCTGACAACCTAGCAGTATGTGTAATACAAGCCAAGGTCGTATTTTACAGTGTTTGTGAGAGCTAGACTGTTTTTGCTTGCAGGAATTTTTGTCCTGATTGCGAGCAATATGTTTGTGCTTGACATAACCTGTAACATGCAGATATAGAAAAACAAAAAGTAAAGCATGACGTAGAGTGATAAGATGAAATTAAACAATGTGGCAGTTTTTCCCTCATAAAAGAAAGTCCTGCAGCTAAGCTGGGGAAGGAGAGGGGGCAGGAGGTGGTTTACAGGAGACTGTTCAGATTTGCAGGCCTGTGAAATCCCTTGCTTGAAGCTTTAAGCAGACTTGTTATGGTATAATTCCGGGTGTTTTGTTTTTGTTTCATTTCTTCTCACTTGACCAGGTAGTTAGGAATAGATTTTACACAACACCCATCTGTTAAAACTGTGCACTATTAAGTGATAGTGTGCACTATTAATGACGGAAGGGAAGTGTCAAAGGTTTGGGGTATATGTGTGTTTCCTTTTGTTTTCATTCAAAAATTATATGGAATGATATAGGAAATTTCGCTGGCATTTGCTATTTCATTTCAAATGGATGCACATCCCTAGTCTTCATATTATCTCCCAATCAAACATTAATTTCAACATCTGTAAAAATAACTTCTTGGATTTGTTTTTTAACCTACATTTTCTAGCTTCTATTATTTGTTTTCTATCTTGAAACAGAAACATCAGTTTTCTTTCCAAATAATTCAATTCCTAGTTTGAATAAACCAGCGCATGCCAAACTGTAGGTCACAAAATGTACATTTGGTGTCACGACCATGGCAGTCAAGAAAAAGGCTGCATCCTTGGCAACACAAGACCACTATAACTCGGCCTGCATGGGCTGAATGGGAGGCGGAGGGCTATGACAGCATCACAGCCGATGCTACATGTAGCCTGAAGTGGAGGCATGGGAGTATAAAATGGGGTCACGACTGCAGAAATTTGAAAAGCATTACAATAAACCAAAGCATTAACAATTTGTCCCTGGTTCTCCTTTATTTGTAGGCTGAAATAAGCTCTTAAAAGTTCTATCCTGTCTTTCCTGATTGACATAAAGTCTTCTTCTGCTTTTACTGTATGTTTGCTATCAGAAACGTTTGCCTGGCACCTCTCTAGTATTGCTGCAAAAGGACAGCTTTTTAGAAGGAGACTTTCCTTGAGTCCTGGCCTTTGAACCTACAACCCCAATGCATTGTGGTGGCCTGACTCAGAGTGGAGGAGTAGCCTAGTGGTTAGAACACTGGCTTTGTAACTAAGCAACCAGGGTTCAATTCCCACTAGCACTCCTTGTGGCCTTGGGCAAGTCACTTAACCCTCCATTGCCTCAGAAGAAAGGCCTGGCAATCTACTTCCAGTGACACTGCCAAGAAAACCCAGGAGCTTCTGGGTCACCAGGAGTCAGGACTGACTCAAAGGCACACATTGCATTTTGACTCACTGCTTTTTCCATTTGCACGCAGCACTATGTAAGCTGGCCTCTGGGAATACCAGCCTTACTTACACTCTGCTAGATGTTATTGTAGTTGTGTAGACATACCTCAGGCTGGAAAAACCTCTGAGGGGAGCACAGTGGAAATCACTACTATCCAGCAACTCCGTTATCAGAGGACTGACAACTCATTCCCTGGAGCAATAAAAAAACTAAATTCAGGATACTTGGAGATGGTAAAGCCTTAGATATTATTACTAGTAAATATTCAGGTAAGATGACACAAATCCTTTACAATATGTAACTTTAAATAAGGATCCAGAGTCCTTTTAAAATATTAAAGTTAACTGTTTTATTATCTAGCATAACTATATTTTAAAACCAGAATTCTATTCAATTGATTAATACTGGTTAAAATACTTAAAGAATTGCAATATTCAAGGAAAAACAATTCAACACAGTTTGTATAAAAACTTACTAATCTTTCTTTCCTGTTTCACATCAAGTTCCCCATATCAGATAAGTATTCTCTCATACAACTGTCGGTATGCAATAAATTCTACTGATGGAGGTGGTGGGGGCAAGTATAGTGACAGAATTCAAAATGACATGAGACAGACACAATAGATCTCTTTATAGCAAGAGGATGAAATCAAAGAAAACTAAAATATCTTTTAATGGAGTGTGGGTGGAAGGGGGGGGGGTCTGACCTGCACGGAGCAGCAGGTACAACCCTAAATACAGGCACGGGGGGGGGGGGGCTGGTTGTCTTGCACGGAGATGCAGTTACAACCACTCTAGCCACCTTACTGGGCACACTAGATGGACCACACTGGTCTTTATCTGCCGTCATATACTATGTTATTATGTTACCTTTACGAACAAGCTTCTTTCCTTAAAAGTATTTTTCCTTTTTCACAGGTTAATTCTCTTTCACAGCAGGTAAGTATCTCTTTCTAAATTCAGAATTGTTAGAATAATCCCTTTAGGACAATTCAAATTCCTTAACTGTGTTCTCGTTCTCTGTTGTAGATTCTTCAGGAAGATTCATAGGCAGGTATACCTGGACTCAGATATTTGAGCTCAAATAAAATGAGATGAGTACACTCTAAAAAAATAAAAACATGTACTTCTCTTCCAACCCAAAAATCTTTCTTGGGGTTGGGGCCCGTATCCACACGATTCTGGTCCACTTCAGGATCTGGTCATCCCCATCAGGTCTCTGGGCACACAGGAGGCCTCTCTGTAGCTGTCCCTATTCCCTGGTCATAAGAAATCAATAAAGCAAAACTCTATCCTTCTTTTATATGGACTTAAGTAGTAAGACAAGTGGCTGGAATGTTAAGAGTTAAAGCCTTATCACCTTTTTCAAGTATTCACTTAAGCTACCCTTAAATTAAAAAAATAATTATTAAACTCTAACTAAAGCCGCACTCCACACACTCGCAGACACACCATGCAAGCTGTGACACACAGTCTCAAGAATTCTGCTTCTGCTGAAGGCAGGCGGTCAGGAAAAATAAATGCTGTCTGCTTTTAAAAGTAGGGCTTGGATTAGAATCTCTCTTCTCTCAAAAACTGCAGCCAAACTCTAGGCAAGCTATAACAAACAGCAATGGATCACAGTATCCTTTTCTCTTAGAACAGGCTCATCTCCAAACAGGCTTTTAAAACCAGAACTTCTTTTCCAGGTTGATCCTTCCTAGAAACCTGTGCACACAATCCACTGTCACAGTATAGTTCTTTAGTGTTTGTGTCCTCAAACAACAGGTTTTTTCTCCTCAAGCTGTCTGAAACTCTAAAAAAAAAATACAGAAAACCGGTTTAAAATTGGCAAAGCCCCTTTAGGTTTTTCACGCTAAAGAAGTCTTAAGTTAAATTGTTAGCTTTAAATAGCTATGACAGCACACTAGATCTCTGGCCAGTCATACTACCTTCCAAAATAAATTTTCAGCTTTTAGAAATTAAATATTAGATAGCCAAACTAATCTAGAACAATACCTAATGAAGGTACTTCAAAGGTGTTAAACTAAAATCTCTATCTCAGAGATTTTCTTCTGAAACACCACTTTTCAAGTTTTCTTTTCTCACAAAGTAAAGAGAAAACTACAGCTCCTTTAAATATTACAAAGTTCTCTCCAAATACCTCACTGCTGAAATGTGCTGTTTTGTGCTCAAACAGCTGATCCAGGGGGCCCTAACAAATCCTGTGTTCTGAAAACTGGGACTGTCGATGTAAGAAAAGTATGTGAGTGAGTATGGAAACATCATTTTGCAGTGACAAAGGGGGATCATATGTGTAGTCCTGGGATGCCATTAAGGTATAGCAGCTGTTAGTCATAGGTTTGGTTTGGCAGAATGATGTCATTTGTGAGTGCAAGTGAGAGTGTGCAGTTTGGGGGTAGCACGGGAGGTTCTGGTGTGCTGCTCTGCAATACAGGGAGGCCATGAATGGCTGGTCAGGACCTGGACCATATGGATGCCCGCAGTGTCACCAGGTGTTAGCGTGATAGGGCAGCCATACATCAGCTGTGCCAGCTACTGGGAGACATGACTGAGGTGGTGCCAACATCCCCTAGATTGTGCCACAAGGCCTCCATCGTTCCCCGGTCCAGAATCTGTGCAAGCTTCGAGAGGGCGATCTATCTGAAGGCTGGCTACCTGGGTATGATGGCACAGGGATCACCCCTGAAATGCCCACACAGGCCTGACCATGGCTGCAGTGTCACAAAGCAGACTGTGGGAAGGCAGACAGATAGCAGATGTATACAGACTGACATACACCACGATGGCTAAATATCACCAACCCCACAGTGAAACAATTAAAATATCGAATAAATTGAGAATCACTGCCTTTTCACCTCACCAATACTTATATTTTTTTGTCGAAGCTGAGCTGTAGGAGGGATAGTATTGAATAACTATCCCACACTAGGCTGCCAGCTACCTTTTTTTCTATATGTGGTCCTGTGTCACCAACTAATTTTTCAATAAAAAATCATTCACTTAGCTTATTTCTCTCAATGGTATCTCTATATTTCCGTCACTCAAAGAGGAATCCATTTGCATGATGCGCGCGTTTCGAGCCAAAGGCCCTGTATCAAATACTTAAATCTTCTCTGCTTAGGTAACGGAATCCAAAAAACACCGTCCTTGCGGCTGAGGTATACACTTCTCCTCTATGGTTGCAGTAACCGAGTTTGCGTGTTTAAACAGGAGCCAACCAATGAGAACAGGGTCTACCCCATAGTGAGGGGAATCCCTGTTCTGATTGGTACCTTTAACGATAACGTCATACAATAGAATGCCATTCAATCTCTCGATTTAGCCCTCCGGGTTCGACTGAATCCAATTGAAAAATCCATCTTTGTTCTAATAATTGCAATCTCTGAAGTCGGTCTCCCCCTCTTGGGTCTTCTGGAGTATAATCAATCACTGACCATTTTAAATCTTCAAACTGATGATTCAACGATAAACAATGAGATATCATCGGCGCAGTCAACACTTGATGACGTAAACGGGAAGCATGTTCTATCAAACGTATTTTAACTGGTCGACTTGTCCTTCCAATGTAAAGTAAAGAGCATGGACAGATTATTAGGTAGACTACATAACATGATTGGCAATTCGTATCCCAATTTCTCTTATAAATATGTTTTGTTTTCGGATGACTCCATTGAATTCCCGTCAACGAGGTAGCGCAAAATTTACACGATCCACAGACTGCATGGCCAGTGGTCACATTTGGTCGATTTAATCCATCTAACGCTAATGTAGTCTTCATCAGCATATCCCCTAAATTGCGCCCTCTAGAAAACGCTATTCTTAAAGGTTTATTAAAACATTCTAATAATTGCAATGTAGACCAATGTTGTTTCAAAATACGTAAAACTGCTGAACTTCCCTCCGTAAATGGAAGGACTCCCACTATTGAATCCTCAGAATTTTGACTAGTAGCAGCATAGTGGGAATCTAACAACCATTCCCGATGCACAAATCTCGCTCTTCGCATTGCCTTTCGTATTATTGTAGAAGGATATCCCCGATCTGCCAACCGATGACTTAGTTCATTAGCATGGACAGTGTAATCTTCCAACGTAGCACAGTTACGCCAAAGTCGAAGGAAATGACCAAAAGGCAAACCTCTTTTCAGAGGACCAGGGTGGTAACTATGGAAATGTAATAAACTATTCCGTTGTAACTATGGAAATGTAATAAACTATTCCGTTGCACGGCTTTACGATATAAAGTAGTATGAAGATGCCCATCAGATACAGTGATTTGAAGATCTAAAAATTCAATGGTGGTTGGATGGACATGTGCTGTAAACTGAATATTTGTCCTTAAAGTATTTAGCCAGAGTAAAAATTCTGCAAGAGATGACGAATCCGAAGTCCAAATGAAAAATACATCGTCCAAGAATCTTTTCCAAAAAAGGACATTGGAAAATCCTGATGCCCGTTGTATTTGTGATGCTTCCATATGACCCATGTACAGAGTGGCGATTGAGGGAGCACTGGTGGCCCCCATCGCAATTCCGGAAATTTGTTGATTGTAAACTCCCCCTGATAAAAAGTAATTTTTGGTTAATACCAACTCTATTAGTTGTAATAAAAAGGATTTTGGTAAACGAGTCGGGGCTTGCTTTCAGTTAGCCCCGACTCGTTTACCAAAATCCTTTTTATTACAACTAATAGAGTTGGTATTAACCAAAAATTACTTTTTATCAGGGGGAGTTTACAATCAACAAATTTCCGGAATTGCGATGGGGGCCACCAGTGCCCCCTCAATCGCACTCTGTACATGGGTCATATGGAAGCATCACAAATACAACGGGCATCAGGATTTTCCAATGTCCTTTTTTGGAAAAGATTCTTGGACGATGTATTTTTCATTTGGACTTCGGATTCGTCATCTCTTGCAGAATTTTTACTCTGGCTAAATACTTTAAGGACAAATATTCAGTTTACAGCACATGTCCATCCAACCACCATTGAATTTTTAGATCTTCAAATCACTGTATCTGATGGGCATCTTCATACTACTTTATATCGTAAAGCCGTTCAACGGAATAGTTTATTACATTTCCATAGTTACCACCCTGGTCCTCTGAAAAGAGGTTTGCCTTTTGGTCAATTCCTTCGACTTCGGCGTAACTGTGCTACGTTGGAAGATTACACTGTCCATGCTAATGAACTAAGTCGTTGGTTGGCAGATCGGGGATATCCTTCTACAATAATATGAAAGGCAATGCAAAGAGCGAGATTTGTGCATCGGGAATGGTTGTTAGATTCCCACTATGCTGCTACTAGTCAAAATTCTGAGGATTCAATAGTGGGAGTCCTTCCATTTACGGAGGGAAGTTCAGCAGTTTTACGTATTTTGAAACAACATTGGTCTACATTGCAATTATTAGAATGTTTTAATAAACCTTTAAGAATAGCGTTTTCTAGAGGGCGCAATTTAGGGGATATGCTGATGAAGACTACATTAGCGTTAGATGGATTAAATCGACCAAATGTGACCACTGGCCATGCAGTCTGTGGATCGTGTAAATTTTGCGCTACCTCGTTGACGGGAATTCAATGGAGTCATCCGAAAACAAAACATATTTATAAGAGAAATTGGGATACGAATTGCCAATCATGTTATGTAGTCTACCTAATAATCTGTCCATGCTCTTTACTTTACATTGGAAGGACAAGTCGACCAGTTAAAATACGTTTGATAGAACATGCTTCCCGTTTACATCATCAAGTGTTGACTGTGCCGATGATATCTCATTGTTTATCGTTGAATCATCAGTTTGTAGATTTAAAATGGTCAGTGATTGATTATACTCCAGAAGACCAGAGAGGGGGAGACCGACTTCAGAGATTGCAATTATTAGAACAAAGATGGATTTTTCAATTGGATTCAGTCAAACCCGGAGGGCTAAATCGAGAGATTGAATGGCATTCTATTGTATGACGTTATCGTTAAAGGTACCAATCAGAACAGGGATTCCCCTCACTATGGGGTAGACTCTGTTCTCATTGGTTGGCTCTTGTTTAAACACGCAAACTCGGTTACTGCAACCATAGAGGAGAAGTGTATACCTCAGCCGCAAGGACGGCGTTTTTTGGATTCCGTTACCTAAGCAGAGAAGATTTAAGTATTTGTTACAGGGCCTTTGGCTCGAAACGCTTGCGTCATGCGAATGGATTCCTCTTTGAGTGACGGAAATATAGAGATAACATTGAGAGAAATAAGCTAAGTGAATGATTTTTTATTGAAAAATTAGTTGGTGACACAGGACCACATATAGAAAAAAAGGTAGCTGGCAGCCTAGTGTGGGATAGTTATTCAATACTATCCCTCCTACAGCTCAGCTTCGACATAAAAATATAAGTATTGGTGAGGTGAAAAGGCAGTGATTCTCAATTTATTCGATACACCACGATGGGACAGGTGTAGCTGCTGTGAGAAAAGCCAGTACCCAGATGTGGGAATCAGATGCCATAGCCAGAAGGCCCTACTACTACTACTACTAATCATTTGCATAGCGCTACAAGGCATGTGCAGTAAAAGATGGTCCCTGCTCAGCAAAGCTTACAATCTAGTCAAGACAGACAACACAGTAGCTATGGGCAGAATACATTTAAGGGGAATGTTAAGGAAACACAAGGCAGCTTAGGTGGATCAGATCCAACAGCGGTAACGAAGAGGTGAGCGCTCAGTCTGGATTTGAGAGGGTCATAGAAGAAGCCTGATGTACAGACTCAGGTAGTTTGTACTGGGCATAGGGAGCAGCAAGGTGAAAAGAGCAAAGTCTGGATTTGGAAGTAGATAGAAGCAATCTGTTAGAAGAGCAGAGTTTCCAAGAAGGGTTGTAGGGAGAGATATGAGGGGAAAGGTAGTGCGGAGCAGCAGAATGAGAGCACTTATAGGCCATAAGCATGAAAAGGGCATACATTTGTTGCTCAGCAATATTATGCGTCCTGTGGGGAACTGTAATGTTAGTTTTGTGTTTGGTGCACTTGGTAAGGATCCATACATAGCACTTTTAAACATGTTTGCAGATATGACCAAGGCAGGAATCTCTGGGGCCGGTTCCTACTGCCACATACCGTTTGATGCAAGGTATGTCCTGACACACATGTTCATATTTACATTCTCTCACACCATATTAGGCTGCACTGGGATTACCCGGCACTTCTCAGGGCCAGTAGAGGACTGTAGGTGGTCTAGGTTGCAGCAGCTGTCATCTCTTATTGGTTTTTACATCTACTTTGCATCAGCAAACTGCTGTGTGTGAAGAGCAACTTAGGAGATGTATGTTTTTCTGTGGGTACATCATGGGGATGGGCAGGATCCGAAATGTGTAACCTTTAGGAATATGGCGGGCACGGGGACATCCAAAACATTTTCCTGCGTCTGATAATATTGACAAGGGATGAGTTTCTTCATTATATTGCATGGCTCAATCATGCACCCGTGCAGACCGCATGCCAGATGCATGCATGGACCGGCTAAATAACGCTTTGCCTGAACATGTCTACCTCCCCGATTCCAGACCTGCAGGCGTGTCCAGACCCGCGGATGTGGAATTAGGTTCAAATGGTGCCGGATTTTAATTTAGACATGTCTGCGGGCAGGACATTCTTGTAATGGAATTGGGCTCTTAGCTCATTTGCATTTTCACTGTAGAAATTCGTGTTACTGCCGTGTTAACAAGAACATGAGATTTACTAAATTGCAGTAATGCTTTTAAACACACATGAACAGCTTTTTTGTATCACTTGTTTGGTACATACACAGTTTACGGAATAGCCCCCTTTCTGCAGCTGCCTCAGGAGCTCTCTAGGGAAAGAATTCATTGCACACATGCTTCGATTTAGGGTTTCATGTAAATGTCCAAAAATATAAATAGCCCCTCTCTAGGTGCAATAAGGGGTTGCCCAAAAGGGTACACATAAAAAGATGGAAAATCCCTCAAAACACAAAAAATTCTGGTAGGCGGGAGGAAGTGGAAAATCCAACCTTTACTGGCCGACTTCCAAGAAAATGCTTCAAACCACCTTCACAAGTTCACAAAAAAACTCGTCCACTCCCAGAGACTGGTATAACCGTGGTAGATCGGACCCGGCATCCTATCCCTCCTGCGCAACCCACCTTTACTGACCCCCCCCCCACCCGCTTCATTTCCACCCACACCCCCACCTTTCCCAGCTCCTTTACAAATCACTCATAGACTTCTTAATGTGGAAGAACCAACTGGTCGCAGCTTTATTATATTTATAAACAATTAACATTCCAAAACATAACAATCTTCTTAACAATCCCCCAGAGTGGAGCAATGCCTCACCAGCCATATAACTAGCAAAATGACCTTGCCTCCGCTTCGGCCGTGTCCTGGCACCGGCCAACTTGCTACCGCCCATTCCCCGACCTCACCATGTGACTAGCAAAGGCCAGCAGGGCTTATCCGGGTCGGGGGCACCCCACCCCTGCCCAAGTATGTCCTAAAGGCTCCGGACCCCGGAGACCTCCGGGATCCCACCTTGCCCCCCAACTGCGACACCCCAAACCACCATCACCTCCTGTAGATAACCAAGGGGAGGGAGGGAGGGAAGCTGTCCCGCTGCACGCCCGACGCTGGAAAGGAGGGAGCCGCCAAACTCCCTCCCCTTTAAAGCCTCGGGTGTGCAGGGCCGTTTCATTGGCTCCGCTCCTTGCGCTTGCGGAGCCAATGATTTTAAATGACGCTGAACGCGTCTACCACGTCACCTCTGCCTGGCCCCCCACGTACCACCCCCCCCCCACGCCCCGCAGCAGGACGCCGGACCCGGGCCGCTCACCAGGTTACCAGCGTCCACCGGGACCTTGCCCGTGTACTTCCCATTTCTATTAAAAAACATCTTTATTAGGCGAATCCCCAAAATCATGTATTTAGAGCATAGCAAGAGAGGGGAAAAAAAGCAAAAATCAGCAAGATAATTTAAATAATGTCACAATTTGTTGCTCTCCCACTGGTTTGGTTCTGAGCAGGTTCCCTTCTCTCTGTCCTCCACTCGAATCCTCTTCTGGGGTCCTGGGTGGATGCTCTCTCTACTCTCTTCCAGGTTCCTCAAATCTCCTGCAAGACATTTTCACAGAAGCAGTTTCCAAAAATCACGGCGCCTTCCAAAACACTTCAGACGCATAATTTTACTACTAGTGTTCATGTACCTTCAGCAAGCAAAATGATAAATGCCAAATTTCATTAGTCAGTCGGTCCAAGGGCATGGATGTAGAGTAGCTAGCGGGACAGGAGCAAAACGTGGCACTGTGGCAGCCACGGTCATACCATGAGAACATGCTGTGACATTTGCTGAGAGCCAGTTCTCCATCTATCTGCTAATAACCTTTACAAAGCTGACTAATGCGAGCTTTAATGTCAGCAGTAATGCTAAACTTAAGAATGTCACAGATAAGATTTCCTGGGCTTTTAAATGTAATAAACAAAGCATTTCTTTCCTAAGCAGAGCTAGTCAAAGCCATTTGTCGTGTTATGCAAAAGACAGGCAACCCTAGGGGTGGGTTTTGGCTATTTGTGAGCTGACAAAGTCCAATCCATGGATTTACCTGGGAGTTCTGCCAGCTTCCAAATGAGATAGAAATATTAAACTCGGAAATGTATACCATTAAATGAGATGTCTGGCCAGTGTTCATATTCATGATAGATATGTAAGGTGCACCCTGGCATATTTGCATATAGCTAAACAGCTGGGTGAAAATGGGACATGATTGCTAAGGGTCTCCAGCCGGCACTTGCTGGAATCTGTTTCTCAGTCATACACATGGACGTTTGCAGCAACAGGGTCGGAGTGGATGGGTCATTCTTTTCCTTCTTCAGTATTTTATTTTATGTTTTGACAATGTTGTTTTATTGATGATTATTGTAAGCTGTGTTGGTGTAATTTGGTTTGCTAAAAAGCAGGCTATAAAGTGAAACGGAATAAAAAATCAAACCTTACTCTGGGGCTGCAGATGGTGGCCAGGGATGAGATCCAAGATGACTGAACCAAACATACATAACACAGTAACATAGTATATGACGGCAGATAAAGTTCAGCATGATTCATCTAATCTGCCCAGCGAGGTGGCAAGAGTAGGTGCACCTGCCGCTCCATGCAGGTCACCCCTCCCCATGCTTTTGTTTAGGGGTGTACCCATCACTCCGTGCAGGTCACCCCTATTTCTTTATTTTATTTAAGAGTTTTTATATACCATCCCTTCCAGGGATCAAGAGCGGTTTACAATTAACATAAGAAAAAAAACGTTTACATTGAACATGTGAACTGAGCTATAGTAGTGGGGTTACATAGTATAGGGATGTAGGAAATATACAGGTATGACCATTCCTTATTTACAATAATTCACATATCATATTTACAAATGCTGTATGTAAAAAAGGGTTAGTGTCAGACAGATAGTTATGTAGGGTACTGGCGGATAATGTTATTTAAGGAGAAAGAGAGGGTAGTTTCAGTTTCAGTTTATTCACATTTGATATACCACCCTTTATGACGTCAGGGCGGTGTACAATTAAATTAAAAATTGAATACAGGATGGTTTAAAAGCCACGGAAAAAAGGAAAAGAACTACAATTATAACAGGAAAGAAGAAGCGACAGTAGAAGCGAAGACAAGACATAAAGAGGAGGTCAGACATAACAGGGAAGGTACGTTCTCCGCAGGAGGGCAGAATCCAGGTACAAAGCGAAGAAGAACCATGGTGGTGTGGCTGTGATTCTTCTCCGCTTTGTACCTGGATAACGTTATTTAGGCAGGTAATGAGTTAATTACAAGTGAGTCATTATGTTGCATAGATTTTATTTTTATTTTCTGGGTTACCAAAATGTTCTACGAAAAGATATGCTTTTAATTCCTTTCAGAAATCTTTAAGATCTTTGATGGCTCTTAGGTGATCTGGGAGGGCATTCCAGAGAATGGGCGAGAAGTGAGAGAATGCTCTGTTGTTGAATAACTTCCCCGCACATGTTGCCGGCCCTGGATGTACAGGACCAACATTAGAATCAGCCCTGTACGTTCAAGGCCGGCGACCGCTCAAACTCCGCCCCCGAGCCACCCCTTCCCCGCCCCGTCTAACTTCCCTGAACAACCGTCCATCCCCGATATTCGTGGTAAAGAATCGGGCTCCTAATGTTTTATTTTTTATTATTGGTCTGATAGATGCATGTTTTAGTGCTGTGGGCATTGTTCCTAGGTTTAAGGATTGGTTTACAATATCGAGTATAAAATAGGGCCAATTCAGATTGGGAGGCTTTTAGCCAGCTAACTGGGCAGTGGTCTAAGACTGACATTGTTGTACTGATATTAGAGATTATGTTTTTGATGTGTCCTAGGTCAGTTCTGTGAAATATATGCCATTTTTTAGTAAATGTGTCAACATCATCATAGATTGGTTGATTATGTGGAGTATCTTGTCGCTTACATTTGTTCATATGGTGTGCTGCCAAGGTTGTTGAGATATAAGAGATAATTAAATTTATTTTGATTTTATCCTTTTGCTATAAAGGGATCCACTGTGTCTGTCCCATGCCATTTTGAATTCTGTCACTGTATTTGCCCCCACCACTTCCATCGGGAGGGCATTCCAAGCATCCACCACCCTTTCTGTGAAAAAGTATTTCCTGACGTTGCCTTTCAGTTTATCCACTTGCAGTTTTATGTTATGCCCTCTAGTTTTACAGCTTCCTCATCTTTGAAAAAAGGTTGTTTGTTCATTAATACTTTTTAAGTATTTAAAGGTCTCAGTCATAGCTCCCCTGTCCCTCCTCTCCTCTAGCATGTACATATTTAGCTCTTCAAGTCTCTTCTCATACGTCTTCTGATGGAGGCTCCAAATCATTTTGTTCATCTTTCTCTGAACCATTTCTAATATTTTTATATCCTTGTGAGATATTAATATTCCAAGTGAGGCCTCACCAGTGACTTGTACCGTGGCATCAGTACCTTCTCCTTTCTGCTGGTAATTCCTCTCTGTATTCAATTCAGCATCCTTCTGGCTTTGGACACTGTCTTGTCACACTGTTTTGCCACCTTGAGATCCTCAGAAACAATCACTCTGAGGTCCTTCTCCTGGTCCGTGCACACCAACCTCTCGCCCCCTATCGCATACAATTCCCTTGGATTTCTGCTTCCCAAGTGCATGACACTGCACTTCTTCACATTAAGTCTTAACTGCCAAGCACTGGACCATTCTTCCAGTGTTTTTAGATCTTTCCTCATGTTGTCCACTCCCTCAGAAATATCCACCCTGTTTCAAATTTTTGTGTCATCTGCAAAAAGGCAGACTTTGCCATTCAGTCCTTCAGCAACATCACTCACCAATACATTGAACAGTACAGGTCCCAGGATCGATCCCTGGGGCATGCCACTAATCATCTTCCTTTCATTCGAGTGAGTTCCATTTACCACCCCCTTCTGTTGTCTGTCAGTCAACCAATTCCTGATCCAGAATCACCACCTTTGGACACATCCTCAGGATGTTCAGTTTATTGATAAGCCTCCTATGAGGAACAGTATCAAAGTCTTTGCTGAAATCTAATTAGATCACATCCATCACATGCCCTTGATCTAGTTCTCTGGTCACCCAGTCAAAGAATGCAATAAGATTTATTTGGCATGATCATCCTTTGGTAAAACCATCTTGCCTCAGATCATGCAACTATTGGTTTTGAGAAAGTCCACTATTCTCTCTTTCAGTAGCGCCTCCATTACTTTTCTCGCCACCGAGGTAAGCCTTACTGGCCTGAAGTTTGTCACTTTTTCCCTACTGCCACTTTTGTGAAGAGGTACCACATCAGCCCTTCTCCAGTCCTGTGGAACTTCTCCTGTCTCCAAGGATCTATTAAAAATGTCCTTTAATAGCCATGCAAGAACCTCTCTGAGTTCTTTCAGTATCCTGGGATGTATCCCATCCAGTCCCATAGCCTTGTCCACTTTCAGTTTTGAAAACTGTTCAAACACATCACCTTCTCTGAATGGTATAGTGTCTACTCCATTCCCATTTGTATTTTTTCAATAAAAAATGGTTCTTCTCCAGGATTTTCTTTAGTAAAAATAGAACAGAAGTATTTGTTTAGCATTTTCGCTTTTCCAATATCACTTTCCACAAATCTGTTCTTGGCACTTTTGAGTCTTGTGATTCCACCTCTGACCTTCCTCTTCTCTTGAATATCCCTGCTTCAGATCTTTTAGCCATCTTTCCTTCTGCCTTTGATTTTGCTATCCTTATTTCTCTGTTTGTCTCTTTTAGCTTTATCCTGTTTTCTGTTCTGTGTTCCTCTGTTTGCAAACATCGGAATTTTGTGAAAGCTGTTGTTTTTGTCTTTATTTGTGCAGCTATTTCTTTGGAGAACCAAATAGGTTTCCTTTTCCTCTTGTTTTTATTTACTTTCCTTACTTATGTATCTCTTGCCCTTTTTATTGTCTCCTTTAGTTTAGCCCACTGTGATTCCGCTTCCGTTACCTCCTCCCATCCTACCAACTCCTCCTTCAGGCACTTGCCCATTTTACTGAAGTTAGGGCCTGATTTTCGAAAGCCTTTACATGGGTAACTTACCTAGTTACCCATGTAAAGGGCTTATCCAGGATTTTCAAAGGACACGTACATGGGTAGTGTCCTTCGAAAATCCTGGATAAGTCCCTAACGCGCCCAGATGCTATGCGGGTTGCATCGGGGTGTGTTATGGTCATTCCAGGGTGGAGGGGAGGAAGAGGAAAGGGCTAAATGGGTAGCAGCAATTTTCAATGCTATCCGCTTAGCCCTCTGCTTCTTAAAGATATGCAAGGATTTTTCCTCACCTGCCTTTAAGGCGCAGAGGCTAAGCGGGGATCATCGAAAATAGCTGCTACCCGTTTAGCCTCAGCAGCTGCCAGCACATCCAGACAAACCCAAATTTTCACTTATTTATTTATTTATTTTATTTATTTTATTTACATTCTCTTATATACCGCGCTATTCTGCATCAGTGCGGTTTACATTGAACAAACTGAAATTACATTGAACAGGGCATTATAACTTGGAGATAACTATTTTACAGGGAACATGGGCTATGGAGGGTTAAGTGGCTTGCCCAAGACCACAAGGAGCACCTGTGGGACTAGAAACCCCAGTCCACCGCCGCGGTAGTGAAAATCCAGGTTAAGGGGGTTGGCGGGCAGGCTATATGTTGCCGCGGTGCATAGACTGCCTAATTGAAAATCGGGCCCTTAGTGTTTTTGAACTTGCTGTGATTGGACTCTGCCTTGGGTTTTTATCTCAAATCACACTGTGTGATGATCACAGAGGCCAGTAGGCTAAGCTGTAGACTGTATTCTGATTTTTACCACATTTTTGTATTTCGTGTTTTTAATTTTTTTATCTTTGCTGCTTTCTCAGTGGGGATTTATTTATTTATTTAGCCATATTTATATACCGCCTTTCTCCGGGTCAAAGCGGTTACAATTGGGGGATACATTTAACACAAGGGGATATGAGATATATACACTAATACTTATAGGGAACATGGGCAATGGAGGGTTAAGTGGCTTGCCCAAGACCACAAGGAGAACCTGTGGGACTAGAAACCCCAGTCCTTCCGGCCCAAGGTTTCTGTCCTCCAGCAGGACTTGAACCTCCGACCCGAAGTACCTTGCCCCAACCACTAGGCCAATCCTCCACTCCTGTGGACGTCCAAGAAAGTGGCTACTGAATAACACTCTCCTTTGACTGCGCTGAGAGTTTCCTTATTTGTTTCTTAAATGCCTCTTATCTATTGTTGAACATAAAGGAAAAACCAGGGTTTATCCCTTGGAACCTGGGCTCAGTAGGCCAATTTGTGGAGCATCCTGAATTGTGTATGTTTTGTGTAACCAGCTTAGAAAGCCACGATTGGCGTGAAAGAAATATTGTAAATCAATAAATATTATTCTCAGTTATCTCTGATATTTTATGTCATCACAACCATCCAAAAGCAATGTAGTCTTACAGTCTCTACTCCTGGACAAAAAATTAATGGGTCCTTTGAATGGGACCAGCATACACTGGGAGGCCTTGGTACTTAAAGCTACTCATTCCTCCTCCCTTCTCAAAATAACTGGGTCCAGACCAGAATGTGTGTCCTGAACCAAAAGGTTTCATTTAAGTATTTTAAGGTCATTGATAACAATAGTAAAATACAACTGGCAGATAGAAAAAAACAGTACTACATTACAAGCATTTAACTTCTTTCCCCTTTTCTCTAAATATATTACAAGCAAATAAATCCTTTCTCCCCTCAATCTGTCACATGTCATTATCAATTTATTATTTTTACTCCTTGTTCTTGGTGTGGGAAAGTTATTCCATGGCACTATACTCTTCACGCCTCTATTACTATTTTTGGAATTCACTGAGAAGGAATTGTCCTTCTGCTCTAACCTTTGGCAGTTTAATGGGAGGTGGTAGGTATCACAGATGCAGATGTATGATATTGCAAAAATATATAAAAACCAAACACTCAGATAATTAGGAGGAAAAGGATCTCTGGTATCTACAAGTACCTTTAATGTCTGACAGTAATAACAGTCAGACAGGGCTTACCACATTATAGATCCTAAAAGCCTCCAACTTAATATTCTATGTTGAAACTCTTCTGTAGAAACACATGAGAAAATTTCTTAAAAAATACACTTATTATTAAATGTGCAAGTTGGTTCACAGGCATATTTTTGGGCATAGAGAATCCATGTGGAGCCCAAGTTACTATGGGGCATGTCCCAGCCATCTGGATGACCCTGACCAAGACAGGGCCATATGTGCCCGATTCTGCACCGTGTGAGCAAGACACTCCCATGGGTGTAGGATCGGGCGCTGGGAGACAGATCGGCTGCCCCAGCATCACTGCAGGATGTTCTCCCCTTAGTACTACCTGCCTGATGCCCACCTGGATCTCAATTCCCCACTGTCTGACCCCGATGGAGCAGCCAGGGCCCCTATTGGGCAGTGGGGACCCACCTTGGCCATCCTGTTGCTCCAGGGAGGCTGCCGTTCTCCGAGGGGGGGGGGGACTGCTGGGCAGAATTACGAAAGGTACAGAGAAGAGTCACCAAAATAGTAAAGGGGATGGAAGGATATCCCTATGAGGAGAAGCTAAAAAGGTTAGGGCTCTTCGACCTGGAAAAGAGACGGCTGAGGGGAGATATGATAGTCTATAAATTAATGAATGGACTGGAACTGGTAAACGCAGATTGATTGTTTCAAAATGTAGGAAAACTAGGGGATAAAAGACTAATAAGAGGAAATATTTTTTCACTCAATGCGTAATCAAACTCTGGAATTCGTTACATGCACAGTGGCTCTGGGCGTGCAGGGAGGATGGCAGGCAGAATACCGGCAAGGCAGATAGTGGGGCTTCCCCGCTATCTGCCTCATAGAATCAGGGCCTATATGTATTTTCCATGTACCCCAATGCTAATAATGATTCCTGAGCATTTCAGTCAAAGCTTCATTAGGGAGTGGTCCTGGATGGCCAATATCTTTTTATCTATGCACATACTGAAATAATAAGAAAGCACAAATCAATTTGATATAAACCCCATCTAAACCTCAAAAAGATAAATAAATATCCAATCAATTATACATATCATAACAGTCAGAAAACCCCCTAAAGTGATATAAACCATATAAAACCCCTCATTTTTCAAATTTTAGTCTTTTAACAAGTTTATCTATTTCTATTATTTTTATCCATTTATTCATATGGTAAAAATCTTTACTGTAGAAAAAGAAGAAAAGGGAACATCCATCTACACCCATATGAAAGGAAAGGCTCCTACAAAAATCCAAAACAACCCTAAAAACTGTCAATCAAAATAACTAATTCATTAATAGAAAATGTTATTTATCCAAAGTTACCAAGACTAT
Organism: Ichthyophis bannanicus; assembly: GCA_033557465.1. Lineage (NCBI taxonomy): Eukaryota > Metazoa > Chordata > Amphibia > Gymnophiona > Ichthyophiidae > Ichthyophis > Ichthyophis bannanicus. The sequence goes on along the minus strand of CM066040.1, from coordinate 289,003,086 downwards.
AGAACTAAATAATGCTACTATTACTTCTACAACTACTGAATATTTGTATAACACTACAAGACGCACGCAGCGCTTCACAGACATATGTAAAAGATGGTTCCTGCTCATCAGAGCTTCCAATCTAGTCAAGACGGACAACACAGTAGCTGTAGACATGGGCTACAGCTAGAGGGAATGGTAAGGAAACACAAAGGAGATCAGGTGAGTCAAGATCCGAAAGCGGCAGTGAAGAGATGAGTTTTCAGCCTGGATTTGCATATAACATTAAATATAAGGAGATCTACTAACCATACAAATAAAACGTTGTTCTCACTGTACAGGGATCTTCTCAGCCCTAGATCAGCCACATCTTGGCAGGATCAAAACACGCTGCATCTACACATTTTATATATGTTCCAAGCTGACATCAAGTCCTTCAAAATTTAAAGGGGCCACACTATTAAACCTTAGAAATTTCATTGATCATCCTCTCTGCCTTGCCTTGAACGAAGAGAAAGGGAGATCTGAGTCACGGCACAAACTGTTTGCCTGCGGGCACACTAAGGGGGTTATTCTGAGGCACGAATAGCGGGGATGGACAGCTTTCCTCTCCTGTCTAACTTCCCCATCAGTTGTGCAGGGAAGTTAGACGGGGGCAGGGAAGGGGTGGCATGGGGGCGGAGAGTAAGTGGCAGTGGGCAGTCGCCGACCCTGGACGTACAAGGCCAACACTAATGTCGGCCCTATACATCCAGGGCCGGCAAAATGTCTGGGAACATTTCTTTTGTTCAGCTCTGGGGCACGGATGGGGCTGGGGGGACAGGAATTAACTCCCCACAGCCCAAGCCTGGCCTTAGGAGGCCGGATCAGGATTTGGACTGCGGGGAATTAACTCTTTTTTGTGGCGGTCGGCATCGCGGCTTTTAAATGGAGCCGCAGCACCATAGCAATATGACACCATGGCGCCACAGCTCCATTTAAAAGCCCTGACCGAGTTAGTCGGGCAGGCATGTACGTGCGGGCCAGGACTGAATTACAGCCCGGACATACAAATGAGATGTACGTGTGGAACAGAATCGGGCCCTAAGTTAAAATCTTCCCTCAGTTTTTTGGTTCCAATACTATAAATTCAAGTAAGGAATGAAATGAAAACACACACATGCACACACTCACAGAATTATACCAATAACAGTGTCTGCTTAAGCTTAAGCAGAGGAATTCACAGGCCTGCTAACCTGAGCAGTCTGCCGTGACTCCTCTTGAGGTAGGCGGCAGCACCTTCTTTGATTATGGAAAAAACTGCTACACTCTACAATTTCATCTTATCACTTTATTTATTTACATTCTCTTATATACCGTGCTATTCTGCATCAGTGTGGTTTACATTGAACAAATTGAAATTACATTGAACAGGGTATTATAGCTTGGAGATAACTATTTTACAGGGAACATGGGCTATGGAGGGTTAAGTGGCTTGCCCAAGACCACAAGGAGCACCTGTGGGATTAGAAACCCCAGTCCTTCCGGCCCAAGGTTGCTGTCCTCTAGTGGGATTTGAACCCCCAACCTTCCGGCCTGAAGTACCTTGCCCCAACCACTAGGCTACTCCTCCACATAAATTTTCAACACCTAATACGGGGGTCGCACTGGAAAAAGGTTGGGGAAGCACTGTCCTAGAGCATCATATACCTTTGGGCTTATACTACTCAGAAAGCTGCAGTCAAATAGTTCTGAGATAACATATGTTCTGCTTGCCCAGCCCCCTACTCGACCCCCTGAGGGCTCAAGGCTGGCCAGCTCTCTCTCCATCCTTCCACCTCCGACTAGTTTCTCTCTTCTCAGCCTCTTCACACCTCAAAGATTCAAACACCCACACAAGCAATCCAAAAATGCCTCCCCTACGCCATCTCACCCACAAAGAGCTGCAATGAGTCCTTGTAGAAAGCTTGTAATCATATAGCCAGTTAACTGGCACAATGAGGTCAGCCTTCATCCACAGCCTGGAGACAGTGCTATTGTGCTGACAGCTTAATTTTACCTTAAGAGGGAAAGAAAATTTGGGGTATTAAAAGAAAGGTGCTAAAGTGTGACTTTGAATTAGGAGATGGGACATAACGTTTTCATATATGCCTTAAGCCGCATCTGCACGGGTAGTGGCATACTCATGAAAGCATGTTAAATATAACCTGTCATCAGAGCATTAACATGTGCGTTAGGCGAACACAGGCTGATAATGCTGATGTTAGAGCTGGCATTAACACTGCCAAGTGAAGGATAACTTGGAGAGCAATGTGATAAAGCAAAAAAGAAAAAAACTATGTGAATGATCAAGGGAACTCGTACAGCTGAACAATAGGAATGAAGGACTGGGGTTTCTAGTCCCACAGGTGCTCCTTGTGGACTTGGGCAAACCACTTAACTCTCCTTTGACCATGTTCCCTGTAAAATAGTTATCTCCAAGTCATAATGCCCTATTCAGTGTAATTTGTTTGTTCAATGTAAACCGCCTCGATATCATGAAAGGCGGTATATAAGAAATGTTAAATAAATAAATAAAAATAAATAAATAAGTGTTGTTGCTGCAGTGCTGGCAATCACGCATACATGTTACCTACATTTGTAAAGGTGCAGGCAAGGGCAAACTGGGTTCATTTTAGGGGAGAAGGATGGTTTTAAATACCATGAAGACACTTCCAATAACCTGGGCCTTGAATAACCCAAAAGGAAAGGGAGTCAGAAAAGAAGAGGAGATGCCCCAGCGCCCAAGGAGGGCACATAGACACCAGCTGCAGGAAGCAGAGATCGGAGGCTGTAACAGCCTTGTAGAGGATTAGGGATGTGTAGGCCAAGGTTTTTCATTTTGTTTAGTTTTCCACGCCATTTAACTTCAAAGGATTTTTTTTGTTTTATTCCAGTTTTTGAAAAATGTTTTCCGGGGCAATGTCAGTAGTGCGCACCATTGATGACACATTGTCACTTTGTGTTAAAAATAAAACGAAACACAATTGCGTAGGAAGGCCCTTTTGGAACTTAGACCTCGTGTCTTAGCACTGGGGGCCTCTTTCTTTTTAAAATACCCGTGTAAATGTTTGTTAGTATATCAGGGTGTTAGTTATGTTTTCTTTGATGCATATCAGTTGGAGCAGTTTCTTTGAGGAAAAGAGTAATGCTGTTTTTTGTTTATTTTTCTTCTGTTACAATTTATTACGGTTATTGGCTAAGTATAGTGCATGATATATATAATGCCAGGGGTTTTTCACCAGTCTTATTGTGTTTATAATTTTATTATTGGCAAGGTATCCTCCTTGATGTGGGCTGGTTTGTATACTTGTTATAATTTCTTGTATTTTTTTGTAAAAGTTAAATTAAAAAAGAAAAACATGAAACAAATGCACATCCTTAATGGGGATCTCAGAGGAGCTGTGGGTCCTGCTAAGGGCAGTTCCTGAGCCATATCTAAGCTTATTATTAGGCGCATTTCACATGAACGAGAGCACCTATTGGGAGTCTCCAGCTGACTTCTAGTGGCCGTTGTCGGGCAGAAGAGGAAAATGGTAGAAGCAGAGGGGATCTCACTTTTCCACTGGCAGAAAAGAGACAAAAAAAGCGCTGCTCCACTTGGCTTGTCCCAGGAGCTTTCCTTGCTGGCTCTCTCTCTTGTATGGGAAGCCAAGCCTCACTCCCCTAATTAGAGAAAGAGTCAGAGTGGTAAGAAGTCATGGGTAGTGGAAAGGCTAGGCCCACCCTCCCAGCCGAAGAGAGAGCCCAAAGGGGAAGCCCTGAAGGACCCACGGTTGATGGTGAGGCCAGATTCCCCCCTCCCCCCTAACGAGAGAGAGAGAGAGAGAGAGATTGAGCTGGCAGGGGAAGTCCAGAATGGGCTGCGGGGGGCCAGGATTCATCCACCAATGATGGAGGAGCCTCAGTCAACTCCACAGAACTAGAATCTGCATTCGCAGAGCTAAGGTGAGTGAGGGGATGAGTGAGAAAGTGCAAGGGGTAGCAGGAAAGAGAGGAAGAGAGGGAGTGAAAGGACTGGTGGCAAGAAGAGGAGGCGATTGCAATAGGGTGGGGAAGACAGGGGGTACCAGATGGAAGTTTTGTGCGGTGGGGGGAGGGGAAAGTGACAGAAGGACGTTTCGCCTAGGGTAGATGATATCTTTTCACCTGCTCTGCATTCAACCTGCCTCACTTTTTCCTCCAAGTACAATTTCACAGCCTCCAGCCAGCCAGCCAGCCTCCCTCCCCCACCTTCGCACCTTTAGATGTGTGCTACATAGTCCCCTTGGATTAGTTCACTAACACGTTAGCATAGTGGAATTTAAAGAAGTCCACATCTTAGAAGTACCTCAATGGATCACCAGTAGTGAATCGAAATTAGTCCACAAGTCCTATAGTTTGAGACCAGATATACTGCAACGTTTTGTGAGTCCAGATTAATCCTACACGTCCTTTTCCAACTGCTTTCCTGTAACCTTTGTTTACCTGTGTTCTAAAATTCAGTGCTTGGAGCTAAAAAACAATCAGAAGGAAGGAATCAGCAACAGCCCAGTAACCCTAGATACAGCGTATTTGTCAAAGGTGCTTTAAATATTACATAGCCATAGTATTTCTTTATTACACTTCTATTCTTTTTTTGAAAAGGAGTCCCACACTGTAGGGCAGAAGGCTGCATCTTAAGTATTCGGTTGTGCAGCTGTTGCTATGCAATTAATCATTTTAGTGCAGGGTACAGTGAATAGGAAATAGATGTAAATAGCCAAAATAGATGGGTGGATGGCCCTGCGGTGGTTGCAACTCGTGGGTAATCAATAGGACAGAAATCCATTTGCTTTGCCTTGAATAGATGTAATTTGCTGCAGTCACTGCCCATGCGTGTTGGCCTCTGCCGTGGTCCCTTTCATCTCAGCCGTCCCCAGGAGCAAGAAGTGGTGTGCTGTGAGTGCGTTTGCTGTAAGGTAGGCAGAGGGAAGGAGCCTTGGCAATGCAGAATGCTGCCTATATGTCCTTTCATTTTTGGCACCTTCGGTATTCATTTAGCAACAGTTCCTGATTCAAACGGTTTAGGATATTAATAAAGCAATATGGAAGAGGCTATTCAGACGTCAGATTTCACCTGCTAGCCAGCTAGAGCCTCGGGGGCCTGGAATGTTCTCAGGGCAAGGCGCCTGCTTGCTTAAAATATGAGAAAACATTTTTGGATTTTCTTTTTATAGTTTTTTTGGAGATATTCAAAAGGGTTTAGCCAGTTAGCATGACCTGCTAACCAGCTAAACCACAGCAAACCCAATATGTAGCGGTACTAATTGGATAGTACTGCTGAATTTCCCCATTGACCACAGGAAGGAGGCCCGGCTAAAACCAGGGCAATTGGTGGGAGCAGTGAGGGCAGTCCTGGCAGCTCTCTGGCCAGTGGGGATATTCAGCGGCTAAATGGATAACTAAACGGCCGGCATAAAGTTAGGACAGGTCACTGACTGTCCTAACTTTCTGTGGCTATTGCTGTCCGGCTAGAGGCTGAACATTGCCCCTGGCCGGATAACAATCGCTCTGTCTGGCGAAACTAGATAGTTCTAGCATCTGTGGCGGCACAAGGATATGTTACAGCCCCTTCGCTATCCACAAATGCAAAGGTTGATCATATACTTACAAACAAGAGAGAAGTATTACCTTTGGTTCAAGTTACATCTACTTAGTAGCATTCTTGCCCACTAATAGTCTATGTTATATGAATATCATTTTGATTTACTACAATGAACCCTGACTTACCATACTCGATATGTTCCAGACATTAATTTAGCCGGTTTCCCCATCTAATGACTATTTAGGGATTACTGTGCAAGCTGGACTAATACTATATACTCCAGCTGCAACTTTTTACCAGGTCCTAAATCCAGCTGTACTTATTAATAGTATCCTGCTAAGTTTTATTAATATATAGCTTTCTTTAATGCAGTATAGATCTGACTTGCCTCCAGCTTCCCCAGTGATATATTTTTCCATATTGGAAGTTACTGTTACTATAGTTATAGAAATCTACCTCCTTCTTGCACTCTACAAGAGACCTATGGGTTCACAAGTTTCACAGTAGGGATATACGTCTGATCTCACAATGGAGAATAGGAGACCTCTCATCTTGTTAACTCTCTGCCTCCTAATATTACAAAGTGACTCTTCCCCAACAGCTAAAATACAATACTACCATATCCCCATTATACAGAGCCGTTTCAAATATAACCTATCCTGTCCCGACCAAAAATCTTCCTATGGCCATAAACAACATCACCGCAGACTAATTCACATTATCTCACAAGATCTTAATTCACATCATATACCACAGTTAATTCACTGCCTATTAAATGTATTCTCTTAAATTCAAAATCTATTAAGAATAAAATACCAGTGATAAGACCTTGTTAATGACAATAACCCTGATTTACTATGCATCACTGAAACATGGTTGTCCAATGCAGATACCATATTGATCAAACAAATCTCACTGAATATAATTTATTCCAATGCCCCAGAGTTACTAAACGAGGAGGAGGGGTCCTCATATTAATAAAGGAAGAACTTAAAGTGTTCCTTCACCAAAGTAAAAATATAGATTATTGAGAATAAAAACCTATCGATTCGTTTACTCTATAGGCCGTCCTCTCCTAATCCAGACAACCTTACATCAATCTTAGAAACCGTCTGTACTGCTTCTTTAAAAAAAAATCACATTCTGCTAGGCGACTTTAACTTGCCATCTCTACACAAGTCTCAGTCCACTCTTTTCCTCGTTTTCATGACAGATATGGGTTATCAACAGGTAGTACAGATGCCCACTCACAATAAAGGTAATACTCTAGACTTAATATTTCTACCCAATAATATCTTACAACATGTCCTCTACTCTTCCAACAAATAATACATGTCCCCTGGACGGACCATTTTCTAATTGAATTCATATTACCATCTCTTCCTCCCTTACCTTTACCTCATGATGTAATCTCACATAAAAGGAGATTTAGATCATTTGATAAGGAAGCCTTTTTGAATGATACCTTTCCTCATATTGACACCCCACTAATAGATTTGGATGACATATTAACAAACTGGAATACCTCAGTCTCTAACGCTGCCTCAGCACCAATGTCTACCATACAACAAAACATAGGACATCTAAAAAATGGTTTTCTGAAGATCTAAGAAAACTAAAGCAAACGTTGAGGAAACATGAACACAAATGGAGGATTACAAAATCCGCAAATGACAAAATATTCTATATGAATATCCTTCATACATACAAAGACTCCACTAACAACAAATAAAAGAATATCACACTATGATACTTACGCAATCTCTCAATTGTCCAAGGGATCTATTTGAAATTGTGAAATTCCTAACTCAAATACCTAATCCAGAAGTAAACAAAATCACCATCAAACTACAGACTCTTGCTATTCACTATGGGGTCTATTCTGTCCTGCGAATAGCAGGGATGGGCGTCCCATTGGGTCGTCCATCCCTGCTATTTGTCCCCGTTGCCATCCCGACTAAGCCTTCCGTATGAACAAGGAGTTTGTATGTGGAGGCTGAGACGAGGGTGGGAGGGGGTGGTGCGGAGGCAGAGTTGGGGTGGGCAGTCCACGGCGCCAGACATACAGGGCCAATTCAAAAGTCTGGGGCCAGCAGTCTGGACGGGGGACTTCTTCCACCTCAGAGGCCCGGCTGGGAGCAAAAAGCTGAGGGGGTGCAGGAAATTCCCCACAGTCCGACCCTAGCCATGGGAGGCCAGATTGGGGGGCAGGCTGCGGGGAAAGGTGAAAGTGATTGGCAGCCGGGAATCGTGGCTTCTGAATGGAGCCGTGGTGCCATGGCAACCGTAGACCCTTCCAAAAATCATTTCTTTTTTTTGGAGCTTTCCTGGGAGTGTTTTTTAATGTTGCCCATTGATATCACTATTGGCCAGCTTGGTTATGGTTTTTTCCCCTTTTTTCGAGGTCATTTTTGAGGTTTATTTGCCCTTTTGTCTCCATACAAGGTGAATGAGCCCACAGTAAAATTGTGCAGAGCAGGGTTTTTGACTCGTTCGGCCAGGTTTCCTATCTCCAGGGACTGCACTGTCTCTGTGGCCACAGTGTGGTGCAGCGGACACAGCCAGTGCCTGCAGGACCAGAGGGTCACAGGTTCAAATCCCAGCTGGGGCTCCTGCCAACCCAGTCCCCATATTTACCCACCACTAAACAGAGATAGTAAAGACACTCCTTTATTGCAGAGAACATAAGCATGGTTCAAACACCTATATTTTACCCTACACCGCACACACACCATAACAATGGGCATTACCTACAGCTGAGTCCCCCAAATGCAGTCCTGGAGTGCCACAACTCAATCAGGTCATATGCTGTTTCCAAGATAAGGACATGTCAGCATGTTGGCGGAAGGGTACAGGTGGTGGAGGGGGCAGTGGCTGCTAGCCACAGCAGACAGTGGCCTAGCCCTGTGCAGGCTGGCACCGTGCACTGCAACAGACAGGCTCTGTCGGATGTACAGTCATGGACACCCTAGGGCATGCAGCATATCTGTGGCAACACGGTGGTGCAGTGCACACAGACAGTGTGTGTAAGAACAGAAGGTCACAGGTTCAAAGTCCAGCTGGGGCTACTGCCAATCCAGTCCACATATTATTCCCACAACTAAACCGTGATAGTAAGGACAAACCTTTATTGCTGAGAACATACGCATGGTTAATACGCCTATATTTTACCCCACCGAGCACAGACACCATAAACAGGCGCATTACCTAGAGCAGAGTCTCCCAAATGCAGTCCTGGAGGGCCACACACCATTCAGGTTCCATGCTGCCTCTAATAAAGATGCCTGTGCTGCATATCTATGCACCACCCCCATGGTATGCAGATGTAGCTCATGCATATTCATGAGGGACAGCATGAAAACCCAAACAGGACTGGAGTTGGGAACCTCTGCCGTAAAGCAGCAGCCAACAGGGGCAGACACACCCACACCCACAGGCCCCATTGGCCAATGCCTCCTGGAAAGGTAGGACATTGGGCCCTGCGTGCATCTCCCAATACTAGCACTTGCATACCTTAGCAATGCAACCCTACACCTGGGTATACGGTACACAGCTCTCAAACGTTTGCTATGAGTACTGGCAGATAGAAATTCCTACGTTAAGCACAGTTTGCTGATTGAGCTCCATCATAACAATCATTCTGATGTCTGCGGTGTGTGCTTCAGGTCTGGTCTCTGACAGTGTTTACCACCCTGGGGAGTGACCCCCAACAGTATTGCGTACCATATCCATGCCTGTACTGTGCCCAGGACTGGTGTGGTGGGCATGGCTGCTGAACTCCTCTATAGTAGCACAATGCTGGCATAGGTGTCGGAGTGTGTGTCTGTCTACACAGTGTGTGGTGGCTGCAAACACCTTCCACAGCCCACACTGCCAGCACTGTTGCCAGTATTGGCCTGCCAATGTGCATAATGAGGAGCAAGGTACCATGGGTATAGCCCGGACAGGGTGGCCTGGCCAGGGTGCATCTGCACAGGACATAGGGCACTGACTGGGACATTTTAGTGCCCGGCCACCACCTACACAGAAAGGGTGACCTCAGTATGTCCTGCTGGGAGATCACTCTCACCCTGACTGTGCAGTGACGATAGCATGGCTAGGCACCCCCATAGTGCTATATAGTATTTCTGTCATGTGATATTTATGGGTTTCCTTTTGGGGCCCAGTCACTGACTTATCTGCTTATTGTGTGTGCTGTCATCCCAGTTCTGGGTGCATGCATTTCCACCAGGAACATGCACTATGGACTAACTAGCAGACTGTTTGCAGCTGGTATGTGTCTTGATGGAGTGCCTTGCAGGGTGCAGCGGCTGAAGGCTTGCTGCAGGAGAATATCAGATAGTGGTGGGGTGCAGCTTAGCATATACAGGCCTAATGTCTGTCTGCTATTGTGTTATGGTTATGTACAGAGCTGCATTGACTGCCCTGAAGGGTGTCTTTTCACCAGTAGGACTAGGGTTGATGGTCCCCTCTACTGCCACCATTGCAGGGAGGTAGAATGTGGATCTATTGATGGGAGACCCTGTTTACCACCCTCAGCCCTGGAGGAGGAGGGTGGTAAACCTCCTAGGGTTCCATAGGGGCAACACCTGACTGAGACAGACAGATATATCCAAGGTGTTTTAGCAGAAACTACCTATTTCACACATTAACACTGCTTTGTACCTGCATCATGGCCTATTTCTGCCATGGAAGGTGCTGTGGACCTGGTGCTGGGCGCCTCACCGCACCCTCAGGGTGAGCACAGTACCCGCACAATGTGACGGTGTGTAGCTACTCTGTGCCAGTAAAACACATGGTCAGTTCCCCCTACCAGGCCGAGGTGCTGTGGGGGTGCATAACCCATCTTGTGTTTATCTGTGGACAGCTGATTTGCATGTGCAGTGCATCATGGGTACGTGTGTGCTAACCCTATCCTGGTGACCACAGCAGACTGTCTTTGTGGTGACGTGCACTCCCTCTGCAGCCAACCAGGGGCTTGCTAGCAGCTATAGAGCTGTAGCCCAATGGTTACTTCACTGCCTGTGCAGCCAGAGGTCATGGGTTCAAACCCACAGTGTGGTTATTTGATAGGGCTGCCAGCAAAAACACCCTCAGCGTACTGTACCCATAATGTGCCTCTGAGGGCGCTTTATAGGGCGCCCTATAGGGCACCTTATGGTTACCGTCCATATAAGGTGCACTGTACATTATCCAGTGACACAACTTATAGGGTGCCCTATAGGGGACATTTTAGGGTGCCGTGGCGGACAGTGCACTTTAAAATGTGCCCTCTGGGGTACCCTATGAGGCGCCTTATGCAGCACCTTATGTTACAATACTTTGAGGGTGTGTTTGCTGGCAGCACTAATTAAAATAAAAATAAAATGCCCCCTACAGCAATATTAACTATAACAGGTAATGCCTCAGCCAGCCTTCTTTATTAGGCACAGTGAGGGATTGAACCCATGACTCCTGCATCATTGGTCAGTGTCTTAACCATTGTGCTCCACTGCTGCTCCTCCTTGCATGTCAGCGCACCTACTTATGCTTTTCATTCCTTAAACTGCACAGTGCTGCCATCAGAAACAGTGCTATGACCTTGCGGTAACTCATACGGCACCCTATAAAGTGCCCTATAAGCAACATTCTAGGGTGCCTTGGCGGACAGTGCACTTTAAAATGTGCCTTATGGGGCGCCTTATGTTAACACACTTTGAGAGTGCGTTTGCTAGTAGATGTAATTAAAATATAAATAAAATGCCTCCTAAAGCAATCTTCCCCATAATAGGTAATGCCTAAAGCAATAGCGTGCCGCCTTATGCACATCAGCGCGCAGCCTTATGCCGCCCAATATTGAAATGCCTCCTAAAGTAATGCCTCAGCCAGCCGTCTTCATTGGGCACTGTGGGGGATTGAACCCCTGATCCCTGCACCATTGGTAAGTGTCTTAACCATTGTGCTGTGGCTCTGCTTTTCTGCTTGCACATCAGCGCGCCACTTATGCCTCCCGCGCAGCTTTCTCATGCACTAATGTGCGGGCGCACATGGGCGCCGCGCACCTTAGCGCATATTTAAATCACGGTTTTTCTTTTTCAGAAAGAAACGCCCACTCCTTATATGGCACCCGCACACTAGCGCGGCCCGCACATTACCGGGGTTTTAGTAAACATACCCCTTAGTATGACGACGCACATAAAATTAGTTAGATCTATTTTTTTCAAATTACGTATGATCCCACACTTAAGGCCATTGCTTGATAGCTAGATCTGTGCTCCAGGCCTTGATCATACCACATTTTGACTTTTGCAACAGTATTTTACAAGGCTTACCTAAGAAAACAATTAATTGGCTTCACATGGCTCAGAATGTCGCAGCCCGGATCATTTATAAGTCTTATCCCACAGATCATATTACACACACACACACATATATATATATTTTTTATTTTTCTTTTATTTCTTTTTTTAAATATTGCTTATTAATGTTCAAAACAACACAGGGGGTGGTGGTTACACTTACACCACTCGCTGCTGTAAACATAACATCATTTACATTTTCAATTTTATATCAACCCCCCTTCCAATATCCCTCCCACATCCTCCTCCTCCCCCCTCTTCCTTCCCCGCTCCCCCACTCCCCAGGGTAGTGTCTATGCATACTTCTTCCAGGTCACCCCTCCTGCATAGCTGCCCCACTAACTTCAACTACGCCCTCCCACGCCCTCCTACGCCCTCCCATGGTGAGACTTCCCTTCATTGGACCAACTACAAGGTGAGAATTGTATTGCGCAAATCTGCTGTCAGGGTATCAATATAGCTCCCCCATAGCACCAGGAAGGCCTCTGTTTTCACTGTTTTCCCTTTAAGTTCAAGGTGCTTCATAAGCATCAACTGACTGAAACTATTCCTCCATTACCAGAATGTAGGCGCTCGAGGCTGCCTCCGTCTTCGGGGGAGGACCTGTTTCCCCACCACGCATGCTTTACATGTCAGCAGTCTAGTCCAGCATCCCCAGGGACGAACAAGGGGAAGCAGGTCGAAAATTACTAAGACCTCTGTTCATTCTACTCTTTGTTTTCGGCAAGTAAACTGATATAATTCTGAATCCATCTCCAGTATCTCTGGATCTTCCCACCACATATGGCTAAGTGTCGCCATTGGACCATTGCACCATGGACATCTACCATCCCATGTCATACTGCATCTTTCCGCCCGGCTGGGGGAGATATGAGCCTGGCTGACCGCTCTGAATTGTATTTCATGTCATTTCACAGAGTGTATCAAGTTTGGGATGCGACATATTGTCCCCAAGATAGTATTTGGGTTCACTCAGGCTCCCAGCTTCTCTGCCCATCTTTGTTCAACCCTTGAAAAATCCAAAGGGTCTTGCCATCCCGTTCACATATCTGGCTACTGACATTCTCTTCAGCTCCTCCAGCTCAAAGAATTGTATGACAGGGGTGGCAACCATTTCTGCCAATACCTCTCTGGGCAATGAGCCTATATAATGCCTCAACTGGAAATAAGCAAAAATCTACTCTCCATGCAGATCATACTCTGTCTTCAGTGTTTGAAAGGACTTACATGTCCCTGATCTATCCACAACATGGTCCAGATTCCTACTCCCTCTTGCTGCCCAGTCCCGGAATACCCTTGTTTTGTTTTCCGGCAAAATATTTACGTTACCCCTAAGGGGCAACCAACAGGAAGTTGTTGAGTGGACCTGCCAATGCGAGCATAGATGCTGCCACACTCCTCTAAGGGGTTGAATCACGAAACTATTTGTAAAACGTGAAGCTAAAGTTATCCATATGTAGTATAGATAATAACGAATGGGGTGCAACATAAGCCTCTTCCAGGACGCGGGGCATAAATGTATCCGTATATCCTAACCAGTCACTCACATGCTTTAACTGACATGCCTGAGCATAACACACAATATCTGGGAGCCCTAGCCCTCCCTCCTCCCATTGCCACCCCTTCAAGCATTGGAATGGCATACACACTCTCTACCCTTGCTACAAAAACCCTCACAAGGCCTTTTCAAATATCGTGACATCCTTACGCAACAGCTTGCATTGTAGAGTTTGTAGCATGTATAATAGCTTGGGAAAGAGTACCATATGTAAGGTGGCCGCCCTGCCCAGAAGAAAGAGTGGTAAATGGGTCCAATCTCACAGTCTATGTTGCATTTGTCTCAGTATCTTGGTACAATTATGTTTGTATAGGAGTTGGGAATCTCCTGTTAATTGGATACCCAAATATGTGAAGGCAGTATCCGCCCACCACCGCAGGGGAAATGATGCACCTTAGGAGCTCCGCAGCTGTCCCAACACATCCAGTGCTTCTGATTTCTCCACATTTAGACAAAGTCCTGACACTTCTCCAAACTTAAATTCCTCAAGCACTCTGGTTAATGCAGTCCTCGGGGATGTCAAGTAGACAAGCAGATCATCTGCAAAGACCAAGATTTTAAATTCAGCCCTTTCAATTTGTACTCCTGCCAGGAACACTGCCTGTTGCTCTGTGAGGCATGGCACCAAAATGCTTTTAGGTATGTTGCCAACCTCGTGGGCGATACCTCCCCCCCCCCTTTATAAAGTCCCTTATAGAAGGCTTGAAAAATCTGTGCAATCTTTGACAATTTTTTATATAGATGGCCTGTCTCATCCCTTAGTGCTGCTATCAGCTGCGGTCCTCTTCTTCCATTTAGGCAGCGTGCCAGTAGTCTCTGCATTTTATCTCCATATCGGTGTAGTTGATATTTATAAAACATCATAGACTTCTTTGCCTGTTGATGTAGCATTTCATTCAATGCTGTCTGTATCTCCAAGAGTTGTGCTTTTGTCTCTTCCGACGGCTTGCATGCCTTCGACGGGCGGCGACCACCTATCTTTCCAACTGGACCACTCGAGCTGTTAGTAACCATTTCCGCCAGGCCATGTATGCTTTAATATCTCCCCTAAGTACAATCTTTGCTGTCTCCCAGAAATGTTCTGGAGTCTCCTCGTGTTATGCATTATTCAGGGTATATGTCTGCCACTGTTCCCTTAAATAGGCTCCTCTCTATATACCTCAAGCGGAAACCGCCAGAGCCATGGTCCTGGACTCTGTGTCCTCAATGCCAGATCTACGCACACTGGGCTTTGGTCTGAGACATCCTCAGGGCCTATCTGTGTATCCTCCACCCATGAGAAAAGCTGTTCCGAAGTCAGCACCTAGTCAATACGGGCACCGGACTCCAACAATTCCCTCATTCTATCCTCAGGGGCCCCGTCTCCCATCATGGTGTAGCTAAACAGGGCTTTTTTATGATTTCATCCATGCCTCTTCTTCTCTCTTCCCCCCCTATCCCACTCAGGTAGTTCTAGTACCAGTTAGTCGACAATGCCCCCCTTACTGGGGATTTCCACCCCCCCCCCAAGGAGGGCCTCCATTTGGGAGGAGAGGGAGGCCCACTCCTTTACCCCTCCGATCTTTAATCCTTCTCAGGATCGCGGGGACTCTCCTCCACCCATTCACCCCTCCTCCTCCCCCCCCAGCTTGTGGCTAACGCAGATGGCAGTGCGGGTGGGGGGAGCGGGTGGGGCTGGGGTGCAGAAGGTTGCTGGGGCCGGCGTGGTGGGCAGGGGGCGGTCCTTTCGTGAGGGAGCGTCAGGGGCACCAAAGGCAGGGGGTGAGGGTGCGGGAGATCTCTGCTGGAGATTTAACAAATCGTCGTGTCCCTTTCCCGATTGTAAATTTCGGCACGCCTGTTCCATGTGCGGAGCGGGGCATTTGGCCCTCAAGTGCACCAAGCGGGTCCTCACTTCCGCTGCGGCTCCCAAGTAGTGGGGACGCGTGGGAGCGGGCTCCCACGCCGATTCGACTCGAAGCTCTACTCCCGTGGCTCCAGCGTTATCCTCGGCGTAGGATCCGGGAGATCCTTGGGCGGGGTTTTCGGGACGGTTTTCATATTCCCGTGCTGGGCGAGGGGAGGAGTAGGGGGTCGGGCAATGCGGCTTCGGTGCGACGATTGCCACAGGTGGTCCGTGTTAAGTTGCGGTCTGAGTGTGCTCTGGGCCGTATTGCTGGCCCCTTTTCCTGCCGGCCCTTTCCGAATTTGGTGGTGTCTCCGTTGGGTGTGGTGCCCAAAAAGGAACCGGGTAAATATCGGCTGATTCACAACTTGTCATTTCCGGCGGGCTCGTCGGTGAATGACAGGATTCCCCAGCGCTGGTGTTCCATGCGCTATGCATCCTTTGATGCGGCAGTCGCGGTGGTGCGTCATTGTGGGGCAGGGTGTTTATTGGCGAAGGTGGATATCGAATCGGCCTTTCGGCTACTGCCGGTTCATCCGTCGGCGTTCCCTTTATTGGGGTTTTATTTTGAAGGGGGTTGGTATTTCGACAAATGTATGCCGATGGGTTGTTCGATTTCCGGCGCGTACTTCGAGATGTTTAGCACCTTCTTGCATTGGGCATTGACCAAGAGGGTGGGTTCCGCGCAGGTCGTGCACTATTTAGACGATTTCTTATTCGCCGGGGAGGCGCACTCAGGGCCTTGTTGGATGGGTTTATAGCTTTAGCCCGGGAGTGGGGTGTGCCGCTGGCAGAAGGAAAAACGGAGGGCCCCAGTACGTGCATCACTTTTTTGGGGATACAGTTGGACACGGTGGCCATGGTGGCCCGCCTGCCGGAGGCAAAGATTCTGCATTTGCGTTTGCTGGTCGCCAATGCGCGGGGGGCGCGGAAGCTTACCTTGCGGGAGTTGCAGGCCTTAATCGGTTCCTTGAATTTTGCTTGCAGGGTTATACCTATGGGCAGGGTATTTTTGAGACGGTTGGCGGCAGCTACGAGGGGGGCGACGAAGTCTTATCATCGGATCCGGGTGACGCGGAGTATTCGGGCTGATCTGGGCGTATGGGACGTTTTCTTGCAGGATTTTAACGGCACGTCCGTTTTGATGGAGGCCGCCATTTCTTCTGTTGATTTACAGCTATTTACGGACGCAGCGGGCAGTGGGGGGTTGGGCATTTACTTTGGAGGGGCGTGGTGTGCGGCGGCTTGGCCGCAGTCCTGGCGGGACGATGGGATTATGTCTAACATTACGTTTTTGGAGTTGTTCCCCATTTTGGTTGTCTTGGAGCTTTGGCCGGACCGGTTGCGTAATCGGAGGGTGGTGTGGTTCTGTGACAATGCGGCGGTGGTCAGCGTGGTCAATCAGTATACGCCGCGTTGTTTGCAGGTTGCGTCTCTGATGCGGGCGGTGGTGCTGGCCTGCCTGCGGTTGAACGTGGCGATAAGGGCGCGGCATATTCCGGGATGCACTAATGGTATCGCCGATGCTCTTTCTCATTTTAAGTGGGAGCAGTTCCGGATTTTGGCGCCAGCAGCAGACAGAGACGGTGCGCGGGTCCCGGAGTCCTTATGGCAGCTTGGCCGGTGGAGATGCTAGAGCTGCTGCAGAGTTCGGTGGCCCTGGGAACTTGGAGGAAATATCAGCGTGGCTGTGACGACGTGGTCAGCTTTCTGGTGACTCGGGGGTGGCAGGAGGGCTGTGTTCCCGATTATTTATTGGCGGAATATGTGGTCGCGGCAAAGGCTTCCGGTCGGTCACGCGTGACTGTGCGGGCGAACCTGGCGGGGTTTTCCTTTTTCGCGCGGGCAGTGGGCTGGGGGGCATAGGTGGGGGAGGCTTGGCTCGGCGGTTATTGCGAGGGTGGGGGCGTTCTCAGCCTCCCCATCGGGATGGTCGCAGGCCTATTACCCACGAGCTGTTGGTTCAGTTATCCTCGGCGCTACTGGGGGTCACGTCGTCCGTGTATGAAACGCGGCTTTTTCGGGCAGTGTTTAGTCTGGCCTTTTTCGGGGCTTTCCGCGTTGGTGAGTTGGTGGCGGCTTCCCGCCGTGGAGCGTGCGGTTTGAGTTGGCGGCACGTGTCTGTGGGTGACTTGGAAACGCGAGTGTGGTTGGCTCGGTCCAAGACGGATCAGCAGGGGCGCGGTCAGTGCGTGGTGTTACGGGCTACTGGTCACCCCCTTACTTGCCCGGTGTCCTTGCTGCGGGAGTACCTGGGGGTTCGTCCCGCTGGAGAGGGAAATTTGTTCTTGCACGTGGATGCTAGCCCGTTGACTCGTTTTCAGTTTACGGCCGTTATGCGTCTGGCTTTGGTAGGGGTCGGGATGGACCCGGCTGGGTTGGCTCCTCATTCTTTTTGGATTGGAGCGGCGACCAGTGCTGCCGTGGCGGGTCTGCCTCAGGTGGAGATTCAAAGGATTGGTCGCTGGGCCTCGCAGGCATTTTGGGGATATGTGCGTTTGTGATGGGGCTGGCGGGGTGTTTGGGGGGGGGGTACTAACTGTTGTTTTGTCTTGCAGGTGGGGGCCGATGTCCTGGGACCTGTTGGGTGGTCGGCCACTCCTTTGTTCATTGGGCGGAGCAGAGAGCAGTGGTGCGGCCGATGGGGCCCAATCTCGGCATGGACCAGGGTGAGCTGGCGATCCTATGGCTGGGCGTTCGAGGAATGCGTTGGGTGCAGTTCCTGCCTTTGCTGCGGCATCGCGGGCGTTCCCAGGAGTGGCCGAAGTGGATGCTTATTCACCTGGGGGGCAATGACTTAAGTTCCTGGACTTGTAAGCAGCTGATCCGGGCTGCCAAGCACGATTTGCAGGAAGTCTTGCTAATGTTTCCGGGGGTTCAGTTTTTCTGGTCGGACATCATTCCACGGCCTGCCTGTTGGGAGCAGCGGCGGTGGTCTCGGGGATTGGTTAAGATCAATCGCCAGATTGGGCGGTGGGTGGTGGAGCATGGGGGATTTCAGATTCAGCATCCCTGGGTTGAAGTGTCTTGTGCGGGTCTGTACCGGGAGGACGGGGTGCATTTATCCCCTGTCGGTATGGATTTGCTGCTTAATGATTGGCAGGAGGCCGTGGAACGGGGGCTTGCCAGGGGGTACATCGGTCGCAGCTTGGGGGGGGCGGTTCAGGAGTTGGAGAGCGCCTGAACCGTTTTATTGGGGCATGGGGGGGAGGGTAAAAGGTGGGGGGGGGGGGGAAAGGAGGATGCACCGAGTCCGCCGTGCCTCGGTTATGAAGGAGGCCGCAGGGCCCGTTACCTGGACGGCCGAGGGTAACCGGGCCGGCGGCGCGTGGCACCCTCGTTGGGCCGCGGGGGCCGGAAGAATGCTGCTGAGGCTGGCGGCATTTTTTAAAGCGATTGGCTCCCGTGGCTAAGTGACAGCGGCGGGAGCCAATCAGCGTTGCCGGAATGGGGGAGGGACAGCCAGCAACGGGGTCGGTGCTCGGGGCACGCATTCATGTATGCGGGCCCCGAGGCAACGGACGTCCCTCCCTCCCACCCAGGTGGCGGGGTGGTGGGGTGGTTTGGGGGTTGTTGCAGCTGGGGGTGGGGGGCGGCGGGATCCCGGAGGTTTCCGGGGTCCGGAGCCATGGGTATTAGTTGGGCGGGGGTGGGGTACCCCCGACCCGGATAACCCCGGTGAGGCTTTTGCTAGTAGTATGGCGAAGCCGGAGAAAGGGGTGGTAGGATGAGCAGTAGCCTCGCTGCTGTGGCAACAGTGATGACCTCACTTTGCTACCCACATGGCTGGTGAGTCATTACTGTTGGGGTGGAGGCGGAATGGTATTGTTTGGAATTGTTGTTCAAGTTTGTTAAGGTCAATAAAGCTGCGACCGGTGTTTGATGCCAATACTTGAGTAGTGTGTTTTATTGGGGCATGGGGGGGGGTAAAAGGGGGGGGGGAAAGGAGGATGCACCGAGTCCGCCGTGCCTCAGTTACTTGGAGTTTACAAGAACAAATGATTTACATACTTACATATCTACATATTCAGCGGGTGGTGATAGTGGTTAGCTTTATGGGGTAATGTGATCTCAGCATCATAGTGTTCAATGAAAAGATGAGTCTTTAGTAGTTTCTTCAGGTCCTGAATAGACTGTGTGGATCTTATGTGTTCTGGGAATGAATTCCAGAGTGTGGGGGTGAACAGCGTGAAAGTTCTATTGTTCATTTGTTGGGTGCATCTAGATTTGAGGGGAGGGATGGCTACTAGGTTCTTGCTCATTGATCTTCTCGTTCTTGTTGAAGGTGGTCTACTGATTAGTATATCCATAAATTCCCCCCATAGCACTAAAACTAACATGCATTAAGTATATGGCTTTGGTATGGTTGGCATGTTCCCAGCAATTAACGCATGAATGCGTACCCTAACTCATGATGCAATTACTGCAGGTGCATCTAACTCCACCTATTGAGGTAGTGTTCAGTGCACCTATGCTAATTGCAGTATTGACAGTGCATGATTTATCCCCTTCACTAATTGCAATGTTCTTACCACTCCCGCTGTCCTTAACCTGCCCATTTGACACCCCTAATTGGTAATTATCATGTGAATCATCCTGCTCTAAATGTCATACCCCCTTGGTAAGAGTTACTGAGGGCCTCTGCATAGTTATTATGTGCAATAACAGCTATTAACTTTAGTAAAGAGGCCCCTTAGTCAGGATTTCCCAAATTGTGGGTCACAATGTCAAATTAGGTTATAAAATCCACATTTTAGGACGTGATCATAAGAGCAAAAAAAGAATACCAAAAGGATATCTATTTGTGCTTTATTGACTACAGCAAGGCTTTTGACTGTGTAAACAATGAAAAACTCTGGACCACATTAAGAAGCATGGGTATACCAGAACACCTGATCGTTCTCTTGCACAACCTTTACATTGATCAAGAAGCAGCAGTTCGAACGGAACAAGGAGAAACAGAATGGTTTAAAATCAGCAAAGGGGTACGACAAAGCTGCATATTTACCCCCTACCTGTTTTATTTATATGCACAACAAATCGTCAGAGAAGCAGGACTGTATGAAGGCAACCGAGCTGTGAAGATTGGTAGAAGACTCATCAACAATCTTTGCTATGCTCATACCACTACACTACTGGCTGAAAGTGAAGACGATCTGAAACATTTGCTTCTCAAGATCAAGGAACATAGTCTTAAAATAGGCATGCACCTTAATGTAAAGAAGACAAAGGTCATGACAATTGCCAAAATCAATAAGTTCATAGTTGATGGAGAAGAAATTGAAATAGTTCACAACTTTAACCTAATTGGAACAACTATCAATAAAGAAGCAGCAAGCAGTCAAGAAATCTGACAACGCATTGCTCTTGGCAGAATGTCTATGAAGGACCTAGATAAGATTCTCAAGAGCAGAGATGTCTCTCTCCATACAAAGATTTGACTTGTTCAAGCCATGGCATTTTCAATAACATCATATGGATGCGAAAGTTGGACAGTGAAAAAGATAGAAAGAAAATTGATGCCTTTGAATTATGATGCTGGCAATGAATACTATGTATACCATGGACTGCCCAAAGAACAAACCAGTCTGTACTAGAGGAGATCAAACCTAAGCTTTCTTTAGAAGCTCAGGTGACAAGACTTTGATTTTCATACTTTGGACACATCATGCAAAGAGAGAGATCATTAGAGAAAGACATCATGCTTGGCAAGGTAGAAGGTCAACGCAAATGAGAAGGCCAGCAATGAGACGGATCAATACAATAACAGCAGCTATGTGTCCCAGTCTGTCAACAATGATCTGCCTGACTGAAGACCTAGCACAATTTAGGACAATTATCCAGAGGGTCATACATAGTAACATAGTAAATGACGGCAGATAAAGACCAGCTTGGTCCATCCACTCTGCCCAGCAATATGGCAAGAGTAGGTGCACCTGTCGCTCTGTGCAGGCCACTCCTCCCCATGTCTTTGTTTAGGGGTGAACCCACTACTCCATGTAGGACACCCCTATTTGTTGTGAAGTTAGATGGGTCGCCATGGAGTTGACACTGGCTCGTTGGCACTTAACAACATCAACAACAACAACATAGTAACAAAGAAAAGCTACTTGCATAGGGAGGCTATAAGTTGACTTGGGCAGGTTCAACAGCTGATGCTAAACGTTGACCTTTTGTAGACTATGCCTTTTCAGCCTTAAGCAGGTGTAGGGCTCCTTTGTGTCCTGGGGGTCTAGAGCAATTGCCCTGATTACACCCCCTATTGCCAGCCCTAGTATCAGTCTATTCATGCCTTGTATTAGCAGAGAAATAAGCAAATAGATTTACATCAAGTTGGAGATTTGAGAATTACACATTGACCATTCGTGCGTGTTATTTTAACACAGGTCCCATCTTATGGGCCTAGTTACTAATAATGCACACTAATGGTGATTAACACACCTTATTAAGTAGACTCCTTAGATGATTATAAATCTAAATTTTCCAGACAGCTGTAAATCTGGCCACTGATTTCACTATTCATAGTATGAAAGGAGGAAAAATAATGTGGGGGGGGGGGGAAGGGGAATCTTTTCTTACTAATGGATGCTGTTGACATAAATGTGCTCAGTGGCTGGAAGAACATCAGGTCGATCTGTTTCCATTCCACAATACAAAGTCAAGTAGAATATGTCATAACTTTCATTTAGAAAAGGCAAATCTAAAATTGCATTGTTTTGCTAAAATAAAGTCACTGCTAATGGCGTCGTCAGCTGTTTTACATTTCCCTAAGCTACTGATGTTTGAGAAGAAGCAGACTCTCTGAAGGCAGATTGTTCTTTCCATGCCATTAAAATTCATAGTTCTCTGTAAGGAGATACTCACCTACATCCAAAAGCCAAGAAATTATTCAACGAGCCACAGCAATTGTTGAGCTTCTTATACTGTATGCACCGCCCTTCCGCCAGCTGTTCTCATTAGGAATGACCTTCTGTGTACGCCATAGCATGATTTCAGGAAACCAGTCTGTAATACTCTTTCAAGTGTTTTCGTGGGTCAGTTGGAGTTTAGAGCATTCCTCTCTCATAAAATCAAGCTTCCTTTCATGAGGAAACAGCTGCCTTTGTTAAATGGCTTTCCTGATATGGACTGAAATAATCAAGAAACCCCCGGCTATTAAATCACTGAGCGAAAGATGGGGCATTTTAAAACTAGCACAAGCAGGCTGACTCAAGTTTTCAGCACTGTTTTTTTTGTCCTACTTTTGAAAGAAAATTCAATATGGCCTTTCATATTTAGGGGTAATTTTACAAAGTCTTTTGTGTGTGTGTGTGTACATAAAGGCATCTTAGAAAACACCAATTGGTTTTGTTCTATGTGCTTGTCAAGAAGGTGCGTACTTTGCCAATAGGTATACCTGGGGGAGTGGTCTGGGCGGAGATCACAAGTACACACATGGATTATAAAATACTTGTGAACTTTATGTTCAAACATTTAAACCTGTTCTTGAGTAGCTGTAATTGCACCTGCATTGAAAGGTGATTTCTACACTAGTATTTTAGAAAGACGTGGAGGGGCATTTTACAAGGGACATCCAAGTGCAATATCTGGGATGTTTAATCCTCAACATCTGGACAAAAAGCAGACATATTCAGATGCAGACCCAATTTCACAAAAGTGGACACATTTGATATGGACGACTGTGAGGGGCGCCTAAATAGACATCCCCAGAATAGTATTTCAGAACCTGGAGGTCTATGAATAGCCTAATGGTTGGAGTAGTGGGCTAAGACCGGAAAGCTGGAGTTTGGTCTCAGTCTCAGTCTCTGTGGATAACTCTCTACTTTTTCCTATTTCCTTGGCTCGCAACCTTGGGGTTGTCTTTGACTCCTCTCTCTCCTTCTCCACACACATCTGATAACTAAGACCTAGCGTTTCTTTATCTATAACATCAACAAAATCTGCTCATTCCTTTCTGAACACATTACTAAGACGCATATCCACTCCTTAATCACCTTCCGTCTTGACTACTGTAACCTAATCCTTGCTGGTTTCCCTTTGAATCATCTCTCTCCCCTTCAATCTGTTCAACAGTCTGCTGCGCGGCTAATCTTCCGCCAGCCTCGTCATGCCCATATTACTCCTCTTCTCAAGTCACTTCATTGTCTCTCTATCCGTTTCCACATCCATTTCAAACTTCTCCTGCTGACCTATAAATGCATTAACTCTGCAACTCCTCACTACCTTTCTTCTCTTATCTCTCTCTACACCCCCATCTCGGGAACTTCGTTCTTCTGGCAAATTGCTTCTATCTGTGCCCTTCTCTTCTATTGCTAACTCCAGACTTCGCTCCTTTCACCTTGCTGCACCTTATGCCTGGAACATACTACTTGCGTCTGTACGCCAGGCACCTTCTCTGACCCTCTTCGCTGCTGCTTTTGGATCTTGACTCACCTGATTTCCTTGTTTCTTTACCTTTCCCTCTTGTTTTATCCCTGTCTGCACCTTCTGTGTTGTCTGTCTTGATTAGATTGTAAGCTCTGATGAGCAGGGACCGTCTCTTACATGTCTGTGCAGCGCTGCATATGACTTGTAGCGCTATACAAACGTGTAGTAGTAGTAGTATTTCAAATCCCCCTGCTGCATCGGTGAGATTGTGCTCAGTAGTGGGGATGATGGACTACTTTCTTCTCTGGGTGTGCTTTAGCCAAAATAAGAACTTTCCCGATGCTTATTTGTGCCTGGAGCAGGTCTGAACTTAGAAGCAATGATGTCCAGGTTGCTGGGAATGCCTCAGCCATGACTTCATCATGCCCCATTCAGAGTTAGATGTCCACACACCCAGCTTCTAAAGCATGAATAGGGCTTCCAAAACAACCCCCATAGATGCCTACGTGTCTTTATAATTAGGCACTTACTAGACCTTTTAACCTAAGTGCTCTTAAAATTACCCTCCTACTGTCTTAAGCTGAGAGCTCTGACTTAGGTGGAACCTTGTGCAAAGTTTCTTATTTCTTCTTATATGTAAGAACTTAAGACACTAAATTAAATCAACCTAAATGTGACTTCCATTTAAAATAGTTAAATTTCCATGATCTTTTTTATGGTGGGGATGATAAAAAAAAATTCTTTGATTCCTCTGCAGCACCTGGTAAGAGTCTCTGGTAACTTATCTTCTATAGTCTTGCACATGTGGTCAGGTAATAAAGTTGTGTCTTTGCTAGATTCCAGTTTGTCTGTTTTGGAAGCAAGGTTTGGGGACTTGCAGGAGACTGCGCGCTGGTCAAAGGCTCCTCAGTGCTGAGTTGGAAGATGGAATATCTGGAGAATTCTTTCTGGAAGAATAACTTGAGGTTTATTAATTTTCCTATGTCTCCACTGGTTTCAGTGGGTGAGATGGTTAAGAAATATTTTTGGGAGGTCATTCAGCTTCCATTGGATAATTTGACACGGATTACTCGGGCGCAATATTTGTCTGTTGTCCCTCGAGCTGGTGCTTCTGGACTGGATCACTCATGTGGCCAGCAGGACTCTTTGAACCTTACTGGCTTCTTGGAAAATTCCCTGGAAGTTGTGACTGAATGGACTACCTTGCTTGTCAACTTTGCACTTGAGAAGGATCGACATATTGTACTGTCTTGAAATTGTATTTTCGTCATATGCAGGATCTGTTTTTGGGGTCTAGGATTCAAATTTTTCCTGATTTTTCAAGGGCTACCCAAGTCAGGAGGAAGGAATTCTTGGGTTTAAAAACAGGAGTTTTCGCCCTAGGAGCTACTTTTTTGTTAAAATTTCCCTGTTGTTGTTTTGTGTTTCTAGATAATAAGAGATTTCCATTCTTTGATCCCAAACAGCTTCTAGGTTTCTTGTCAGGTAGGGAGGGGTTTGCAGTAGGGTAATTATCCACCATATAAGCTGCTTGTGCTTCTTTATTGACTCCTTGAATTTTCTTTTGTGAAATTTTCCTTTTCTTGTTTCCAATTTGGCGGTCTTATATAGTATTTTGTTGTTTGTTGTTATATGAAGGATTTTCCTTTTTCTGCTATGATGATACCTTCCTTATCTTTCATTTGTGGAGAGTGTATTTATTGTAAATGCAATTTAAAAAAATTGTGAATAGGGAGGTCCCACTCAGAATCTTAAATCTTTTCATTTCCCATCCTTGACTGCTCCTAAGCTTGCTGTGAAGTTTTGAAGGACTCTGCTGAATGGTCTGTTTCTATCTCTGGGTTGATGGAGTTTAGCCCAAGCAGGCCAGGAAAAAACAAATGAGAACTGGGGCCTGGATGATGCAGAGGATGTGTGGGAACATGAAGTGTGACCTAATGACCTTTGTCACCTATTTCAATGGAGAATCTAAAAGCCTCATGGAGAGCCTAGAGGATAAAATCTCTGAAAAACTTGATTCCTGAAGTTGTACAGCTTGTGACATCCTTTCAAGATAACATTAACAGACATGATGAGAATGAAAATGGAATTAGTGAACTTGATGACCCCTTAATCAGCCTCTCAGATGATAGGAAAGCTGGAGTACTCACATCATTTTCTGCAGGATAAGATGAAGACCTGAGAAATCATTCAAGGCAGAATAATTTGCGAGTTCCTGAGAAACTGTAAGGGTTGGATCCTATAGGGTTCTTAATATGGATGCTCCCAAAGAACTTCTGAAAATCAATCGGCAAGCAGGACCAAGGACTCCAGACTGCAGCTGGTTATCTTCTGCCTTCATAATTTTCAGGATAAGCACAAGGTTATGAATAGCTACATGTGCCACAGGCCCAAAAATTACATGTATACTGCTTTAATGATTTCTTGGCTGATCTGTGGAGGACACATCAGCATTTTCAGGTGGCCAAGAAAGCTCTGAAATCTGTTGGACTGCAGTATGCAATGCTCTTTCCTGCTGGGCTGCAAATCTGGTACAATGGTAAGTCTATCATCTTTGAGTCAGTTATGGATACAGAGTTCTGTCTCCAAACAGAGAGCAAGGACTTGGCATGGAAAAATTAGTGACGGGAATCATGCCATACACATGTGCGCAAACAGAGAGAAAGAAGCAGCTTTAGCAATAGAGGTCAGTGGCAAAACTGCGCATTCAGCACTGGTGGATATCCAGTGTCTGGTGCTGAATATCTTTTTTCACTTTTGCCTATAGCAGCCAGGTGCTTTACAAGTGCTCAACACCGTGGGCTGAATATCATGTCCATGGATCCTGGAGTAACATTTTGGGGCATGTTTACTAAGCTGGGCTAATGGCTAGCATGGACTATTTGTAACTAGGTCCCATGTAATTCAATGGATCCTATTTACAAATAGTCCATGTTAACCATTAGATTGGTGGAAGACTCATCAACAACCTTCACTATGCTGATGATACCACATTACTGGCTGAAAGTGAAGATGATCTGAAACATTTGCTTCTCACAATCAAAGAACATAGTCTCAAAATGGGCCTGCACCTTAATGTAAAGAAGACAAAGATCATGACAACTGGCATAATCAACAGGTTCATCGTTGAAGGAGAAGAAATTGAAATTGTGAACAACTTTAACCTACTTGGATCAACTATCAATAAAGAAGCAACAAGCAGTCAAGAAATCAGACGACGCATTGCTCTTGGCAGAATGGCTATGAAAGACCTAGATAAGATTCTCAAGAGCAGAGATGTCTCTCTCCATACAAAGATTCGACTTGTTCAAGCCATGGTATTTTCAATAACATCATATGGATGTGAAAGCTGGACAGTGAAAAAGATAGACAGGAAGAAAATTGATGCCTTTGAATTATGGTGCTGGCGGCGAATACTGTGTATACCATGGACTGCCCAAAAAACAAACCAGTCGGTACTAGAGGAGATCAAACCTAAGCTTTCTTTAGAAGCTCAGATGACAAGACTTCGACTTTCATACTTTGGACACATCATGCGAAGAGAGAGATCATTAGAGAAAGACATTATGCTTGGCAAGATAGAAGGTCAACGCAAAAGAGGAAGGCCAGCAATGAGATGGATCGATACAATAACAGCAGCTACGGGTACCCGTCTGTCAACAATGAGCCGCCTGACTGAAGACCGAACACAATTTAGGATAGCTATCCAGAGGGTCGCCATGAGTCGACTCCGACTCGACGGCACTTAACAACAACAACCATTAGCCCATCTTAGTAAACATGCCCATTTGTAACCTGGAATTGTCACATCTATAAACCATACTTTTTTCTTTTATGTAACAGTAGTATCAGGCGTATTGTGTTCTAAACGCCTGTCTGTATTTGAAAGCCCCACAAAATCTTGCCCAGTTCATTTTCTACAACCTTCTCTGCAACATCTTCCCAGAAGTTTTTTCCAACAGAAATACCCTAATTTTTTCACAGATTCCAGTGAATGATCTTTGCCACTTTATCATGCCTTTGTAGTTTGTGCAATTTTGCTACAGCTACTAATTTTATAATTCAAAGTTTCATCCTTGGATTTATATAATCGGCATTGGCTATCATCCAAAATATGTTGAATTTCAGTTTTAATGGCATTAGTTTGTAAAGCCTGTTCTTAGGCTGACATTATCAAGCCTTCTGTTTCTTTTTTCAGTGCTCCAAATGTTAATCATCCCAATATTAGGGTCTCGTTTACCTTTTCTTCAATTTTTCAATATATTGATCATGTAGCCACTTCTCTTTCCAAGTGTCCATTCTATTCTGGATTATTTCTTTCTTGTATTTGTTGTATTAAGGAGCTGTTCGTTGCAAATTTCCATAAGCGGTGTTTCTTTGTTTTGCAACTTAATCGTTTAGACCACCTTTTCCTTCCTCAACAGTTTGCTTAATTTGCAAAAGGCCTCTAACACCTTTCCTGCATCATTCCTAGGATGCAGTGCATAATGAATTGGCATCAATTTTCTTGTTTTCCGATCAAGGTTTTCCAATTAAGCTTGAGTCCAGACAATTAGTCTAGCAGTATATCTAACTACAGGTACTGCCTAGGTATTGCCTTAATAAAGAAAGGCCTGGCAATCTACTTCCGTATCTTGCCACGAAAACCCAAAGGATAGTCACAACAAAACAAACTGCACTATAGTGCTGGAAGATGAGACCGTCAGGTCAGAAGGCACTCAATTGGCTACGGGGGGGGGGGGGGGGGGGGGGGGGGGGGAGGGGGAGAGCTGAAGACTTTTCAGAGTAAAGCCAGCATTTATGATGTGGTTGGATCAAAGCCTTCGGGACGTCTGACTGCTGATGTAGCTGCGCATGAAATGAGAGTCAGAAGCTGCAAAGATGTCTTACATATTGGGACATGGAACATACGAAGCATGAACCAAGGGAAGCTGGAGGTGGTCAAGAATGAAATGGAACGTGCACAGCTGGATCTGTTGGGTCTCAGTGAACTGAAATGGACTGGCTGAGGGCACATTGCATCTGATAATCACATGGTCTACTATGTTGGAAATGAAAGACAAAGAAGAAATGGTGTTGCATTTATAATAAGAAGAAACTTGCAAGAACGGTATTGAAAAACAAACTGAGCACCCTAGGGATAGACCCTAAAGTTACAGCTTGGGTTAGAAATTGGTTAAGTGGGAGGTGACAAAGGGTACAGGTAAATGGAGATCACTCTGAGGAGAAGGATGTTATCAGTGGTGTGCCCCAGGGATCTGTCCTTGGTCTGATTCTTTTTAACATCTTTATTAGTGATATAGCAGAAGGGCTGCCGGGTAAGGTTTGCCTCTTTGCGGATGATACCAAAATCTGTAATAGAGTAGACACCCAGGAAGATGTAGATAACATGAGGAGTGATCTAGCTAAGCTTGAAGAATGGTCTAGAATTAAGCAGCTAAGATTTAATGTTAAAAAATGCAAGGTCATGCATCTGGGCTGCAGCAATCCAAGGGAGCAATATAGAATAGGGGGTGAAGCACTTTTGTCCACTAAAGAAGAGCAGGAACTAGCTGTGATTGTGTCTGATGATCTTAAAGTAGCTAAACAGGTAGAAAAGGCGTGGCAAAAGCTAGAAGGATGCTTGGATGCATAGGGAGAGAAATGGCCAACAGAAGAAAAGAGGTGATAGTGCCTTTGTATAAGTGTTTGGTGTGACTCATTTTGAGTATTGTGTACAATTCTGGAGACCACACCTTCAAAAGGATATAAACAGGCTGGAGTCGGTACAGAAGGTGGCTACTAATATGGTTAGTGGTCTTCGTTATAAAGCATATGAGGACAGACCTAAGGATCTTAATATGTACACCTTAGAGAAAAGGCAGGATAGAGGTGATATGACTGAGATGTTTAAATACCTCCGTGGCATAAATGCACAGGAGGAGAACCTCTTTTGATTGAAAGCAAGCTCTGCTATGAGGGGACATGGATGATGGTAAAAGGGGATAGATTCAGGAGTGATATGCGGAAATATTTCTTTACAGGAAAGAGTGGTGGATCCATGGAATAGTCTCCCAGTGAGGTGGTAGAGCTGAGGACAGTATCTGAATTCAAAGATGCATGGGACAAACACAGAGGATCTCTAAAGGAAAAAACGGGACTGTTGTAGTGGTTGATATGGAAGGACAGACTAGACAGACCATGTGTTCTTTTTCTGTTGTTATGTTTCTATGCAATCAGTGAACGCTTAATTTCTATTCATCTACGAGGAATGCCCATCCACACAACTATAATTCAAGTATATGCCCCAACAAACTGCAGAAGAGGAAGACATTGATGAGTTGTATGAACAAATACAAGCTGAAATTGACAGAACGTGCAAACAGGATATCCCGATAGTCATGGGTGACTGGAACACAAAAGCTGGCAAAAAAAGAGGGCAAAGTGGTTGGAAAATATGGACTTGGCAATAGAAATGAAGCAGGAGAAAGACTGAGAGAATTCTGCAAGACCAACGATCTATTAATCTCAAACACCTTCCAGCAACACAAGCGGTGACTGTACAGATGGACTTCAACCAAAGGATTGTACAAAAATCAAATTGACTACATCTGTGGAAATCAACGATGAAAAAGCTCTGTAACATCAACAAAGACAAAACCTGGAGCTGACTGTGGTACAGATCACCAACTACTAGTATGCAAACTAAAGCTAAAGTTGGAAAAAGAACAAGCCACTCATGAATGTTGCAAAATATGACCTTGAGAATATACCACCAGAATTTAAAGACTGCCTACAAAATCGATTTGCTGCTTTAGATACAAATGACAGAGCTCCAGAAAAGTTATGGGATGGCATCAAGAAGGTTTTGTTGGATGAAAATGAGAAATCTCTACAAAAGGTGAAAAAGCAAAAATGGCCAAAATAGATGACCAAAGAAACTCTGAAAATTGCTCAAAAACGCAGAAAAGTTAAGCCAGAGGAGAAAGAGAGGCAATTACAGAACTCAGAGATTTCCAACGTGCAGCAAGACAAGACAAGGAAAGTACTACAATGATGCATGCAAGGAAATAGAATCAGAAGCTGTTAGAAGAAGAACAAGATTGGCTTTCCCAAAGCTGCGAGAGTTAAAGAAAATATTCCAATCTCGAATTGGAATGTTACAAGATGCTCAAGGATCTATGTTGAATGATGCTGAAAAGATCAAGAAAAGGTGGAAAGAATATACAGAATTATTATATGATAAAGATCATGTGGACCAACAGCCATTTCAACCCGTACCTTATGATCTGGAACCATTGGTGATGAAAGAAGAAGTTGAAGCAGCATTGAAAGCCTTATCAAAGAACAAAGCACCAGGCATTGATGGCATTCCCATAGAGGTATTACATCAATCTGATGCAGCTGTTACCATACTTATAAGGTTTTGCCAGGAAATTTGGAAGATAACATCAAGGCCAACTGACTGGAAAAGATCTGTGTTTATTCTAATACTAAAGAAATGTGATCCAACTGAGTGTGGAAATTATCGCACAATCCCTCTGATCCCACATGCCAGCAAGATTCTACTGAAGATTATTCAGCAGAGACTACAACCATACCTGGAGCGAGAACTACCTGATGTGCAAGCAGAGTTCAGGAAAGAGCGAGGAACAAGAGACATCATGGAAGATTTAAGATGGATTCTTGAAAAGACCAAAAAATACCAAAAGGATATCTATATGTGTTTTATTGACAACAGCAAGGCTTTTGACTGTGTAAACCATGAGAAACTCTGGGCCGCATTAAAAAGCATGGGTATACCAGAACACCTGATTGTTCGCTTGCACAACCTTTACATTGATCAAGTAGCAACAGTTCAAACAGAACAAGGAAAAACAGAATGGTTTAAAATCAGCAAAGGTGTATGAAAAGGCTGCATACTTTCCCCCTACCTGTTTAATTTAGATGCAGAACAAGTCATTAGAGAAGCAGGACTGTATGAAGACAACAGAGGTGTGAAGATTGGTGAGGAAAATAGTTAAGAAAAAACTAAAAGGAGCAGTTGCAAAGGTTAAAGACTTACATCAAGCTTGGGTGTTGTTTAAAAATACTATCGTGGAAGCTCAGACCAGCTGTATTCCATGCTTTAAGAAAAGTGGAAAGAAGTCCAAAAAACTGCCAGCATGGTTTAAAGCTGAGGTCAGAGAGGCTGTTGTTGCCAAAAAAACATCTTTCAGGAAATGGAAAAAAAGAGCCAAATGACGAAAACTGGAAACAGCACAAGCACTGGCAAATTAAATGCAAGGCATTGATAAGGCAGGCAAAGAGAGAATTTGAGAAGAAACTTGCTGTGGAAGCAAAAACGCATAATAAAGACTTTTTCAAGTACATTCATAGCAAGAAACCTGTGAGAGAGTCAATTGAACCATTAGATGACAGAGGGGTAAAAGAGGCAGTAAGAGAGGACAAGGCTATAGTGGAGAGGCTGAATGAATTCTTTGCTTCAGTCTTTACTGAGGAAGATGTAGGGCTGTTTCCCATGACCGAAGTGGTATTTAAAGGTGATACTGCAGAAGAAAGAAATATCGATACACCGGGAAAATGTATTACAACTATTTGATAACCTGAAGAGTAGCAAATCACCTGGACCGGATGGTATACATACAAGGGTGTTGAAAGAACTGAAATATGAGATTGCAGACCTGCTATTAGTAATCTGTGAGCTATCATTAAAATCATCTGTAATACCTGAAGATTGGAGGATTGCCAATGTAACGCCAATTTTCAAATAGGGTTCCAGGGGTGATCTGGGAAACTACAGACCAATGAGCCTGACATCAGTACCGGGAAAAATGGTAGAAACCATCATAAAGAATAAAATTACTCAGCATGTAGATAGTCATGACCTAATGGGAGACTGCCAACATGGCTTTAGACAAGGAAGATCTTGTCTTACTAATCTGTTATGTTTTTTGAAGGAGTGAATAATCAGGTGGACAAAGGTGAGTTGGTTGATATTGTGTATCTGGACTTTCAGAAAGCCTTTGACAAGGTCCCTCATGAGAGACTTTTGGCAAAACTAAAGAGTCATGGGATAGGAGGCAGTGTACTATTGTGGATCAGGAACTGGTTAAAAGATAGAAAGCAGAGGGTAGGGCTAAATGGCCAATTTTCCCAATGGAGAAAGGTGAATAGTGGTGTAGTACCCCAGGGATCTGTGCTGGGTCCGCTGCTTTTTGACATATTCATAAATGACCTGGAAAGTGGAATAACGAGTGAGGTTATCAAATTTGCAGATGACACAAAACTATTTAAAGTTGTTAAAACCCAAGAGGATTGTAGAAAATTGCAAGAGGATCTTGATAAATTGGAAGACTGGGCATCAAAATGGCAGATGAAATTTAATGTGGACAAGTGCAAAGTTATGCACCTAGGGAAGAACAACCCAAACTATGGATACACGATGCAAGGTTCCACATTAGGAACCACCACCCAGGAAAAAGATTTAAGCGTCATTGTGGATACCATGTTAAAATCCTCGGCCCAGTGTGCAGCGGCGGCCAAGAGAGCAAATAGAATGCTAGGTATGATAAGGAAAGTAACCGTGGCAGGCTGCATCCGGTGCCCTACGCCCATCCTTACTCACCCCCCCTCCTCCTTCTTCTCACCCCATCCCCCACCCTTTCCCCCACCTTACAAAATTTCACAGACACAATTTTCTTATTGGAAGTACCAACCGGTCGCAGCTTTATTATAATTCAAACAATTAACTTTACAATATCAAACAGTTCTGTAAACAATCTCCCACCAGCGGAGTGATACCCCCCCAGCCATAATTAGCAAAGTGGGGTCTCATCCGCTCCGGCCGTGTCTGACCAGCGGCCAATTTCCCACCGCCCTTTCCCCGACCTCGCCATATGACTAGCAAAGGCCAGCAGGGCTTATCCGGGTCGGGGGCACCCCACCCCCGCCCAAGTATGACCAAACGGCTCCGGGCCCCGGAAACCTCCGGGATCCCGCCTTGTCAACACCACCCCACTGCGACACCCCAAAAACACCACCACCCCACATACTAAACCAAAATTGAAGGGAGGGAGGGCGGGAAGCCTTACCGTCTCCGCACCCGCCGCCTGACAAAAGGGGGGAGCGTAAACGGCTCCTTCCTTAAAACCCCCTCCAGCGCCGGCAGCTCTGATTGGCTCCGCTCTCTCCTTCTGCGGAGCCAATCCCTTCAAAATCGCTGCCTGCGTCATCAGTCCCCCGCCTGCTCCTTCTCTCTTCTCTCCCCCCCCCCCTTTTCTTCTTCCGAAGCCGGAAGGACGGGCCGGGACCGGGCAGACCGCCCGGTTACCGCCGTCCTTCGCGACTCCGCGCTCGGACTTAAATGAATGGAAAATAAAACAAAAGATATTACAATGCCTCTATATCGTTCCATGGTGAGACCGCACCTTGAATATTGCGTGCAATTCTGGTCGCCGTATCTTAAAAAGGATATAGCGATTTTAGAAAAGGTTCAGAGAAGAGCCACCAAAATGGTAAAGGGGATGGAAGGATACTCCTATGAAGAAAGGCTAAAAACGTTAGGGCTCTTTAACCTGGAAAAGAGACGGCTGAGGGGAGATATGATAGAAGTCTATAAATTAATGAACGGAGTGGAACGGGTAAACGTAGATCGATTGTTTACCTTATCAGAATATAGAAAGACTAGGGGACATGCAATGAAGCTACAGGGTAAACTATTTAAGACAAATAAAAGAAAATATTTTTTCACTCAACGTGTAATCAAACTCTGGAATTTGTTACCAGAGGATGTAGTAAAGGCTGTTAGTGTAGCTGGGTTTAAAAAAGGTTTGGACAAGTTCCTGGAGGAAAGGTCCATAAACCATTATTAAGAAGGGACCCAGGATATCAATGCTTGAACCAATACAAGCATTGTGGAACCTGTGTCTTTTGGGGAAACTGCTAGGTACGTATGACCTAGATTGGCCACTGTTGGAAACAGAATACTGGGCTTGATGGACCTTGGTCTGACCCAGTATGGCATATCTTATGATCTTATGATTTTAGATCCGTTGTACAAGCCCTAATCACCCCACACTTTGATTACTGTAATAGCCTATTACAGGGAGCAATCAAAAAGATTCTGAACTTACTCCAAATGGCCAGCTTAACAAACCACCAAATGGCCCGATTAACAAACTAAATCACACCCATGTACATGAACTCCACTGGTTACCAATAACAAGTAGGTTAAAATATAAAACCTTAATGATTACTTTCAAGATAATAAATATAGCACCCTCGTACCTCAGAACCCTAATTCACATTCCAACTGCCACAAGATCCAGAAGAGGAAGTACATAGAACACCCTTCTAGTCCCGCTGGTTTTCCGCAAATCAGAACAGACCACAAGTAACAGAGCATTCTCATTCGTAGCTCTCCTCCTCCGGAATATCTTCCAGACACACTGTGTTCAATCAAAAACCTACAGATATTCAGGAAGGAAATCAAAACACTACTTTTTATTGAACACTATGGTAACAATGACAGCAATAGCTGCAGAGTCCCAACCTAAAGCCTCAAACAGTGAACCTCTCAAACTTTACAGATATCAGGCTAATTGAATTACAGCCATTAAATACCTGCAAATGAAAACAAATGTAAACCATGTAAACTAGACCTATACAAAACCTGTATATAGTTACATATGTACATAGTTGTGTGCAATGTTCCACTCTGGACATTGTTCCATGTAACTTGTTCGTTTATTGTAAACCGCCCTTGATCTTCGGAAGGGGTGGTATAGAAAACCATTGCAAATAGAAATAAATAAATAAATACTCCACTATTCACCTTTCTCAATTGAGAAAATTAGCCATTTAGCCCTCCTCTCTGTTTTTTATCTTTTAAACAATTCCTGATCCACAATAGTACACTGCTTCCTATCCCATGACGTTTTAATTTCCTCAAGAATCTCTCATGAGAGCCCTTATCAAAGTCTTTCTGAAAATCCAGATGCACTATATGAACTGGCTCACCTTTTTTTTTTTTTAAGTGCCATCAAGTTTATTCAAACCTTCAAAAAAAATAAGATTAGTGAGACAGGGCTTTCCCTGTCTAAATCCCTATTGGCTTTGTCCTATTAAACTATGGGGCATGTTTACTAAAGAACGCTATTTGCACCGCGTCCCGTTAGCGCGCAGTAAGGTACCTTACCGCGCGATAATGGCGCTTAAACAGGTGATAAGGTACCAGAGCTCCTATGTTAAGGAAGTCCTATGACAACTCCATGATACTAGTTTTTATACGAAGATTTATGTTGACCCCACTCCACAGCTGAAACAAAGAGTTGATGCTCTTATTTACATTGGGGAGCAAGCGGGGTATCTTACACAGAAAGAGGTTACGTTTCTTACAGTGGAACATCCGGTTACCCCCACAATATATGTTTTATCTAAGATTCATAAATCCCTCGATAATCCGCCTGGACAGCCAATCATATCTGCCCCTTTCCAAGTTCTTAGATATTTTTTTGAGACCCTTTGTAATTAGAATTGAATCGTATGTTCAGGATTCCTTGCACATTATCAATATTTTGAGTGGTTTCCAAGGTTATCATGAACATCTTATTTTAGCTACCTTAGATATTGCATCCCTTTATACAAATATTCCACAAAAAGCCGCACTGGATATAACTGAAAATACTTTATTTCAGAGAGAGCGACCTGTACACATCCCCTCACTTTTTCTTACTGAAATGGCAAGTCTTGCCATGATGGAGAATTTTTTCTGTTTCAGAGATGTTTTCTATCAACAGATTAAGGGGGTAGCTATGGGCTCTTCAATGGCCCCAGATGTAGCAAACCTTTATGTTGCCCAATTTGAAGAGTCTTTTTTGAGACATCATTTATACAGTACTCAATTAAAACTTTGGAAACGCTACATAGTTGATATTTTAATTATCTGGGATGGCACAGAAGCACTACTTTTTCAGTTTTTCGAATGGCTAAATACGCTGGATGAAAATTTGCGATTTGAAGGCATATACAGCACTTGCGAAATCTCATATTTGGATATCCTTATTAAAAAGAGTAATAATGGATTCATCACAGACCTCTTCCGGAAACCAACCGATAGGAACACTCTCCTCAAGTTCGACAGCTTCCACAATAATTCTCTAAAGAAGAATCTACCTGTCAGCTAGTTTCTCAGAGTACACCGTCTTTGTACCAATCCAGAAGATTTCGAACACCATGCTGAAGATATGAAAAACCAGTTTCTGCGACGAGGCTATCTGGAAAAATGTGTTCAATAGGCCTATGTTAGGGCCAAGGAGACAGACAGGAATTCCCTACTTGTTACAAAAGAACATGTTCCTTCAGACAAACTGGTTTGTGCCCTCACATTTTCTCATTTATCCCATAATATTGTCAATATTCTCAAACAGGAATGGCATTTACTTGCCTCATTACCAGCTTTCTGTTCCAAAAAATTGACCATTGCTTTCAAACGCAACCGCAATCTCAAGAATATTTTAGTACCATCAGCATTGTCTAAACCTAGAACTATTGTCAAAGGGTCATTTTAAATGTGAAAATTGTTCCATTTGCCCTAATGTTTTGATCACAAAGGAGTTCTTCCAGCATGGTGGTTCCAAAATCTACCTTCATCACTTTTCCAATTGTAATACCTCTAATGTGGTATACATTATACGTTGCCCCTGCAACATGTTATATATTGGGAAAACAAAGAGACCTGTTAAGACACGCATTATAGAGCACAAGAGTTGTGTACATAGACAGATACAAGAGAAACCTCTTGTCTCACACTGGATTGAAAAAAATTCTGATATACAATTTCGGGTCATTAAGGTGGTTCAACCCCATCGGCGTGGTGGAGAACTGGATAAACTTCTGTTGAGACTAGAACAACGATATATTTATGAGCTTAATACCCTCACACCTGCAGGCTTGAATCAAGAAGTTGATATGTCTGTTTTCTTATAAAGGTTTTTATTTTGTGCTTGTCTGTGACCCCCCTTTTTAGTTTTTAGGTTTTACGCTCTCCTGCACTTCTGTTCCTCTGTACATTTTTAATTGTTTCATAATTTGTATTGTTCTTTTATTGTTATTATTATTATTATTGTTTGTTTTTATATTTTTAAGAGTTATTATTCATATTTTTTGTTTTTAGGTTTTATTTTTTAATGGGTGACCCAGTATACCTTTAGTTGGATGGTTTTACCCTCCTTTAAGGGCCCCTATGAGTGTTGTTTTCCCCTTGTTTTTTTTCATAAGATACATTTTTATGCTTTTATTATGTTTCTTATTATGGTTTTATATGAGTCCCCCATAACGTTTTTTATTCTTTTATTTGTTCTTAATTTTTTAATTTTTATCCTTCTTTTATGGTACAGGTGCTCTCTGTTCTCCACAGCTGTTTAAGTTCAATTTTGCAATAGACCATTCCTTTTGAATAGAGTTTTCCTCATGAAGTATCCGGTATGTTTTTGTTTTTACATTTAGTGCGCCCCATGTTTTTTATTATTCTAAACCGGTATGAGTGACTCAGTTACCTTACAATAGTTATGACTCATTTCTCCCCTAGTGCCGCACCAGCAACCTTTGTTCGGTTTTCAATTGCCGGTATCTCCTCTGTGCCCCAGGTGCACTTGTGTCATGCAAGGCTAACTGTCAATCAATGGATTTTGGCGGGAAGACCCAGATATTTAGTTTCAGACTCTCACACA
This sequence comes from Ichthyophis bannanicus, assembly GCA_033557465.1. Lineage (NCBI taxonomy): Eukaryota > Metazoa > Chordata > Amphibia > Gymnophiona > Ichthyophiidae > Ichthyophis > Ichthyophis bannanicus. Next base: position 288,964,664 of record CM066040.1, on the reverse strand, counting down.
CAGTTCTAGTCCCACTGACCACGACGTGGTTGCAGATTTCAATTTTATGGTTCAACGGGTAAGGCATTTTTAAAAAACTTTTCAACGGTGTTGTTTTTATTTAGTTTGAATACTTCACCTGTTTTGTCTGTATGCACGAGTGTTTTGATGTTCCTCATTTGACTTTTGCCACTCACAGTTTGAGCTGTTTATTACTGTAAGCACTTTTTGGCGGTCTTGATGTGAGTACCGTGCCGTATGGCACTTTTTATTCGGTTTTTACTTGCAGCTTTACATCCCCTTTGTGTGCCCTGGTAGTTCCTGTGGGAGCTTACCTACCAATCAATGCGCTTTGGTGAGAATATTCACAAAAATTTAAAATGCTTATACATGGTCCGGTCACACTGATTACGATGGGTTTAAGTCATTTTTACATCCTTTATTTGTTCCGCTTTTGGTCAGAATGCCTCACATATTTTGACTATTGGTATCCTTGATTTGATTTTGGTCGCTTACAATTTGAGATAGTTGCAACTGTAGGCAATTTCTAATTTTGTTGCTTTTTCAATACACATTGTTTCTCGGTTTATAGGTCATCGCAGTATTATTGCCTTTATGTACCTATTCTACATTTCCCTCAATATATTCTTTGTGTTCTGCCATCCCACAGCACCTTTAAGTGTCCACTCACAACGGTAACTCCTCTCTGTTCTGGCTCTCTTCTATTTTCTGTGTTTCTTTTCATAAGTAAGTATATGCGTTTATGATGTTTTTATTTCTTCTAGTCTTGAGATAATTATTTGAAAGGGTTCTTTTTCAAGATCGTCAATCTCGTAAAGTGCATAACGTAAGAACCCTCTCTGTATTACCTCCTTGTTATACAATTTTTTTGGTTTTAAACACCACTCTTTAACATTTGGCTTCCTTTGGTGTTTGATTGTATATTCATGTACCATATATTTTAATTTCCTCTTAGTATCCGTTCTATTTTTATGGCTTTTAATTTATTTATGACCTTTAAGATGAATTATTTATGTACTCTTCGTTTTTTATATATTTTTATATATTATTTATTATATATAATTTTTATGTTTTTAGGATTTGTTTTACGTATTTATGATGCTTTTATCTATTGACATTTATTGGTTTTAGATGCGTACCCCCTGATGAAGGCTTCCCACTGAAACACATAGGGGTTTATATAATAAAGTTGGCACCTGAGACCCTATACTGACCTTCGCCCTTTGTGTTTTCTTGCGAGGGCTTTGCTCCCTTTGTGTTCCTCTACCATTTTGCCCAGTACTGACATCAGGAACACCAGCCTGTAGTTTCCTGGATCAACCTCGAACCCTTTTTAAAAAGTGGCATTATATTGGCTACTCTCCAATCTTCAGATACTACCTACTGATGATTTTAGTGATAGTTTGCAGATTACTAATAGTAATTCTTTCAGCAAAAATTCTTTATTGGCAAAGGCCATTTCAGGTAAATATATAGTCTAGTTGTGTAACAAGTGAATGTTTAGGTCTAGTGTCTTATACTTAGTAATGCTCAGTCACGTGTCTTCTCTTCTTTCCTTGCAGATCAGGGCTGCCTGAGGGTTTCTGCCGCCCTAGGCAGACCCTTCATGCCGCCCCCTGAGGGAGGGGGGCAGCTGTTCTCCCTCCAACGCAACTTCCTTTGGAGGGGGTAGGAGTGGCAGGTCGTGAACGTGCCAGCGAGGGCACTTTAAAGCCTGATGCAGTGGAGAGATCGCCATGCTGCTCTCCCTCACCCATGGAAAAAAAGATGGATACTGGGGGGGGGGGGGGGAGGGCGGCATGGTGGGCCGGACAGCACTGCACGTCTTGTTGTAAAGTCTGCTGAAGTACTGAACTGCCACTTCACCGGGGGGGGGGGGGAGGGGAGAACTGGGGGCGATCACCTACTGGGACCTGCCACCTAGGCAACCTCCTGGTTCGCCTAGTGTACGGGCTGGCCCTGCTGCAGATGGAAAATTTGCATCTTTAATTTGGGCACGTTATGAAAGTTCTCACTCCAGCAAAGCTTCAGATGCCACTTGGGAACAGGGTCTCTCCTCCAGGGTACCCACTATACCACCTCGAAAATAAAATTTAAAAAACCCTCTCTCCCTGTTCTGTGTGTATGTAATTAGACGGCATGAGCCTAGTTTTCAGAGTTTACTTGTACTGGGGAATCTAACTATCCCATTTAAAAGAAAAGAAAATCATATTTTCCCTATTTAGGATCTCACCCAGATGCTCTTTTGTTCTTTCTTTTCCTGAACAGTTTGTGATGCTCAGCAGTCTTTGTGAGTTAAGGGGCAGAATAGAGCTGCTTCCTGTACTTAATATAACCAGTCAGCCAAACACATTCTTCCACACACCTTACTCACAATTGCTACTCAAATAGTTTTCTCTTTCCTAGACATCACATACACAACCCAACAATCTGTGACACTTTAGGTTTTCTGAAGGAGCTCTGGAATCAGCAAAACAGCTCAAACAGCAGTTTCTAACATTAGTATGTTGTTTTTATTCTGTTTCTTTTTAAAGTACGCTCTCAGAGACCTTTACCAAGCCTAACCCAGATCCTCGTTTATCGTTAAGATCATCATTAATGGAGAATCAGGATCTGGACTAGGCTTGGTAAAGGACTCAGACAGTACACTTAGACAAGGTTTCGCAGAATTTCTGGTACAAGAACATGGCAAAAGAGAATTTTTTTTAGTAAATGCTCTACCATCTATCGCGCTATCACTGACCTAGACCAGTTCGCGCTATCACTGACCTAGCCCAGTTCAGGAAAGCACTCAAATATCACCTGTTCCTCAAGTACTACCCAGTCAGCAATACGCCTAACTAACGCCACCAATTTAAAGTAGCTACACCATCCTTACTAGACAGCCTCATCAACGTTCTCGGTGCGATATCCGAGATCATTGAGCTTTGCCATGACACCTGTATGTAGATAGTACATGTAAATAGTTCCCCTATGTTATCCAAGTTTGTACACCTGTTCTCTGTAAAAACAGAACAGCTTGTTGTTCTGGTCTTTTTGTTTCATGTAAACCGCACTGATGTTGAATAGTGCGGTATATAAGAGATTGTAATAAATAAATAATAAATAATAAATAAATCTGTACAACAGAAGTCAGCAAAAAAAATCCAGTTAGCATTTTCCATTCAGCTCCAGATTAGACATACTTTGGGCCAATCAGGAAACAGGAAGGAAGATCATCAGCAGAGGTAAGAGAAGGCTGGCTAGAACAGCCCCCATGGAAACGTGAAGGCTCTTCTGCAAGACTCCTGCATTCCCGAGACCAAAACTGGTGGGGAAAACAAATCTTGGAGTTTTCAATGTTGTTTTTGGATTATAATGATTTTGCGGATATTTCCCATTTTGTTTCAAACAAATGCACATCCTTACACCCAAAGATCCCTTTGGATTTCATTGTTGCCTTTTCCACCTGTTTGACCAGCTTAAGGAAGTCCTTGATAAATTTTCTTGGAATCTAGGAGCCAGGTTGGAAACCTGTTTTAGCAGCATTTCAATTAGGATCCAGTCTCTGAGACCTTAGCCACAGTGCCCCCCCCCCCAAAAGGTATACCACAGCTCCTTTTTTAAGAGCCATATTTGCAGTTTTCCTATTTTCTATGTGCCTTTATACAGTGCCAAGAGAAGGCAGTGACCCTTCTCCTCCTCCTCCTCCCAACAACCTCAGTGAGTACATTGTCAGCAGCATATTGGTGACCCTTGGCAACTTCCTTTTTTGCTTCACAAATCACCATGACCTGGTAATACATGAAGCAAAAACAATCTTTCACAGCCCTCCTCCCACAGCCATTACCCAGTATCTCCCTCTCTCTCACACTCCCCCCACAGCTATCACCTGGTGCCTCTCTCACAACCCCCCCCCCCCAATAGCCTTCACCCAGAGCCTCTCTCTCTCTCTCATAGCACCCCCCATAGCCTTCACCCAGAGCCTCTCTCTCTCATAGCACCCCCCCATAGCCTTCAACCAGAGTCTCTCTCTCTCTCACAGCCCCTCCTTCCAGTTTTCACCTGGTGTCTCTCTCTCTCACTCTCTCTCTCTCTCTCTCTCACAATCCACATCCTACAGTCTTCAACCGGTATCTCTCTCTCATAGCCCCCACCCACAGCCTTCACCCAGTATTTCATATCCTCCATTTGGCTGCACAGAAAAGGCTGCTCTGTTATCCTACTGAGATCAGCTCTCTCAAGACTTGCAACTGTCAGATCAGCCTAAACTTCCTCCACCATGTAGCTCAAGCTCCTTGCAAAGAGTTGATCACCGTTAAAGGTGGGGGAAGAAGCTTAGCTTTTGTGCTATCCTTGATCCAGCTCTCTGGTTATTCAGTCAAAGAAATTAATCAGATTTGTCTGACAAGACCTACCTGTAGTAAAACCTACTGCCTGTGATCCTGAAATCCACTGGATTCCAGACACTGCACTATCCTCTGTTTTAGCAGTATGTCCATTAATTTATTCACCACAGAGGTCAAACTAACTAGCCTGTAGTTCCCAATCTCATCCTTATCCTTACTTCCACTTTTGTGTAGAGGGACCACATGCGCCCTTCTTCAGTCCTCCGGGACCACTCCTGCATCAACGGAAGCATTGAAAAGATCAGACAGTGGAGCTGCTAGAACTTCCCTTAATTCCTTCAGTACCTTTGGATGCATCCCATCTGGCCCCATTGCTTTGTCTACTTTTAGTTTAGCTAGCTCCTTACAAACTCAGTCTTCTGAAAATTGTTCAAGATATGCCTCACTTCTTTTCATATTGGTGTTTGTTTTCTGGTATCCTGCTCCTGGCCCTCCATCTGTGAATATAGAACAGAAATACTTGTTAAGCAATTCCTCTTTATCTTCATCCATTTCTATATACATCCATGTTCACTCTTAAGTCTGACACTGCCACTTTTGCACTTACTCCTATCACTAACATATCTAAAAAAGCCTTGTCTCCTCATTTTACTGTACAGGCTATTTTTTTCTTCCATTTGCATATTTGCTTTCTGACTACTTTCCTAGCCTCTCTTAGCTTTCCCAGATATTGCTGCTTATCTCCATCATTCTGCAATCACAAAGGCTAACCTCTTTTTCCTCACCTTTTCAGCTATTCCGTTCAAGAATCAAAGCGGCCTCCTTTTCCTCTTTCTTTTATTTACCTTCCTAACAAAAAGATTTGTTGCCCTTAAAATATTTCCTTTCAGATTTACCTACTGTTTTTCTGCATCCTCTAGATGTCCCCATCCAGCTAATGACTTCTTGAGGTATATTCCCATCCAAGGTGGACTGACAGTGATTTGGGCCCTTGGGCAATAAGAGTCATTAGCTCCTGAACACCCATCTGACTTACATTACTAACTCTTCATCTGTCATAATATTTATAAAGCTCATTTTAGACAAAACCTAATATAGAAATAAACAAAGTCATTAAATCATGCTAGACTTGAATCTATATTTCACTGTGAATAGAAAACATTTTACAGTTATCATTATATAGGTAACAACACGTCCAAACCATCTACACAAAGACAGGGTATTCCACAAGGTTCCACCCTATCAGTTCTGTTATTTAACATTTATATACAGCCCATCTGCAAGATTATCCAGAGGAATAACAGGCCTGATTTTCATTTTGGCAGGCTATGCCCGCCGACCCTCTTAACCCGGATTTTCACTTCCGTGGCAATGGAAGTGAAAATCTGGGTTGTCTGGTTACACTGCCAACTGCTAAGGCTAAGCAGGTAGCACTGATTTCTTATGCTACCTGGTTAGACCCAGAACCTCAAAGATAGGCGAGGAAAACCCTTGCCTATCTTTAAGGTACCAAGGGCTAACTGGGTAGCATCAAAAATCACTGCTACCTGCTTAGCCCTTTCCTCCGCACCCGCCCCATCCCAGAATGCCCCCGACACACCCCAATGCTAACTGCATAGCACTGGGGCATGTAAGGGACAAACCAGGGAATTTTCAAAGGCATTACCAATGTAGGTGCCTTAAAAAATTCCCTGTTAAGGCATTTACACAAGTAACTAGGACAGTTATCCATGTAAATGCCTTTGAAAATTGGGCCCAATGTTCATTAGCACATCTACGCAGATGATATTATGTTATACACACCAATTGTTGTTGTTAAGTGCCGTCGAGTCGGAGTCGACTCATGGCGACCCTCTGGATAGCTATCCTAAATTGTGTTCGGTCTTCAGTCAGGCGGCTCATTGCTGACAGACTGGTACCCGTAGCTGCTGTTATTGTATCGATCCATCTCATTGCTGGCCTTCCTCTTTTGTGTTGACCTTCTATCTTGCCAAGCATGATGTCTTTCTCTAATGATCTCTCTCTTCGCATGATGTGTCCAAAATTTGAAAGTCGAAGTCTTGTCATCTGAGCTTCTAAAGAAAGCTTAGGTTTGATCTCCTCTAGTACCGACTGGTTTGTTCTTCGGGCAGTCCATGGTATACACAGTATTCGCCGCCAGCACCATAATTCAAAGGCATCAATTTTCTTCCTGTCTATCTTTTTCACTGTCCAGCTTTCACATCCATATGATGTTATTGAAAATACCATGGCTTGAACAAGTCGAATCTTTGTATGGAGAGAGACATTTCTGCTCTTGAGAATCTTATCTAGGTCTTTCATAGCCATTCTGCCAAGAGCAATGCGTCGTTTGATTTCTTGACTGCTTGTTGCTTCTTTACTGATAGTTGATCCAAGTAGGTTAAAGTTGTTCACAATTTCAATTTCTTCTCCTTCAACGATGAACCTGTTGATTATGCCAATTGTCATGATCTTTGTCTTCTTTACATTAAGGTACAGGCCAATTTTGAGACTATGTTCTTTGATTGTGGGAAGCAAATGTTTCAGATCATCTTCACTTTCAGCCAGTAATGTAGTATCATCAGCATAGCGAAGGTTGTTGAGTTGTCTTCCACCAATCTTCACACCTCTGTTGTCTTCATACAATCCTGCTTCTCTGATGGTTTGTTCTGCATATAAATTAAACAGGTAGGGGGAAAGGATGCAGCCTTGTCTTACACTTTTGCTTATTTTAAACCATTCTGTTTCTTCTTGTTCCGTTTGAACTGTTGCTTCTTGATCAATGTACAGATTGCACAAGAGAACGATCAGGTGTTCTGGTATACCCATGATTCTTAATGTGGCCCAGAGTCTCTCATGGTTTATACAGTCAAAAGCCTTGCTATAGTCGATAAAGCACAAATAGATATCCTTTTGGTATTCTTTAGTCTTTTCAAGGATCCATCTCACATCCGCAATGATGTCTCTCGTTCGTCGCCTTTTCCTGAACCCTGCTTGCACTTCGGGTAGTTCTTGTTCCAGGTATGGTTGTAGTCTCTTTTGAATAATCTTCAGTAGAATCTTGCTGGCATGTGGAATCAGAGCGATTGTTCGATAATTTCCACAGTCAGTTGGATCACCTTTCTTTAGTATTGGTATAAACGCAGATCTTTTCCAGTCAGTTGGCCATGATGTTGTCTTCCATATTTCTTGGCAGAGCCTTGTAAGTATGGTAACAGCTGCATCAGATTGCTGCCATACTTATATAGGAATGCTATCAATGCCTGGTGCTTTGTTCTTTGATAAGGCTTCCAATGCTGCTTCAACTTCTTTTTTCATCACCAATGGTTCCCGATCATAAGGTACAGGTTGAAACGGCTGTTGGTCCACTTGATATTTATCATATAAAAACTCTGTATATTCCTTCCACCTTTTCTTGATCTTCTCAGCATCATTCATCATTCAACATAGAACCTTGAGCATCTTGTAACATTCCAATTCGAGGCTGGAACTTTTTCTTTAACTCTTGTAGCTTCAGGAAAGCTGATCTTGTTCTTCCTCTAATAGTTTCTGCTTCTATTTCCTTGCAAGTGTCATTGTAGTACTTTTCCTTGTCCTGTCTTGCTGCACGTTGGAAATCTCTGTTGAGTTCTGTGATTGTCTTTCCTTCTCCTCTGGCTTTAGCTCCTCTGCGTTTCTGGGCAATTTTCAGAGTTTCTTCCGTCATCCATTTTGGCTGTTTTTGCTTTTTCACCTTTTGTAGAGACTTCTCACTTTCTTCCAACACAACCTTCTTAATGTCATTCCATAACTCTTCCGGAGCTCTGTCATTTGTATCTAAAGCGGCAAATCGATTTTTCAGGCAGTCTTTAAATTCCAGTGGTATATTCTCAAGGTCATATTTTGCTGCATTCATGAGTGGTTTGCTCTTTTTGAACTTTAGCTTGAGTTTGCATACTAGTAGTTGATGATCTGTACCACAGTCAGCTCCAGGTTTTGTCTTTGTTGATGTTATAGAGCTTTTCCATCGTTGACTTCCACAGATGTAGTCAATTTGATTTTTATACAATCCATTGGGTGAAGTCCATGTGTACAGTCAGTCGCCGCTTGTGTTGCTGGAAGAAGGTGTTTGAGATGAATAGATCATTGGTCTTGCAGAATTCTATCAGTCTTTCTCCAGCTTCATTTCTGTTGCCAAGTCCATATTTTCCAACTACTTTGCCTTCTTCTTTGTTGCCAACTTTTGCGTTCCAGTCACCCATGACTATCAGGATATCCTGTTTGCATGTTCTGTCAATTTCAGCTTGTACTTGTTCATAGAACTCTTCAATTTCATTCTCTTCTGCAGCTGTTGTTGGGGCATATACTTGAATTATAGCTGTATTGATAGGCGATCCTCGTAGACGAATAGAGATTAGGCGTTCGCTGACTGCATTGTATTTCATTACAGTTCTTGCAAGTTTCTTCTTTATTATAAATGCAACACCATTTCTTCTTTGTCTTTCATTTCCAGCATAGTAGACCATGTGATCATCTGATGCAAAGTGCCCAATGCCAGTCCATTTCAGTTCGCTAACACCCAACAGATCAAGTTGTACACGTTCCATTTCATTCTTGACCACCTCCAACTTCCCTTGGTTCATGCTTCGTACGTTCCATGTTTCAATGTGTAAGACATCTTTACAACCTCTGACTCTCATTTCATACGCAGCTACATCAGCAGTCAGACTTCCCGAGGGCTTTGATCCAACCACATCATAAATGCTGGCTTTACTCTGAAAAGTCTTCAGCTCTTCCCCAGTAGCTACGTGCCTTCCGACCTGGGGGTCTCATCTTCCAGCACCATAGCACAATTTGTTTTGTTGTAACTATCCATTGGGTTTTCATGGCAAGATACAGAAGTAGATTGCTGGGCCTTCCTTCTGCGCAGTTTAAGTTTGGTGTTGTTGCCGTTGTCACAAAAATGTGATCCTCTGCCGTCAACACTATCCCATTCTGCTGCTGCCCAGATCAAATTAACAATTCAGGAATAGTTATATGCTTCAACGATATCTCTACATGGCTATCTGAATGTAATCTCCACATCAGTTTCAATAAAATGGAAGTCCTTTGTATCTCAAAGGATAAAACATTCAATCTACCAGCTAATTTAAAGGTTAGGGATGCAGCCCTAGAAGTAAAACAGGAAGTGCGATACTTAGGCATCACACTGGATCAACAGTTAACCTTGACTACTCATATCAACAAGACCATCAGAGCAATATATTCAAAGCTAAAGCACAGCAACATCTACGGCCACTCTTATCAGCAAGTAACTTCCGAACAACAGTTCAAGCAATGGTTTACCCCTACCTGGACTTCTGTAACGTATCATGAAAGGACTCCTGAAGCAAACCATAAACCAGTTGCAGATGGCTCAACTCACTGCGGCAAGATTCATATCATCGACCCCAATACACAAACATATTACTCCAGTATTGAAACAGCTCCATTTGTTGCCAATAGTAAGCAGAATTAACTTTAAAATCTTACACACAACATTCAAGATCCTACAAAATGATGATACATAGAAACATAGAAACATGATGACAGAAAAAGACCACATGGCCTATCTAGTCTGTCCTTCCATAACAACTACAACAGTCCACTTTTTACCTTTAGAGATCCTCTGTGTTGGTCCCATGCTTTTTTGAATTTAGTTACTGTCCTCATCTCTACCACCTCCACTGGGAGACTATTCCATGGATCCACTACTCTTTCCGTAAAGAAATATTTCTGCATATCACTCCTGAATCTATCTCCCTCCACCCTCATCCCATGTCCCCTCGTAGCAGAACTTGCTTTCAATTGAAAGAGGCTCTCTCCCTGAACATTTATGCCACGGAGGTATTTAAACATCTCAATCATATCACCTCTATCCCGCCTTTCCTCTAAGGTGTATATATTAAGATCCTTAAATCTGTCCTCATATGCTTTATAATGAAGCCCATTAATCATTTTAGTAGCAACCCTCTGCACCGACTCCATCCTGTTCACATCCTTTTGAAGGTGCAGTCTCCAGAATTGCACACTAAACTCCAAATGAGGTCACACCAAAGACTTATACAGAGGCATTACCACCTCCTTTTTTCTGCTAGCCATTCCTCTCCATATGCACCCAAGCATCCTTCTAGCTTTTGCCGTCGCCTTTTCTACCTGTTTAGCTACTTTAAGATCATCAGACACAACCACGCCTAGGTCCCGCTCTTCTTTAGTGGACAAAAGTACTTCACCTCCTATACTGTATTGCTCCCTTGGATTGCTGCAGCCCAAATGCATGACCTTACATTTTTTAACATTAAATCCCAGCTGCCAAATTCTAGACTATTCTTCAAGCTTAGCTAGATCCCTCCTCATGTTATCTACACCTTCCTGGGTGTCTACTCTATTGCAGATTTTGGTATCATCCGCAAAGGGGCAAACCTTACCCGACAGCCCTTCCGCTATATCACTAACAAAGATGTTAAAAAGAATCGGACCAAGGACAGATCCCTGGGGCACACCACTGGTAACATCCTTCTCCTCAGAGTGAGCTCCATTTACTTGTACTCTTTGTCGCCTCCCACCCAACCAATTTCTAACCCAAGCAGTAACTTTAGGGTCCATCCTTAGGGTGCTCAGTTTGTTGATACTGTTGCCTACTTGGGCTCCCTCCTTCAAACTACTACAAAAATTCAGAGACCATTGAAGTTACGCAAACACCACATTACTGGTACCGCTGAAGTATACAATATATAATGCAGTTACAACCAAAAGAGCATTCTAACTTCCACAGCGGGTCTCTAGAATGCTCTTCCACAGAATATGAGAACCACTCTAAAAACTCCTTAAAACTTTCCTATTTATAGAGCACTATAGAGTAGTGACATGACTAAGATACCAACCAGGATAATGACCCTAGTTACACAGCCGCATAACTGTAAACTAGACCTCAAAGGACTAAAGACTGAACTATATAACTATGCATGTAAATAAGTTCAAAATGAGCTGTATAGCATTTTGATCGGTGTGTAATGTTAAATGTTTTATGGTTCAGGTTCTAACACTGTGTTTCATGTAATAGTTCTTGGTTTAATGTAAACCGCCTTGATGCTGGAAAGGCGGTATATAAGATCACATAAATAAATAAATTATATAAACAAAATATATATATTTTGTTACCATATGCTTATAAGCATGCAACGCATTCGTGAAGACACATTTTACAAATGATGACTAAGCGCAATCCGGGATGACCATGCCAGAGCATCTGAAAAAAAAAGCAGGAACATCCAAGGGCAGACACGATTTCACAAACTTGGACGTGCCTGATATGGGCGTCTGTCAGGGCGTCTACATAGACATCCCTGAAATATTTTTTGAGACTGGAGATGTCTAACAGTCTAATGCCTATAGTGGGCTAAGACCAGAGAAGCCAGGCTTCAGATCTCCCTGCTGCTATCATTGATATTGTATTGAGTACTGGGGATGGTGGAGCGCTGTCTCCACTTCATCTCTGGATGTTTTATGGCCAAAACAAGCAAGCACTTTCCAACATTTCCAAAATCAGGTGGGGATGTCGAAGTTCACTGCACCGCCCCAGGGACGTTTTTCTGATATGGGTGTTTTCAGATGTCCCAATTGTGACTAAGACTGTTAAAATGACCCATAGGGGTATGTTTACTAAACTGCGGTAACCTTACAGACCGCACGGTAGTTAATGTTAACGCGCGGTAGGTAACATTAATGCAGGTTATGTAATGTTAACGAGCGGTAACGTAACATTAACGCGCGGTAACGTTACAACCCATGCGGAAGCGTTCCGCAGCGCGGTAGACACCGCAGAGGGAGGAGAGAGGGCGGAGAGCTGGGGTCAATGGGTGGGGAGTGGGAGTGGAGAGGCTCCCTGCACACTAACGCACTGAACTGAAGGGCTGAATCCTACCGCGAATGAAAACCTGCCGCTAGATGCACATTTGCAGGGAAGAGAAACCATTTCAGTGTCAGCAATGTACAGCATAGGCAGGGAGCCCAAGAAAGGTGATAGTAGTGCTCCATTTGCTGCAACAGCATAGTGCCCAGTTATGACAGACCACTATGGTGATGGTGCAAATGGAGAATGGGGTGGACTAGGCGGTTGCCTAGGTGGCACATATGAATGCAGAAAATGGACACCAGCAAGACAGCAACAGACCAGGGTCAAACATGCCCATGAGTCCGTGTCCCACAATGTCCCATCCATGGGACATTACCCAGCAGGAACCCCAAGGGGCACATAACATTGACAGGCAGTGCCGGGGGAAGCGTGGACAGCTATGTAGGCACCCCTACCCCAGAACCCACACCTTAGGCAGCCGCCTACCTGCCCCCTGGATGGCCTAGGACTGCCCACCACCGGCACCGACAGCATATGGTCATGGCAGCATGGCGGGGGGGGGGGGTGATTGTGCTGGTGGGAGTAGTGGCATCCACCTGCAGTGGATATAGCCCATGCCCTGTACCAGTACGTGGTGTGCAGTGCAACAGAAGAACCTAAGGGTAGCCCCAGGGACCACTGTGCTGCTGTGGCAACAGCGTGGTGCAATACACTCAGCCAGTATGTCCAAGAGCAAAAGGTTCAAGTCCCATCTGTGGAACCTGCAGAGCATCACCCCATAGTTTTATCCCACAATGCAGCCACAACAACATGTGCAAACCCCAACGCAGCGGTGCACAGGGGTACAAACACCCACTCACACAGGCTCCAATATCCACAGCCTCATGGACTGTCAGGCTGTTGGCCCCAGCACGGAGCTGCAGTTATCACCAGAGCACTACTACTACTCCCTGCACAGTTTAGCAATGTCGGCACTGTGCTCAGGACCTGTGTGTGGGCAGGGTTGTCAACCACTTCTATCTCTGCACAATGCTGAGATAGGTGTGGGAGTGTGCATATGTCTATCCATTGTTTTGTGTCTGCCAACACCTCACTGAGCCCACATTGCTCACACTGTTTCCAGCGTTAGCCTGCAAATGTGCATAATGAGGAGCAAGGTATTGTGGGTATGGCCCAGACAGGGCAGATTGGCCAGGATACATCTGCACAGAGAGGAGGGCAATGGTTGGGACACTGTAGTGCTCAACTACCACCTGCATGGGCAGGGTGGCCACAGCATGTCACGCTGGTAGGTCGCTCTCACTCTGACCGAGCAGTGGCCATGGCATGTCCATGTTCCCACTTAGTGCCACACATCATTTGTCTCTTGTGATACCTGTGTGTTCTTGGTTCTGGGGCCCAATCATGGAGATACCTGCTTGGTGTTTGTGCTGTGTATCCCACCTCTGGGTGCACAGGGTTCCCCCATGAGCATGCACTATGGATTGGCTAGTGGGCTGTCTGCAGTTAGTCTGTGCCTGGTGTGACCACCCTATAGGATAATGCATGTGCAGTCTGATTGTGCTGGTGTATAGCAGACTGTGGCGTGGAGCCTTCCCCTGCCCACCCTAAGCATCACTGCTGGTCTACCACGGTCACATGTATGGCTCTGGCCCATCAGCCCTGGAAGGCTGTCATCAGCCAGCAGGACTGTGGTTGCTGGTATTACAGCCATTCTGCAGGGTGCAGGCACCTGTCCCACCACAGCCTCATCTACAATAGTGGTGATTGTGGGCCCCTTGGGGTATATAGTGCATACCACTTAGACCCATAGAGGAAGTGCTACCTAAACCTCATGCAAGTCTAGCCCCCACCGCACCGCTGCCCTGATAACAGGTACCCATGGTAGCCACACCTTGACACTGCGTACACACTAATCTGAGTGGTGTCTGGTCCCACAGGGCCATATGTGACTGCAGAACCCAGATGGTAACAGAAGTACTTTTGGTTGCACTGGTGGGAGCACCTGTCACACTCTGGTAGTGATGGTGATGTGCAGCAGGACCTATCTCTAGCACCACATGTACTGTGGACCTAGTGCTGGGCACCCATCCTATCCCTCAGGGTGAACACAGAACCTGCGCAATGGCATGGTCTGTAGCTACTCTGTGCCAGTATCACGCACTGTCAGTCCATCTTACCATGCTGCAGTACCGGTGATGTGCAGACCCCATTTGGTGGGCAGCTGTAGGCCGCTGTTCTGCATGTGCAGAAGGTTTGTGCAGTGACCTGCAGTCCGTCTGTACCCAGCCAGTGCTGTGCAACAAGCCATAGAGGTATAGCCTACTGGTTAGTACACTGCCGTTCTAGGCCAGAGCTACTCACATCCAGTCCTGGAGGTCCGCAACCCTGCAGGTTTTCGGGATATCCCTAATGAATCTGCATGAGCTATATAGGCATTAGAGATATCCTGCCAACCTGACTGGTTTGTGGCCCTCCAGGGCCGGATTTGGAGACCCCTGACTTACACCTCTGTCATTTACGATTGTGAGTGGGCAAGGTTCAGATGTCCAAGACATCAAAAAGGTTAGATAGAATTTGTCACATTCCTCCTCGCTTCTCACCACCACCAAAATATTGTCTATTAGACAACTTTATGGTGGTGGTGAAGACTGAGGAGGAATGTGACACATTCTATCTACCCTTTTGATGTCTACAACATCTGTACCTTGCTCACTCACAATCTTAACTGACAGAGGTGTAGGGCAGGGGTCTCCAAATCCAGCCCTGGAGTGCCACAAACCAGTCAGGTTGGCAGGATATCTCTAATGCATATATATCTCATGCAGATTCATTAGGGATATCCTGAAAACCTGCAGGGTTGTGGACCTCCATAATCGGATTTGAGTAGCTCTGTTCTAGGCAGTGGTCATGGGTTTCGATTCCTTGTTGTTCCTTCCTGTCCATGTCTGATGTTCTGCATGCCTGTGACAGTCATATCTTTGCAGATCCGTGCTGCCAGCCCATAATACCCTCACCACAGTTGCCATCACTCCCTATAAGGCACCTTACTAGGCACAGTACAAGGCACGTTACAAGGCACGTGCCTTATAACATGCCTTATGACGTGTCTTGTATTGTGCCTTATGACGTGCCTTGTAACACGTCTTATAAAGCGCCTTGTAACATGTCTTATAACGCGCGTTAGCCTAAGGCGCCTTGTAACGCGCGTTAACTGACACAGCTTGCCATAATGATGCACCGCCCATTCCCTTATATGGGAATCCAGGGAACCTAACGCGGGGAACGTTACTGCAGTTTAGTAAACATACCCCATAGTGTCATAAACAAATATTATACAAAATAATATAATAGGTTTTCAGTTTCAGATTCCAGTGTGACATCATAAAAAAGGAAGCAACGGCAACAGCAAAGCCTTTTCCACCAGCGAAAACCCCTCCATTAGCACACGATTCAGCATTGGGGGTGGAAGTGGGAGCTGCAGGCCCCTCCCGCTCCCTCCGCCAAGGCCCAATCGGGACACTAGGAACTACATTTAAAAAGGAAGCATGCCTCAGGCCCTCGGTCCGTGCCTGAGGGCCTCGCCAGAGGGCCCTTTGGCATGGCCCTGAAGCGGGGACCGAGGCAGAGTTGTTAAAATCAGCCAAATTCTTATTCCTGAAGATACTAACCCACTTAAACAAAAGAATAACAAGACAACAACAATAAATATAGGACAACAACGCTAGACAATGCCAACCACAGGGAAATGGAAGACTAGTGAATCATGAATAAACCCAGTTCCACACTGCTTAACCAAGCAAGAGTAACTACATGAGCCTTACAAACACACACAGAATTACATCCACCCTCATCTGTCCTATCAACCACCTTACACGAAGAACTAACCCCAAAGGACTATCACTCACTAAATATATATGAAAGTAAAAATACACAGTGGGAACAAATATAATAGTCATACTCCTCCTTGCACTCTTGCTCCTCAAAAGCAGGTACACATATGCTGGAGAAACCAATTGACTCGCTTCAGCTCAGCTGATTCCAATCATACAAACAAATAGATATTGTCATGAGGCGTGTGTCAATACAGATGAGTGTTTAAAAAGAAATCCTGTTTCTTTTAAGGAACTAGGTGTGCAATTACCCCCAGGCACAGCTAGAGGGAGCAGGAACAGACATTCGGAAGTTAATGAGCCTGGGAACTCGGATGACTTGCACCTGGAAATGAACCCGGAAGTCATCCCAAGGAGTTTGCTTTATAAATCAGAACAGAATGCTTGTAGAGCAGAGAAGGCTGAGAGGCACTGGGAGAAAGCTGAGAGGCACCTAGAGGAGGCTGAGAGGCACCTAGAGAAGGTTGAGAGGACTGAGAAGAACCTGAGAAGGAACAGACTTCACAAGGCTGAGAGCCAGAAGGCCCAAACTGACCCTGCTGCACAAGGGAAGTTTGTTAGAGCCAGCTCTAAGGTGAGAGTGTCTGCCACGCCCTGTTCTTACAGTCTGCCTGAATCCAGAACAGAGAGACAGAAGCCAAGAACCAGGGAGAAGGGTTCTGAGAAGAGCTTACAATCTCTGAAGGATCATTATCAAGTTTTACCAGGTCAGAGAGGAAAGCACTTTTATGGTCAGCTGGAGTTCTTACCCAGAGAGAGAGGGGAATCCAGGACAAGTTTTGCTCAACTGCCCAGAAGCACGGCTATATCCAATGCTGGCAGGCAGAGGCTCTGCTACCAAAGGAAAGTGGCTGGAGGAGAAAACACTGTTGGTTCCAACTCGTCCAAATCCAGGTATGAATCATTAACCAATGACTGTGAATACTGTGCTCCTAAAATCTCTGCCAAAACCCGTGCCCCTTGTGTGAGGGAAAAGAAACCAGATTGGTTTAATCAAATTCCTGCAGCCTTGAGAACCCCTGGCTATGGGAAGCCAGACCCCCGAGTCCTAACCTACAAGTCTGGGTCAGACAGGGACAGTGAATATTCCTCTACTGAGTATAGCGAAGGAAATTCTATGGAAATTGAATACCCAAATACTGTTCCCTTATCTCTGCCAGAACTTATGGAATGTGACTTGTGCACGGCCTCAGCTCCAGAGTCTGTGTGCTCTGTATAGTGAAGAAGAATTAATGAAATTTAATTGCTGTTTGCTTGTACTGAATTCCGGTAGTGAAGCCTGCCTTAATTGTGAAGCAACAATTAAGCAACTATTGTAAATACTGGTACCTTTTTGACACAAAGGACTTTCTGTTTTCAATGATTATCTCTTATGTTGAACCTTTGCATTTAACGGGGAATAAAAGCCTTATTTCCCTCCACCTGGTCTCATTGATGAGTGCTCCTAGGTAGTTGGAATCTGTGAGGTCACTTCTCTCAACTACGCCGAGTGAACTTACATTCCCTGGACTGCCTAGTATAATCTTTGCTGGGGGTCACCCCAACATTCTTAAGGCGTAGACGGGGCAACCCCGCGACAATATGCAACCCATAAGATAAATCTAAACCAAAATCAATATAACAGACCACGAAGGATAATACACATTACCCCTACTACCTATGAGGAAATAGCCCCCTCCAAGACACCACATCATACTTCCCGCAAATGTGCACTAATCAATGCTCGATCAATCTGAAATAAATTCAATACAATAATGGATTACATACAAAACCAGAATGTTGATATTATATGTATCATCGAAACATGGTTCTCCGATGCAGACAGTGCCATTATAAACTAAATTGCCTCACAATAATACACAATACATAATTCCACAAGGCCCTCACAAAGAGGTGGAGGAGTGCTAATCATAGCAAAGTCATACCTAAACTTCAGTACTACCTTCTCCTTCCAATCAAAAGGAAGCAACATATCAAACAGGCACCTAGCATTATGCCTCATATACAGAGCCCCAAGTGTGGATGAAGATGAATTCTCAACCATTCTAGAACAAGTCTGCTCCCATGCCACACAGAACAGACCTCTCTTCATTCTAGGAGACCCTAACCACCCATCGCTGCATTCTCATGACGGTGATACCTCCTTGGATGCAATGAAAGATCTTCAATACACTCAAATGGTAAATACGCCAAACCACAAGAAAGGAGGGACCCTGGGCCTCATCTTCGTACCAAATTGATACTTCATCCAAAACCTAGTAACACATATAACAGTCATCCCAATCCCATGGTCAGACCACCACATGATCAACTTTTCCATTAACACACCCATAAAGAATGAAACACCTGAAGCAACCCTGAAGGAAAAAAGAAGATTTCAAACCTTCAATAAGGATAAATTCCTAGAATAAGTACTGCCGGAGCTTGAACAAATCATAACAGACCTCGATGCCACCATCACCAAATGGAACAAAACTCTCCATAATGCTTCAAACGCACCAAACAAACCAATCCAAAATAGCAGAAGAAAACACAATGCTCCATGGTTCTCAAGCAAAATCAATGAACAGAATAAACAACTAATGTAAATGGAGAGGTTATGGCGTCAAACCAAAAACCAATAACATCTCACAAGATACAATGAAATTCAAGCGACATACCACAGTATGATAAACAACTACAAGAAAGAATATCACACAAACCTATTAATGAAATCCATTAACAAATCAAAGGAGCTCTTCGACATAGTAAACAGCCTAACAAAAGAACCAGTTGAATCAGATGGTGTGAACTCCATAATGCCAAAAGACCTGGCAGACTTCCTACAGTTAAAATACACCCAGAAATCACTCTACAAACCGACCCAACCCAATCTGCATCACCCCAATGAAGAAACATGGGACTCATTCCACATCCCCTCAGGAAAGCAACTTGACTCTATTATAGCCAATATTAATACAACTTACCTCACCCATAGACCCTTGTCCAGTTAATTGGATTAAGCAAACAAGAGAATACTTAATACCATATCTACTAAAGATAGTCGAATCATCACTCATTCAAGGATACCTCCCCCCGTAACTCAAACAAGCATCCATAAGGCCGATTCTTAAAAACAAGAACCTTAATAATACAGACACAAGCTCCTTCCAACAAATATCAAGCCTTCCTTTCATAACCAAGATAATTTACAGCAAAAGGATAAAAACAAAATAAACTGAACCATCTAACTTCTCAACAAATAGGGGTGTCCTACATGGAGTGGTGGGTCTACCCCTAAACAAAGACATGGGGAGGAGTGGCCTGCACAAAGCGACAGGTGCACCTACTCTTACTGTATTGCTGGGCAGACTGGATGGACCATGCTGGTCTTTATCTGCCGTCATTTACTATGTTACTATGAAAAAATAGTGCAGCAGCAACTACAGGACCACATAGACAACTACGCCCCATTGGGCCCTCACCAGTATGGATTCAAACAAAATTACAGTGTAGAAACACTAATTACATCACTTATGGACAACCTTGTAATGGGCATAGATAACATACAGGAAGGCTTCGTCCTATGCTTCATAGATATCACTGCTGCATTTTACTCCATTAACCACAATACCCTTCTACAAAGACTTCACAATACAGGAATCCATGGTACAGTACTGGAATGGTTTGCCTCATACCTATCCAACCATAACCAGCAAGTGAGAATTAGAAAACAACAGTCCAGATCTTTCACTCAATAACAAGGGGTTCCACAGGGGCTCAGTCCTCTCAGCACTGCTTTTCAATATATACATTCAACCGATATGCGACATCATAAAAACAGCACAACATCCATTACAGGATATATGCAGATGATATCATGGTATTCACCACATAAACATCAGACATCCGGATTACTCACAAATCACTGCATGCTTTGAAACAATGACAAATTGGCTCAACGGACAGAACCTATCAATAAACTTCAAAAAATCGGAATTGCTACATATCACCAGGAATACTATGTTCTCCCCACCAGACACAATAGAGATCCTAGACTACACCCTAATTACTATACAAGAAGTCAAATACCTTAGGGTTATCTTTGACGAGCTTCCAACTACACATAAAAAGAAAAAGCAGGACAGCCTACCACAAGCTTAGAACAATACACAAACTCAAACCGCTAATCAGTGACAGTGACTTCCGAACAGTATGACAAGCCATAGTAACACCCATAATAGATTATTGCAACATAATCTACCAAGGCCTTCCCTAGAAAACAATACTCCCCTGCAACTGGTGGAAAACACTGCAGCAAGAACTATTACTAGAACAGCAAAATACAGCCATATAACCCCAACACTCCAACAACTACACTGGCTCCCGGTCGCTATATGCTCCAAATACAAGAACTTAACAATAATCTTCAAAATATTTAATAACCTATCTCCTCCGATCCTGCAGCCAATGACCAAGAAAATACATCAGACCAGAACAAGAAGAGCATCTGATAACAACATCCTGGAAATCCCAACAAGCAAGAGAACAGCAAGACAATCTACTTGCAAGAGAGCCTTCTCATTATACGCTCCCCAACTATGGAATGATCTACCCGCCTCAATACAAACAATCAAAGGCATTTCAGACTATAGGAAAGCTATAAAGACTCACATTTTTATGGAATACTATGGTCCCACCCCATAAGAATACTGATTACACATATCTGACCTGAAGAAAACCCATCAAATCATGGAACACAATGGACCCACCCATGAACATACCAATATAACATTTTTCGGTTAAACCTCCTGTATTACTCTCTCAGCATATATATAACTGTGTCCGTACTCATGTAAATGTACATAGTTTATAATTGTTAAAGATACCCATTGTATCCCACTTCATCTTCCAAGTTTCATACCCTGTTCTATGTAAAAGTTGGTTTGCTGTAATGTTCTCTGTAAACCGCCTTGAATTAATGATAAGGCGGTATAGAAAACCTGTTCCATAAATAAATAAATAAAATTACTATTCTGGCCATGGGAGAGCGTCACTCTAAGGTTAAAACTACAAATTCTATGCTTTGCCATCTGTTGAAAGTGGCATCTAATAGTCTGATATATTTTCACTCTTGCTTCATTGCATTACTCTTTCCAAACCAATGGAATGCTTCGGTACCACTCCATTCTAACCACCCCTCCAAGTCAGATGTGCGCACACATGAGCTCAGCTCCTCCTGCTTTTCCCTACTTGTCTTGAATTTATACTGACAGCCTGCAACACAAACACAAGGAGGATATGACAGTATGTGTAGGCAGCACATCATTAGCATGGGAGCAGGAGAATACAACACTTAATAGACTCAAGATTACCTGCAGCACGGAGGCAAGGGAAATGCATACTCTGTGAATAACACCTGAATAATAGGCAAGGAAGGGACAGAACACTACATGATCCAATTTAAAAATGTTTTGCTATAGACACAGAAATGGAAAAAGCCTCAGTAAACCAAATCCACAGTGTATCTACAGCATGTAAATAGTTTCAGTCAATAATGTCCCCCATGTATATCCAAGTTGCTCATACCTGTTCTATGTAAAACCTGTTCTATGTAAAACCAAACAGCTTGTTGCTATGGTCTTTTGTTATACTGTAAACCGCGCTGATACTAAATAGTGCGGTATATAAGAGCCTGTAATAAATAAATAAATAAATAAATACATCATGAAACAGAAATAGACTGGACAGTTTTGACAGGTCTTCCCAGCCATTCGATAGCCTACATATTATATTTAGTGTTATTTTTTCCATAGTAGGAGAGAAGGCCGTTGCTGAGCATGAACCAGTGCCACTGGTAGCCTGTAATGGAGTTGGTCCATTTGAAGAGCCAGACCTCCCCGGGCCGAGCCAGAACTGGAGCTGGTGGAGAAGCTTCCAGAGAAACCGGTACTAGAACTACTCCCAGAAGCAAAGGGGCTGTGTCCACTTCGTCCTCCAGTAGCTGGAACCAAAACAGCCCCAACTCCTGCACACGGCTCTGCCGTGTCCCCTCAACCTGCCACTCATAACCCAAACACTGGTGCAATATACAAGATGAGGATGCACGCTCCTGCACCAACCTCGGCCTCTAGTCATATCCAGTGGCCACAGAGAGCTACTCTGAGGAGTAATGGTGTCATCTTTGACATATATTCTGGGTTGCATCTGCATCTTAGTCTTCTCAAGGCAATGTGTGAGCTGGCTAGAGAGAGGTCTGAAAGCTGAGAAAAGTTATTGTGTCAGCACAAATGGCAGTCAGTATAATGTAAAATGATCCCAGGTCCTGGCATAACCAGGTCGGTTCCAGCAGGCTATGACATCCCAAACAACAACTTAGAGATGCCAAAGGTCCTGAAGAGTGAGATTGAAGGTCACAGTAAAAATTTTCAGACAGTGCGTCTGTGCTATAAAACTAGAAGGATTTAAGTATCCTATTACTTGGCTAATTAAAAATAAGTGGAAAAAGCATGCATAGCACGACTTATGAAATTCTATCCAACCCCATTCTGTATGTGCATGAACACGACCTGTAGCTGCATTACCTCTATATGTGGGGTGCGACATCCTTGCTACCTGGGCCCAAGAGCTTACAGGTAGGGACGGCCTTTTAAGTGTCCTTTAGGAGTGAAGCTCTAACACTTGGCCCTAGGAGTTCTGGGATATGTAGTTGCTTGGCCTCCTGTGGGACTGAGTTGTAGTTGTAGCTCGAGTAGAAAAAGGCATGCAAGAATATTTATTTTTAAGAGGGTTTATTCCAGCGCATCAAGATTCAGTCTCTCAGACGCAAAAGGATGCCATTCCAACATAAGGGGTTGAAAATAAACACACACAAAAGATGCAACAAAACGGCTCAGCTGTACTTGGCTGTTTCGCAGTTCATTTAGTCTCAGGTTGGCAATCATGTGATCCTTCAGCAAACTGAAACAGGTGCTCTTCCTTACGGCACGGCTTCTCAGTTTTACCATGTGATTAAGCTTATTAAACAACTCATAAGGTTTTCTCACAGTGGTATCAGGTATGGCAAACTTTATACTATATTACTTCATATAGCATTCAGTGCTCATTAACCTGGTTATTCTCAATTACAAAGGTAGAACAATCCATAGGTGAATCAAACTCTACTGAAGGCTGACAAACGTCCAGTTGCATAGCTTCCTCAGAGTTACTGGAATCCTGGTCAGGGTTGTTATTCTGCTCTGCCCTTTTCTCCAGAAATTCCTTAAACTGACTTAGAAGTAATTCAGCTTGCTTGTGCACGTTTTCAGGCTGATAGCCTTCCTTCTTCTCTAACAAACGTTTACTTAGGACTCCCAGCTCCGGGTAATGAGCTATCCTGCCTTTGTCAAAGGAACAGTTCTCAGTAAGGGTAAATCCCTTCCCCCACTTATCACTAGCTGAATATGCTAGGTTTGTTCTCTGGAGGTTAACACATGCAGGAGACTTCTTAAACAAGGGGTTATAACAAGAAATGTCAGCTTTACCTTTTCCAAGGTCTTTTAGATAAGCATTGGTATCTTTTCTCCTGTTACTTCTCAGGCTTTGTACTTCAGCTTTCTTATCCTTACTTCCAGTGCCTTGCAGGTAAATGTCAGGCTGAACAGTTTCCTCATAGCTTTCTCTAAAACTGTCTTGGCTTTTACAGCTGTGAGTCCGGCTGCCCTTATTCCAGGTATCTGGCCTGCTGGCTCCCTTAACCAAAGGCACTACCTTGCAGTGAGACTTCCTCCAGGGTGAGTCCTTGCACCACTGTTCAGTGCTCCCAGGTTCTGCTCGGGTCTCAGATTCTAGCTGACTTCTCCTCCAAGCAGTTCTCTCAGCTGTTCCAATGTTTTCCCTTCTGCTGCTCCTGACCTTGTGCTTGCACTCGCTCCTCCTCCTCTCCCTCTCTCCTCATTGCTTGAGTATTTAACAAGCCTTCACTTCCTTGCACTCCCTGACTCTCCCTTGGGCGTGCCCAATCAGTGAACAGACCTGTCTCCTCCCCTGAGGAGAGGTGTGGCTTTAGATCATCAACTGGCTGTGTTTTTATTCCTGAGGTGAAAATCCTGTTTGTCAATGCAGTATTGTTTACCTCATCAGGATTTTCTCCTATTTCCATCTCTTCTTGAGGGGCTTCCTCATCACAGGGGGTATAAATTTGTTTTGTATGTATTTGTTTGTAGCTTGGTAAGTCTATGGGGCATGTTTACTAAACTGCGGTAACGTAGCAGCAGCTACGTTAAGGCGCGTTATGTAACGTTAACGTGTGTTAATGTAACATTACGTAACGTTAACGTGCCTTAAAATTACATAATGCGCATTAGCTTTCCCGGCCGCAGTAAGTCCTGCAGAGGGTGGAGAGAGGGAGGAGAGAAGGGATCAATGGGAGGGGAGTGGGTGGGGAGAGGCCCCTTCCACACTTGGGGAAATGAAGGGCTGAATCTTAACGCAACTGAAAACCTGGTGTTAGATGCACATTTGCAGGAGAGAGAAACCATTTAAGTGTCAGCGATGTACAGCATAGGCAGGGAACCCAAGAATGGTGATAGTAGTGCTCCATTTGCAGCAACAGCATAGTGCCCAGGTATGAAAGGCCACTATGGTGATGGCGCAAATGGGGCATGGGGGGCTGCAGGTGGGACACGCAGTGGGGGCTACTGGGGCACAGGTTGGACTAGGCGGTTGCCGAGGTGGCACACAGGAACGCAGAAAATGGAAACCAGCAAGACAGCAACTGACCAGGGTCAAATATGCCCATGAGTCTGTGTCTCACAGTGTCCCATCCAGGGGACATTACCTAGGAGGTACCCCAAGGGGCACATAACAGTGACAGGCAGTGCCAGGGGAAGCGTGGACATCTATGTAGGCACCCCTACCCCAGAACCCACACCTTAGGCAGCCGCCTACCTGCCCCCTGGATGGCCTGGGATGGTGCACCACCAGAACCGACAGCATATGGTCATGGCAGCATGGCAGAGGGGGTGGGTGATTGTGCTGGAGGGAGAAGTGGCACCCGCCTGCAGTGGACTTAGGCCACGCCATGAACCAGTACGTGGTATGCAGCGCAACAGAAGAGGTCTGGCTGAGGAACGTAAGGGTAGCCCCAGGGACCACTATGCTGCTGTGGCAACAGTGTGGTGCAGTAGACTCAGCCAGCATGTCCAAGAGCAGAGGTTCACGTCCCATCTGTGGATCCTGCAGAGCATCTCCCCATAGTTTTAGCCCACAATGCAGCCACAACAACAACATGGGCATACCCCAACGCAGCGGTGCACAAGGTTACGGATACCCACTCACAAGGGCTCCACTATCCACAGCTTCATGGAGTGTCAGGCTGTTGGCCCCAGCACAGAGCTGCAGTTATCACCAGAGCATTAAGACTACCCCCTGCATAGATTAGCAATGTCGGCACTGTGATCAGGACCAGTGCGGCGGGTAGGGTTGTCAACCACCTCCATATCTGCACAATGCTGAGATAGGTGTGGGAGGGTGCATATGTTTCTCCATTGTTTTATGTCTGTCAACACCTCACTGGGTATGGCCCAGACAGGGCAGATTGGCCAGGATGCATCTGCACAGGGTAGAGGGCAATGGCTGGGACACTGTAGTGCTCGACCACCACCTGCATAGACAGGGTAGCCACAGCATGTCACGCTGGGGGGTGGGAGGGGGGTCACTCTCACTCTGACTGAGCAGTGGCCATGGCATGTCTATGTTCCCACATAGTGCCACACATTATTTGTTTCCAGTGATACCTGTGTGTTCCTGGTTCTGGGGCCCATTCATGAAGATACCTGCTTGGTGTTTGTGCTGTGCATCCCACCTCTGGGTGCACAGGGTTCCCTTATGAGCATGCACTATGGACTGGTTAGTGGGCTGTCTGCAGTTTGCCTGTGCATGGTGGGAACACCTTGTAGGATGCTGCAGGTGCAGGCTGACTGTTGATGAATGGCCGACTGTGGCGTGGGGTAGTTGAGCCTTCCCCTGCTTACCCCAAGCATCACTGCTTATCTACAATGGTCACAGGTATGGCACTGGCCCAGCAGCCCTGGAGGGCTGTCATCTGCCAGCAGTACTGTGGTTGCTGGTAGTACAGCCATTCAGCAGGGTGCGGGCACCTGTCCCACCACACCCTCATCTACAAAAGGGGTGATTGAGGCCCCTTGGGGTATATAGTGCATACCACTTAAACCCATAGTGGCAGTGCTACATAGCCCTCATGCAAGTACAGACACCCCACTGCCCTGATAACAGGTACCCATGGCAGCCAGACCTTAAGCAGTCCAGGGCCACATGTGACTGCAGAACACAGCCTTGTACTGTGCCTAATAAGGTGCCTTGTAACGTGCTTTATAGCACGCCTTATAACGCGTGTTACCTGACATGGCTTGCCATAATGATGTCCCGCCCATGTCTTTATATGGGCATCTGTACCTTTACCACGGAACCTAACGCGTGTGCATGCTTGTACATGTGTGCATGCTTGTATGCAAAATGCAGGTTAGGGGAGAGTGGGCCAGCCACCCCTGTCTCCATCTTTACATAGTTTTTCTGAATTCTAGGACCCTCAAGAAAGAATGAATCATCTCTACCCATGTCCTCAAACCAAACCACACTATGTGGTGATCACTTGATGCCAGATGATTGCTTACTATAACATCAGAAACAATGGGGTATGTTTTCTAAACCGCGGTAATGTTACCCGCGTTAGGTTCCGCAGTAATGGTACAGATGCCCATATAAAGGCATGGGTGGTGCATCGTTACAGCAAGCCGTATCAGCTAACGCGCGTTACAAGGCGCCTTATAAGGCACCTTACTTATAAGGCGCCTTACAAGGCACATTACAAGGCACCTTGTAGGGTGCCTTATAAGTAAGGTGCCTTTTAAGGTGCCTTGTTAGGTGTCTTTTAAGGTGCCCTATGAGGTGCCCCATAAGGTGCTTTGTTAGGTGCTTTATGAGGTTTCTTAAAAGGTGCCTTGTAAAGTGCCTCATAAGGCACCCTATAGGGCTCCTTAGGCTAAGTGCCGTATTAGGCACCCCTGGACAAGGCACCTTAGAAGGCACCCTGGGTTACGAACCATAGGTTAAGGTGGCCTAACAAGGTTACAGTGACCTAGGTCAGTGTGCCCTAAGGGCTGCAATGTGCTTCAGGATGACATGCATGACCTGTGAGGCATAGAGACAGATGTAGCCCTAACACTAGATAGAGCACCGAGGAAAAGCAATGAACAGGTGAGTGAATGAGGGAGAGCTGGGAACTGCTGCACCTGCCATATCTGTGGGCATCCCATGTGGCTGCTAGTACTGTTGACAAACATGGTGGGGGCAACTGTACCACAGCACAGGGTGTTGGCAATGTAAAGTCCTGGAAAGACAGTGGGTGGCAGACAATGGGAATACGTGTTCCCCAGTGGAGGAGGAGGTGGCAGGATAGTTACAATGATGGGTGGACAGAGGAGTGGTGGTGCTATGCATATCAGGCACAGGCGAGGCAAGAACAAGAGGCGCAATTCAGAAAAGGGTACCAGCGCAGGACATGGGGTGGCAACCTGCACAGGCAGACAGGACGCTACACAGCTGACAGATGCAGATAGATGGACCAAAAGAATGTTGGCAACTGTGGCGAGGGTATTATGGGCTGGCAGCACAGATCTGCAAAAATATGACTGTTACAGGCATGCAAACTATTTGAGTAGGAGGAGTGGCCTAGTGGCTATTTGAGTAGGGAGGAGTGGCCTAGTGGTTGGGTCAATGTACTACAGGCCGGAAGGTTGGTGGTTCAAATCCCACTAAAGGACAGCAACCTTGGGCCGGAAGGACTGGAGTTTCTAGTCCCACAGGTGCTCCTTGTGGTCTTGGGCAAGCCACTTAACCCTCCATTGCCCATTTCCCTGTAAGTATTAGTGTATGTGTCTCATATCCCCTTGTGTTAAATGTATCCCACAACCGCTTTGACCCGGTGAAAAGCGGGATATAAATGCAGCTAAATAAATAAATAGGACAGGCATGAAAGGAGGGAATAATGAGGAATTGAACTCATGAACACTGCTGAGAACATCAACCAGTAGGCTATACCTCCATGGTGTATTTCACAGCAATGGCTGGGTACAGAAGGACTGCAGGTCACCGCACAAACTGTCTGCTCTGAGTGCCAGGATAGGGTAACCCCACCAGTACCCATGATGCAATGCACATGCTGAATAGCTGTCTACAGCTGATCACCAAATGGGGTCTGCACCTCTCCGGTACCTCAGCTTGGAAAGACGAACTGACAGTGCATGATACTGGCACAGAGCAGCTACAGATCATGCCATTGTGCAGGCTCTGTGTTCACCCTGAGGGATAGGATGGGTGCCCAGCACTAGGTCCGCAGTACATGTGGTGCTAGAGATAGGTCCTGCTGTACATCCCCATCACTGCCGGTGTGTGACAGGTGTTCTTTGCAGTGCATCTGAAGGTTATTTGGTGTCCCTCTGTGTTCTGCAGTCACATGTGGTTCTCTGGGACCAGACACCACCCAAATTAGTGCATACCCAGTGTTAGGGTCTGGCTGACAAGGGCACCTGTTATCAGGGCAGAGGGGTTTCTAGACGTGCATAAAGTTTGTGTAGTAGTACATCTACAGGTCAAAATGGTATACATTACATAACCCAAAGGGCCCACAATCACCCTTTTTGTAGGTACGGGACAGGTGCCTGAGCACTGGTGAAGCAACCTCCATCCTGTTGGTATAAGACAGCCCTCTAGGGTTGGTGGGCCTGAGCCGTACCTGTGACTAGGGCAGACCAGCAGTAACGCTGGGGTTAGGTCTGGAAAATCTCAACTGCCTCACACCACAGTCACCAGCAGATGGCACAGTCTGACTACACCTGCAGCACCCTACAAGGTGCTCCAACCATGCATAGACTAACTATAGACAGTCCACTAGCAAGTCCATAGTGCATGCTCACAGAGGAACTATGTGCACCAAGCAGGTATCTCAGTGATTAGGGCCCAGCACTGGGAACACACAGGTAGCACTGGAGACAGATAGTGTAGAACGCTATGTGGGAACCTAGACATGCCATGGTCATTGCTCGGTCAGAGTGAGAGTATCCTCCCAGCATGACATGCTGTGGCCACCCTGTCCATGCAGGAGGTGGTCGGGCACTACAGTGTCCCGGCCATTGCCCCACACCCTGTGAAGATGCATCCTGGCCAATCTGCCCTGTCCGGGCCATACCCACAATACCTTGCTCCTCATTATTGGTAACAGTGGGACATTGTGGGCCCAGTGAGGTGTGGGCAGACACAAAACAATGGATAGAGACACACACATATACACACACGCACACACACACACACTACTAGTGCAGCATTGTGCAAAGATAGGGGTGGATGGCAGCCCTGCCCGCCACACTCGTCCTGATCACAGTGCCGACACTGCTAAACTGTGCAGGAGGTAGTAGTAGTGCTCTAGTGATAACTGCAGCTCAGTGTTGGGGCCAACAGCCTGACTCTCTATGCAGCTTTGGATTGTGGAGCCTGTGTGAGTGGGTGTTTGTACCCCTGTTTGCCGCTGCTTTGGGCTTTGCACATGTTGCTGCTGTAGGGTAAAATATAGGGACATGCTCTGCAGGATCCACAGCTGGGACTTAAACCTGTGACCCTCTGCTTCTGGACACACTGGCTGTGTGTACTGCACCACACTGTTGCCACAGATGCACAGTAGTCCCTGGAGCTACCTGTACAGCCAGACCTTTTATGTTGCACTGCACACCACGTACTGGTACAGGGCATGGCCTAGGTCCACTGCAGGCAGGTGCCACTGCCCCCTCCAGCACGGGCACAACCCCCCGCCATGCTGCTATGACCATATGCTGTCGGTGCTGGTAGTGCGCAGCCCCAGGCCATCCACTGTGTGGGTAGGCGGTTGCCTAGGGAGTGGAGTCTGGGGTGGGGAACATACATGGGCATCCTCACATCCGCCCCATCACTACCTGCCAATATTATGTCCCTTCCACTTGGGGGAGGGTTGGCTGGGGGATGTCAGGTCAGTGTCCTGGCAACTGTTAGCTAGGGTGGACCAGGTAGATGTAGGTGGATTATATTTGGCCTTTGTCAGCTGCTGTCTTGCTGATGGCCGGTTTCTATGTGCCACCTATCCCCACTACATGTCCCGCCTGCAGCCACCTATGCCCCATTTGCACCATCACCATAGCGGCCTTTCATACTTGGGCACTATGCTGTTGCTGCAAATGGAGTACTACTATCACTTTTCTTGGGTTCCCTGCCTATGTTGTACATTGCTGACACGGAAATGGTTTCTCTCTCTTGCAAATGTGTGCTAACGCCAGGTTTTCAATTGCGTTAAGATTCAGCCCTTCATTTCCCCATGTTAGTGTGGAAGGGGCCTCTCCCCACCCACTCCCCTCCCATTGACCCCTTCTCTCCGCCCTCTCTCCACCCTCTGCGGGACTTACCGCAGCTGGGAACGCTAATGCGCATTATGTAATTTTAAGGCCAGCTTTTGCTTCGCCTGCTTTTACTTGCAGGTTGCTAACTGGGTAGCAGTGCAATATCGCCACTACCCAGTTAGCGACTGTCATCGCCTATGGCACACCCTGGAACACCTATGACACACCCTGGAACGCCTATGACACTCCCTGGAACGCCTATGACACACCCTGGAATGCCTATGACACTCCCTGGAATGCCTATGACACACCCTGGAACGCCTATGACACACCCTGGAACGCCCACGACACGCCCTGGAACGCCTATGACACACCCTGGAACGCCCACGACACACCCCAATGCTAAGTGGTTAGTATCTGGGCATATGGCAGTGTTAGTTGGGGATATTCAGCAGCACTAACCGTGTTGGCGGCGTTGAATATCCCATTCAGCGGCACTTACATGGTCCACAGGTCAGTAAACTGTGTAAATGCCTTTAGAATATCGAGCCCTCTATAACTAATTGCGTACCCTGCTCCAGAAGATGTTTGTAGTCGTGGACTGAGCAATTCCAAAAATAAACTAACCTTGTCCAATTCTTATTTCTTCTAGAGTTGTTCTTTTAATTTTCTCAGAGAAATAGAGAACTGAAGGAAAGGAATCTAATGTGAAAACAGATGAATTTGCTGTTAGAGGTGTTATAGCAGGCAATGCAATCTATTTGATAAACATCTGTAGGCCAGCCACAATGTTGTTAAAATCATTCGGAGGTTTTTATTTTCTTGAATAAATTAGGTAAAGCAAGTTAAAATCATAATAAAACAACTGAAGCTTCACTAAAGAATTATTCTAATTTCAAAATAAATTCTTTAAGAAAAGTTACTAGTATAGCACAAGTATACAGAATTGCACTTCTCAAATTAATTCTAATTATTTTCCTTTACAGAGACTGGCATTCAGCTTCTCAGATTTAAACACCAGAGTTTTCAGATACACGTAGCTTCTTTCTGTTTTACTACTGAAGCTTACTCGACTTTAGTAAACTGAGTTAACGATCCAAATAGAGTTTCTTTTTATATCTGTTATAGGATCACCTGGTCCTTATACATTCGACCAGGTAAACAGGAACCTTGCAAAAGTTAACCAAATTAGTCAAAAATCACCCTTTAACTAAAGGGTGCTTTGGTTTTACACCTGATGCATGAATAGCGTGAAGCATTATGTATGTTAGGTGCAAAGCCTCCATGTTAACTGTCAGGGATGTTGATATCATGTTCCCTGGCGGTAAACACAGGGTGGGGCACTAAAGCTGTGGGTGTACTTTAATTCCACATATTGAGATGGTGATAGATGCACTCGTGTTATTTGTAACATTGACTCGTAGCATGTGACATGTGACCCTGTTCTATCTGCAATGCGCCTAACCTGCCAACGCTCCGCCCTAACCTGCCCATTCACCACCCCGAGGTACAAGTTGCAGTTATTACGTGAATCTGTGCATGGTACTGTCCTGTCCCTTCACTAACAGTTATCATGGGTGCCAGAGTATGGTTGCTATGCGCCTAAGCTCATACTAACTGTGTAGTGCACTTTAGCAAAAGGCCCCCTTTGTGTTCTTATTGTTTTTATTATAGGTTTAATTATTCTCCTTTAGGGAATAAGAAACCTAGGTAAGTGTATCAGACATTAAGCTTGAAACTCCTTTTGTATTTGTTTCTCTCTGGCTAGGTTGTGTGTGAGCTCAAGTATTGCAAGGTAGAAGCAGAGGGGAACCACAGCTACACCAAGTGAATCTTCTCTTAAAAAAGCTTTATTCGAAATGTGACTTGGCCACGTTTCGGCAAACACGCCTCTGCCAGGGTTAAGCAAGCATGTGAATCAATGTTCAAGTCAACATAAAAAAGTGGGAGTCAATATTTCTGGGTACACTTACTGGAATACCAGCTTGCACGAACAAACTGCATGTATCATAAACCAGAAGTCTGTGTCGGAAGTGGGAGGATGTGGCTAGTCCTAGAAGCCACAAACTGTGACACAGCACAGGAGGCTTTAGGCAAGCGCTACATTGTGGTTTGAAAGCCATTGCTGGCACTGTAGGCCCTGGAGAGGGGTGGCAGGGGCAGCAGGGGTTGCCTCCAGGACAGTGACGCTCCAGGCAATTGCCTAGTTCACCAATTGATAGCGCCGGCCCTGCATAAACCCTATCTTTACTTAAACCAATTAAAAAACTGCCTCTGTACTGTGGGGCAAAATGTAGAATCTCTCAGATTGCAGAGACTTTACTTCTAACTAAATAAAAGAACGCTAATTCAGGATCCCCCATTCCACATGCACAAACAGCACACCTCTGAGAAGGCAACACACGTTTTGGACAAAAGCAGATTCATGTTCATATTCCACTCTGGCAATATTAAAGTCAAACTTGAGCTTCAATAGAAGTTAAATTAACTGAACCTCTGAAGGGTGAATTCCTTCTGACAGACAGCCCTTGTAAGCTATGTGCACAGAGAGAAAAGCAACCAGACAAACTGTCATTTCTCTTTGCCACTCTCCCGAAATTTGACAATAGTCCTTCACAAAAAGGGATTCTCAGTTTCACTTTCTCAGTTTAAAAGACAGTCCTTCAGCAGAATATGCCAAAATGTTGCCGGAGAAATCCGCCTTCAGCACCCTCTCTCTCACACATACATTTTCGCGAATATTCTCACTGCACGCTCACAAAGCCGCAGCTATTTGGGACACTGAGATAAACTTTCAGTAAGGCACACAAGCACCTCGTCTGCCAGTCCCCAAAGCACAGATTTCTCAATTACCCTCAAAGAGCAATTCTAGTCCACTACATTTCCTCAGTCAAGATAACATTAAATAGTCAAAAGCTGTCTGGGAATTTAGGATATAGTCCAGCTCAACCTCTCACAGACTCAAACAGCTTTTTTCCTTTTAAACTGAAATCCGTTTTCTCTTAAAAACACCTTTTAGGCTCCACACAAAAGCAAAAGAAGGGTTTTTTCCCCACAAGGAAAGCCTTTTCTCAACTCAGACTCCTGTCACCCAGGGCTAATCAGAGTCTAAAAACCTCCCAGCAACTACAATTAAGCAGCAAGCAATGCTATAAGCCTCAGCCCCGTCACACACCCAACCCCCTTATTTCCTCTGAAAAATCACTCTTGTAGCCCTCTCATGCTGGCGCATAGGCACATCACCCTTCCTCTCCGGTAGCCCAACCCCAAATGACCTTTCAGCTGTCAGCCTACAGCAAGCCGACCTTCTAAGCATTAATGTGCATAAAATAGTTCCTAAGCACCCCTGAGCTGAAAGTTGGCAGTTCTCAGGGCAAGACTCTCTCTGTCTGTCAGTCATAGTTCAGAATAATAAAACCACCACATTTCCCTTTAAATAATAAGTAAATAACTGCATCACTAAGCAGCCCCCTTGCACCTCTTGAGCTATGTCTACCCTTTTTACTCTTAAAGCTGCTCGCCCTCCCCGGCATTGGTCACAAGCTGCCCTGTGCCTGTTTTCCCTGCTGCAGATTTGCAACGCTGGTGCCGTCTGCGCTTACTTCCAGTTTCGGGTCATATTTTTATATTTTAATTTATTCCAGACCTCAGTGTTATTACTCAGCTAGGGTTACTGAATTTTTGGAGAGTAAGATCTGGGACAACCGGACAGGGTGAATATATTTTGAAATGATCAGTCTAGGTAAGAAAAGACAGTGTGTGCCTTCACGTTATTGCTGACTCCTGGCGACCCAGCAGCTCCTGGGTTTTCTGGGCAGTGTGACTGGAAGTAGATTGCCGGGCCTTTCTTCCGAGGCAGTGGAGGGTTAAGTGACTTGCCCAAGGCTTGCTGGTAGTGGGAATCAAACGCTGGTCTTTTGATTACCAAGCCACTGCTTAACCACTAGGCAACTCCTCCCTCCATCAGTCTAGGTAGCAATCAGTAATTTCAAAATGTAAAAAAAGACAGTAGCAGCCCTTCTCGAGTTATAAGCGCACATACATACATAAATGCTTAAACTTTAGTTTATAGTTAGAGATAAATATTCTATGCATTTCTAAAATTCCTTCTCTTTTTTCAGATATGAAGTTCATTTTACTTCTTCTCTTACCAGGACTGGGAAGATGCAGCCGAGGGTCCTGCAGGAGAAGCAATGTCCTTAGCCTCCGTCCCCACTGAAATCAGGGACAGGAGACTGGTTATAGTCGTGGAATCGAGGACACTAGTTCAACATTGGGGACATCTGGGAACCTTTACTCACCCCACTGACCCTTTACTAAAACAAGGCCTTCAGAACCTATCTGGTGCCAGCCCCGATTCTCCAATATCGTACAATCCTAGCTAAGAGCACAAAACAACTAGACACAATCTCAATCTACAACAACTACAACACTATCAACCTTATATACATGACACCAAACTCAACATCT
Source organism: Ichthyophis bannanicus (assembly GCA_033557465.1). Taxonomy (NCBI): domain Eukaryota; kingdom Metazoa; phylum Chordata; class Amphibia; order Gymnophiona; family Ichthyophiidae; genus Ichthyophis; species Ichthyophis bannanicus. The sequence continues at coordinate 288,929,701 of CM066040.1, read as the reverse complement.
GAAGAACTATCCAACATAATTGACTTAGCCTGCAACCCTGCATATCCAGATAAACCAAACTGGCTAATGGGCGACTTCAATCTCACATCCTTTCAACCTGCCCTATCTAACTCCTTTTTAGACGCAATGACAAACCTCAACTACAATCAAATCATAAACCAGCCCACCCATCAACGTGGCAATGTTCTCAACCTTGTCTTCGCTCCACCCACCTACGCGTCCACAAAATATAAATTTGACCTCTCCATCACTCCGGTCCCCTGGTCAGATCACAGCCTGATCTCATTCAAAATACCAGCACAACATGACCCATTCACCGATACAAAGAAACGATCAGCAACTAACTTCACTCGTTTCAAACCACTCAATGAAGAATAAATCAAGGAACACATACTCCCAAAACTCAAGCAGCCTTCTTCCAACATCAACGACATGGTTGCTACCTGGAATGAAACCATCAACCAATACGCCAAATGGCCTCCAGCCCACAAAAACCCAACAACGAATAACCATGTAGGGAAAAGGCCATCTGCACCATGGTTCTCCCCGGAACTAAGAAAGTCTCTTATTCTCTTGAGGAAGCTTGAAAGAAAGTGGCGTAAATCACATAACCCTACAGATCAAACAACATACTTAACCCACCTGCGAGCCCACCATGAAGCAATATGGGACACAAGAAAAATCTTCCATTCCGAACTCCTCAACCGATCCTTAAACAAGCCACGGGAACTCTTCAATCTAGTAAAGACACTAACCACAGAACCTTCACCACCACAACATGAACCTATACATCCCCAAAGGTATGCCAACTTTATACAATCTAAAGCCATCAGAACAACAATTGCATACTCCCCAAGTCCCACCCAGCATCATACGCACCATACTCCTCTCCTTCAGCTCTCATCTCCCTCAGCAAAATGCATTGAAGACATTATCATCAAAATGAATACCACCACAGCACCTAACGACCCATGCCCAGCACACTGGATAAGAGCTATGCGTTCTGATTTTAGCCCAATCATAGCAGAAATCATAAATATGTCCTTCTCAACAGGCATTTTTCCAGCTGCCCTAAAGCAGACCTCCATAAGACCACTGCTAAAGAACAACCAACTAGACCCAACAAGAGAAGATTCATACCGTCCGATCTCCAGTATTCCACTACTATCCAAAATAATTGAGAAAGTGACCAACAATCAGATCCAACAACACATAGACACCTCTTCACCGCTTGACCCCAGTCAACATGGATTCAGGGAAGCCCACGGAGTTGAAACACTGCTGACCACCTTAACCAACATACTCATCAGTGGGATGGACGACATCAAAAAGGGCTTTGCTCTAATTTTCCTCGACATCTCCGCAGCATTTGACTCTGTGGACCACGACAAACTACTAACCCGACTATACGACAAGGGAATCCACGGGTTAGCATGGGAATGGTGCAAATCATACTTGGAAGATCGCTGGCAACAAGTCAGGACGGTTGCAGGCACCTCAGAACCTTTCCAGCTAAAACAAGGAGTACCTCAGGGCACCTCCCTCTCAGCGCTGCTATTTAATATATACATGCAGCCCCTATGCGATATCACTCGCTCCTTTGGCATATCCTCCCTAATCTATGCAGACGATGTACTAATATTCACACCAATCAACGTTACGCTCCCAGATTACACAGCACTAGTAGATTGCTTTAACGCTATAGCAGACTGGCTCTTCACCCAGAATATGCGAATAAATTTAAAAAAAAATGAGGTCGTGATCATCACGAAAAACAGAGAATTTTCACCCCCAGTTACTCTAAAAGTCCGAGACGCAGACCTCCCAATCAAGTCCTCCATAACATACCTTGGAGTAATACTGGACCAGCGACTGGACTTCAAATAACATGTCAACCGCACTGTAAAAACCATTTATTTCAAGATAAGGACCCTCCGTCATCTGAAAAATATGCTCGACCCAGACAACTTCCGGACCATATTCCAAGCTATAGTCACACTCCACTTCGACTATGCTAACATAATACTCCATGGCCTCCCAAAAACCACCCTAAATACATTACAACTAGCCATGAATGCCGCTGCCCGTGTCCTGTACGGCGCCTCAAAAAGTGACCACATTACACCCATCCTAATGGAACTACACTGGCTCCCCATAAACTGCAGGACTGCGTATAAAGCCCTTCTCATGACCTTTAAAGCGATCAACTCGATAGCCCCTTCAGCAATCTCAAACCTCCTCAATCACACTCCCAACATCAGATCCAGGAGATCAGTAGCTGCAAATACCCTTGCCACACCATCAGAAGCCACAAAATGCACACGCACAACCACAGACAGGGCATTCGCACACTACGCACCCAGATGTTGGAACAACCTACCACCCACCATTAGAGCAATCACTGACCTCAAGCAATTCAGAAAAGCCATAAAGCACCACCTCTTGCTTCTACACTTCTCCCAATTCCAGTGCCCATCATTAACTCTCTAACACATTCCAAGCCCTCATAGTAAAATTGTAAATATCTTATTCACACAAGATGTTAATAAAAAACTCTATTCATTGTATATAGTTTCATGACATATATGTACAAAGTTTCCCAAAGTTGAATCCCAGTTGAAATCTCCTGTTACATGTAAACTCACAACAGCCTGTTGCTTGTTGTGAGTATTCTTGTTCAATGTAAACCGCGCTGATGACAAAGAGTGCAGTATAAAAGAACTATAAATAAATAAATACTCTTAGCCACTAATTGTAGCAAACTTCATTTTTTTAAAGCCCCCTCCCCCCTTGCAGCTGTGCTTCCTCCCACCCATGGCTGCAAAGGTTGGCCCAGGGCCAGTAACACTGGGAACACAGAAGCCACAAACTCAGTCTGCCCACGACCAGAGCAGGTGTTAGATATACAGGGGCCCAGGGCAGAAGATGTGGACGGGGCCCCAAAGAACACCTGCAAGCTATTCCTTTTTCAAATTGAGGCAGTCTTGGGGCCCCTTGTGGCATGGAGGCCCAGGGCAATTGCCATGTTTGCCACCCTGTAATACTTACCCTGGCCTGTGTTCTTTTTCTAATCAACTGGTTACATGATGCTGAAAGTTAAATTCACATCTCTCCATTCTTTCACCTGTAACACTGAGTGTGGTTTGTCCAAGTGGGAACCACTCTCCTGCATTATTGCTCTCTACCAGTGTGTATCTGGAGCTGCTGGTGATGCAGGCACAGGTCTCCAGAACCGTCCTGGATTCACTCCTCGCTCTCGTGTCACTGTTCACGGAAGAGCGTCTGGATTCCTCCCTTCTTTAGAGCTGGAGGCCTCTCTAGATGCAGGTCCCTATATCTGTCCTGGATTCACTGCTTGCTCTGGTGTTACTGTTCACTGAAGAGCTCCTGGATTCCTCCCTTCTTTAGAGCTGGAGGCCTCTGTAGATGCAGGTCCCTGGAACTGCTCTGCAGTTGCTCCTGGCTTGATGTTCTTCCATCAAAGATGTTTTTTTTTTTTGGTAGCTTTTGTGCCTCTTTGCGAGTGGATGGCTCCTAGATTACAAAAATAGGTTTTGCACAGTCCCTTTGTCCCTTTTTCTCTACTTCTCTGCTCCTATGCCTGTGGCTCCTTCTAAAACGTAATGGGGAGCTAAGGTTTGAGACCTCAGCTGCCCCTCCCCAAGGAGCAGCCACCTTACTCCAGCATGATGCACTGGCTTTGTGCCAAATACAGAGTTCTGTGTTTGGGAGTGGTTTAAATAGGTCTTGCATTTTCCTTCCCAGAGGAGTCTCCTCCCAGAATGATGTAAATTGATAGCAAGCAACCTCCCCTCTTCTGGAAAATGCTAGATCTTCCTCAGCTTATATTGTAGTACTCTAGCAGGACACTAGATGGCATTGGTTGCTCAAAGCAATGACATCCAAGTGTTCTCTACAAATACATCATGAACAATTTGAGATGCTTCTTCTATATACAGAAAGTTAGCCAGGCAATTGAGTTAGTGGTTGTCCACAGGCGCTAATCAATAGCATGACAGTTTTAAAAATGTTGGTTGCATCATAATGCGCTCTGTTTTCCTATAGAGATTTCAATTGAACTGAACTGGCCTATATACCTACAAGCAATTAAAAGAAAAAACAATTCTAAATATTGGGTTTATCAGGGACACCTTACAAATGTGAGTTGGGGGTCTCTGGGTGCTCTACTATCTGAGGAAAAAGTTTGAGTGAGATGGAAGAACAGGTCAGACAGGCACAGTAATCCTATAAGACTAGTTTTCCCTAAAGATTTAATTTAATCCTAGTTTCACAAAACATTGTCATCTTGTCTTTCTGCCTCCACATATTTCCTATAATTTATACCATGCCTAGGTATTATTTGAGTTTCCTTTACCAGTCTGAGGTGGTAGTGAACTAAAAGAGTTATATTTTATGTCAAGTCGTATTGCTTTACATCTAAGATTACTGATGGAGCACTTCTGATCAGGCCTGTTAGTTTCTGTCATAAAATACACCAAACAATAAATAAATAAAAAGCAAGCCATTCCCAAGTAACTGGCTCGCCAGGCAAAATAATATAAAGGCCTATGATATGGTCTTATGGAGAGGTGTTTTGTATGTTAACGCACTCAGTGGGAAAGCCCAAGAGAATCTATGAGATGTCAAGAAACCACAGGCCTGTTGGCAAAATACAAACACGGAATTCTAGAGAGCTTACTAAGGCTGAAAGACGTTTCAAAATAATGGGTTATTTTACCCTCTTCTAACAAAGTTCTGCTTACATTCTCCAAAGGATGGAACAAGGAATAAAGAGAGCACCACAGGCAGCATGGCTTAGTAGCCTGCCTGTCACCTCCTTAAACCCCAGCCCTTTAATTCTGCCATAAAATATGAAATTCATCTTTTTATGGTATTTTTCACATTCTTCCCTTCACCTCTCCTCCAGCTAATGCACGACATGAGAGCTTGACTCCAGGAAGGCAGCTCTTAACCTAGACAATACAAAGCAGGATGGTTTCCTAGCAACGAGGGCCTTGTAGGTGCTCAGAGCGCAATTCAGCCCTTTCCTCTTCCTGCTTTGATTTCAGTGCTCATGCCAGCAGCAGCAGCTTCTAAAGTGATCTCTTTCCAGCTAGCTCTTTTGTGGTCTCTCTCTCTCTCTCCATGTATACTCACTATTATTGATTTGGGAGTGCAGCATCAGTCTGCAGTCCAAGCAGGATGTAAGAACCTAAAAAAAGCCACACTCACTCAGACTAAGGTCCATCGAGCCTGGCACCCTGTCCGATAGTGACCAATCGGTGTCACAAGTATCTGCAGATCCCAAAAAGTAGATCTATTTCTCCTAGCATATTTTCAGGGATAAGCAATGGCTCTCCCAAATCTACCTGGCTAATCATGTTTTTATGGACTTTTCCTCCGGGAACTTGCCCAAACCTCCAAGATGCAGAAAATGATCCAGATAGCACAAAGATGTTCAACCACTATCCTCATAAGTTCTGCATTTAGTTTAGGCCTGTCACTGCTCTGTATTTCAGTGCTTCTACCTAAATGGATAGTGGCCCTCACTATAATGATTAAGTGAAACAGCTGTGGTAGGCTATGGCCTGTAAACTAGGCCTAGAACCCCACCCCCACCAGAGACTAGTGCTGAGAAGAACCAGAGTCTGAGAAACTGCTTTAGACTGCTTTAAACTGCTTTTGAAAAGTTTGTATAATTCCTTTATTAATTCCTTGGTGCTGATGATAGATATGTTCCTGCATTCTCTAAGCTAGAAATGGCCTTGAAGTAGAAATGTATCAATGTCTAAGACTGTGCCTGTGTTAGAATAGCCTGAGAAGGGGGAACAGGGAGCTAGGCCCAGAGAGGGTCCCCGATTGGACAGGTGCAAGGGGCGTTGGGACCAATAGAAAGTTTGCCTGTATCAAACTGTAAAAATTGTATATAAGGAATTTGCTTCTGTACTCCATTGCTCAGTCCTTTTTGGATGTTTGTAAGATTCTCAAGAGCAGAGATGTCTCTCTCCATACAAAGATTCGACTTGTTCAAGCCATGGTATTTTCAATAACATCATATGGATGTGAAAGCTGGACAGTGAAAAAGATAGACAGGAAGAAAATTGATGCCTTTGAATTATGGTGCTGGCGGCGAATATTGTGTATACCATGGACTGCCCAAAGAACAAACCAGTCTGTACTAGAGGAGATCAAACCTAAGCTTTCTTTAGAAGCTCAGATGACAAGACTTCGACTTTCATACTTTGGACACATCATGCGGAGGGAGAGATCATTAGACAAAGACATCATGCTTGGCAAGATAGAAGGTCAACGCAAAAGTGGAAGGCCAGCTATGAGATGGATCGATATAATAACAGCACCTACGGGTACCAGTCTGTCAACAATGAACCGCCTGACTGAAGACCGAACACAATTTAGGATAGCTATCCAGAGGGTCGCCATGAGTCGACTCCGACTCAACGGCACTTAACAACAACAACAACATTATGCAAACCCATCAGCCTACCTGGTCTGATTGCCGCCAGCTCCTGTCTACCCTCTTCACTACTGAAGAACGAGCACGGATTGCGCAAGCATCCACCCGATGGTTAGAAGAAAATCCCGTGGGCGAGACAGGCCTAGATCCCCGGCAAGCGGCCGCCGCAGATTTTCCAAATGATGATCCCAAGTGGGATCCAAACAGTGCAACCGGGGAGACAGCCCTCACTCGGTTCTGCCAGGCCCTACTACAAGGCCCGAAGAGAGGAGGCCAGAAGGCCATGAATATCGGAAAGGTAGCGGAAATCATCCAGCATCCAGATGAGAGCCCAGCAGCCTTTTATGAATGCTTATCTGAAGCTTACAGACTTTATATCCCATATGATCCAGCGGCCCAGGAAAATTTGTGCATGGTGAATGCAGCCTTTGTGAGTCAGTCCCAGGGAGACATAAAACGGAAACTGCAGAAGTTGGAAGGATTTGCAGGCATGAATGTAGCCCAGCTAATGGAAGTTGCTCAGAAGGTGTTTGTGAATCGTGATCAGGAACGTCAGAAGGAAAGTGAACGTAAAATGAAGAAGAAAGCTGATTTTCTTGCTGCAGCTTTAGTTGAACGACGCGGAGGAATTTTCTCGAACCAAAGGACTCGAGGACGTGGAAGGGGCCGAGGAGATGTTCGGTCCCCATTGGGCATAAATCAGTGCGCCCACTGTAGAGAAGAAGGACATTGGAGGAATGAATGCCCGAACTTTGGCTCCACCTCCTGGAGGGGAGGAGGGAGCATGCGGAGAGCAGGGGGAAGATTCCAGCATCGGGGAGGAATGAATCGCACACAGTTCCAACAGGGAGAAGCAGCTGTAGAGGGAGTGGCAGCCGAAGAGGGCTACAGCATGGATGAAGACTAGGCCAGACCAGGCTCCAAGTTTCCTCTGGGTTCCCAGGAGCCTATGGTCAGTTTGAAGATTGGGGACCAATATATGGACTTTATGGTGGATATGGGGGCTGAACATTCAGTAGTAGCAAAACCAGTGGCCCCTCTGTCTTCTTGATCCATCACCATTGTCGGAGCAACTGGAGCTAGGGCCACAAAGCCTTTCTTGCAGAACCGCACTTGCGAACTAGGGGGACGGAAGATAATGCACCAGTTCCTGTACATGCCTGAATGCCCAATTCCCCTTTTGGGCCGAGATATGCTTGCTAAGCTCCAGGCGCAGATATCCTTTGTTGAAGGAGGAAAAATGGAAATGACTGTGAACTCGAAATCTGCAGGCCTGATGGTGCTGACTGTCCCCCGGGAAGAAGAATGGCGGTTCTATAGTGCATCTCCGACCAAGGCAGCTAGTCCCCATCAGAATCTCAGCTCCGCCAGAGGTGTGGGCGGAGGATAATCCTCCAGGCCTAGCAAAGAATATAGCCCCTGTGCTTGTCACCCTCAAACCAGGAGTGGAACCAGTGCACATGAGACAATATCCACTCCCGCGACCGGCGATTGAAGGGATTCACTGTCATTTAATGAAATTACTGAAGTACGGACTTCTCAGAGAGTGCCAATTGCCCTGGAATACCCCCCTCCTCCCAGTCAAGAAGCCTGGGACAGGTGACTACCGCCCAGTGCAGGACCTGAGACGAGTAAATAATGCAGTTGAAACCATACATCCAGTAGTACCGAACCCTTATACTCTCCTGGGACTGATCCCCACTGAGGCTACTCACTTCACCGTCTTGGATTTGAAGGATGCCTTTTTCTGCATACGTTTAGCACCAACCAGTCAACTCCTGTTTGTGTTTGAATGGGAAGACCCTACCACAGGAAGGCGAGGCCAACTCACCTGGACTCGATTACCCCAAGGATTGAAGAACTCGCCTACTCTCTTCAGTGCTGCTCTCAATCAGGATCTTTCAAGTTATCCTGTGACTTCAGGGAAGAGAGTTCTTCTTCAGTATGTGGATGACCTACTAGTAGCCACCGACTCCAAAATCGAATGCGTGCATGCTACCAGTGATCTCTTGCACCTCCTGAACGAAGCCGGATACACGGTCTCAAGAGCCAAGGCGCAGTTGTGCCAAACTGAGGTAAAATATCTGGGATTCCATCTGTCCAAAGGGATCCGGAGATTGGGACCAGAGCTAAAGGAAGCAGTGTGCCGCATCCCTACTCCCACCACCAGAAAGCAGGTGAAGGCCTTCCTGGGAGCTGCAGGCTATTGTCGGATATGGATACCCAATTTTACGCTGTTGGCAAAGCCATTGTATCAGGCCACCAAAGGAATGGAGCGATCTCTTCTGGAATGGGGCCCAGAACAGGATACGGCATTCCGATCATTGAAAGCAGCCTTGATGTCATCACCAGCCTTAGGCCTGCCAGATGTACAGAAACCATTTCGTCTCTATGTCCATGAGTCAAGTGGAAATGCTTTGGGAGTATTGACTCAATCCCTCGGATCTTGGCAGCGACCCGTGACTTACCTATCAAAACAACTGGATACCGTCGCAAAAGGATGGCCACCCTGCCTGAGAGTCATTGCAGCTACAGCCCTCTTGGCGGGTGAGGCCGACAAGCTCACTCTGGGTCAGAATCTTCAAGTTACAGTACCACACGCTGTCCTAACCCTCATGGAGCACAAAGGAAATTACTGGTTCACGAATTCACAGATGCTGAAATACCAGAGTATGTTATGTGAGAACCCCCGATTGCAATTGATCGTCAGACAAGCCTTGAATCCTGCTACGCTGTTACCAACTGGTCCAGGTCCACCCGATCATGATTGCTTGGAAGTTATGGACACTATTCTCAAGTCGCCACCGATCTAACTGATGTCCCATTAGACGACCCTGAACGAACTTTCTTCGTGGATGAAAGTAGCCTTGTCATCAACGGACGACGATGTGCTGGTTATGCAGTGGTGACCCTCGACATGGTGATAGAATCCTCAGCTTTGGCCCCTGGGACTTCAGCACAGAAAGCTGAACTGATAGCCCTCACCAGGGCACTGATAATAGGGACAGGGCTCAGTTTAAATGTGTACACAGATTCTAAGTATGCCTTCACAACATTGCATGCACATGGAGCCCTGTACAAAGAACGAGGGTTAATAACCTCAGGAGGCAAGTCCATCAAGTACGGCCCTGAGATATTGACATTGCTAGATGCAGTATGGGCTCCCAAACAAGTCGCAGTAATACACTGCCGAGGTCACCAGGTAGGAGAAGGAGAGGTTTCACGAGGAAACAGATTTGCTGACACTGCGGCTCGAGAAGCAGCCACCACAGGGCAAATTCCTGCCTTTAGCACTACAGTCCAGGCAGCCATATTCCCAGTACCCCTCAGTGCATGGACTCCCTGATACACTTCCAAAGAGTTAGACTATTATTGCCAAAAAGAAGGGGGAGTGTTCTCAGAGACTGGATGGATAGTGCTACCACCACCAGCAGATGGTCTTCCTCCTGGCCCAACTGTGATACCTGAAGCATTGGGTCCTGCCTTTGTCCAAGCTTTCCACCAAGCCACACATTATGGGAAGACTTCAATGGAGAAAGCTCTCAAACCTCACTTTTGTATCTCGCTATTAGGACCCCTGACAGCCTCAGTAGCCCGTAGATGTTTAACCTGTGCAAAGAACAATGCCCGGCAGGGTCCTAACCTACCCCCAAGAGTTCAGTCAGTAGGAGTCACCCCCATGGGAAATATCCAGGTGGACTTTGCAAAAATGCCACGAGCAAATGGATACCATTAACTGTTAGTCCTGGTTTGTACATTCTCTGGGTGGGTGGAGGCTTTCCCCACCAGAACTGAGAAAGCCAGGGAGGTTACCAAAATTATGGTCTATGAGATCATTCCCCAGTTTGGAATACCATTAGTTATAGGGTCAGATAATGGGCCCTCATTTGTATCCCAAGTAACTCAGCAGTTGGCCCAGGCCCTACAGATGCAGTGGAAGTTACAGCTTACAGACCCCAAAATTCAAGAAAAGTGGAGCGAATGAATCGGACCCTAAAGTCCCAGCTGTCCAAACTCTGTCAGGAAGCTCACCTGAAGTGGCCCCAAGCTCTCCCTATAGCCCTCCTCAGGATACGATCAGCCCCCACCAAGTCATTAGGAGTTTCCCCTTTTGAGGTCTTATATGGGCGACCTCCACCTATTGTCCAAGGGATAAAAGGGGATATGAGTCAAATTGGGTCCGAAATCACCAGACAAGAACTAGTGGCTCTAGGTTCTGTTTTGCAGAGTCTCCATACATGGGTACAAGATCAGCTGCCCATCAACCTGACCGAACCACTACATCCCTATAAGCCTGGAGCTTCGGTGTGGATCAAGGAGTGAAGAAAGACACTGCTAGCACCTCACTGGAAAGGACCATATGTCGTCATATTGTCGACCCCTACAGCGGTCAAAGTTGCGGAATTAGAACCTTGGATCCATCACAGTCGAGTAAAGCCGGCGGCGACTACCGAACTTCGTCCCTGGACTTCAACCACCAATCCAGCGTCGCCATTGCGACTCACACTGCGACAACAACCACTGCTGTGAGAATCTACAGCCCTACTCCTGCCACCACCCGGAAGCTGGCAGGTCTACATACGGCAGAAGCTTGAGGAATCTGCAACCCTACTCCTGTCAGCAACCAGAAGCTGACAGGTCTACGTACGGTGGAAGCTGTGGAAACAGAAGACTTAGTAAGGACTTTGCAATTTCTAGAGAAACTCATTGAGACATTGTAGTCATGTTGCCTCTATATGTTTATATTGTACTTGCAGTAGCCATGGGGCCCCTTGAATTGACTTTTGCCTTACCTCCCTGTGCGGCCTGCATAACCATTACCCGAGTCCGGACAAAGATTACCCAAACTTTACTCTATCACTCCTTCTACACCTGTACTGGTGTGACTAGCCGATGTGTATATAATGGTACGGAATTAAGTATCTATACTAAAGGAAAGGTGAGAACTTGTTTTAACCCCTGACAAAACCCCTCATATCATGTTCTAGAGTTGCGATGGAACAATGAGGATGGGGCCCTCCTAAATGCTACATGACAGCTCGCAGATCCCACCAGACCAGCCCCTCTTTACTTTGATGCTTGTGAAGCCATCAACAGAAATGGCTACTATAGCTGTTGATCGGTTGACCAAGAGCGCAGTTATTACTATGATGATAAATACATGTGCCCCGAAGGAGCATACAAGTGGGGAAAATGCACCGGGACACATACCTCAAATTATGTCAAAGCATCTGAAGATGACTACTTTTGTCCCAAGTGGGAGTGTGTATACTATGCCACCTGGTCTGACGGGCCTCAGGGGCAAGATGGGGATCATCGCAGAGCTACTTTAGAGAGACTACCATTGCTGACACCCCTTAAGTGCCTGAAAGGTACTTGTAACCCCTTAAAGCTCCTTGTGCTTGACCCTAGCCAGTGGAGGCTAGGATATAGATTTGGCTTACGTATAGCGGGTAGGGGAGTAGACCCTGGAACCTATGTATACATACAGCTTAACATCAAGACCCGCATTTCCTCACCTTATCAAATACACCACACCTTCTACGAAGCTATGCAGACGGAGATAGAGCTTCCCCAGACTACGCAGAATTTATTTATTGAACTAGCTGGAGCTGGAGCTTCTAGTCTCCACATTTCTAATTGTTTCTTCTGTGGAGGAACTAAGATGGGAGACAAATGGCCCTGGGAGGCAAGAGAATTGAACTACTTAGTCCCAGATAACCAGACTGCCCTGAACAAAACCGCTAGTGAATGGGTATTGGCATGGGACCAAAATTCACCATACAGGTGGGACAATTGGTCTGCCTGAGCCAACGGATTTATAATACCATCACAAAGAAGACATCCTGGTGGTCAGGTGTTAATGCTACTGAACCCTCCAACCCTTTAATCACTTTCCCTCATCTTGCTAAGACATGGACTGACCTCACCTCCTCCAATACTTGGGAAGCCCCTCCTGGACTTTATTGGATTTGTGGCTCTCGAGCATATGCACGACTCCCTAATAACTGGGGAGGGGCGTGTGTCTTGGGAACAATACAACCTTCTTTCTTTCTTATTCCCATCTCTCAAGGGGAACAGTTAGGCTTCCCCATCTACAATGGTCGACAGAAGCGAAGCACTCTCAAGATAGGTCAATGGGATAAGTGGGACAGTGATGAGTGGCCCCCTGAGTGAATTATCTCATATTATGGCCCAGCTACTTGGACACAAGATGGGACCTGGGGATACCGCACTCCTGTTTATATGCTGAATCGTATTATACGCTTACAAGCTGTTGTGGAAATTATAACTAATGAAACCAGTAAAGTACTAACTCTTTTAGCCAAGCAAAGTACCCAAATGCGTACAGCTATTTACCAGAACCGCTTAGCGCTTGATTATTTATTAGCATCTAAAGGTGGTGTGTGTGGAAAGTTTAACCTAACTGTCGTCTGCAAATTGATGATCAAGGTCAGGTTGTTGAAGAAATAGCTGACAATATGCGTAGGCAAGCATATGTACCAGTTCAGACTTGGAATGGACTAGACCTTAGTGGATGGTCTGGAACACTATTTTCAGGTCTGGGAGGATTGAAGACTATTATGTTTGCCGTATTAATCATAGAAGCTGTGTGTTTACTTCTTCCATGTTTTCTGCCTCTTTCCTTACATATGTTCATCTCAATCATTGACAGTACAGTTGAACGTAAGACTGCGGCTCGGGTACTAGCCATGTGGAAGTATCAAGCTATACGCCAAGAAGAAGCATCAGTTTAACGAAAGTTTGATATGTGATTATTTTCTCACCCTCTTTTAGTCGGGTTGAGAATAATCAAAGGGGGGAATGTGGTAGGCTATGGCCTGTAAACTGGGCCTAGACCCCAACCCCCATCAGAGACTAGTGCTGAGAAGAACCAGAGTCTGAGAAACTGCTTTAGACTGCTTTAAACTGCTTTTGAAACGTTTGTATAATTCCTTTATTAATTCCTCTATGCTGATGATAGATATGTTCCTGCATTCTCTAAGCTAGAAATGGCCTTGAAGTAGAAATGTATCAATGTCTAAGACTGTGCCTTTGTTAGAATAGCCTGAGAAGGGGGAACAGGGAGCTAGGCCCAGAGAGGGTCCCCGATTGGACAGGTGCAATGGGTGTTGGGACCAATAGAAAGTTTGCCTGTATCAAACTGTAAAAATTGTATATAAGGAATTTGCTCCTGTACTCCATTGCTCAGTCCTTTTTGGATGCTCTCCTGTCTGAGCTTGTGCACAATAAATTGGCTTGGAACCTGCAATTGACTCCTGGTTTTATTCATTGCATGCAATTCGCTGCTACATAGCAGCACCAGTGTTTAACAGAGGTCAGTTACTGCACTGGCTGAAAATTTACCCCTATTTTCTGTGGCTCAAGATTGCTTCCAAGCTGGAGGCACAAAAGCAGATGTTGGCTCAGGACAGCACAATCCCTTGAGCTGGCCCTGTTGGGTGGCGAGTCCTAAATCAGAAACCTGTAATTAGGACTATTTTCCCTATGTGCATCACCACACACTTGTCCAAATAAAATTTCATCTGCCATTTACATGCACAGTCTTCTAGTCTCACAAGACCTTTCTACAAATCCTTGCAATCCTCTACGTCTTTTAAGAATTTTGTGTCATCAGTGAAATGTCCTCACTTGTTAATATTGCCTCCAGATCCTATATGAATATGTTAAGCAACACAGGTCCCGGTACAGACCCTTGAGGCACTCTACTACCAACCCTTTTTCATTCAGTCCCACTCTCTGTTTCCTGTATTTAGCCAGTTTGCAATCCAGAAAAGGACATGGCCTCCTATCCCATGACTCTGATTTCCTAAGGAGACTTTCATGAGGGATTTTGACAAAAACGCTCTGAATATCCAAATATCAACTGGCTTTCCATTGTCCACTTGTTTGTTTTCACCTTCAAAAATATCTAATAAATTAGAAAGGCAAGGCTTGCCTTTGCCAAACCCTTGCTGACATGTTTCCATTAAGCCATATCTATAATATAGCTTCAACCATTTTGGCTGGCACTAGTGTCCGGCTCACCGGTCTATAGTTTCCTGGAATTACCCCTGTGGCCTTTTAAAAAAATTGGTGCTACACTGGCCACTTTCAAGCCCTCAGACATCATGACCTTTTTAAATGATAGATTTCTGGTAACAGCTTAGCATTTTCATATTCGAGCTCTTCCAGAACTTAGGGGTATGTTTACTAAACTGTCTTAACGCAGCAGCGGCGACGTTATCGCGTGATACGTAATGTTATCACACGATAATGTCACGTATCGCGCGATAATGTCGGCAGCGAAGTTAAGGCACACTAACGCTCTGAAATCCGGCTCTGAAGGTGGAGTAAGGCCTCCCAGAGGGCGGAAATAGGGGGTCAATGGGCAGAGAGTAGGCGGGGAGAGGCTCCAGGCACATTAACGCTGTGAAATCCGGGTCTGAATACTAACACCAGTGAAACCCTCGCGTTAGAGGCACATTTGCAGGAGAGAGAAACCATTTCAGTCGGCAATGTACAACAAAGGCAGGGAAACCCAGAAAAGTGATAGCAGTGATACATGTGCAGGAACCAAACAGGCAAATAAACATATAAAATGACCAGAACCACATCTGAAATCCCGATAACCAAGCTGGCCAATAGTGATAATAATGATAAACATAAAGCAACACTACTGACAAAGCGTAAAAAGGAAGATATCATGTTTGGAAGGATCTATGCTCTGTCCCCCTACAAAGTGAATGATCCCACATTGAAATAGTGGTGATCAGGGTTTTTGTCGTTTAGATTGGGCAGGTTTGTTATGGTGTGCACATGTGCAGCAACAGCAGAGTGGGCACGTAGGAAAGGGCAACTGTACTGATGCTGTAAATGGGATACATGGGTCTGCAGGCGGCATATGCTGTGTTCCAGCTGGGGCACCGTGCGGACTAGGCAGAGGCCTAGGTGGCACATAAGAATGCCGAAACTGTAAAGCAGCAAGACAGCAGCTGACGAGGGACCAACATGGGCACGAGTGTGTGTCCCACAGTGTAACAGGGGATATTACCCAACAGGTACCCCCAAGGGCAGGTGGTGCCAGGGGGAAGCGCACATGTCCATGTAGGCACCCCTACCCGAGAACCCACACCATAGGCAGCTGCCTACCGGCACACTGGATGGCCTGGGACTGCGCACCACCAGCACCACTGGCATAGGGGACATGCCAGCATGGTGGCGGAGGGGTGATGGTGGCGGAGGGGGCAGTGACATCTGCCCACAGCAGACCACAACCAAGCCCCGTTTAGGTGGGTGTAGTGCACTGCAACAGACAAGGTCTGTCTGACGAACAGTCATGGTATTCCCAAGGAATGATCTGCCCCTGTGGCAACAGTTTGGTGTAGTACACACAGCCAGTGTATTCAGGGGCAAAAGATCACAAGTTCAAGTCCCAGCTGTGGCTCCTACAAACCTTGTCCCCATATTTTATCCAGTACTAAACCATGGTAATAAAGACGGAACCTTTATTGCAGATAAATTAAACATGCCTGAAACGCCTATATTTTACCATACAGAGCACAGACACCATAAACATGTGCAATCCCTAGAGCAGAGTTTCCCAACTGCAGTCCTGGAGGGCCAAACACCATTCAGGTTTCATGCTGTCCCTAATAAATATGCCTGTGCTGCATTTGTATTCATCGCCCCCATTGTATGCAAATATATCTCATGCATATTCATTAGGGACAGCATGAAAACCTGAACAGTGTTTGGCCCACCAGGACCGGAGTTGGGAACCTCTGCCCTAGAGCAGCGGCCAACAGGGGCACAAACACCCACACCCACAGGCTCCACTAACCAAAGCCTCTTGGAGAGTCAGGCTGTTGGGCCCTGCGCAGAGCAGCATCTCCCAATACTGGCACCTGCATACCTTAGCAATGCCGTCCTAAACTTGGGAACACGTTCCACATATATCAAAAGGTTGCTATGATTAATGTCAGCTAACAAATCCTAAGTTAAACATGATTTGTTGATAGAGATTCATCATAGCAACCTTTCTGATATCTGTGGAGTGTGTTTCAGTTATTGCTTCTGACAGTATTTACCACCCCAGGGAGTGACCTCAAGAGTATTGCGTACCATAGCAATGCCCACACTGTGCCCAGGACTGGTGTGGCCACCAGGGCTGCCACAAACCTCCATATTTGCACAATGCTGGCATAGGTATGGGAGTGTGTGTATGTCTTTCTCCTAGGACAAGCAGGATGAGTCAGCCACAGTTGGTGACGTCATCCGACGGCGCCGAGACGGAAGTACTCTCCATAGCTCAGAAAGGCTTTTCGCCCTTCTGAGCATGGGCTAACTGGCCCCACCCTCCTGCCCGCCCCTAGCTAGCCAGTTCTAGTTCTTCCGCCTTGCCAGCAAGATGGACTTTTCTACTCTCCACCAAAACCAAGAACCTAACATTATATTTTCATCTACAACGTATGTATTGTCATTTTAAATTACCTTATTCTTCTTCTTGCTTCTCTTCAGATTCCTGTCTAGGCACATCAGGCAGCGGGGAATCCCTCCACGCTGCGAACAGGAACATGGGGCTCATGCCTTTGGAGGAGCAGTCAGTGGGAGGTCTGCAGAACGTGCCTAATAGGCCTCCGTTCCCCAGTTTTCAGCTGAGCCCCGATTTCTCCATCCACGCGCTCTTCTGCGGAAACAGGTTCAAGCAGCACTCCTAGTTGGGAATCGCTGCCACGCTGCTCTGCAACTCGGGATGTGCCCCTGAGGCCCCCATCCACAGCTGCACTCCTCCGGTGGACAGGAGACCCCCGATGGACAGCCCTGCTCTGGGACCCTCTATTGTGCTACTGCTGCTGCATCGCCTCGGCTGGTGTAGAGGGGCGCCGCTCAGAAACACCTTGTCGGCTGCCAAGACCTCTGGTAGACTTGACCCTGCCTATCCTGAAGAGTCCCGTGAGGCAAAGATGCAGGAGCGGAGGCAGAATCCAGAGCACAGAGGAGAACTCTTCCCCTCCTGCATCCCCGATTCGGCTAGCCACGAGGCTCTCATGGCGGCGGCCATCTTGCCCCACTGCATCATGGGCCATGCTCCTCCCCCTCCATGGCGCCATTGGTTGGCATCACGGGCCATGCTCCTCCCCCTCCATGGCGCCATTGGTTGGCGTAGATCCAGTCTTCAAGGGAGGAGGAGCCGCTCACAGAGGCTCCCATCGCCGATGGTCCGTTCGGCGCGGACAGCGCTGACGCTCTACACCGGCGCAGATGGTCCCGTTGGCGCCGCAGGTGTCGCGTGGACATCTGGCACCAGCAAAAACAACGAACATCCAGTTCTGAGCAATAGCGTTCAACCCCGAGCAGCAGAGTTAGTTTCAGTGCTCTGTATGCTGTGCACTGAGCAGTAGCATGGCAACCAGCATTATGAATTATTGTGCACTGAGCAGTACAGTCACATTGAGGGTTACGGATCCTTTGCGCTGTGCAGCGGAGATCCAGTCATAAGCCCCCTAGCTGCTTCGGCATCGGCGCAGAGAGCGGGAGTGTGCCGATGCTGACATGTCCGCACCGAAACCTCGCGAGGGGCATCTGAAGCCTTTTCACGTTCTCAGACCCGAACCTGCCTGGCCCATTCAGCGTGTAAGGCAGCGTCCATCACGCCTCGGCGCCGATTGCGCTAGCCTCAGGGCCGAGGAGAAGCGGATGAGCATCTTAGCCCTCACCGCTCCAAATCTCAGCACCAAAAACCAGACGCAACGCATGAGCACTCAGAGCGGCTTGCTCCACGCCGTTAGGCAGATCAGCGCATTAAAAATTTTTTTTAAAAAAATAATAATAATGATAATAATAGCGGCACCGCCACCACCCGAGGCTTATCACCTCCACGCTGCCTTACGACTACTGATGTGTGCATACTGGGTCAGACCAAGGTCCATCAAGCTCAGTACCCTGTTTCCAACAGTGGCCAACGACACAGGTTCCGCTATGCTCGTACTTGTCAAGCATTGATATCCTGGGTCCATTCTTAATGGTCTATGGATCTTTCCTGCCAGGAACTCGTCCAAACTCTCTTTTATGCTGTACGGATAGGATACACCATATGCTCCCTGCGACTCCTCTTAAGGACTCCAAAGACCCTAACCTAATGGTTAGATCAGTAAACTATACCCGACTGAAGCACTACCCCGGTGTCCAAACGTATGATCCCTATAACAGTGGGCGGTTGGCCCAGTGGCTTGGTAGCAATGCCTGGGCCCTTCTGTGCACCGGTTAGTCCCCAGCACTTCTACGGCCCTCCAGGAAAGCGTGTCTCACAGTCACATGGCTCCGACCGTGACAAATGTATTTACGCTTCAGCCTGTAACTGCTTGACACTTGGCGCCTCTGCGCTTCGCGTCGCAGCCTGCTTCTGCATACGGCTTCCCTTGGACAGGGTTCTGCTCTCCCTATAGACCCAGGTAGAAGCAAGGGCCACAGGGCCACTACCAGCCCTGAGGGTGTGCCCCTACACAAGCCACGGCATGCCATGCACCCGAACTCTACCTGGACCTAAACTGAGGTTCATGGTCTCTCAGCCAGCCGCATGCTGGATCTCCCCCTCTATCGCTAAGTTGACCGTTGCCTCAACTAGGGTCAGTACCCCAGGTCAGACCCCGTAGGGATATCATGCGCATATTGGTTCAGAACCTGCGTGGAAGATTTAAAAAAAAAAAAAAAAATATATATATATATATATGTATATATATATATATTTTTTTATATATATATATATTTTTTAATATATATATATATATGAGAGCGGGGGGGGGGGGGCTTCACGCCTGTAACAAAAATGTACAGGTCACTCCGTCCAATGTAGCACGTCGGTACCTACCCGTTGGCTAGTCCAAGAACCAAGGGGTCAACTCCCTGCCAAGAGACATGAGTGAGCCGCTCCCCTGGTACCCTCAAAAGAACTGCCTACAAGGGAAGTCTTGGCAGTCCACTAGATGTGGATGAGATGCACCTCTCATTGCCAAAGTTAGCCCTGACGATCCACCACTGTGTGCAGTGGCAACAACGGTGTGAACCGGTTGCAGCGGCAACAGCGGGGTGCAGTATAGTCTATTGTTATAGAGCTGAAAGTCGCAGACTCAAATCCCAACTGGGGACCCTGCAGCACATAGCCTGGGAGATTAAGACCTGCGCACCACCTGCAGGCATGACAATTCATGACTTCGGCACCTGTGCACGAGAATATCCCACCTGGCCAGAGGGGCCCAAGCTGTCTGGCCACCGCGATTCAGCAAACCACGCCCGCCCGCTACCCTTGAGCTTTCCGGTGAACCATCTCAATGCCCAGGCCATCCCCGTAACTGTCACCATGACATGGGTCTCCTTCCCCTCACCCCGCAGAGAGCAACCGGCTCCAGCAAGCGCTCTGGCACTAATCCTAACGCCTCGGGGAGTATGGAGGCAGAGGGACATTCCCTTGGCCAGCCTGGGACCTCCAGTCTGGACCGTCCTTACGATCAACTCGAAGTCTGGACCGTCCTTACGATCAACTCCAAGGACACACTCTTACGACCGGCGGGTCGCAGGCTCCAAACTTGGCTGAAAGCCATATCAGGGAATTATGGATGCTCCGGGCACTCCGTCCTCTCGGAACCATACGGTAGCTCAAGCCTTAGGCACCACAACTTATCCGCTCGCCACGAGGAGATCAGGAAGTGTGCTATTAAAACGGACAATGCCCCTTAGCACGCTCAATGTCCGGTACCCACACCAGTGCCTTCCGCGACAAGAACCTGACTCTGTCGGCAGGCTGTAATCCATACTCCACAACCAAACGGTGACTGTAGCTCCCAGTGGCAACAGTTTGGTGCAACGCACACTGCCGGTGTATTCAAGGGCAGAAGAACAGGATCATGTCCCAGTGGTGGCTCCTGCAGACCACGTTCCTATATCCTAGCACACAGCCCCCAACACTGAGGGGGGCGGCACGCAGCCCCCAACACTGAAGGGGAGCCGCCTCGTTGCCATTGCCCTCGACAGCCCACTGCCGACGATGACTTCATGATCTAAAACAGATCTCCAGAAGCTTTAGCGACTATGCACTATCATGCGCCCAGGACATACAGTACATGAGCCTGCCGCCCAGTACCAGCTGTTACGCCCCTGGGGACTCTACACCAGCAGCTGCCCAGGTTCAAGCAGAGGCACCTTGCCCATGTAGCACGCATCTGCAAGGCCACGAGGACCTTACAACAGGGACTTTCACATCACCTGCGCTCCGGTACACAGTGTACATGAACACCAGCAATAGTCGTGCACCTTACGCTGTTACCGTACCGAAATGCGTAAGTCCAGGAGTTCTTGGCAACCAAGCACAATAGATGTCTGGTTGTCTGCCAGAGTGGGGGATAGCCTAGTGGTTAGAACACTGGCTTAGTAACCTAGCAACCGAGGTTGAATTCCTCTAGCAACCTTGTGGCCTTCGGCAGGCCACCTAACCCTCCATTGCCTCGGAAGAAAGACTGGCCTATCTACTCTGGTGTCACTGCCAAGAAAACCCAGGAGCTTCTGGGACGCCAGGAGTCATGACTGACTCGAATGCACACATTGCATTACACTTTGGCTACACTTTGGTTGTCTGCCAACCATCCATACTGGATTTCTTTCCTCTGACGCTACATGTACCCGGGAGCAAGTCTGTGCCTGGTCAAGCACAACCACAAACCTGCCATTCCCCATGGCACCTTGCACTACCTCCTATGAAGGTGACCTTGCACTTAACCCTAGTGCTGATAATGGATGGCCTGAAATTCAGTTGCAATACAGTACAGTCAGGGAATGTGGCTTTGGACACAGTCTCTTAACCTCTCCACTTACACAGCCGCAAAACCAAGATCAGTGGAGACGAACACGCTGCACAGTGTATTTAGGGTCTGAAGGGCACAGGTTCAACCTTAGCCGTGGCTCCCCATATTTCGGACTCACACATTCACATGCTGAAACTACAGCACATCCCGTGTCTGGCCTGAACTGATGGTATAGATCTCATATCATCACACAGTCCGAACTCCAGGTCTCCAGGATTAGACTCGAAACCATGCTCGATTCGATCAAGCAGAACATGCCCGGAACCTTTTAAGCAAACAAACCTCTTCGGCACTGCTTTGTTGTTTGGGGACATTAACTTCAAATGATACCACAGACTCACAAACAGAAGCCATGGTGGACTCAAAGTCTTCTCCTTATGCCTTAATGGACGGGCTACCCCAGCTGTCCGGACTGCCACCTCCGCAGTCCGCCGACCCGGGACTGACGCATGGACCTAACAATCAACCTCATACCACTCTTGTAGCACAGCCGAGTCTACCTCGCTATCCCTGCGTGCAGCAATCACCTCGCCGTTACCACAAACTGGGTCAGAACCAGGTTCCCGCTACGCTAAAGGCTCTACGTCCTCATCTGGTAACAAGTCCCTCAGCTGACTACACTTCAATTAGTTTAAAAAAAAAAAGAAAAAAAGAGAGTCTCTCTTACTAGTGATGCAATACTTGCATCACTCTCGTGTTCAGCGCTATGGCTGCCGTCACTCCTTCAGTACAGTGACTCACTCACCACTCGATGTGCCTACATCCCTTACCACACAAGTGTGCCCTACAATACACCCGCGACGCCTGCGAGCTTCGTGACTCCCATTCATCTCACGGTGCTGGATAGATGCACCCCTTGCAGCACTGCTACTCACCTATGTGCACGAGAATATCCCACCTGGCCAGAGGGGCCCAAGCTGTCTGGCAGCGTACCGACCAATCTCCAGCATACCCTTCCTCGCAAAAATCATTGAAAAAGCGGTTCAACTACAACTTCAGGATCACATCGACAAACATGAAACACTCGACGACAACCAACACGGATTTCGTCCCAACCACGGTGTCGAAACACTACTGATCTACCTCTTCGACAGCATCCTAAGAATAATTGACAATACCAGGAATGGAATCATAATGATCTTCATCGACATCTCCTCAGCATTCGACACAGTGGACCACAACATGCTCCTGGAAAGACTAAAAAACACTGGTATACACGGCATCGCACTGAAATGGTTCCACTCGTACCTAACCGAAAGACAGCTACAGGTCAAGGTGGGACACATCACCTCCCGACCCATCAAAATCCGTCAAGGAGTACCTCAAGGATCTGCGCTCTCAGCACTCCTATTTAACATCTACATCCAACCAATATGCAACATCATGAAAGAGAACAACATTCAATACACAATCTATGCGGACGACATCATGATATACACCCCGATATCAATCGACAACCCGGACTTCTCTAAGATAACAGACTGCCTTACACAAATGACCAATTGGTGTCAGGACAACAACCTCGCAATAAACTACAACAAGACTGAAGCTTTAATCATCACTCGGAACCAAAGCTTCACACACCCACCGAATATAAAGATACAAAACACTACTATACCAATAAGATCAGAAGTGAGATACCTCGGGGTTACGCTGGACAATAAACTCAATCTCAAGCCACACATAGGCAAAACAATACAAAAAGCCTACTACAGGATGCGAATCATCAGGAGACTGAAACCACTCCTCGCCCCAGAACACTTCCGTACCGTATGTCAAGCTCTGATAACCCCACTACTGGACTTCTGCAATCCGATATACCTTGGTCTACCGAAACAAGCCATCAAACCACTCCAACTGGCACAAAACACCGCAGCACGAATCATATCCGGAACTGCAAGACAGGAGCACATCACACCCACCTTAAAGGACTTACACTGGCTTCCAATCAGTGCACGCATCAGATACAAAACTATCATAAACCTATACAAGATAAAACAGCACACATCAGCCAACAGCCTGCACACCCTCATACAACCAGACACCAGTACACGTCCAAGAAGAAAACAAACTCACAACCGAGTCAGCACCCCAAGTGAATACAAACACACACGCAAGGACACAACAGACCGAGCACTCTCCATGGCTGCTCCAACAATATGGAACAAACTACCGGACGATTTGAGGGCAACTACAGACCTCAAGGACTTTAGGAAACAGCTGAAAACCATGCTGTTCATAGAACACTATGGACACATCACATAGTCCAAATAGCTATATATCAGCACACGTCACCGCCTAACACTGTATGTATATAAGATGTTTTTAGCACCACTGTATATAGCCCACATTGTACATAACTCAAACTAATCTAGCACACAACACAACACACACCCAACTAAACTTTCTCCCTCACTGCATGTATAACACACTCACACTACCAGATTGTTTGCTGTGATACCACCTTGATTATAATGATAAGGCGGTTTAGAAATACTGTTAAATAAATAAATAAAATAAATGTGCATCGCCACCACATGTATACAGGTGCATGCCTTCAAACTCCGGTTACAACATGCGGTACGCACGCTACCCCTAAAGAAACCTATGTGCATCGCCACCACAGGTATACGGGTGCATGCCTACAGACTCCGGTTACAACATGCGGTACGCACGCTAACCCTAAAGAACTGTCTCGGCCTCCCCCATCCACCACAGCGCATGGCAGCACGGGAGGCACCAACTGTGGCTGACTCATCCTGCTTGTCCTAGGAGAAAACTGAGTTACTTACCTGTAACATGAGTTCTCCGTGGACAGCAGGATAAGTCAGCCACACATCCCACCCACCTCCCCTGGGAAGGGGTCGGCCTCCGTCCTGGTCCCCGCCTCCTTGCGGCAAAAGGCTCAGCTAGGGACGTACTGGCTAGCTAGGGGCGGGCAGGAGGGTGGGGCCAGTTAGCCCATGCTCAGAAGGGCAAAAAGCCCTTCTGAGCTATGGAGAGTACTTCCGTCTCGGTGCCGTCGGATGACGTCACCAACTGTGGCTGACTTATCCTGCTGTCTATGGAGAACTCATGTTACAGGTAAGTAACTCAGTTATCCATTGTGTTGTGGCTGCCTACACCTTACTGAGCCCACACTGCTTGAACGGTTTCCAGTTTTAGCCTGCCAATGTGCATAATGAGGAGCAAAGTACTGTGGGTATGGCCCGCACAGGGTGGCTTGGGCAGGATGCATCTGCACAGGGTATAGGGCAATGGCTGGGAACCAACAATCCAAGCACGATTCCACGTGCAACGAACACCCAGCAAGAAAACGTGAATGCAACGAAAGAACGTGTAGAAATTAAAAAATTTTATTGCTTTATTCCACTTCAGCCACTGGCCAGACACTGACCGTGTTTCGTAAAAACCTTCCTCAGGGGCAATATTGGCTAAAATACATAAAATACACATTTAAAATCAAAATTACTATAAACAAATAATTAAAAAGGAATTATTAAAAAAATAATAAAAAGAAGAGGAAGAAGAAAAGAGAATGAACCAAGAGATATAAATGAAACAACTTAACCAAACTTAATAAAACATATATATAAATAAGTATATAAATATAAAAATACAAACCAATTACTTTATTACAAATGAATTAAAAATATATAACCCATTATAAAACCATTATTTTACATATTTATTATATACATTGTGTTTTAGCTTTTTATTCATTTTTTTTACTTACATATTTATTTATTTATATGTTAAGCTATGATTCATTATATTATTGTTTCATAATTCATGGTTTTATAATGGGTTATATATTTATAGGGCACATTATAGGGTGCCGTGGCAGACAGGGCACTTTATAATGTGACCTATGGGGTGCCTTATAGGGCACCTTAGGTTATGGCACTGTGAGGGTGTTTTTGCTGGCAGCACTGATTTAAATTAAAAGAAAATGCCTCAGACAGCCTTTTTTGATTACACCACTGCAGGATTGAACCCATGATCTCTGCCTCCACAGTCACTGCAGTAACCAGTGGGCTATATCATTATTGCTTCTGACACTGCGCTGGCATGTACTTAGGATTAACGCGCGTTAACGTGCCACAGTGCCCCCTATCGCGCGATACAGATTCTTGCTACCTTAGGACTGGAACGCCCACTCCTAATATGGCATTCTTCACATTATCGCTGTAACTAGCGCCGGTAACATTAAGACGGTTTAGTAAACATACCCCTTAGGGTGAATACTATCTGGTCCTGGTGATTTGTTGCTCTTTAGTTTGTCATTTTGAGCTAATACATCTTCTAGACTTACAGTGATGCACTTTAGTTGCTCCTGGGATCAATGGGGAGATAGAAAGAGGCACATAGAAATATAGAAACATGACAGAAAAAGACCACATGGCCTATCTAGTCTGTCCTTCCATATCACCCACTACAACAGTCCGCTTTTTCCTTTAGAGATCCTCTGTGTTTGTCCCGTGCTTCTTTGAATTCAGTTACTTTCCTCATCTCTACCACCTCCACTGGGAGACTATACCATGGATCCACCACTTGTTCCGTAAAGAAATATTTCCACATATCACTCCTGAATCTATCCCCTTTCACCCTCATCCCATGTCCCCTCGTAGCAGAGCTTGCTTTCAATTGAAAGATGCTCTCC
Source organism: Ichthyophis bannanicus (assembly GCA_033557465.1). NCBI lineage: Eukaryota > Metazoa > Chordata > Amphibia > Gymnophiona > Ichthyophiidae > Ichthyophis > Ichthyophis bannanicus. Next base: position 288,903,705 of record CM066040.1, on the reverse strand, counting down.
TCTGCCACGGAGGTATTTAAATGTCTCAATCATATCACCTTTATCCCACCTTTCCTAAGGTGTACATATTAAGATCCTTAAGTCTGTCCTCATATGCTTTATAATGAAGACCACTAACCATTTTAGTAGCCACTCTCTGTACTGACTCCAGTCTGATTATATCCTTTTGAAAGTGCGGTCTCCAGAATTGCACACTATACTCCAAATGAGGTCGCACCAAAGACTTATGCAGAGGCACTATCACCTCCTTTAGTCTGCTGGCCATTCCTCTCCCTAAGCACCCAAGCATCCTTCTAGCTTTTGCTGTTTATGTTTATGTTTAATCATTTGATATACCGCTCAGGGCAAGGCATCAGAGCGGTTTGCCTTTTCTACCTGTTTAGCTACTTTAAGATCATCAGACACAATCATGTCTAGGTCCTGCTCTTCTTTAGTAGACAAAAGTACTTCACCCCCTATACTATATCGCTCCCTTGGATTGCTGCAGCCCAAATGCATGACCTTGCATTTTTTTAACATTAAGGGGTATGTTTACTAAACCGCGCAATTGTGCGGGGCGCACTTGAGCGTGCGCTAAGGTACCTTAGCGCACGCTAATAGTGCGTTTTTAGTGCCCCGCACATGTGCGCGCCGCACGCACAAGTGCGCGGCGCGCTGAAGTGCGATAGAGGCGTGGAAAGGCATTCCGAGGGCGGAGGAAGGCTCCCGAGGAGCGGGGGGACGGGGTCAATGGGTGGAGAGTGGGAGGGGAGAGGCTCCCCGCACAGGAGCGGGGCTGAAATTCAACAAAAAAAATACCACGAGTGAAAACCTCGCGTTAGAGCCGATTTAAAGGGAAGAGAAACCGTTTCCGTCAGCAATGTACAGCAAAACCGGGGACACCTACAAAACGTGAGCAGTGTGATACATGTGCACAGAACAAAATAGCAAATAAAAACTGAAAATGACCACAACAAAATTCTTAAAAATTATAATCCAGCTGGCCAATAGTGATATCAATGGACAACATTAAAAAACACTCCCAGGAAAGCTCCAAAAAAAAGAAATGATTTTTGGAAGGGTCTACGCTCCGTAGACCCTTGCAAAAATCATTTCATTTTCTTGGAGCTTTCCTGGGAGTGTTTTTTAATGTTGCCCATTGATATCACTATTGGCCAGCTGGATTATGGTTTTTTCCCCTTTTTTCGAGGTCATTTATGAGGTTTATTTGCCCTTTTGTCTCCATACAAGGTGAATGAGCCCACAGTAAAATTGTGCAGAGCAGGGATTCTGACTCGTTCGGCCAGGTTTCCTATCTCCAGGGACTCCACAGTGCCTGTAGGACCAGAAGGTCACAGGTTCAAATCCCAGCTGGGGCTCCTGCCAACCCAGTCCCCATATTTTACCCACCACTAAACAGAGATAGTAAAGACACTCCTTTATTGCAGATAACATAAGCATGGTTCAAACACCTATATTTTACCCTACACCGCATACACACCATAACAATGGGCATTACCAACAGCAGAGTCCTCCAAATGCAGTCCTGGAGTGCCACAACTCAATCAGGTCATATGCTTTTTCCAAGATGAGGACATGTCAGCATGATGGCGGAAGGCTACAGGTGGTGGAGGGGGCAGTGGCTGCTAGCCACAGCAGACAGTGGCCTAGGCCTGTGCAGGCTGGCACCGTCCACTGCAACAGACAGGCTCTGTGGGATGTACAGTCATGGACTCCCCAGGGAGTACAGCAAATCTGTGGCAACATGGTGGTGCAGTGCACACAGACAGTGTGTGCAAGAACAGAAAGTCACAGGTTCAAATCCCAGCTGGGGCTACTGCCAATCCAGTCCACATATTTTTCCCACTACTAATCCGTGATAGTAAGGACAAACCTTTATTGCTGAGAACATACGCATGGTTAATACACCTATATTTTACCCCACCGACCACATACACCATAAACAGGCACATTACCTAGAGCAGAGTTTCCCAACTGCAGTCCTGGAGGGCCAAACACCATTCTGGTTCCATGCTGCCTCTAATAAAGATGCCTGTGCTGCATATCTATGCACCACCCCCATGGTATGCAGATGTAGCTCATGCATATTCATGAGGGACAGCATGGAAAACCCGAACAGTGTTTGGCACACCAGGATTGGAGTTGGGAACCTCTGCCATAAAGCAGCAGCCAACAGGGGCAGACACACCCGCACGCACACCGACAGGCCCCATTGGCCAATGCCTCCTGGAGAGGCAGGACATTGGGCCCTTCCCACATCTCCCAATACTAGCACTTGCATACCTTAGCAATGCCACCCTACACCTGGGTATACGGTACACAGCTATCAAACGTTTCCTATGATTACTGGCAGATAGCAATTCCTACGTTAAGCACAGTTCGCTCATTGAGCTCCATCATAACAATCATTCTGATGTCTGCAGTGTGTGCTTCAGGTCTGGTCTCTGACAGTGTTTACCACCCTGGGGAGTGACCCCCAACAGTATTGCGTACCATATCCATGCCTGTACTGTGCCCAGGACTGGTGTGGTGGGTATGGCTGCTGAACTCCTCTATAGTAGCACAATGCTGGCATAGGTGTGGGGGTGGCTGTCTGTCTATACAGTGTCTGGTGGCTGCAAGCACCTTCCACAGCCCACACTGGCAGCACTGTTGCCAGTATTGGGCTGCCAATGTGCATAATGAGGAGCAAGGTACCATGGGTATAGGCCGGACAGGGTGGCCTGGCCAGGGTGCATCTGCACAGGGCATAGGGCACTGACTGGGACATTTTAGTGCCCAGCCACCACCTACACAAACAGGGTGACCTCAGTATGTCCTGCTGGGAGATCACTCTCACCCTGACTGTGCAGTGACCACAGCATGGCTAGGCACCCCCACAGTGCTATATAGTATTTTTCTCATGTGATATATATGGGTTTCTTTTTGGGGCCCAGTCACTGACTTATCTGCTTGTTGTGTGTGCTGCCATCCAAGTCTTGGGTGCATACATTTCCACCAGGAACATGCACTATGGACTAACTAGCAGACTGTTTGCTGTTTGTAGCTGGTATGTGTCTTGATGGAGTGCCTTGCAGGGTGCAGTGGCTGAAGGCTTGCTGCAGGAGAATATCAGATAGTGGTGGGGTGCAGGTTAGCATATACAGGCCTAATGTCTGTCTGCTATTGTGTTATGGTTATGTACAGAGGTGCATTGACTGCCCTGTAGGGCATCTGTTCCCCCACAGGGCTGGGGTTGATGGTCCCCTCTACTGCCGCCATTGCAGAGAGGTAGAAGGTGGATCTGTTGATGGGGGGGCCCTATTTGCCACCCTTGGCCCTGGGGGTGGGGGGGGGTGCATGGGGGCTACACCTGATTGAGACAAAGATATCCAAGGTGTTTCTGCAGAAACTACCTATCTCACAGTTTAACACTGGCTTTGGACCTCCGGCATGGCCTCATTCAGCCATGGAAGGTTCTGTGGACCTGGTGCTGGGCGCCTCACCGCACCCTCAGGGTGAGCACAGTACCCGCACAATGTGACGGTGTGTAGCTACTCTGTGCCAGTAAAACACACGGTCAGTACCCCCTACCAGGCCGAGGTGCTGTGGGGGTGCACATGGTCACTTCCCCCTACCAGGCCCAGGTGCTGTGGGGGTGCATATCCCATCTTTTGTTTCTCTGTGGACAGCTGATTTGCATGTGCAGTGCATCATGGGTACGGGTGGGCTAAACCTATCCAGCTGACCACAGCAGACTGTCTGTATGGTGACATGCAGGCTCTCTGCAGCCAGCCAGGGGCTTGCTAGCAGTTATAGAGCTGTAGCCCAATGGTTACTTCACTGCCTATGAAGCCAGAGGTCATGGGTTCAAACCCATAGTGGGGTTATTTGATAGGGCTGCCCAATGCATTATCTCTTTTTAATGTACATTTTTGCTGCCAGCAAAAACACCCTCATCGTACTGTACCCATAAGGTGCCTCAGAGGGCGCTTTATAGGGCGCCCTATAGGTTATCTTATGGTTACCGTCCATATAAGGTACACTATACGTTATCCTGTGGAGCGACTTATAGGGTGCCCTATAGGGGACATTTTAGGGTGCCGTGGCGGACAGTGCACTTTATAGGGTGCCTTATATGGCATTTTCAATTACGGCACGTGAGGGCGTGTTTGCTGGCAGCAATTACTAAAATAAAAATAAAGTGCTGCAGGAAACAAAATGTACATTGCAAAGCTGATGCCTCAGCCAGCCTTATGTATTAAGCACCCTGGGGAGCAAACTCATGTCCTCTGTATCAGCAGTCAGTGCCTTAACCATTGTGCTCCACTGCTGCTCCTCCTTGCATGTCAGTGCACCTACTAATGCTTTTCATTCCTTGAACTGCACAGTGCTGCCATCAGAAACAGTACTCTGACCTTGCGGTACCTCATACAGCACCCTATAAAGCGCCCTTTAAGCAACATTCTAGGGTGCCATGGCGGACAGTGTACTTTAAAATGTGCCTTATGGGGCGCCTTATGTTAACACGCTTTGAGAGTGCGTTTGCAAGTAGTGATAATTAAAATAAACATAATATGCCTCCTAGAGCAATCTTCCCCATAATACGTAATGCCTCAGCCAGCCTTGTTCATTGGGCACTGTGGGGATTGAACCCCTGATCGCTGCAGCATTGGTAGGTGTCTTAACCATTGTGCTGTGGTTCTATTCCTGTGCTTGCACATCAGCGCGCCGCCTTATGCCTTCCAATATTAATATGCCTGCTAAAGCAATAGCGCGCCGCCTTATGCCGCCCACTATTACACTGGCTCATAAAGTAATGCCTCAGCCAGCCGTCTTCATTGGGCACTGTGGGGGATTGAACCCCTCATCCCTGCACCATTGGTAAGTGTCTTCACCATTGTGCTGTGGTCCTGATCCTGTGCTTATACATCAGCGCGCCGCCTTATGCCTCCCAATATTAAAATGCCTCCTAAAGCAATAGTGCTCCACCTTATGCCGCCCACTATTGAAATGCCTCAGCCAGCTGTCTTCATTGGGCACTGTGGGGGATTGAACCCCAGATCCCTGCACCATTGGTAAGTGTCTTAACAATTGTGCTGTGGCTCTGCTCTTTTGCTTGCACATCAGCGCGCCACTTATACCTCCCGCACAGCTTTCTCATGCGCTAATGTGCGGGGCGCACATGGGCGCCGCGCACCTTAGCGCATATTTAAATCCCGGTTTTTCTTTTTCAGGTAGAAACGCCCACTCCTTATATGGCACCCTCACACTAGCGCGGCCCGCACATTAGCGGGGTTTTAGTAAACATGCCCCTAAATCTCAGCCACCAAATTCTAGACCATTCTTCAAGGTTTGCTAGATCCCTCCTCATGTTATCTACACCTTCCTGGGTGTCTACTCTATTGCAGATTTTAGTATCATCCGCAAAGAGGCAAACCTTACCCGACAGCCCTTCCGCTATATCATGAACATGAGCAGGCAATGTTAGCGACTTCATACCTTTGAGAACATGCACTTGTGGTTAAATCTTTTCAACCTCTTTGTGTGGTGAGATAAAATGGCGTTATCATTGCTTTACCAAGGAAGATGTAAGAGAAGGCAAATGAGTTACTGAGCTAAACTGCTTAGGGACCGTGTTAAATTTGGAGGAGGAAGGAAGGTGAATTAGAATAATGGAAGAGACGCTCAAGATACTCTCATGGAAGTACTAAAAACATAGAGGTCAATATTTAGTCAGCTGCCAAAAGCATAAAGCTACAAGGATAATTTATTCATATGACTTAATGTGCATGTTCAGTGGAGCTGGCCAGTCCGGGGGAAAAGCTGAAAAAGCGGGCAGTAACTTTAAATGGATGATAAATCCATTGAAACTTATTACTGCTATTTGTGTGTATTCCATCTGGATGAATAAGCTACAGTATCAGTGATCTGCTCAATGACAGAACATTCTCCACTTCCATCAACAACTTCAGACTAATCAACGTTATAATCGGAAATGCCACTTATTGACCTAATTTGTTTCTGAATAATGGACGAGGATTCTGTACTGTAGCTGTGTAATGAGTGTTTTGCTTTGTTATTGCTAGACACAAAAGTCTGTTGTTTATGGAAGCTTACAATGACCCTTGCTAAGGTATGAAATTAAGGACAGGTTTGGGTGGGTATTGTTGGGGTATAAGTAGTTGTGTTGCTAGCAAGTGCATAAATCTTTATTGTATGCTGCCTTGAGTGAGGGGTCCTCCTCTCCCCCAATTGTCAACATAAATTTCCACAAACTAATAAATAAGTGAATAAACCTTTTAGCCCTGCTCTGATTCCCTTCCCCAAGTCATGTCCCAGTTTAAAAAACAACAACTTCAGTGACTTAAATGGCCCAAAGTTCTGTCTTTAAGTGCTAGAAATGTTTTTTGAAGGATCTATGTGGTTGCCATGCACTGCTGACTGCCTACATGCTTTTAAATAGCAACCTCTTGGATAATAATATTAACAAAAATGGATAAATAACTTAAGTGCTGGTTTTTTTTTTTTAGAGGAGGGGGGTATTGCTCTCTCCTTTCCCACAGGGGTAGGTCTGAATTCAGCACTGCTTACAAATCTTTCCAGTATCATGTTTCTGAACATAGCAGGAGCTGGGGGTCTCCTTCAGAGCTCCAGTGTGAGGGGTATCTGGCAAGGGAATGTGTGTGGCGTTGGAGATTTGGGGGTATGTTTACTAAACTGTCTTAATGTTACCGGCGCTAGTTGCAGCGTTAATGTGAAGAATGCCATATAAGGAAGTGGGAGTTCCGTCGTCAAGGCAACGATAGCTGGTCATCGCACGATAGAGAACACCTTGCCGTCATCGCACGATAGTGTGTGTGCCGTGACTCGTTAGCATGGTAACCTTAATTATGTAGCAGCGCCACAAAAACAGCTAAAGAGGTGTAGCCTACTGGATACTACAATGACTGTGGAGGCAGAGGTCATGAGTTTGACTCCACAGTGGTGTTCTTTAATAAGGCTGTCCGAGGGATTCCATTTTAATTTAAATCAGTGCTGCCAGCAAAAACACCCTCACAGTGCCGTAACCTAAGGTGCCTCATAGGGCACCCTATAAGGCACCACACAGGGCACATTATAAAGTGCTCTGTCCGCCAAGGCCCCTTACAATGCAGCCTATAGGGCACCTTATGAGGCACCTTAGGTTACGGCACTGTGAGGGTGTTTGTGTTGGCAGCACTGATTTAAATAAAAGGAAATCCCTTAGACAGCCTTATTAAAGAACACCACTGCAGGATTGAACTCATGACCTTTGCCTCCACAGTGCTGGCTGGCTACAGAAGGACTGCAGGTCACCACACAAACTGTCTGCTGTGGCTACCTGGATAGGGTAAACCCACCCGTAACCATGATGCACTGCACATGCAGATCAGCAGTCTACATCTGCTCACAAGATGGGGTATGCGCCTCTACAGCACCCCGGCCTGGTAGGGGGAACTGACCATGTGTGTTACTGGCACAGAGTAGCTACAGACCATGACATTGTGCTGGTCCTGTGATCACCCTGAGGGTGAGGTGGGGCGCCCAGCAACAGGTCTGCAGCACCTGGCTTGGGTGAGATAGGCTTTGCTGCAGGTTCCCATCAGTGCCAGTGTGTGATAGGTAGTCCTTGCAGACACTCCTAGAATACACCTGTGTCCATCTGTATTTCCCAGTCACGTCTAGCCCTTGTGGACTATGATGCACCTAGAATAGTGCATATCCTATCTGGGTGCTATGGTCACTTGTTTATAGGGGAAGGGTGGTGTTTGGATCCAAAAGCGGATTATATAGCACCACCCAACCTGCTCTCACTGGGTCAGGGTGGGGGAACAGGATCTCCCACCAACAGATCCACACTCTGCAGTGGAGGCAGTAGAGGGGACCACCACCCCAGTTTTGCTTGGGAATAGGCACTCTCCAGCACAGTCAATGCAGATCTATACATACCATATAGGGTACTGGCAGACAGGCAATAAGCCTGGAAAAGCTGAGCTGTCCACCACCCCAATCTGACATTCACCAGCAGAGGGCACATTCAGCCTTCACCCACTGCAAGGTGTTCTAGCCATACACATACTAACTGCAAACAGTCTGCTAGCTAGTACATAGTGCATTTTCCTGGAGGAGCTGTGTGCACCCAAAAGTGGGATGTAAGCACACACACCAAGCAAATATGTCAGTGATTGGGTCCCAGAAAAGAAAACCCATAGATATCACTTGATAGAAACACTGTATGTGGGGCCCTAGACATGCCATGATCACTGGTCAGTCAGGGTGAGACTGACCTCCCAGCATGACATGCTGTGGCCACCCTGTCATTGCCCTATACCCTGTGCAGATGCATCCTGCCCAGACCGCCCTGTCCGGGCCATACCCACAATACCTTGCTCCTCATTATGCACATTGGCAGGCTAACACTGGACACAGTGTCAGCATTGTGGGCTCAGTAAGGTGTAGGCAGCCACAAAACACTGGATAGACATACACACACTTCCTCACCTATTTCAGCATTGAGCAAAGATAGAGGTGGTTGGCAGCCCTGGCACCAGTCCTGGGCACAGTGCAGGCATTGCTAAGGTATGCAGGTGGTAGTAGTAGTGGCTGCTGCTCCGCGCAGGGCCCAAAAGCCTAGCTCTCCATGAGGATATGGATAGTGGGGCCTGTGGGTGTGGGTGTTTGTGCCCCTGTTGGCCGCTGCTCTAGGGTGTGCACATCTTTATGGTGTATGTGTGTTGTAGGGTAAAATATAGGGACAAGGTCTGCAGAAGCCACAGCTAGGCTTGAGCCTGTGACCTTCTGCCCCTGAACACACTGGCTGTGTGTATGGTACCAAACTGTTGCCACAGGGGCAGGCCATTTCCTGGGGATACCATGACTGTTCCTCAGACAGACCTTTTCTGTTGCACTGCATGTCACCCACCTAAACAGGGCTTGGCCTTGATCTGCTGTGGGCAGCTGCCACTGCTCCCTCCTCCACCAGCACCCCTCCCCCACCATGCTGACATGCCCTTATGCAGGTGATGCTGGAGGTGCACAGTCCCAGGCCATCCAGTGTGCCCGTAGGCGGCTGCCTATGGTGTGGGATCTGGGGTAGAGGTGCCTACATAGACATCCGTGCTTCCCCCTGGCACTGCCTGTCAATGTTATGTGCTGTTTGGGGTACCTGCTGGGTGACAGCCCCTGGGACACTGTGGGACAGACACTCATGGGTATGTTTGACCTTGGGCAGTTGCTGGCTTGCTGATTTGCAGTTTCTGCGTTCCTATGTGGCACCTAGGCATCTGCCTAGTCCGTCCTGTGCCCCAGCTGCCCCGCTGCATGTCCCGCCTGCAGCCTCCTGTACCCCATTTGGAGCCTCACCGTAGTACCCTCTCGTACTTGGGCACTATGATGTTGCTGCACATGTATCACTACTATCAGTTTTCTTGGTTTCCCTGCCTTTGCTGTACATTGCTGACTGAAATGGTTTCTCTCTCCTGCAAATGTGCCTGTAACGCGAGGTTTTCACTGGCGCTAATTTTCAGACCTTCATTTCACAGTGTTTGTGTGCCTGGAGTCTCTCCCCACCCACTCTCCACCCATTGACCCCTTCTCTCTGCCCTCTGGGGAGCTTTACTCCACCCTCTTTGTGCCTTAACACCTCAGGAGACCTGTTTGCGCCAATCCTCACGCTATCGCGCACTAATGTTACTTTAACGCACGATAACGTTACATATCACGTGCAACATTATCACTGTTTAGTAAACATCCCCCTAAGAGAATGGAATGGGGAAGAGAAGAAGAACATGTGGAAATCAGGGAGTTGAGAAAATGCAGAAAATGAACAAAGAAGAAAAAGATAGAAACATGGAAATAAGTATAAAGAAAGAATAAAGAAATTGAGAAGGAATCAGAAGAAAGGAGTAAAGAAGCTTTAAGGATTAAGATAAGGAACGTGATTTTCAGTGGCTGTGGTTGCCGGATAAAGCAAAGCATGGAGGGGGGGGGGGAGGGGGGGAAGGGGGGGAAGTTCTCCTGAGGTCCCCACGAGATGCCTGCTGCAAGGGCTGCCCAGTGCCCAGTGCCCTCATCTGTAGTGGAAACTGGAACTTCTCTGGAACATCCTGCTTCTGAGGAAACCAACTAGGAAGAAGATTGCATCCTGAGTGAAGAAATAGATGGGGGGAGGGAGGGGAGGAAAGGGGCGTTAACCACAAGCACATTCCTGACCCACTGAATCAAAGCTTACACACCACAAGGTCATCTGCGACAACCAAGGCAATCAAATGCTACAGGAACAAAAGACATTATAAACACACAGAATCCGAGAGCAGTGCGGACAATGTACCTACCAAGGCAGCATTTCTGTCCCTGTTTGGTCTTGAGCCGAAGATAAATGCCACTGCACTGGGTCCCTTACTTGTTCCCTGGAGTAATTGCTGAATGCGTTCCTTACAATTACAGAGAGGCAAGCAGTGGAACCAGTTGAAAGCATGCATTTGGCCTTAATTTAACAGGGGATGGCAGCGATGGGATAGCAGTAAAGGCTTTGCTTTGGGGTTACTGGTGTGCAAAGCAATCAAAGGCTGCGGTCCCTCAAAGCTAACATTCTAATCAACTTTTTCATTAAAATCTTGTTTTATGTTTTCATATCCCAAAGGCTTTTCTCCTAATTGCTTCCTGTGAAATGACAGCACAATAAAATAACCTGTTCTGTCTCTTCTCACTTTCTGTAACCTTTTCTGTCATGCTCTGGAGTTAAGATGCAAGTGGCAGTGATCCAAGCACAGAGGAGAGACCTTAGTCTCCTTTTTGTCCGCTAGGTTTAAAACTAAGAATAGGATAGTAGAAACATAAAGGGGCAGAGCCAATGTAAAATACTTTATTGCTTCTCTCTACAAAAAACTACGCAGTACAATTTAGACGTCTTTACTGAGTTTTGGGGGGAGTGCTGGGAATGACCGAATATTTATTTGTTTATCGTTATGTATATAATAGGTTTTATAACCTGCCAATTTCCAGAAAAGCGCACCAGGCAGGGAATAATATCACAAATATAAAGCCACCAAAAGCAGAAACAGTACACAAACAAATAAATAACAGCACATAAAAACGAGACATAGCATTATAAAATGACAAAAAAAAGAAAAATTAAAACAATAAAGTATGAAATTAATTAATAGTGAAGTTCAAACCATGAAGCAAGCTTCGAAATGAACAAGTACAGAAAGAAAGCTAAGATTAGTAAAAGTACAATATCATGTCATATAAAAAAGTCATAAAATTACAGTAACAGTCCTTAAAAAAACATAAAAGAGAGCATTATGTCATGAAAAGCCTTAGATGAATATGCTTGAGAAAAATCAACTTTACAGATAAAGATGATCATCATATTATTAAACAGTAAAAGCCCCCCTCCCCTCCGACAGAGTCAGGTTTTAATATGTCTTCTGAAGACGAACGGGTTAATAGTCAACCATCATTATTTGTGGGTTTTTTGAATGCCAGCCACGGTGGATAAATACAATGCACATATTCAACATCACTATCTGGATAGCAGCCGGCGCTGAATATACGAACAGTGTGGTCAACTCTGGAGCTAGCTTATTCAGATAACTTAAGAAAGCAGTTTTGCTTCCCTAACTTGCCTGGATAGTCTATCCATGCAGGGGACTGAATATTGCCGCTATCCTGATAATTTTGGGGACCTGCACTCTGCCTGACACTGTACAGATATTGCTGGGGCAGCCAGTATGATTTTTGATGGCATTGTCTGGATAGTGCTGCTGGAAATCGTTGGATAGCCCTGGTCAGTGGCACTTATCCAGAAAGAAGATGTTGCCATCTGAATAAGTGCTTTGAAATACTGGGCCCTAAACGATTAGGTTCTAGCCTGGCTTCTCTTGGAAGGAACGGCCACCAATTAAGCGTGTTATCTTGTTCTCACTAATCACATTACCAGCAAAGACGGGAAACATAAACAAGCTTCCGTAACGAAACACAGTGTCCGCGATCTTTTTTCCATCGGGACACACCCAGTGGATGAAACTTGCATATATGACACATGGACACAGAATCACCACAGAGATAAATGGAAACATGCACTCGGCATGCACAAATCCTTCCTCCCTCATGCAACGACGGGTGCACAGCCGAACTAGGACTTTTCCCCGTACAACTCACCATAGAAAACATATTTTGATTCTGGTGTCACCTCAGCATAGAAACCCTTCAGATTCTTCCTTACTTGTCTGGCAGAGACCTTTAGTGGCTTTACTAAAATCTTGCTTTCTGACCCTTTTATGCCATCCGGTGTTTCCAGAACAGCGGAGGGATCTCCTTATTAACGATGCAATGGTAGGAGAAGACCTCAGAGGGAAGGAAGCCTGACTGGTATAAAGATCAAGACCAAAGGCAGCTTCCTGTCACTGAACCACAGTGTAGCTGCTCCAGCTCCACAGGGGGAAGGAGACGTTCCCGGTTAATCCAGGCAGTAACCAGGAGCCTCAGCAGTGACAAGGGCAGCTTAGGCCACTGCAGTACTAACAAGGAGTGAAGGAGAAGCAGAAGGGAGCCCTAATCTAGGATCAAGAGAGGAGAAGGATGCAGAGGATGTTCCATAGACCAGGCCTCAAGGGTGCAGAGTCTGAAAATCACCTCCAAGGCTAGAATCCAGCTCTGCAGGTATCCTGGGGAATGGAGTAAAGAAGACAATAGTGCAGGAGCGAGAGGATTCCCAACTCTGGGAGAGCCACAGTGTGTGGAGAAAAAAATATACTACACATGGTTGCAGTCTGTCTCTGCTACACTTTTTGTTTTGTTACTCTTCATGATTCCTCAATATGTCTCAGTAAACTCAGGGCTGGCTCTTCCACTAGGTGAGCCAGGCAATTGCCTAGGGTGGTACAATTTTAGCTGTGGCAGCTGCAACCAAAAGCAGGCAACTTAGCTGTCACCCCCAACCATCCAAGAGCAGCTCCCTTCTTTCTGCTATGTCTGAAAGTCAGCACCAAAAAGGTGCTTTGTGTTCGTGTGCTCAAAGCCTCTGCTAGTCACTCCCCCACAGCAGCAGCAAGTGGGGGGCGGGGGGGGGGGGGACTGAGAGGGGCTTCCAGCATGCTTGAGTGAGAGGCTCTGTGGCAGCTTCATTTACCTTTTCAGTGCCAACAAAGAAGGGAGCTGTACCTGGAAGGTTTGGGCAGCAGAGTCGGCAATGACTGAAGATTTGCTTGGGATGACAGATACTCTTGGGTTAGTCCTGAGGAAACCCTTGGTTCAGAAGACAACTTCGGTTCTGGGCAGAATTATTGCAGTGAATGAGAAGTGGAGTGAATGGATCTAAGGTGCCAGAGGCCTCCCATTCAGGAACCCTATTTCCCAAGAGCTAAGCCTCCAAATGATAGTATTGACTCTCTGAAGTTGTGCTCCCATCTGCCAAATAGCAACTAAAAGCCATCTTATGGGGCTTCCAGACATGAGTAACAGTGCAAACTCCTTCTTCTACCAGACATATTGTGAAATAACCCAATCAAAACAGCCAAAGGACCATCAACCCAATGAATAACACAATAAATATAATATTAAAATGATAAAAAATTATTTATTCTTAAAAATAAAACCTAAAATTTTACTAAATAGCATCAATTTATGAATCAGCTTAAAGACCCCACATGGCCATCCATGCTCACCCCCTCACCTAATCTGAGCCCGTGCTTTTCCCTCCTCACCCAGGACCTCTTTCCACTCAACCCCTCAGCCCCTGGCTCTCTGCTCCAAGTTCTCATTCTCACGCACTCATCTTCCAAACCCCAATCTGATTCCCTCTTTCTCCTCCACAGGAATCTTTCTCCCACTCTTTGCTCTGTCCTTTCTCTCAATCTCCATGTTCCTGCTGTCACACTCAAGCCTCTCCCATCACCAGGCCTCTTCTTTCCACCAACGTTTCTAAAAGAAATTGGTAGGCAATGAGAATTCTGAATGTGTAGTATATAAACGCTTATAATGAATAAAGTTCAAATCTCCGCCCCCCCCCCTTCCTATTCTCCCTTCACTACATTGGGCCACTGTTTTACTCTAGCTGTCCCTCAAAATCACCCAATCCTCACATCTCCCTCACTCAATTGGAGTACCTGTTTTTCTCCTACCCTCCCATGCTCTTTTCTAAATCTCTCAGTCCCAGCTCCCATTTATTTATTTCCCCCTGTCTCATCTCCCATGACTATCAGGAAACCTGTTTGCTTGTTCTGTCAATTTCAGCTTGTACTTGCTGATAGAATTCATCCACTTCTTCCTCTTCTGCAGCTGTTTTTGGGGCATATACTTGAATTATAGTTGTGTTATGGGCATTCCTAGTAGATGAATAGAAATTAAGCATTCACTGATTGCATTGTATTTCATTACAGTTCTTGCATATTTCTCCTTAATTATAAATGCAACACCATTTCTTCTTTGTCTTTCATTTCCGGCATAGTAGACCATGTGATCATCAGATGCAAAGTGCCCGATGCCAGTCCATTTCAGTTCGCTGACACCCAACAGATCGAGTTATACACATTCCATTTCATCCTTGACCATCTCCAACTTCCCTTGGTTCATGCTTCGTATGTTCCATGTCCCAATATGTAAGATATCTTTGCAGTTTCTGACTAATTTTGTGGTAGGCTATGGCCTAGGAATATGGTAGGCTATGGCCTAGTATGGTTTACTATTGTGAAAGGCCTATAAGTGAGGCCTGAGTCCCAACCCCCACTTGTGAATACTGTAGCTATAAGAATCGAAACTTAACTCAGTTTAACTGAACATAGCTAAGCAGAAACGAAACTTGGAAAATAGAAGAAAAACAAGTTTAATTGGTACTGATAAGGTGTGCTATGCTTCTATGGAATTAATTAACTCTGCAGAGAGCAAGGTCACAGTGCCTCTGCTTCCCATATGTTTTAACAAGCTCAGCGACCTTGGAGGAGAGAAGTAACAAGTTGGAGACACTGACCATTGTAATTGGGACTAGAAGGGGGGCAACCAGGTGCTGGGCCCAGACCAGAGTCCCGATTGGGTAGCCATATCAGTACCGGGACCAATAGATGGGTGAGAGGGGTACTGGGACCAATGAAAAGTTTGCCTATGCTTAGAATGGACAAGAAAGCTATAAAAGTTGTTGTTTTACTAGAAGCCATTGCTCAGCCATTTTGAAATTGCTTATTGCTTGAGCCATGTGCACATTAAACTGGCTTGGATCCTTGAAAAGACTCCTGGATTTATTTATTGCATGCTTATCTGCTGCTACATTCTTGGTGCGTTGGCCTGGAAGTGCGAGTGGTGGATAGTGTTCAAGTGAATAAATCCACGTAATTCGCCTTGAGGTTTGGTCCAGTTGGAACCATGCCAATCCGACGCAGGGGAATTTCCCTGGGCCCACCGATCCTCTTGTATCGGAGGGAGTTCTGCCTGGCCTCGGCAGGCACTGAGTCCAGCTGGCCAACACTTCCGACCCGGGTAGTCCAGGATCCAACTCAGAAGCTTGGGAACCAGATCTGGTAAGTATAGTTTTGAAAACCTGTCTAGACAGATGAGTTAGAACTGCAGTTTGAAAACTTTGGTAAGACTTAAGTCTTTGTTTGAAAATCCTTGCATGAGTATTCGCTAGGTACAGCTGTTATAGAGAATCATGATTCAGCCTGGTCAGAGCAGACAGGACTGGGTTTTTGGTATGTCTAGACAGAAATAGAAAGAGCAGTACTGCCAGTGGAACTTGGAATTTGTAATCTCGAGATATTGGGAATTGATAAGAGAGCTCTCAAGGAAGGGCCGAGTAACCCCGCATGGGAATTCGCCGGGTGAAACCCTCATCCTTTTTGTAATTGGGAAAAAGACTAGTCAGAATAGATAGAAAGGAATGCATTCTAAGATACGTTGCTAGCATGATTGTGAAGCGTTTGTGTATTGTCTGCCTGTATGTTTTTTGTTCTCTGTTGAAACCACGAGTTTCCCTTCTGTTATAAATGTGAGAGTATTCTGTTGAGTAATTTGTGACAGTTCACTGATTAAGAAATTGTATTAGTAAAGCAGAAAGAAGACGCAAACATCTAGAGTTATTTTAAAAATCCAAAAGCTGGTCTGACCCAGTTTGCCTTCCTACTGCACAGTGTGAAAAACTGACAGGGGGCGTGTCTGAAGGAAAGAATGTGCAGTGTCTTTCTAACTCTGTTCAGGTTTAAATCTCAATGCTGTTAGTTTAATAATAATGTTCCTTCTGCTGTGGTTATGTAATATATATCATTTATATATCATTTAATAAGAATGTTTAGTCAGGATTGTGGGTCCCGATAGTTTTGGGGCTTAGCCTGGAATGCCGGCATGTCTCTGTCTCTCTGTGTGTGTGTGTGTGTGTGAACAGCTAAGCTGTTTCCAACGAGCCACACAGCAAGAGGACAGAAAAAAAAAATATGAAACCGCAGTTCCCGATTGAAAAGTTTCTTGCTTGTTTAAAATAAAGGATTCATTCAAAATGTGATAGGAGATGAATTTATAATTAGTTTTCTAGTGATTGCTTTAAATTGTACTTAGCCGGGAAAGGGTTAAATTCCTGCTCGAATTCCTGTACAGATCAAGCGAGCAGAAATCATGTGTCTCCGGTTTCAATAGGAAAGGATGTTTGTATTTTCCCTTTGCCCTACAAAGCCGTGGTTAAGAACACTGACAGGACTTTGCAGATCGCAACTTAAAAAGTGCTTTGAATCCTGAGTGAATGAGGGGTTAATCGTGTATGAGTTTTTCGTTCCTGATACAGCAAGCGCCTCATAGAAGACATGTTTATTGTTAATAAAATGAACTAGGAAGGAAAATGTGTATTTGTGTTCTAGATGTCCACCCGCTTTATTGAAAAAAGTATCCGGAATGTCTTTTGAATATCTCCTTCCTAAACTGTAATCTTTTGCAGAGACGTTATTCACCTTAAGTGCAGATTACGGCTGGCAGCTAGTTTCTTCCAGCCATACGTAATAGTTCTCTCTGTTGGGATTGTTGTTTATAACATGTTGCAAAAAAATAGTTTTATATTTGAAGGAATTTATCTAAATTGTACTTATTTAGAATGAAATTATTATGCCTAGTCACAGGAAAATGCAGCCTGACAGACCGCCTTCTGTCTGTTGTTAACTACGTCACCATGGGGGGAGGAAGGGGGGTCAGAGTCCATGCAGATTCCAGAGTTACTTCATGGCCCCGTAGTTTCCCGTGTTTATCAGATTGTACAGAGAATAGTTCCCCTACATAGGATTCTTGGTTAAATGTTTTAAAAAAAAAAAAAAAAATCCTGCCTGTTTATTTCCCTCAGCTCTGCCATCATCCCGGGCAGAGCCTGGAACAAGGGGGGGGCGGAGGGGGGATGACTTCTCCCTACAGATTCCCAAGTAGTTTGCTAGCTACCTCCGCAACAGGGGAATGTCCACCCCCTCCGGACTAGAAGTGAAAGTCAGCTGACCAGACTTGTTTAGAACTGAAAAAAAAAAACTGCACTGAGAAGTTTTAGGACTTGATTGAACTAATGAACGGAAATTGCAGAGAACTGGATGAATTTGCGGGCATAATGGTTAAATGAAAGTTTATCAGAAAGTATGTGGATTGTTGAAGAAGGACAGAGAATGTAAAAATTGTAAGATGGGAAAAAGAGAACAGATATTTTAGTTGGATGATGTGGAGGTTTTCCTAATCGAAGGAGCAGCGGATGTGAAAACTGGGTGTGAGTGCGCCCATTATAGAAAAAGAAGGACATTAGAGAAGTGAATGCCCGTATCTTGACTCCCGAGGGAGTACTTGATTGCAAAGTCATAAAACAATAAACCAAGCACAGTGTTTCAGCACGAGAGTGAAGCAGCTATAGCGTGAGTGGCAGCCGAAGAGGGCTACAGCATGGATGAAGACTAGGCCAGACCGGACTCTCCAGTTTCCCTGGGTCCCCAGGAGTCAGTCTGAAAAATAGGGGACCAATATATGGACTTTTATGGGGGATACAGGAGCAGAATACTAAAGCCAGTAGCCCCTGTGTTTTTCTCGCAAAGCCTTTTCTGCAGAACCACATGTGTGAACTAGAAAAAAAATAATAATAATAATGTACCAGTTCCTGTATATGCCTGAATGCCCTATTCCATTTTTGGAGCCGAGATCTGCTTGCAAAGCTTCAAGCACAGATATCCTCTGTTGAAGGAAGAAAAAAATGAAACTCAAACTGTCCCCAAGAAGAAGAATGGCGGTTCTATTCACCTGCATCCAAAGCAACAAGCTGTACACTTACCAACCTCATAGCCCCACCTGGAGGATGGGCAGAAAATAATCCACCTGGCCTAGCGAAGAACATAGCCCCTGCCATTGTCACCCTCAAGCCAGTCAAGAAGCCTGGGACAGGTGATTACCGCCCAGTGCAGGATCTAAGAAGAATGAATGATGCAGCTGAAACTATACAACCGGTGGTACCAAAATCCTTATATTCTCTTGGAACTGATCTCTGCTGAAGCTATACATTTCATCATTCTGGACTTAAAAAGATGTTTTTTTCTGCATACGCTTAGCCCAAGACCCCACTACAAGGAGGCGGGGCCAACTCATCTGGACAAGATTACCTCAAGAATTCAAGAACTCGCCTCACTCAGCAAAAGATTTGACAAGTTATCCAGAAACTCCAGAGAAAAAAAAAAAAAAAAGAAAAAATTCTACTTCAATATGTGGACAACTTGCTCATAACCACCAACTCAGAAAGTGAATGTCCACCAGCCACCAGTGAACTCTTGCACCTTTTTAATGAGGCTGGATACAAAGTCTCAAGAGCCAAAGCATAATTATGTCAAATAAGTTAAATACCTAGGATTCCAGTTGTCCAGCGGAATTCGACGCCTGGAACCCTTACCAGAACGCAAAGCAGCTGTATGCAGTATTCCTACTCCAACCACCAGGAGGCAAGTGAGAGCCTTCTTGGGTGCCACAGGGTACTGTTGTATATGGATCCCCAATTTTGCGCTGCTAGCAAAACCATTGTATCACATTGTATCAAGCTACCAAAGGAATGAAAAAGTCTCCATTGGAATGGGGACTTGAATAGGAATGCAGTCTTTTGATCTTTGAAAACCGCTCTGATGTTATCACCAGTTCTGGGTCTACCCGATGTCCAGAAAACCTTGCAGTCTCTATGTTCATGAGTCGCAAGGAAATGTTCTGGGAGTGTTGACTCAATCTCTTGGACCTTATTTGAGAAGCTGTTACAGCTACAGCCTTCCTAGTAAGCAAAAACTAAAAGAAAAATCACTTTGAGATAGAATCTTCAAGTTACTGTTCCACACTCTGTTCTAACCATTATGAAACACAAAGGAAATTACTAGCTAACAAATCTATGAATGTTGAAATATTAGAGTATGTTGTGTGAAAACCCCAGATACAACTGAAGGGTCAGTCAAGCTTTCAATCCTGCTATGTTATCAGTTAGTCTTGATCCCCTGATCATGACTGTTTAGAAATTATGGACACTGTATTCTCAAGCCACCTGGATTTGACTGATGTCCCTCTGGAGAACCCTGAACAGACTTTCTTTGTGGCTGAAGGCAGTTTCATCATCAATGGACATTGTTGTGCTAGATATGCAGTGATGACCCCTGATTTGGTAGTTGAGGTCCTCAGCCCTGGCCCCAGAAACTTCACCACAGAAAGCTGAACTGATAGTCCTCACTAGAGCACTAACAATAGGAAAAGAGCCCTGTCTAAATGTGTACCCAGATTTCAAGTATACCCTTACAACCTTGCATGCATATGGGCCCCTGTACAAAGAATGAGGATGGATAACCTTAGGAAGCAAGTCCATTAAGTATAGCCCCAAGATATTGATATTAACAGATACATACTGCCTATAGATCTCAGAATTTAGGAAAAGTAGAATGTATGAATAGAACCCTGAAATCTCAGTTGTCTAAACTTTGCCAAGAGGTTTACCTGAAGTGGCCCTAGGTTCTTCCTATAGCCCTTCTTAGGATATACTTAGCCCCTGCTAAGTCTTTAGGAGTTTTCCCTTTTGAAATTCTGTATGCGCAACCCCTGCCTATTGTATAGGAAATAAAAGGAGATATGAGACAGATAGGATCTGAAATTATTAGACATAAACTATTGGTTTTAAGTTCTGTTTTGCAGAGTCTTCATACCTGGGTACAAAATCGATTACCCATCAATTTGCCTGCACCCTTTCAAGCCTGGAGTCTCGGTGTGAATCAAAGAGTGGAGAAAGACACCGTTGACACCGCATTAGAAAGGACCTTATGTTGTTATCTTGTTAACCCTACAGCAGTGAAAATTGCAGAACTCGAACCCTGGATTCATCACAGCAGAGTGAAATCAGCAGCAGCTCCAGAGCCAGACCAGTGAACATCAGAACAGATCCAGAAGTTCCATTGCAGCTAACTTTGCAAAGACAAGCAAATTGAAAAAATTCAGGAAGTTTTAAAAACAAAAAGAGAGACTGTGCTAATATAGAACTCCTGAATCTCAAGAGACTATTTGTTTATTCTGAAGAGATTATCATCAACAGAAAGAGACTGTATTATGAACTATATTATTTGAAAATCTTTGTGCCATTTGATCAAGGACAGTGCAAACTAAAAGGACTGTGTTTATTGAAATACGCTGGAATCTACAGCTCTACACTCCTACCAATGAAATTGGTAAGGTCATGTACAGCGGAAGCTTGAGGATCTACAATCAATGCTACACCTGTTGCATGCTACTGAGAGCAAAACAGGTCAACGTACAGTAAAGAAGAAGAAGACTTCGTGGTCAAGAATTATCAACAGATTGCACTGGTTTTTCAAAGACTTGCACTAATTCTTCAGAGAACTTTCATCATGATTCTCTACTGTTTCATCGTGATAGCAGCCTTGGAGTGCTTTGAAATGACTTTTGCCTTATCTCCCTGGGCAGCCTGTATAAGTACAACATGAACTGGACCGAAGGTCACTCAGACCTTGTTTTATCATTCTCCCTATACTTGCATTGGTATACTCTCCAATCCAAAAGTTGTTCTAGATCTTGACTTTCTACAAGGCTATGCAAGCCACCGTTGCAATTCCTCATACCACCACCAGAACTTGTTTCTTGAACTTGCTGGAGCAATAGCATCTAGTCTCCACACTTCTGACTGTTTCTATTGTGGAGGAACTAAGATGGGAGATCAGGGGCCCTGGGAGACGCAAGAACTGAACTATTCTATCCTATACAATCAGACTGATTTACATAATACTACTAGTGAGTGGGTATTGGCCCACCCCATTGTTGACAGTTTGTGTTTTGTTTGGACTGGACCACAATCTACTACGAAGGATGGACAGCTGGTCTGTCTAAATCAGAAGCTTTACGACAGCACAACAAAGATGCAACCGAACCTTCTAATCCTTTAGTTCTTTTTCCCACTCTTGCCAAACTATGGACTTTGACTATCTGCTTGTTGCTCCCTTGTTTCTTGCTACTTTGCTTGCGAATGATAACTTCAGTTATTAATAACACTGTAGAGCATAAGGCAGCTACAAAGATATTAGCTATGTGAACTTACTACCCTATACCACAGAGTGATACCTTTACCTAGTATTATGTGATTTGATTCTCACCCTTTCTCACTTGCGGGTGAGAATAATCGAAGGGGGGAATGTGGTAGGCTATGGCCTAGGAATATGGTAGGCTATGGCCTAGTATGGTTTACTATTGTGAAAGGCCTATAAGTGAGGCCTGAGTCCCAACCCCCACTTGTGAATACTGTAGCTATAAGAATCGAAACTTAACTCAGTTTAACTGAACATAGCTAAGCAGAAACGAAACTTGGAAAATAGAAGAAAAACAAGTTTAATTGGTACTGATAAGGTGTGCTATGCTTCTATGGAATTAATTAACTCTGCAGAGAGCAAGGTCACAGTGCCTCTGCTTCCCATATGTTTTAACAAGCTCAGCGACCTTGGAGGAGAGAAGTAACAAGTTGGAGACACTGACCATTGTAATTGGGACTAGAAGGGGGACAACCAGGTGCTGGGCCCAGACCAGAGTCCCGATTGGGTAGCCATATCAGTACCGGGACCAATAGATGGGTGAGAGGGGTACTGGGACCAATGAAAAGTTTGCCTATGCTTAGAATGGACAAGAAAGCTATAAAAGTTGTTGTTTTTCTAGAAGCCATTGCTCAGCCATTTTGAAATTGCTTATTGCTTGAGCCATGTGCACATTAAACTGGCTTGGATCCTTGAAAAGACTCCTGGATTTATTTATTGCATGCTTATCTGCTGCTACAATTTCATGCACAGCTACATCAACAGTCAGATGTCCAGAGGGCTTTGATCCAACTACATCATAACATAGTAACATAGTAAATGATGGCAGATAAAGACCAGTATGGTCTATCTAGTCTGCCCAGTAAGATGGCAAGAGTAGGGACGCCTGCTGCTCCTTGCAGGCCACCCCTCCCCATGTCTTTGTTTAGGGGTGAACCCACTGCTTTGTGTAGGACACCCCTGTTTGTTGAGAAATACGACAGTTAAGTTTATTTTGAATTTATCCTGTTGCTGTAAAGGGATCCACTGTTTCTATCCCATGCCATTTTGAATTGTCACTGTATTTGCCCCCACCACTTCCATCGGGAGAGCATTCCAAGCATCCACCACCCTTTCAGTGAAAAAGTATTTCCTGATATTGCCTTTCAATTTACCCCCTTGTAGCTTCATGTTATGCCCTCTAGTTTTACAGCTTCCCCATCTTTGGAAGAGGTTTGTTTGTTCATTAATTTTCTTTAAGTATTTAACACTAGAAGCCCCAAAAGGAATTTTACTTAGAAACCCCAAAGTGCGTCAATTGACACATTATCACTACGACTGCGATTAGCATGAAATGCAGATGTGAATTAATGTGAAGTTACTTATTTGTTAAATACATGCAGTATGTGAAGCTTCTGGGTTTTCTTGGCAGTGTCACCAGAAGTAGAATGCCAGGCCTTTCTTCTGAGGCAATGGAGGGTTAAGTGATTTGCCCAAGGCCACAAGGAATACTAGTGGGAATCAAACCCTGGTTGCTTGGTTACCAAGCCAGTGTTCTAACCACTAGGCTACTCCTCCACTCCACTGATGTCATTGTGTGTTTATTGTTTGTAATGTCGGAGTAGAACTGTAAACAGTGATTGAGATGCACCACCTAGTGGGAACATGAATTTATACCTAGAAGCTCCAAAGTACGTCAATTGACGCATCCAAGACCATTGAGTGCGTCAATTGACGTACTTTGGGGCTTCTAGGAATAAATTCATTTTCCCGCTAGGTGGTGCATCTGTCATTAATTTTCGATGCACATATTTGAACATCTTGACCTTGCTAACAAAGTCATGGAACATGACTGACATGGTTCTAGCAGTGGCGCTGGTATACAACTTCGAAGATGCATTTGTGTCAATTGACACACTTTGGGGCTTCTAGTGTTAAAGGTCTGAATCATATCTCCCCTATCCCTACTCTCCTCTGGAGTGTACATATTTAGGTCTTCAAGTCTCTTCTCATAAGGCTTCTGACACAGGCTCCAAATCATTTTGGTCGCCTTCCTCTGAACAGTTTCCAGTCTTTTTACATCATTTGTGAGATATAGGGGTATGTTTACTAAACTGCGGTAACGTTACAGACCGCGCGGTATGTAACGTTACTTAACGAGCGTTAACGTCCCCGGCCGCGGTAGACACCGCAGAGGGTGGAGAGAGGGCAGGGGGAAAGGGTCAATGGGCGGGGAGTGGGCGGGGAGAGGCTCCCTGCACACTAACACGCTGAACTGAAGGGCTGAATCCTACCGCGAATGAAAACCTGCCGTTAGATGCACATTTGCAGGAGAGAGAAACCATTTCAGCATCAGCAATGTACAGCATAGACAGGAAGCCCGTGATAGTAGTGCTCCATTTCCAGCACCAGAATAGTGCCCAAGTATGAAAGGCCACTATGGCGATGGTGCAAGTGGGGCATAGGGGGCTGCAGGCGGGACATGTAGCGGGGGCATCTAGGGCACAGGATGGGCTAGGCAGGCACCTAGGAACATAGAAACCAGAGATCAGCATGACAGCAGCTGACAAAGGCCAAACACAATCCACCTACATCTACCTGGTCCACCCGGGCTAACAGTTGCCAGGGCTCTGACCTGACATCCACCCAGCCAACCCTCCCCACAAGCGGAAGGGACAGACTATTGGTAGGCGGTGATGGGGGGGGGGGGATGTGAGGATGCTCATGTATGCCCCATGCCCCAGACCTTGCTCCCTAGGCGACCACCTACCCACACAGTGGATGACCTGGGACTGCGCACTACCAGCACCGAAATCATATGGCTATGTCAGCATGGCAGGGGGGTGTGCCTGTGCTGGATGGGGCAGTGGAACCTGCCTGCAGTGGACCTAGGCCATGCCCTGTACCAGTATGTGGTGTGCAGTGCAACATAAACTGTCTGGCTGAGGAAAAGTACAGGTAGCCCCAGGGACCACCATGCATCTGTGGCAACAGTGTGGTACAGTACACCCAGCCAGTGTGTCCAGAAGCAGAGGGTCACAGGTTCAAGCCCCAGCTGTGGTTCCTGAAGAACATGTCCCTATGTTTTACCCTACAATGCAGATACAACAGCCAACATGTGCAAAGCACAAAGCAGCGGCGAACAGGGGTACAAACACCCACTCACATAGGCTCCACAATCCAAAGCTGCATGGAGAGTCTGGCTGTTTGCCTCAACATTGAGCTGCAGTTATCACCAGGGCACTACTACTACAGCACAGTTTAGCAATGTCGGCACTGTGATTAGGACATGTGGCGGGCAGGGTGGTCCATCTAGTCTGCCCAGCAAGATGGCAAGAGTAGGTGCAGGCCGCCCCTCCCCATGTCTTTGTTTAGGGGTGAACCCACCACTCCATGTAGGACACCCCTATTTGTTGAGACGTTAGATGGTTCAGAAGTTATATGTTTCAGTTTATTTTGTTATTATCCTGTTGTTGTAAAGGGATCCACTGTGTTTGTCCCATGCCGTTTTGAATTCCGTCACCGTGTTTGCCCCCACCACTTCCATCAAGAGGGCATTCCAATCATCCATCACCCTTTCAGTGAAAAAATATTTCCTGACATTGCCTTTCAATTTTCCACCTTGCAGCTTCATGTTATGCCCTCTAGTTTTACAGCTTCCCCGTCTTTGGAAGAGGTTTGTTTGTTCATCGTTCCTCTTTAAGTATTTAAAGGTCTGAATCATATCTCCCCTATCCCTCCTCTCCTTCAAAGTGTACATATTTAGGTCTTCAAGTCTCTTCTCATAAGGCTTCTGATGTAGGCTCCAAATCAATTTGGTCGCCTTCCTCTGAACATTTTCCAGTCTTTTTACATCTTTTGCAAGATATGGTCTGCAAAACTGAACACAGTATTCCAAGTGAGGCCTCACCAGTGACCTGTACAGTGGCATAAGTAACTCTTCCTTTCTGCTGGTAATCCCTCTTTGTATGCAGCCGAACATCCTCCTGGCTTTTGCCACCACCTTGTCGCACTGTTTTGCCACCTTGAGATCATCAGAGATAATCACACCAAGGTCTTTCTCCTGAACCATGCACACCAACCTCTCGCCCCCTATCGCATACATTTCCCTTGGATTTCTGCTACCCAAGTGCATGACACTGCACTTTTTCACATTAAATCGTAATTGCCAAGCATTAGACCATTCTTCCAGCTTTTGTAGATCTTTCCTCATGTTATCCACTCCCTCAGGGGAGTCGACTCTGTTGCAAATTTTTGTGTCGTCTGCAAAAAGACAGACTTTTCCATTCAGTCCTTCAGCAATATCACTCACAAATACATTGAAGAGTGCCAGGCCCAGGACCGAACCCTGGGGCACCCCGCTAATCACCTTCCTTTCATCCGAGTGAGCTCCATGTACCATCACCTTCTGATGTCTGTCAGTCAACCAATTTCTAATCCAGTTTACCATCTTGGGACCCATCCCCAAGTTACTGAGTTTATTGACAAGCCTCCTGTGAGGAACAGTATCAAAGGCTTTGCTGAAATCCAGGTAGATGACATCCATTGCATGCCCTTGATCTAGTTCCTTGGTCACCCAGTCAAAGAACTCAATCAGATTTGTTTGGCAAGACCGTCCTTCGGTAAAACTATGTTGCCTCGAATCTTGCAACCTGTTGGTTTTGAGAAAGTTCACTATTTGCTCTTTAAGGAGCGCTTCCATTACTTTTCCCGCCACCGAGGTAAGGCTCACGGGCCTATAGTTTGACACTTCTTCCCTGTCACCACTTTTGTGTAGAGGTACGACATCAGCCATTCTCCAGTCCTTAGGAACCTCTCCTGTTTCCAAGGATCTGTTGAAGATATCCTTTAACGGTCCTGCAAGAACCTCTCTGAGCTCTTTCAGTATCCTGGGGTGTATCCCATCCGGTCCCATGGCTTTGTCCACTTTCAGTTTAGCAAGTTTTTCTAACACCTCATCTTCTGTGAATGGTGTGGTATCTACTTCATTCCCATTTTTATATTTGGGAGTCACATTCTACTCAAGATCATTCAGCAGAGACTACTACCATACCTGTAATGAGAACTACCTGAAGTGTAAGCAGGGTTCAGGAAAGGGTGAGGAATGACAGACATTGTCGCAGATATGAGATGGATCCTTGAAAAGACAAAAGAATACCAAAAGGATATCTATATTTCCCCCACCCAGCAAGGGCAGTGGAACATCCTTTTGGTTGGAGGAGCCAAACAGACCAATCTGCAGTCCTGCTCTCAAGCTGTCTAGATGCTGATGCTGTGTTGGACAAAATATTGGAGGGGCCATGACCCCTGTGGCCCACCACTTTCAGCTGCCTATGCCACTCAGTATAGATTCTGCTTGCTGTTTCTGCCGCTAGTGTGGGCATCTTACTTCTTCCGGATGTGTACACCAGGAGGTCTTGCTCAGGGCTAGCCCCAGAGTTGGCACCCTAGGCAGACCTTAAGCCTTACACCCCCCTTAGCTATCAAACTCTATTGTTTAACTTTGAATACCCTGTTCTTTGCCACTCCCAAAATGTTGCCACCTTAGGCAGCCACCTTGTTTGACTGGTGATTGGGCTGACCCTGGTCTTGTTGCTGTTCATTCCCCCTCACTGTCTGTATGTGATCATGCTTAAAACACTCAGGCAGGCTCAGCTCTGATGCTGAACTCATGGAGAATGAGATGAACATCGGTGCTGGGCCCGTCTTCGTGGTTTGAGGATGCGTATGGGCCAGCAGAGGGGAAATAAACAGCTGCTGCTCCTGAGGCAAGAGTTCCCATGGGTCATGTCAGGCTGCGTATGCGTGCACCAATCTTGGCCCCAGCATAAGTAGAAGAAACCACATTTGTCCCGCAGGGTGGGGAAACGCAGACTACTCTCCTGCTTGGGAACCCAGAGACCATGGTTCGATTCCCACTAGCACTCCTTGTGGCCTTGTGCAAGTCACTTAACCCTCCATTGCCTCAGAAAAATCCAAGTTATCAATGTTCCTGTTTAATGTACATTACCAAGTTTAAGTTTCAATGTAAACGGCTTTAATTGAAATGATAAAGCGGTATATAAAACCTAATAAATAAATAAATATAGTGCTTCTCTTTAATACAGAATTTCTTCTTGCATAACTCCCATGTTCTTTTGATATTTGTTCCTCCGTATCAGCTTGATTATAAACCACTTTTATGCCTGGTTCCTGTGCCTTCAGTAGCATAACAAATACCTAATAAATAAATAGATAAGTTGTGTGTCAGCAGAGGAGGAACAGCTAGACACACCCCAGGGGGCCTCAGCAGACGAGGACAGTGCAATAGGCTGCCGGGTCCTGCGATGTCCCTCCCTATGTTTCATGATGTGCAGGTTGAGAATTGTTGTTCTAGAGGTAACATTAATGAATCAGATGACCTTTTAAATAGCCCAGACCTATAGCATTCCTGCCCTTATTTAATAAACTGTGTTTGGTGTTCATCATGGAATTACTCCCTGCTAACAGCATGATGCTGGTTAACAGTTAACACAGCACATGAACTTAGCATGAGTTAATTGCTGCATTAGACAACTGATGTGGAAAGTGCCATTTTGGGATGTGAAAGGAGCATAGATGGGCAGGGGCTGTGCCTTGCAATTGATGCAGAGCCTGCTACTATACGTAAAATCCAAACAGGGAAGATAACGCAATGCACCTCAAGTAGAGTAGCTAATTACATTCCGCTTTCGTTGCTGTGCAGGTGACATGTTGCAACAAAGTTTGCTCTGTGTTAATTGCATTGAAGCCCTCCAAAAACTGCTGGGAATGCCCACAATAGTTCCTGTAGAGGTCTGGAGCCTAAGGGGGATGTTTACTAAAAACCGCAAAGGTGCGCGCCGCACAATAGCGCACGGAAACACGGCACCTAAACGCTCTTAAACGCTCTTAAACGCCCCGGACATGTGCGATGAAGCCCCGTGCATGTGCGCGACACACTAACGGGCCCCGCACAAGTACGGGCCCGCAAATGTCCGATAGAGGCGTGGAAAGGCTAACTGAGGGCGGAGGAAGGCCCCCGAGGGGCGGAGAGAGAGACGGGGTTAATGGGCGGGGAAGGGGAGGGGAGAGGCCCCTCGCACAGTTGCGGGGCCGAATTTACAAGTAAAAAATAGCGCGAGTGAAACACTCGCGGTAGAGGGCATTTAAAGGGAAGAGAAACCATTTCCGTCAGCAATGTAGAGCAAAACCGGGGAAACCTGTAAAACGTGAGCAGTGTGATACATGTGCACAGCACAAAAGTGCTATTAAAAATAGAAAATGACCAGCACAAAAATATTAAAAACAGTAAGTCAGCTGGGGAACAGTGATAGCCATGGGCAAATATAACAAATACACCCAGGAAGGTTCCAGAAACAGGAAATGAATGTCGGAAGGGTCAACGGAGCGGAGACCTTTCCAAAAAACATGTCCGTTGTTTGGAGTTGTCCTGGGAGTGTTTTATATGGTTGGTCATTAATATCACTGTTGCCCAGCATGGTTATATGTCATCCCACTCTCTTGTGGTCAATTCCGGGGTTTATTTGCACGTGTGTCACCAGACAGGGTGAATGAGCCCACAGTCAAAATGTGCAGAGCAGGGGTTGAGACTCCATCCTGCAAGGTTAACTATCTCCAGGGACTGCACAGTCTCCGTGGCCACAGTGTGGTGCAGCAGACAGAGCCAGTACCCCTAGGACCAGAGGGCAGAGGTTCAAATCCCAGCTGGGGCACCTGCCAGCCCAGTCCCTATATTTTACCCACCACCAAGCAGAGATAGCACAGACACTCCTGTATTGCAGGGAACATAAGCATAGTGCAAACACCCACATTTTGCCCTACACTGCACACCCCCCATAACAATGAGCCGTACCTACAGCCCAGTCCCACAAATGCAGTCCCGGAGTGCCACAACGCAAGCAGGTCATATGCTGTCCCTGAGAGAAGGACATGCCAGCATGTTGGCGGACGAGGACAGGTGGTGGAGGGGGTAGTGGGTGCTAGCCACAGAAGACAGTGGCCTAGCCATGTGCAGGCTGACACTGTCCACTGCAACAAACAGGCCCTGTGGGATGTACAGTCATGGTCTGCCCAGGGAATACAGCCTATCCATGGCAACACGGTGGTGCAGTGCACACAGACAGTGTATGCAAGAACAGAACGTCACCGGTTCAATGCCCAGCTGGAGTAACCGACAATCCTCTCCACATATTTATCACACACCCACACCGTGGTAGTGAGGACATATGCTACGCATTGGTAATACCCCTCTATTTTACCCCCCTGAGCACAGACACCATGAACTGGTGCATTACCCAGAGCAGAGTCTCCCAAATGCAGTCCTGGAGGGCCACACACCATTCTGGTTCCATGCTGCCCCTAATACAAATGCCAGTGCTGCATATCTATGAAACACCCCCATGGCATGTAGATGTAGCTCATACATATTCATGAGGGACAGCACTAAAATACGAATAGTGTGTGGCATACCAGGACTGGAGTTGGGAACCCCTGCTGTAAAGCAGCAGCCAAGAGGGGCAGACACACCCACACCCACACCCACATGCCCCATTGGCCAATGCCCCCTGGAGAGGCAGGACATTGGGCCCTGCATGCATCTCCCATTACCAGCACCTGCATACCTTAGCAATGCCACCCTATACCTGGGTACACGGTACACAGCCCTCAAATGTTTGCTAGGAGTAATGGTAGATAGACATTCCTACATGAAGCACTGTTTGCTTTCTGAGCAACATCAGAACAAAATACTAATACAGCTGGGGAACACTGATACTATTGATGGGCAAAAACTAAAAAACACACCCAGGAAAGCCCCAGTAGAAGGACAGGAGCTGTGGAAGGGGCTATGGAGCGGAGACCTGACCAAAATTCACTTCCGTGTGTCTCAGCTGTCCTGGGAGTGTCTGTTATGGTTGTCCATAAACATCACTGTTGCTCTGCTTGGTTACATGCATTCCCCCTTTGTCGAGGTCAGTTGGGGGAGTTATTTGCACCCTTGTCACCAGACAAAGTGAAAGACCCCACATCACAAATGTGCATAGCAGGCATGTTGACTCTGTTGGTCAGGTCTGCCATCCACAGGGACTGCATTGTCTCTGTGGCCACAGTGTGGTGCAGTGGACAAAGCCAGTACCTCTAGTTTCTGAGGGTCACAGTTTCAAATCCCATCTGGGGCTCCTGCCAACCCAGTCCCCATATTTTACCCACCGCTAAACAGAGAGAGTAAAGACATACATTTATTGCAGAGAATATAAGAATGGTGCACACACACATTTTGTACCCAACACTGCACACACACCATAACAATGGCCATTACCTAGAGCAGAGTCTCCAAAATGCATTCCTGGAGTGCTACAACGCACACATGTCATCAGCTTTTCCAAGATAAGCACATGGCAGCATGTTGCCGGAAGGGTACAGGTGGTGAAGGGGGCAGTGCCTGATAGCCACAGAAGACAGTGGCCTAGCCATGTGCAGGCTGGCACCGTCCACTGCAACAGATAGGCCCTGTTGGATGTACAGTCATGGACATCCCAGAAAATCCAGCAAATCTGTGGCAGCACAGGGGTGCACTGCACACAGACAGTGTGTGCAAGAACAGAAGGTCACAGGTCAAAGCCCTGCCAATCCTGCCCACATATTGTTTCCACAACGAAAATGTGATAGTAAGGATAATCCTTTATTGCTGGGGACATATGCATTGGTCATACGCCTATCTTTCACCCCACTGATCACGGACACCATGACCAGGGGCACGACCTACAGCAGAGTCTCACAAATGCAGTCCTGGCGGACCACACACCATTCCTGTTCCATGCTGCCACGCATAGAAATGTTTGTGTGTCATATCCCTGCACCACTGCCATGGCATTTAGATGTAGCACATGCATATTCATGAGGGACAGGAACCTCTGCTGTAAAGCAGCAACCAACAGGGGCAGACACACCCACACCCACACCCACAGGCCACATTGGCCAATGCCTCCTGGAGAGGCAGGACATTGGGCCCTGCGTGCATCTCACAATACTAGCATGTGCATTCCTTAGCAATGTCACCCTACACCAGGGTATATGGTACACAGCTGTCAAATGCTTGCTATGAGTACTGGCAGATAGATAACCCTATGTTACGCAAATTATGCTCTGTGAGCTCCATCATGACAATCATTCTGTTGTCTGCAGTGGGTGCATCAGGTCTGGTCTCAGACAGTGTTTACCACCCTGGGGAGTGACTCCCAACGGTATTGCGTACCATATCCATGCCTGTACTGTGCC
Source organism: Ichthyophis bannanicus (assembly GCA_033557465.1). NCBI lineage: Eukaryota > Metazoa > Chordata > Amphibia > Gymnophiona > Ichthyophiidae > Ichthyophis > Ichthyophis bannanicus. The sequence goes on along the minus strand of CM066040.1, from coordinate 288,871,885 downwards.
CAGGACTGGTGTGGTGGCCAATGTTGACAAACGCCTCTATAGTAGCACAATGCTGGCATACGTGTGTGAGTGTGTGTCTGTCTATACAGTGTGTGTTGGCTGCAAACACCTTCCACAGCCCACACTGCCAGCACTGTTGCCAGTATTGGCCTGCCAATGTGCATAATGAGCAGCAAGGTACCATGGGTATAGATCAGACAGGGTGGGATGGCCAGGATGCATCTGCACAGGGCAGAGGGCACTGGCTGGGACACTGTAGTGGCTGGCCACCACCCACACAGACAGGGTGGCCTCTGTATGTGCTGCTGGGGTTGTACAACACCCTGACTGTGCAGTGACGACAGCATGGCTAGGCACCCCCATAGTGATAGATAGTATCTCTGTCATGTGTTATATATGGGTTGTGTTTTGGGGCCCAGTCACTGACCTATCTGCTGGTGTGCACGGCCATCCTAGTTCTGGGTGCATGCATTTCCAACAGGACCAACTAGCAGACTGTCCTCAGTTGGTTTGTGTCCTGATGGAGTGCTGTGCAGCGGGTGATGGCTTGCTGCGGGAGAATATCAGATAGTGGTGGGGCCCAATGTAGCATATCAAGGCATACTGTCTGTCAGATATTATGTCAGGGATGTGCATGTCTAACAGGACTAACTAGCAGATTGTCCGCAGCTGGTCTGTGTCCTGATGGAGCGCCTTGCAGGGTGCAGTGGCTGATGGCTTGCTGCAGGACAATATCAGATAGTGGTGGGGTGCAACCGAGCACATACAGGCCTAATGTCTGTCAGATATTGTGTTATGGATGTGTATACAGCTGCCATGACTGGCCTGTAGGGTGTCTCTTTCACAGTAGGACTGGGGTTGATGGTCTACTCTGCTGCCACCATTGCAGGGAGGTAGCATATAGAGAGGAGACCCTGTGTTGCAAACGGGGGGGGGGGGGGGGGGGGGGAGGGGGACAAATGGTGGTATCTAACCCACCTAGGTATCCATAAGGGGTTCCCCAGACTCAGACCGACAGAGATATCCAAGTTGTTTCTGCAGAAAGAACCTATCTCACAGAGTAATAGTGCATTGGAGCTCTGCCATGGCCTAAATTTGCCGTGGAGGGTGTTGTGGACCTGGTCCTGGGTGCCTCATCGCACCCTTAGGGTGAGCACAGTACCCGCACAATGTGACGGTGTGTAGCTACTCTGTGCCAGTACAACACCCACTCAGTACACCCTACCAGGCCGAGTTGATGTGTGGGTGCACACGGGCACATCCCCATACCAGGCCTGGAGCTGTCGGGTTGCAGTCCCCATCCTGTGTGCATCTGTGGACTGGTGATTTGCATGTGCAGTGCATCATGGGCACGGGTGGCCAAACCCTATCCACCTCACAACAGCAGACTGTCTGTGAGGTGACGTGCAGGTTTTCTGCAGCCAGCCATGGCTTTTGCATACAGCTATAGTGCTGTAGTCCAAAGGTTATGTCACTGCCTGTGTAGCTAGAGGATATGGGTTCAAAACCACAGTGTGGTAATGTGATAGGGTTGTCCACAGCATTATCCATCTCAAATCCACCTATTTTTATGCATGATAAAACACCCGCGGCATACTGTACCCATAAGGTGTGTCTGAGGGTGCTTTATAGGGCGCCCTATAGGCCACCTTATGGTTGCCATCCATATAGTGTGCACTATACATTATCCTGTGTGGCAACATATATGGTGCCCTATAGGGGACATTCTAGGGTGCGTTGGCGGACAGTGCACTGTAACATGTGCCCTATGGGCCGCCTTATGTTAACATGCTGTGAGAGTGCGTTTGCTAGTAGTGATACAAAAAGAAAAAAAGCCACCTACACCACAACACAACATAATACATACTGTTTTAGCCAGCCGTGTTCACTGGGCACTGTGAGGTATTGAACCGCTGATCCCTGCACCAGTGGTCACTGTTTCAAACATTGTGCTGTGGCTCTGTTCCTGTGCGTGGATATCAGCGAGACCCCTTATGCCGCACAAAACGCCCATAATTAACAGTACGCCACCCAATGACGCCCATAATAACAGTGCGCCGTCCAAAACGCACAAAATGTATAGTGCGCTGCCCTATGTCGTCCAAATGCTAATATGTCTCGTAAAACATATACCCATCAAAGGTGTTGCTTCAGCTGGGCATTTCCGTTGCACACAATGGGGGATCGAACCCATAGCCCCTGGACCATTGCTCAGTGTCATCACCGTTGTACCACGGCTCTGTTGTTTTGCATGGCCAGCAGCGTGCCACCTAGCCTTTCCACGCGATAATGTAGGCAGCGCACATCGCCGCGCACAAGTCCGGCTGCTTATTCTCGGTGTTTTGTCTGTTACCTACCTGAACTGACCACACCTCATATGCCACATGCCCAGTAATGGGGACCCGCACATATTAGGTGTTTATCAACACACCCCTAAAAGTGTTCATTTCAACATGAAAAATACATCGGTGCTATCTGTGGCTGCAGAGGTCAATAGACATACAGTTGTTCACACACTACCCACTGTGTATGAAAGCAGCGTGCATGTTCAATGTGCATATTCCCCGCACGCAGCCATGCGGAACGTTGCTATGCGCCTATCTCAGTCGCGTAGCCATGCGCCGCGCATGTTCGGCAAACGATGTGCGCAAATGCGGAAGATGAGTTGTGTGCGTCACGGCTGCTACACGTGCAAAAAAGAAAATGGCGCCCCACACAAGGAAGCCTGCCTTCTCTAGAAGAGAGGTCCGTGAGCTGGCAATACTAATAGGGCCAAAACAGGATAAGCTCTTCCCAGGAGCCTCCAGGGGAAGCGACACTGCAAAGGTGCTGAGGGCCTGGGAACGCATCACACGGCGTTTCAACCGTGTGGCTGAAAACAAACGTGAGGTAAGGCTATGGCAGCATATAACAATAGCCATATACAAACACTGGGGTGATTGTAGGTGACCATGCAGCTGTGTGTAGGTGGTTTACAACAGAAATGTACAGCAGCTACAACCGCATGTAGATATCTCTATGTATCACATCTGAGTAGTATTCCATGTATGCAGGTGTTGCTGGATATGGTCACATAGGGCATGATGCAATCCTACAGTCATGCAATCTGCCTCTGTTGAACAGATAAAACATATTGTAACACAGCTAGGCCAGAGATCTTGCTAAATAGTCTCCGGAAACATCATGTACTGATGCTGGGGTCTGCATCTGCAGGCTAACACATATGGCCAATGCTTAGTGCTAGCGAAATCTGCATCACATGGTCTGTCTTACACCATGCAGCCCAGGGGTTCTGCGCCAATGTTGTCAAACGCAACTAGCCTATTCACAGGAGCCATGAGAGGCCATCAGAGTTGGCCCTCAATCACCCTGGAGCTATGGGGATCCCCACTAATGTTGCCTAAGCCATCGCCCCTATCCCCTGGAGTACAGAGAACCCTTCAAAGTACACTCACACTCACCCTGCAGATATGGGGATGTTTGCTAATGTTGTTTAAACCACCATCCCCATCCCCAGGAGTACAGAGAAGCCTTCAAACTGGGCCCTGTGTCATCCTGTAGATATGGGAATGTCAAATACTGTTGTTTAACCCATCCCCCTTATCCCCAGGAGTACAGAGAAGCCCTCAAAGGGGGCCCCCTGTCATCCTGTAGATATGGGAATGTTTACTAATGCTGTTTAACCCCACATCCCCATCCACAGGAGTACAGAGAGGCCCTCAAACTGAGCCCTGTGTCATCCTGTAGATATGGGAATGTCAAATACTGTTGTTTAACCCATCCTCCCAATCCCCAGGAGTACAGAGAAGCCTTCAAACTGGGCCCTGTGTCATCCTGTAGATATGGGAATGTCAAATACTGTTGTTTAACCCATCCCCCTTATCCCCAGGAGTACAGAGAAGCCCTCAAAGGGGGCCCCCTGTCATCCTGTAGATATGGGAATGTTTACTAATGCTGTTTAACCCCACATCCCCATCCCCAGGAGTACAGAGAGGCCCTCAAACTGAGCCCTGTGTCATCCTGTAGATATGGGAATGTCAAATACTGTTGTTTAACCCATCCTCCCAATCCCCAGGAGTACAGAGAAGCCTTCAAACTGGGCCCTGTGTCATCCTGTGTCATCGCTAGCCCTCCAACCGCCTTGGTGAAGCTCCTGCCCTATCCAGGCAGTGGGAGCCTTTCCCCCACACACCCCTGCCCTATCCGGGCAGTGGGAGCCTTTCCCTCCACACACTCCTGCCCTATCCGGGCAGTGGGAGCCCTCCCTCCACACACTCCTGCCCTATCCGGGCAGTGGGAGCCCTCCCTCCACACACTCCTGCCCTATCCGGGCAGTGGGAGCCCTCCCTCCACACACTCCTGCCCTATCCGGGCAGTGGGAGCCCTCCCTCCACACACTCCTGCCCAATCCGGGCAGTGGGAGCCCTCCCTCCACACACTCCTGCCCAATCCGGGCAGTGGGAGCCTTCCCTCCACACACTCCTGCCCAATCCGGGCAGTGGGAGCCTTCCCTCCACACACTCCTGCCCAATCCGGGCAGTGAGAGCCTTCCCTCCACACACTCCTGCCCAATCCGGGCAGTGGGAGCCTTCCCTCCACACACTCCTGCCCAATCCGGGCAGTGGGAGCCCTCCCTCCACACACTCCTGCCCAATCTGGGCAGTGGGAGCCTTCCCTCCACACACTCCTGCCCAATCCGGGCAGTGGGAGCCCTCCCTCCACACACTCCTGCCCAATCCGGGCAGTGGGAGCCCTCCCTCCACACACTCCTGCCCTATCCGGGCAGTGGGAGGCTCACACGCACGCAGGCAGAACCGCATAAAAGCGGCGTCCCTACAGGGCGCGCCCGCGCCTTGCGGGCCCGCGCCTGAGGGCCTCGCCAGAGGGCCCTTTGGCGGTGGCCCTTAGGCGGTGGAGATTAGGCGCAGTTGAAACATCATCCACTGAACCGCAACAAGGCTGCAAGTATCAAGAAGCCTGACTCACATGACCAAAACTCCGATAACGGACAGAAAACGAAAGTGCAGCAATCAAATGACTGACGGCTTGAGCTCCCCAGGCCGGGTCTGAGCTCGCCGGTCCCGACCACCACACTCCACGAGATTCCCATAGCTGGACCAAAATTCGACATCAAGAGCTTTCAACTACAACGATATCACCCAGGTAATCAATTACTGGACTTATCTACCTCCTGATGCAAAAGACCACTGTGCAACCCTGGCCTAACCCCCCCCCCCCCAAGTAGGAGCCAACATACCTCTGTATATATAATGTGTAAATTCCCCACTGTCACAAGCCCTGTTCTCCTCAAGCCAGCTGTTACATTGTAAACCCCTACCAACTCTAAAGGCTACTACTGTTTATTTAGAGCTAAATGAAACCAAGTCTCTCTAACCACCAAGTTGTAACAGTTCAATGCAGGACCCCAATAACCTCCTGTCACTAACCTTCAGACTGAATCGCCCAATACTGTATCTGTTTATACTGAGTGACAAGTAACGATAGGACTGTATCGCACAATACTGTATCTGTTTATACTGAGTGATAAGGAACGTTAGGACTGTATCCCTATTTTGTTAAAGTAATAAGAAACGCTGTACCCCAACCCATCTAGCCCTGCTAGACTGTTGGTACCCAACAACTATCTTGTCGGCCTACACTAACACATCTCTAGGCCAGCTGCCTTGACTTCACCCCACACTGCGCCACTCGAATCCAAAATCCAAGTATTTCTGGCAGACATAAAATGGAGCCTGCTCACACCTTCCTGATTTTGTGCATGTGTATACTAACATCTTCATATAGAACCATCCCACACTCACAATACTGCATTCCTCTACTATATACACCAATCTACCTTCTCCACCCCCCCCCTCCATTACCCATCCAGAATCAAAACAAAATAAATAAAATCACCAACCAACACAAACAACAAGTAAATTACCCCAACGACACACCCATATCAAAGGGAACAAATCTCAAAAACACCCTAAAACCAAAGCAAAGAACACTATTGGATCTCAAATACAACTCACACGAACCACACACCAAGAACATCACACATGTAACATTATCCTTATTAATGCTAGGTCAATAAGGAATAAAACGCATATTATCCACAACATTCTAACTGACGAACAACCAGATATCCTATGCATAACAGAAACATGGCTCACTGACTCAGACTCTGCAACAATGAATCAAATACAGAAGCCCGGATACCAACTATACAACTGCCCACGCATCAACAGAAGAGGAGGCGGAGTCCTTATAGCAGCCAAAACCAGCCTTCAACTCACAACCACATCTACGGTCACAAATCCCGATCTTGACCTACTTAAAGTCGAGAGCATGGCATTATCCATCTGCCTAATCTATCGACCTCCCTCACCACAGCACGAAACACTAGCCACAGCACTAGAAACCATCACATCCACACAAAGCAAAAAATTCCAGATCATCCTCGGAGATTTGAACCTAGCATCAATTCCTCCATCCCACACGGACTCCTTCTATGAAGCCATCGACCAATTGGGTTTCCAACAAATAATAAGCAACCCCACACACGATAGAGGAAACATCCTAGATATGATTTTCATACCCAGAAATCCACAACAAAGCAATGAACCACCTATAATAAACATAACTCAAGTACCATGGTCAGACCACCACCAAATCAACTGTAAACTTAAACTACAGTGCCAACCCAAAAACTCAAAGGAGATGAGAATGACCAACCCCATTAGGAAATTCAGCAAACTCAACGAGGAACACCTCATAAGCACCATTGCATCCCACATAAACCTAGATTCCACAGACCTAGACGAACTAACTAACAGATGGAACACACACATCCAAAATACATCTAACCCAACTTTGAAACACACATCAAACCCACATAAGATCAACTCGGAACCCTGGTACACAGGAACTCTAATAAAATCAAAAAGGGAGCTCCGTAAAATAGAGAGAAAATGGAGACAAACCAAATCCTCCGATCTCAAAACTAAATACATGGCCCATCTCGCAAAATACAAAGACGACGTGAACAATGCAAAAAAATTACATCACACCAACATCCTAAACAAGGCAATCAATCGCCCACGAGAGTTATTTGAACTAGTCAAATCACTAACCAAAACCGACCAAAATGTCAACCTCAACAAATCCATCAAGGTCCAAACACTGGCAAACCACTACGCGACCAAACTGACGGCCCCTGGTCCTCCACCACCCCCACCAACACCACAAATCAGAAGTGAGAACAACACAACGCAAAACCAGTTATGGGAGCACTTCCACAAAATAGGAACCCAGCAAATCACAGCCATTGTCACAAGCCTGAAAAGCACCACCTCCCCACTAGATCCCTGTCCTGCATCCTGGATCAAGGCAGTGAAACAAGACATAGCACCTCACATAGCACACATAGTTAACCTATCCCTACAACAAGGAATCATGCCCTCAGAACTAAAGAAATCAGTCATTAGACCAATCCTAAAAAACACTACACTCAACGGAGAAGACCCAGCCTCCTACCGTCCCATATCAAGTATCTCATTCCTGGCAAAGATCATAGAAAAAACGGTCCTTCTACAACTCCAAGACCATCTGACTGACAGTGCTCCTCTTGATGACCAGCAATATGGCTTCAGGCAACATCATGGAGTTGAAACCCTGTTACTAGTTCTACTTAACAACCTCCTAAAGGGCCTTGAAAACAAAAAGAAAATGTACATTCTTGTATTCATTGACATCTCAGCTGCCTTTGATACAGTTAATCATGGGACCCTCATAAATAGGATAAAATCAATAGGAATAACAGGAACCCCACTAAAATGGTTCTCATCCTACATCTCAAATCGAACACAACAGGTTCAATTCAACGGAGAAAAAGCAGAATCTTTCTCACAAACACAGGGAATCCCCCAAGGCTCTGCTCTCTCAGCACTTCTGTTTAACATATATATGCAGCCACTATGCAAAATTTTCTCACGGCACGAAATTAATTACCACATCTATGCCGATGATATCATGCTATACACACAACTAGACACTAAAAACCCAGACTACAACCCACTGGAGACATGTATCGGAGAGATGCAAGACTGGTTACAACAAAGTAGCATGTCATTTAATCACAAAAAAACCGAAGTAATGTATATCTCCAAAGAACCGAATTTTGACCCTCCCACATCAATAACACTATGTAACAACACTTACCAAACAAAAAAAGAAATAAAGTATCTAGGAGTCACATTTGACTGTGACCTAAAGATGGAAAAACACCTCCGAAAGACCAACAGAGCAGTTTTCCACAAGCTTAGAGTGCTCCAACCCATTCGGAATATTATTGATCCCCAAGACTTCAGAACAGTGGCCCAAGCACTCATCATGCCACATTTTGACTACTGCAACGCCATCCTACAAGGTTTACCTAAAAAAACCCTAAACATATTACAAATGGCACAAAATGTAGCTGCCAGGGTCATAATGAAGAAAAATCTAAGTGACCACATCACACCAGTGCTAATTCAATTACACTGGCTACCCATAACAGTTCGCACAAAATACAAAATACTAACAACCACCTACAAACTCATCCACAACTTAGCACCTTCCTTCCTCAACAACCTAGTAAGATTGCAACCTCCTACCCGAAACAGAAGAACCCACAATTCCAACATCCTTCACACTCCAACAGATATAAGATCTGCCAAAACTAACACCAGCCACAGGGCTTTCTCATATGTGGCGCCAACACTGTGGAACCAACTCCCACCAGAACTACGAGCTAGCAATGACCTTCTAGACTTCAGAAAGAAACTCAAAACGCACATTTTCCAATCACATTTCAACCTGAACTAAACCCACAGATGGAGCAGCCCCTGACCACTGTGTCCAAGAAGATTATCCTGTATATATGTATTTATGTATATCTGTAAATGAACTCCCCCATAGCTAAGAAGTGTTAACTCTGTATGATGTGCTTTTCTGACAATCTGTATGTAAGCAAAATTTGTACCTGCCTTGATTCGACAGTCCAAGAAGATTATCCTGTATATATGTATTTATGTATATATGTAAATGAACTCCCCCATAGCTAAGAAGTGTTAACTCTGTATGATGTGCTTTTCTGACAATCTGTATGTAAACAAAATTTGTACCTGCCTTGATTCGGCAGTTTCACAATAGTAATCCTACCCGCTTCTGATCGCTGGAAGGAGCGGGCTACAAATGCTTGCTAAATAAATAAAATAAAAATAAATAAATATGGGAATGTCAAATACTGTTGTTTAACCCATCCTCCCAATCCCCAGGAGTACAGAGAAGCCTTCAAACTGATCCCTGTGTCATCCTGTAGATATGGGAATGTCAAATACTGTTGTTTAACCCATCCCCCTTATCCCCAGGAGTACAGAGAAGCCCTCAAAGGGGGCCCCCTGTCATCCTGTAGATATGGGAATGTTTACTAATGCTGTTTAACCCCACATCCCCATCCCCAGGAGTACAGAGAGGCCCTCAAACTGAGCCCTGTGTCATCCTGTAGATATGGGAATGTCAAATACTGTTGTTTAACCCATCCTCCCAATCCCCAGGAGTACAGAGAAGCCTTCAAACTGGGCCCTGTGTCATCCTGTAGATATGGGAATGTCAAATACTGTTGTTTAACCCATCCTCCCAATCCCCAGGAGTACAGAGAAGCCTTCAAACTGGGCCCTGTGTCATCCTGTAGATATGGGAATGTCAAATACTGTTGTTTAACCCATCCTCCCAATCCCCAGGAGTACAGAGAAGCCTTCAAACTGGGCCCTGTGTCATCCTGTAGATATGGGAATGTCAAATACTGTTGTTTAACCCATCCTCCCAATCCCCAGGAGTACAGAGAAGCCTTCAAACTGGGCCCTGTGTCATCCTGTAGATATGGGAATGTCAAATACTGTTGTTTAACCCATCCCCCTTATCCCCAGGAGTACAGAGAAGCCCTCAAAGGGGGCCCCCTGTCATCCTGTAGATATGGGAATGTTTACTAATGCTGTTTAACCCCACATCCCCATCCCCAGGAGTACAGAGAGGCCCTCAAACTGAGCCCTGTGTCATCCTGTAGATATGGGAATGTCAAATACTGTTGTTTAACCCATCCTCCCAATCCCCAGGAGTACAGAGAAGCCTTCAAACTGGGCCCTGTGTCATCCTGTAGATATGGGAATGTCAAATACTGTTGTTTAACCCATCCTCCCAATCCCCAGGAGTACAGAGAAGCCTTCAAACTGGGCCCTGTGTCATCCTGTAGATATGGGAATGTCAAATACTGTTGTTTAACCCATCCTCCCAATCCCCAGGAGTACAGAGAAGCCTTCAAACTGGGCCCTGTGTCATCCTGTAGATATGGGAATGTCAAATACTGTTGTTTAACCCATCCCCCTTATCCCCAGGAGTACAGAGAAGCCCTCAAAGGGGGCCCCCTGTCAACCTGTAGATATGGGAATGTGTACTAATGCTGTTTAACCCCACATCCCCATCCCCAGGAGTACAGAGAGGCCCTCAAACTGAGCCCTGTGTCATCCTGTAGATATGGGAATGTCAAATACTGTTGTCTAACCCATCCCCCTTATCCCCAGGAGTACAGAGAAGCCCTCAAAGGGGGCCCTCTGTCACCCTGGAGATATGGGAATGTGTGCTAATGTTGTTTAACCCATCCTCCCTATCCCCAGGAGTACAGAGAAGCCTTCAAAGGGGGCCCTCACCCACCCTGGTGATATGGTGGAGTGTGCCTATGCTGTTTAATCCATTCTCCCCATCTACAGGAGTCCTGACACCTGTGTATGGTTGTCATTTAAACGACCTACGTAGATGATGCATTTCCCTGCTAAGGTGCTGTAGGACACACAACACCCATGGGGCTGGAAAGCGGACTGTAACGGAGGGTATGTCTGTCACACATGTATATCAGCTATGTTGGATAGTCTACACATCTCATACAGTCTATGGGTCTGTGAGCTTCACAACACACAGCAGGGGATAGGCAGCAGACAGATGGTGGTCACAATATTCTATGTCCATGTCGTGCAATCACGTGTTTAGGCCGGAATGTTGTTTCCCCAACCTATGTTTGCATATCCACAGGTGGAGGACCTGAGGAAGAAGGCCCGTGAACTGAGGCTGTACCACCCGGAGTATCTTGAGCGTTTCAGCAGGGGGCCGGACAACACCAAGATGGTGAGTTATCCCAGGAATAACTTTCATCAACAAATGTCACATTGACCTACCAGCCGGTGTGTTACCTGCATATGTACAGGTGTTATGTGACACACATGGACGGTCTGTAATGTATGTAATCTTTCCCATATATAGACCACAGCAGTGATGGACCCGGAGACTCCCCACCCACCCTCAGACGGCCCACCACACGCCGTCGACGGGAGAGAGGTGGCGGAGGTGCAGGAGGAGGAGGAAGAGGTGGAGGCGCAGGTGTCGGATCTGCTGACAGAGGATGTGGAGGGGTCAGAGGATGCAGATGAGGAGGAGGGGCCCAATGAGGACGATGTGGTGCTGGTGCAGGACTCTGACGTGGAGGGGGAAGATGGGGAGGAGGGGAATGTGGGCCACCATTCACCAGCGGATGGGCATGTTGTGCAAGGTGTGGGGGATGCGGGGGGGCATGGTGGGGATGTCCCTGCGGGGGTGTTAGCATGGGTGGAGGGGGTGTTGGGGGGGAGTTTGGGGGGGGGAACAGGCAGGGCGGGGGGTTTGGGGGAACACAGCACAGCACAGGTCTCTGTGGACCCCCGTCAGACACCACAGGCAGGAACATGGGCCAGACATCGTAGTGGCCCCGCGCCATCCACTGCCACCAACATATCACATGCACATGCCAGCACACAGACCACCGAGACTGTTTGTCTGTGTGCTGGCAGGTGTATGCACGATGTGTTGGTGGCAGTGGATGACGTGAGACGCGACATCCGTTTGGTGTATCATGCACTGCAGTGTCTGACGGGGCTGTCCAGCAGGTGAACGCTGATGTTGCACAGCTGCAACATCAACGTTCATCTGCTGGAGACCGTCACAGGCAGCATTGATGGCACCTGTGACGGCCACATGTGGCCTGTGCTGTGCTGTGTTACACAAACATACAGGCTGTGGGTGTTTGTTGTATGGCATGTTGCCATTTTGTTTTTACGTTACTCCAATTAAAGTTGGACGTTGTTTTCTGGACACAATGGTCATGTGTTTCCCTTACACACTCACCATGGATGTAAGCATGGGATATGTATGTGGAACAGGATATGCATTGACAGTTGACATAGATGTCATATGTGGACTTGCTCTAAATGCATTCATGGGGTCCTATCCATGTGTGCGGGTGTGTGACACCTTGGTAGGCGTATGCGTTGTTGCGTCGGAAGGGATTCCCGGGAACATCCATGTCACATGGGTGGGCGTGACATCCACAGATCTGTCAGTGGTCATATGGCAAACACATATGCATGCCACCCATGTCTGTCAATGCCACATGCATGCCATGGTGTTGTTTGCGCAGCCATGTTATCAGTGTTCCAGCCAGGGGCAATGGTCACACATATGCGATCAATGTATGGTGTATAAGGGTATGCAAATACTGATGGGGGTGAGTAGTCATCATGCAAACCCTGAGCAGTTCCCCAGCCACCACATCGGGGTGTGTGTAACGGGGCATGCTACAGCCAAGGGCCAATGAACACACTCTGTGCAGGTGACACACGACAAGTGGTGCCATCTGTGTAGATGTACCTGCCACTGCAAACAGGACAACAGGAAACTGCTTGGGTGCTGGTCAGATGTTCAGCAGCAAAACATGCATGCACACACTACATAGGGGAGCACAGGGACAATGATTGTATGCACACGTTGCAGCTATGTAATCATATACATTTATTCACACAGATTTACATTTTCCGCCGTGGCCTCCCACGTCTGGGCCGTCCCAGTTCCCCCTCCCCTGTTGGGGCACGCCCCTGCTGTGCATGTGGTGGTGGTGGAGGTGGTTCCGAGCGTTGCAGCAAACCAACGATGCTCTCCAGGGCCACAGCAATTCGTTCTGACGGCATGGCTCTCACATCATCACGCAATCCCCTAAGTTCCTGCCGTAACAGGTCCACAGAATTGCAAATAGCTGCAGCTGCCTGACGATTGCCTGTGGGTGGAACAAAGGGTGGCCATGAGACACATCTCGAGTAAACAACCATCACATACAACAATGTTACGCATGTAGCACCACATACTCCTTGTGATTGGACATTCCATATTGAATACATGGACATATTAGCAGAAAAACCCTGTCAGCAATTATACTGTCCCAGCCACACACAGCACATTGCTCAGTTGTGTGATGTGGGGGTGAACACAGGTATACACTGGATGCGCAAAAATGCCTACATAATGCGTACTTTACAATAGGCCCAGGAACAGATAGCAGACACATGTCCACTTTGTACGGGGGTGCAGCAAGTGCGCTGGACAACATCCACACCTGGGGAGTTGCATTGGTGATGCTGTTTGTTTGAGGACAACTAGGCCAGGTGGCGCCACACCTGTATTAATATGTGCAGCATGGACAGGTCACAAATCAAGCAGATGTGACTCTGCAAGATGCGCTGGCAGCACCAGCATTAGCAGCCTTACATGGCCAGGTCCACTGATGACACATGTGTCTCTGAACACAGAGGTTTACTTGCACCTAGGGCCAACAGAGAAAAAGGTCTCATAACAATGCACGTACACCTCCATACACATGTGGAGGTTGTGGACAGAGCATGGGTAGCACCAGATGATGCAGCACAGGGGGACAGACGGCACGATTGAACACACATGGTTATGATGTGCAAACACCTGCACATGATAGCCACTAGGGATGTGTGCTTAGGGACAGAGCTGGGGGGGAGGGATGTGTGACCCAGGTTGGCAGCAGGGGTATCACCTGTGTGGTGTATATTCATTCCAAGAACAAAAGGGGCCAGGAGCTGAGCTGTGTGATCAGGTGTGCGGGTCCCAACCCATGGTATTGTGAAAGACATTGTTAGATCTAGAGAGGAATGGCACATGCGGATAGCCCTGTCTGGATGTCTAGCAGCATACCTTTGTATTGTACATACAGTGAGTCTGCAAGGACCTGTAGGCCACCCAAACCATACCTACATGACCAGTCGCCCTGTCAGTTCTGTACACTGTGCAATATGTGTGTCAACACACATTTGAACTGCTAATGCCACATCGTATGATTGTTTTGCACCAGAAACACAGACTGTAGGGTATGGGGTCGTTGTGACATAGCAGTACACACACTGTTCAGGTTTGCATATGGTAGGTCGGATTCGCAATGGACTAGGGGACATTGGGCATTGTTACACCTGGCACACGCCTGTGCTGCTGTGATGAGGCTGGCTGTTGCTGTTCCAATTGGCGTATTGAGGTTCTGACCCATAACATGCTGCAACATAAACAACATCTCACTTATGTGTGCATTTGTAGGTGTGAATGTACCATAGGCTGTTATGTTGTGCGGCACAGTGCGATGAGCTAACATACACTGTGCCGTTCTGTTGTTCAATATGTCTACAGTCTACGGTAGGCAGACATGTCACAGCTGTGTATGGTATTCTCTGACATCCACCACACCCCCCCCAAACAGGGTCTAATGGTTTGTGTGTGGTGGTTGTGCCAGACCTTGGTCACCACTGTTGCCTCTCATCTGTGCGCATGTGTGTGGGGACACATCTTTGCACGCCTTAATAACCACGTCATGACTGAGTGCACAGAATGTGTGTCTCTGATTAAGATCAACATCAACACATATTTGTTAAACTGTACATGTTATGCTGTATGTCAGCATTGCAGAGGTGCTAGGTTATGTCCCAGTGAAGTTACTGTGTTGCACATACGGAATCCTGACATGTGGTATAGTGTTATGTCATGTAGGTAGGCCGGCCATTGTGTGGAGTGGATCACATATAAGATACTCCCATACGATGCACAGCTGATATTGTATGAACACTCAGCATACAAAACATTGGGGGTAACAAAGTTTTGCACCCACCTTCTGCATCTTGACGTGCAGATCTGCCATGTGCTCTCAGCTGTGCCAGCAGCACATCCTCCCCACACACCTCCTGGCTTGTTGGATGTCTTGCGGCTGGTGAATGAGAACCCATCGTCGTATGGCGCATCATGTCTGCCTCCACGGGCCCCTCGGCAGAGGTTATGCTGTCACCAGACACACCAACCTCTGGATCCTCCATGATGTGTGTCGCACGCATCGCAGCCCCCTCCGCCACCTCCTCCTGCTCCTCCTCCTCCTCCTCTCCCCCCTCCTCATGTGTCATCATTGTACTGTAGTCACCTGTATTGTGGGAACAAGATGACAACACACATATGACTGTGCAATACAGCTACGTATACGTGTGTGTTGCAGAATACACATACCTGCTGGTGTGGGGACCCAACACGTGTGCTGCAGACAGGGCCCCCTGCACACTCACATACCTGTCTCTCTGCAACATGTACCTGTACCAGGGAAACAGGTGTGTGTGTACCCTCTGCACACCTTGTGTGTTTGCCATGCCTCTGAGTCTGCTCTAATTGTGCATTTAGCCCCCACCACATTTATCAAACCACCTGGCCAACATATGTGCACACACGGATGCACATAACTGACAGGTACACCTGTAATTGCATACACCGGTGTGGGTGTGCCTGCCATCTTGAAGGGCATATCACATTGGGACATACTGTCGTCACAGTGCTCCATGTGTTTGTCTCCAACATACAATGGAGGTAGCTACCAATGTAAATCAACACTGGGCCATTGACAGGCACATGCAGCACTGTGCGTATAGTATGGCACATAAACATTCACATCTCACAGGCCACTGCAATATGACAGCTGAGGAGAGGCAGTGTTGTGGGTGGAGGTAAGGGGTTGTTAGACGTAGACATGTCTGGGACAGGTTGGGGGACTGATAGGATGAGGGACACATGCTGAATGTGTCCCTGGAACATGGCAACAGAACATGGTGACACAGGCCAATACACAGATGTCTGCAGCTCTGAGGATGTACAACATGTTTAACTCAGGACAGATGTCATCGTCCCAACACAGGCCATGTTTTCATGTCCCCACAGGGTCAGGTGTTGTATGACACATCTGCCCTTACCCCATGGGCATACGTGTATCACTGCACCTTGACAAGTCATTGTCAGACACATGTGATAGGGAAGGTTACCAGACACCATGCTGCACTCGGTACCTGCTGTGATGCCAGGCGTACATGCACTACTCTTGAGATACGCTCCTTATGTCATACACTGTGGTCTCTCAGTCCTTTCCAACAGTCACATATGTCCACATTTGCTTGCCGTGTGCACATGTGACTGTGAGGTGACAGACGGCGATAGCACAGTCACAGATCTAACGCGTTGTGTGATGTGCATGACCTCTACGCCTGCCAGATCTGCAGTGTCCAACTGCTCCATATTGTGGAGTGACCTACCCTGTCACACACTGTGTAACGTTAGTGGGCAAGGTGTAGTCCCACTGGTATTTTGGAGGGGGAGGAGCACCTTATAGGGACACCTATTGCCCCCGTGGCTGACACCACAACCCAGCCTATGTTGGCTACGTGACATATGTCTTTGAGAACACTATTCAGCTGTCCCCCTGTGTATTGCACCTCCTGGTATTGGCTTGATGTAACCTTTGGGGTGTGAGTGTTCTGTTTCTGTTTCACAGAACAGGGTATGAAGGTGTAGAGCACACACCTCTGACAGCAGCATAGTTAAATGCTAGCACAGTTACATACCTGTAAAAGGTGATCTCTGGGAAAAGCAGGAATCAGTCTCCACATATGGGTACATCGGCAACCAATGGAGCCTGCACAGGAATACCTACCCGTTTCCAAACAGTAAGCCTTGGGCAGCATACCTGGGGCCTGTACACTGACGTCCCGCCCTCTCCAGAGCCTCTCTCCATTAGGGTTCCCAAGCTGAGACAAGGGTGAGTTGCGAATAGGAGGATAGCTGAAAGGATAAAACTCATGGGGGAGCTGGGAGGGTTGTCCAGACTACTACGTGCTGTTCACAGACATCACCTGTTACACCTAGCTCTGGAAACAAGCAGGAATGTGTGTTCACATATGTGGACTCCCTAGCTATGGAGGCCAGGGGAAGCTCCCTGAGATTTGCAGTGCCGAGGCACAGGTGGGCATCAGTCCCTCACGTATCTCCACCATCCCATGTGGGATGGAGGGTGGGATTTGGGATGAATGGACCTTCAATGAAAGACAAACAACTCACCGAAGGACTACTGGGGGGGGGGGGGGGAGTCCGCAGTATGCATGATAAGTGCATTACACATATCAAATGAACTCACATATATAATGTTTACGGACTGGATTTTAGGGGTGGAGGGCAGGATGGGGTCTGCTGGATACGTAGTGACGGGATTGTCACGGCGACATCACAGCAGTGGGGATGACGGGCCTACCTGGAGCGAGCAGGTGATGGTTTGGATTGTGATGGCACGTCCCCAATGGCAAGCGTTATGGGACACAGCTGGGACCTTCTGGAGACCCATCCTCCGAAATAATTAGGTATGACAGACGCAGACCGACCGACTGAGACACCTATCCCAGTCCTTGCGGGGGAGCGCGGTTTTGGGGGTAACCGCATTCCCTAGTAACATAGATGTGTCATCAAAAGGGAATACATGTACACTGTCTGTCCAAGCTGCTAAGAGATATGAAAGACATATACGCACGAAGCTTCAAGGGTAGGGAAACCTAAGTAGACATGGATGCTGATAGCATCATACTGCATCATAGTGCATAACAGGCTCTTCATACTGAAGACTAGTGCGGATGGGGATATACACTGTCTGATACGTCAGTCAGTTCACTCTCTTACATGGACAGTGAGGTGAACGTATGTAACATATATCAATCCCTACGAGGTATCCCCACAGACACATATCTAGGTACAGATATACGCACATATCTGTATTTCAGGATATGTTTGGAGACATGTGTGGACATATATACATAGGCAGCTATATTTATATGTTTGTATATAATGTTCATAATAAAACACATATCTATATGTATCCATCTATCTATCTATCTATCTATCTATCTATCAATCTATATCTCTCTCTATCTCTATCTCTATATCCATATATATCTATGTATAGCTAGATCTATATCTATATCTATATATACACACATTTATCTCTATATATATGTGGGCCATGAATATGCACCGGCAGCAAATTGACATATGTATGTAGATTTATGAGGACCTATTCACATACATGACTATATTCTTGACGACACATGTCTGCCACTGAGCCCCACAGTTAGTTTGGGATGGGGTATGTGAGTGTGAGACATTCTATTCGTAACAGGAGGCCAAGCCCACCTGACAGATACAATGATCATCAATCTCCATGGCATACAGGGATGCAGTATTGCAAACAGCGAATCACCAGGATGGTTGCGTGACAACAGGGGATAAGCCCAGTCTGTGCGGACATGGCTAACATCTGTTAGATATCTAACATGGCAAAGGTACAGAAATCCAGCCGACGGATACCAAGGGGACACACTGGAGGGATATGGCGGTACTATGCGTTCCCAGTAGCCGTGGATAGTCATGCATGAACGTTCCACCCTCTATACAATACAAAACCAGAGGTTGCAGTAAACCCACACAGACCTCTGATGGGGTCATAAACCTTGTCTAGCCATATAGCGTCACCCTATGAGGATGGTGTTCGCTCTATATCAGGGCCCTCATAGTGGATGGGCTCTCTGAGAGTGCAGAGAGCATATGGAGGTTGAATTTGAATGAACTGTCTGTAAGCAGATACAGTGCCATATCCCCTGGAAGGAGTTGTCCAGAGATAAGAGGTGTACAGCCTACAATGAGTGAAAATAACCATGGACTAGCTTGGAACCACTACTACGGTTGAACAGGAACTGTGAGATAGAGAAACTGGAACATGTGGGATGTGTCTGCAAGGCAATCACTGTGCCTCCTGCAGGCACAGCAGCTGTAGAAATAGATGGGTGGCGGACATGGGCAATGAGACAAAGGACAGGGGATGGTCCTGTCCCTGTCTACTGAGTTATCCAGCACATATGTTCATGGCAGGACAAGCAATACCCTGAAAAGGAGGCTAAGGAGCATCTTAGTAAGGTAACCCTCAGCCTAGGAAAGTCCTGGATGAGAGGGTGTGGAATGTAGGTAACGGAGGGGTGACGTACCCATAGGGGACGTCAGCTGATGGCACAGTGCTCATGTTGTGACAGACACTATTATGGGATAGTTGTAACTCCTCCTCTCAGTGATGAGAGGAAGACAGATCTATAACCCAGAAACAAGGATATCCCGACATCTTAACCTCTTGAGAAAGGGTATGCAGTGTAGTCTCCTGGGGAACACCAGTGCGGCACCTATGAGAATACACTAACTGTATGTTACAGTTCCCCGACACCTAAGATTTGTGTGAATGCTGCGGCTGCCTAGACTTTGTAAACATCAGACCATGCTGAGGTGTTCCTCGCTGTGCTACATCTGCATGATGGGCAGGAGACCTGACAACTCCTCATTTCCAAAAGAAAGAAGGTCAGGTGGGACATTTCCTACCTCCTGACACTGATGGTGGATTGGAATGGCCTGTAGCCCTAGGGACGTCAGATGAACAGTGGGCAAATTGACGTACAACCTCCTTGTTGATGAGGCTTTCTCCAGTACATGGTGACTGTGCCACAGTAGGTTGAGGCCATCTATTCAGACCTGCAACCTCGAGCCAACCCTTGCAACGTGCTACAATGGGAGTACCAGTGGATATGCCTACAGACCCACAAGGGTCAACATAAGCACGTGAGAGAATTATGATATACCATGCCTAGGACTTAGAAGTTATGAGTAGTCAGCTACACCTTTGACTCTGCCACGAAGGGCCTCAAACGGGACAGGTTTTGTGTGACCTCCTGGAGGGCGTGACTCATATAACACATATGGGATATCATCCGGGATGGCAGCATAGACGTTTGGACGTTGTGACGTCCAAAAGCATCATGTGCTTTAGAAGCACGACCTGGCAGACAGGATGACTGCTCCGTTTAACGTTTGACCTTCCGCATTGCTGATTCCACTACCAAGGAATGGTGGGGGGGGTCGGGTATTATGAGATCCTGGAGAGGGTGCCATCTCATACAGAGCATCAGTTGCTGAGGCAGGGGGAGGAGGAGCCCTCCAAGGTGATATCCACATTTCCAGGAGGCAGACCTGCAAAGAAGGATTTATAAGAGACGTTAGGTTGTCCGTTCCTGCAGTGGCGCCAGTGGTAAGCGGAAGGTCAGGAATGGGAATAGCCAGATAGGTTGCCATGTCAAGGTGGAATGTCTGAGACGAAGGTCATCCAAGGGAAAACATCCATGGCAAAGGTAGGTTTGCAGTAGCAGCCTCAGCACCAGAGGGTGCAGACTGATTATGAACACAACACCTAGTGGTGGTGTGGAGGCACTTGCGATCAGGAGACAATGCAGGAGGTACTGCATTGATCACTCCGGGTATCAACTCCACACTGGGTATCAATAGTACAGCCCTTGATGTTGTCATCGGGGGCTGCTGAAGCGGCACCAGGACAACTGGCGTGGCATAGCAAGTCTCCGTAGATGTGTGTATCCTGAAACAACAATGTGCAGTTTCAAAACACATCGTGACCCAATCCTCAGGAGTACATATCGGTCATGGAGTAGGCATCTAAGAGGGTGACTCGATCGAAGTATGCGTTGATGGTACGGACATCGGTATCAGCAATGCCAACACACAGAACCCGGTCTGAGTGTTATACATTGTTTTGGACGGTAACAAGGACATGCAATGACATGCGTCGGGGGAGGGAGAGGCACTACATACCGTTGCTAGTGACACGATATCGGTACTGCTCGGAGCGGATATCTACGGCAAGCATGGCTGTGGTATGTTCTGTGAGGGGTGAGGCCCTGGAACAAACTGCAACCCCTTTGATGCTTTGGGGCCAGGTGGCTCCCGCAGCCTATGTGAGGGCAATGTTTGTTTGAGGGTACGGACGGAGCCATCCCCATGCTGGCCATGAGGCGTACCACGCAAGCATTAACTAGTCCTCAGAGACGTTGTGTGGGTTACCTGATCCTGTAGAGTGGGGACAGCTTGTACCCCATGTGGCATGGGACAAATGTTATCGAGGGAGACTTGAGGACGTCATGCTTCCAGCACCGTGTTTGGACAAGGCAATGCAGGCGGGAAATGGTCATGACCTATACTGGTTGGACAACAGTAAATGGAGTTTAAGCAGGAAACGTTGTTTCCATAGTCATAGCATCCCCTCAGTGACGTTGGCTCCATGATGCAGAGGCCTTGTGCCCCAAGAGGTTGGGACATGAGGATGCGGAAAATGTTTATCACGATTCTGGACATACACCCCCAGGGGTACCTGTGTCGGTGGCACATACAGCCGCACACACACGATAACAAGGGAGATAGGTGTTGACATCATTTTCACACAAAGGTTTCTGCGGTGACAGGAGGACGTCCTTCGGGCTCCATGGAGGCCTCAAACACTGAAGGGAGGCTCTGGAGAAGGAGGCAGTTCAGCGCGCAGGCGCAAGGGATGTTGCCAAATACGTTATGATCGTTAGCTGGGCAGCATTCCCGTGCAGGCTCTGTCGGTACTGACAGTCACATATGTGATGGCTCATTCCTGCTTGTACCTGTAGATGCGTCTCGGCAGATAGCAGACAATCCCAACTGCACTCACATAACTATCTACACAATGGTGATCCCATGGGGGTCATGAGTCGTAATGGATATGCGTAGCATACATACCTGCCTGTGTGTGCGCGTGGTCCAGGGCCGTAGGCAGCCCATATGTGTAGACAGGACCGCGAGTGTCTGTGCAAGCTGCTGCTCCAGGGGGCTGAGCATGGTTGGTAGGGGGCCGCCGCCACCTGTGCCACGTGCATGCTGTT
Source organism: Ichthyophis bannanicus (assembly GCA_033557465.1). Taxonomy (NCBI): domain Eukaryota; kingdom Metazoa; phylum Chordata; class Amphibia; order Gymnophiona; family Ichthyophiidae; genus Ichthyophis; species Ichthyophis bannanicus. The sequence continues at coordinate 288,849,836 of CM066040.1, read as the reverse complement.
CTTCTTCCTCACACATGTGCTGGCGCACACCTCTTTTGATGTCGGAGAACCTCTTTTTGAGGCTCTCTATGTCCCGCGGGTGTCCCCCTGCCTCAGCCACGCTTCTGCTTACCTCCTCCCACGCTGCATTCCGCCCTGCTGTTGATGTCCGTGTGCTCAGCCTGCCAAAGAGAACCTCGTATTGCTCTAGCACCATGGATAGGAGGTTGTGGTTCTCCCCATCTGTGAACCGTGTGGCCCTCCTTCTCAGGCTTTCAGGCACAGGGACCCTCTTCCTTTTCCCAGTGTGTCTGCTGGGAGCAGGCTGGCCCCTTGCTGATGGCTCACCCTCCATAGGGCCTGCAGGTCCTGGCCCCAGTGGCACTGGTGGGCCCACCTCCTCACCCTCACCCTCTCCCAAACTCGCCCTCCCCCTATACCTCTCTCTATCCCTCCCTCTCCCCCTCTCTCTCTCCCTCTCTCTATCCCTCCCTCTCCCACTCTCTCTCTCTCCCTCTCTCTATCCCTCCCCCTCTCCCTCTCTCTGTCCCCCTCTCTATCCCTCTCTCTATCCCTTTCACTCTGCTCATCCAACACCCTCCTCTCACATGTCCGCTCCCCACTCCCCTCCTCACCGCACATCATCCCTTCTGCCTCTCCTACACCACGTACAACACAGACACAACAGCTATATACTCAATAGCAATAAACCAACACAGTAAACGGAACAATACACCCAACACTACAGAGACAAATGACAACAACAAACTATTTGGCTACAGATACAACACACCTCCTACTATGAACCCTCACCAACCTATTCCTCCACAACCTATCTCTCACAAAACTATACGTCCTCCAACAACCCTCAACGTTTTCCAGGCATGTAGTGTTTTTATATTTGTTTTTGCACGTTGGTTACATTGCGCATGCGACATTGTGCAATGGTGCTGCTTGTGCGCGGTGCGTAACTGCACTTACGCATAGGCGTTCGTTGGTGGGTTTGGTTGTGTGCGAGGCACGCATGTGCAACTCTTTGCGCATGTGCGTTTGTGTGTGCATCGTCACGCACAGGCAACGCATCCGGACAGGCATAACGAGATGCACATGGGCGCTGTGCACAAACCAACAAACATAAGCATCAAATTGCACATGCGCCTCGCACACATCCACACGCACATGCGCTATCATTTGAACGTGTGCGGCACGCACAGGCAAACGCCCATGCGTAACGGATTGCACATGCGCAAACTGTTGTACAGGGGCGCCGCGCACAAGCGGCGCCATCGCACAACGGCGCATGCGCACTCTACGGACATCCATTTACCTATATAAAATGATGCCGAACATTTGGCCACATTGAGGGTTGTTTTGTAGGCGCGGCGAGTGTTGTTTGGGAGATAGAGAGAGCTGAGAGCAGGTGTTGTTACTAGTGTTGTTTGTAGTGTATGTAGTGTTTTACTGTTGTCTGTTGTGCTTGTAGTGCATGTACTGCTGATTGTAGTGGTTTCTGTAGCGTTTGTAGTGTTGTATTGTGGTATGTAGTGATTGTAGTGCTCATTGTAGTGTTCTTTGTTGTGTTGTCTGTAGTGTCTGGTCTTGTGTGGCTAGTGTCTGTATTGTTTTGTAAGGTGTCCAGTGTTTCGGGAGGTGTGTGTGTGTGTGTGTGTGTGTGACCACAGTGGAGGGATTGATGGCGGAGATATATGTTGTTGCATGTGCCCGAAGACGTGGCGGATGCTGCGGTTGCTGGACAGGGGATATGGTGTCCATGTGGCTGTGGCACAGGGCATGGGTGTGGACCCGCAGCAAATCAGACCTGCTCCTGTGGAGGCGGCACAGAGATGTGCTGTGCGTAGACGGCGCAGACGGCATGCCGAGGTGCAGGCGCAGACTCGCCTCTACAGGCCCAGGGCCCAGCTCCAGGGCATGCGTGAGGACCAGGTCATCTCCCTTTACCGACTAAGCACAAGGGCTATTAGGGGGCTCTATGAGGATCTAAGACCTGACCTGGAGCCCCTGACTGACCGGTCCCATGCCATACCGGGTTTAGTCAAGCTCCTTGCTGCCTTACATTTTTTTGCCTCTGGCTGTTTCCAGTCATCTGTGGCCGCAGTGGGTGGCATGAGCCGCCCCACCTTCTCACGCTGTCTCCACCAGGTACTGCGTGCCATGGTCAGCCGGGTGGGGAATTACATAGGCCTTCCCCACAATAGGCAACAGTGGGGGACCCTGAACCAAGCCTTTGCGGCGTTAGCCGGGATACCACACGTGATGGGAGCTATTGATTGCACACATGTTGCCCTGGTCCCGACCAGAGACAGGGAGGTGGTGTTCCGCAACCGCAAACACTACCATTCCCTGAATGTTCAGGTTGTATGTGATGCTAATCTGCATATTCTGAATGTGGTCCCAAGGTTTGCAGGGTCCACCCACGACTCCTATATCCTGCATCGCTCAGCACTATTTCAGCAATTTGAGGAGGGACAGTATGGGGACTGTATATTGCTGGGTGAGTATTTCCAAATATATCATGACATCATGCATATATGTGTGTGTTTGAGTAACATCTCTCATATAGTGCGCCGTTTTCCTCTATGTGCAGTTGGATATTGAACTCACATTCAGCAGACAGAGGAATGTTATGAGTTTACATCCTTAGGGGGTTGTACACGTTGAGTAACAGGGGACATGATTGGACCTGTAACCTCAGTTTTGAAACTATATCTGTGATAAACGTGCTGATGGTGGTGTTGGAACTATGCACCTGTGCAGATGTGTATCCTGGTTGGAGTTTGCTACCTGTGTGTGTATTTCATGTGGCCACAGGGAGGGGGAGGGGTTTAGTGTCCTTCTCACCCAGCTGTGCATACGTGGCTTTGGATTAGAACTGCGGTATGTCCTGTAACATTTATGTCCTTGACAATCAATGCACCTAACACTTGTCATGTGTGTGTGACGGCAACACACTCACTCAGTACTGTGGTTGTTAGCCATTTCATGTTAGCTAATGGGGGGGGGGGGGGGGTTAAGACGTATGATGTATGTTCCTGACCTTTGCAAATGGTAGTACATGTTGGCATCGGAATGTTAATGGTTTAGGCCTGTGCCATGGCAGGGGGGCAAATAGTCTAGGGTTTGCATTACCTTGGGCCACTGCAGATGTGTGGTACGTAGGCATCATTGTATGTGATTATCCTGCTGTTACTCAGCATTTGGTAAGGGTGACAGCAAGGGCAAGGGGCCAACTTGGGGCCATACAGAGAGGTATTGGTAGCACATACACAGGAATGTAGTCAAACTCAGTAACTGTGATATTGGTAGGCTCATGTGGGCTACAGTGTGCAATTCTGTGGAGCGCTGATCAACACGGATGGGAACATGATGGGGACAATGTGCAGGGTGTCTACTAACATGGTTGGTGGTCAACAAGCAACAGCATATGGCGTCAGGCTGCTATATGTAGATATGTAGACCTTTCAGGACACGGGGTGTGGAGGTGAGCTTGTGTTGATCTTGTCAGACCTCCAGGTCAGACATGTTGTGTGTTGGCACCTACATTGCCTCACAACACATTACTGTGGTGTTTAGTTGCTAACATATACTTTTCACATGTTATCTGTGTATTGGTGGTTTAGTCTAACCGTGGTGCTGGTAGTGATTATAACATTAACTGCATAACAAGACGCATGTGCTACACATAGCGTATCTGTGGAGGCACAAATGGGACTGTGGGGTTGTTTGGCATGTCTGCACAGAATCAAGAGGCCCTTTGTTCCATTTCTATCACCAGAGGTCTTATTTTGGCAAATGTACATTTCTGCTGTCCGAGCTTTCTGTCATGAGGTGTTATGCATTTGTTTCTCACGTCTATACCTGTGTCAATTTGTGCTGGCATGCGTCCATGTATTCACCTGAAACATTTCGTTTTGCAGGTGATGCAGGGTATGGGTGTCGCCCCTGGCTGCTGACCCCTGTGCGTCAGCCACGGACACGTGCAGAGTGGAGGCACAATGAGGCCCATGCCTCCAGCCGCTCTGTCATAGAGCGCACCTTTGGCGTGTTGAAAAGTCGCTTCAGGTGTCTGGATAGGACAGGTGGGGCCTTACAGCATGAGCCAATGACTGTTGCAGAGATAATCCTAGCCTGTTGCATCCTGCACAACATTGCTCTCAGGCATGATATTCCTGCAGAGATTAATGAGGATCTGGAGGAGGATCCACTGTGCCCCCCTGTACATGGCAGTGGTGACACACAGGCGGGCACAGCGGTCAGGCGGAGGTTGATTGCAGAGATATTCACTGGTATGTATTGCATATATTCCCACATATATGTGTTGTTGTGTGCGTGTGATGGTTATCACGGGTGATGTTTCTGACCATGTAGCTATCTGCTGCAACACTGCATTGTCATTACACTGAACATCCAATGGTAGCATATAGCCATGAGTGTGTGATGGACACTGTGCACAGGGCACAACAGCAGCTGTTGGTGTATTGTGTGGGTCGGTGTGGATACACCTTTCGGAGCTTTTTGGGCTGACAGTACCAGTCAGTGGCTGTTTGTGTTAACAACTGCTGTGCTAACCCAGTTATGTCTTTTTCTTGTGTGTGTGGAGCACGGTGTCAGGCATATGGTATGGGGTTCACTGTGGGAGGGAGGCACATGTTTGTGGAGAGCTTTCCTGCGGGCTCTTTGTTCATCTCCTACAATCTGTAGGTGCTTGTGTGTGTGTTATGCTCCGGTGCGCTGGCTATGTGTGTATGTTTGTTAGGTATGGTGCAACGTGTCAGACATAGCCCAGTACACATGCGCATGACTACGTTCCCATGATGTGATTGCTTACTTGGGACGGGTGTTGGTGCAAACACACATTGTCCCGTACGGAATACCTCCTCACGTAGCACAGACATGGATATGGTGAGTCATGTGGACATGTGCAGTGTGGAGCCAGGGGTCCATATCATTGATACTGTTTTTTTTGGAGATGAGTCATTCATTGCAGTATTTTACATGTCGACACATACAGAGGTTCAGCGGGTCAGATCACCAAGGGGTGAATGACTGTAGCCAACGGTGACACTGCATGTGTGGGTGATGTTTGCGGTTTGCAGTTTTTTCATTTGCCGCATGGCATATGTAGGTGATACTATCTCAACATTTGCCTCCTGGCTCTGGGACATGTTGTGTGTAGGGCAGGATAGCACAGTCCACATCCACACATACCTTGTGGACACTAGCAAGGGATGTTATGTCCGCATACACACACCAACCTAGATGGGAGTTATTTAGAGCAGATGCACATATAGCCTATCCATGGTTTAACATTCTCACTGTCACACAGTGGGATGAGATGTAGCCATCATGGTCAGGTGACAAACAGACATGGGGGTATTGTTTGACAGGCATGGTGCTTACATTGTCATGTTTGTCAACACATGCGCAGCACACAACTGTCAGTATTATTTGGTGTAGGAGATGTACACTGCAGAAGATGCATTTGCACAGTGGATACAGGAGGTGTTGATGCATATTTCCAGGTGTCACAGCTATTTAGACGGGGATGACACACAACATTTGGAGAACACGACACATGGAGATGGGGTATTGGTGTCAACATGGGTGACACAGTCAAATAGTGTCACCTTGGGATGCGCTCCAAACATGGTGGGTGCAGACACGTCTTTGGACCAGTGCGCGGAACAACAGAGGGGGAGGGGAGGCGAAAGTGGGATTCTGGGGACCTTCACTTAGCATCAGACATCTACATGCTGCCCTCCCATGTGAGATATCAGTACAGTGTGAGAGTGAACATCATTCGGCAGGCCATGTTGTGGTGTCTGACAGCTGGGGACAGTGATATGCAGTGTCGGATTCACAACTAGAACATGTCATATTGTTACTGTCTGGTGTTTTTGTCCACTCCAAAGGACATCATTCCTGAGGATGCTGTTCCTGTGTGGCATTTGCACGTGACGGTACATCAGCCAAGATGCTGTGGTCCGGGTATGTTGATCTTAAGCTACAATGTATGTCTGTTAGGTCAGAGGGAGAACATGTCGTCAGGGATGTGTCATATTGTGGAGATGTTGTTGTTCTTTTTTTTTCCTTGAGCCTCCCTGAACCATATGTTGCTGTTGTATAATATATACCAATGTGTTTGTGTACAGTATATCCACTTGACAAATTGTTCAGCGTTATTTACAGCATATCTACTTGTGTTTGTGTTTAATCTTGTTTGCTGTATCCAACACTTGCTGCCTCCAGCAACATAGTTCGATCAGACATCAATAGGGTATCTATGCATGTGACTGGGCGGTTTATGTGCACAATGTTGCACTTGTGCACATACAGGCCATGTATTACAGCTGTCCCGCTGACCTACGCATACTGTGTGGGTGTGTTTATGGTTAACTAAGTGGTGATGCAGTGTCCTGGCATGGTACATTATCATGTGCGTTGAGGGTGTGGGTACCCGGGGGCATTGTTGGGTATGCTACCTCTACCGTACTGCTGTTTACCTTGTCATCATGGTCACATGTGTTGTGGGCTGTGAGCAGAACTCTGTTGTGTGTTTGGTGGGACGAGTGTTGAACAACTTTTCTTTCTCTCATATATAGGCATAATGTGGAGATGCATCACGAGTGACTTTACATGCTGATTGTACATGTTTGGCTGACATTGTCTCCCTTCACTGTGACCAGATGTGGCTATGGAGTAGCTGAAGGAATTGAGTGACATACACATGATGCACAAACGTGGGTATGTTTGTACCTTTCTTATTTGGGGATTAAATCTGGCTGTACTGTTGGTTGTTGGTTTCGTTCATCTAATGGAGCATGTCATGTTGCATCTCTCGTGTACACATACAGATGCATATAGTGTGGTTTTGCTGTGAAATGGCTTGTGTGTACATGTACTTGGTAACTAACCATAGCCATGTGAGACCCGTGTATGCATTGACATTTACTGATGGCTATAATCTGCTAATTAGATTTGATGTCCATATCCTGTAATGTTTGCCTTTGCATCCCTTTATTGCCCTAGTTTTTTCGTGCGTTTTGGATTTGTCTGGCAATTTGTGGTGTTTTTGCACCAGTGTCTATAATAAGACCATACTTCTATTCCTCTTGTGACACAGGGACAGGAGACAATAATGGACCCATTTCCTTCCGGTGGCACCTGGGCTCGCCATCCAACACCTGTTTGTGGGACGATGACCACCATGTAACGTGTTTCTGGAGATATCTGGCCATTGAGTGTTTTGACCGGTTTGAGAGTGGAACACAGGCCTGTGATGGACATTTTTCCTCTTGGACTGCTGGTTTGGCCATGACCTGACCTGTACAACACACAATTTTGTTCGCCATGCTGTGTCTGCGAGTCATGCTGATTGCAGGGACACAGATGACCGTTTCACGGAGTGGTGTCATATTGGTAATGTGCCCACCTTATTATGCATTCCTCCATGTTTGCAAGGGATGTTTTGAACTGCTCAGTTGGATTGTCAGAGACACCTTGCTTTTGGGACACTGTGCCGCATCAGGGAGACTGACATTCACTCCTTGTATTTGGACATTTTCTCCACAGTTGGTTGGTGTAATTGGTTTTTGGCCATGTGTGTGAACAGGGCACACAGGACTAACGCCTCATCTGGTTTTTGTTTTTAACTAAGCATACTCAAGGCCAAACATTGGTTTTTTGTGGCATAGAGGCACAGATGGAGTCCAGTCCTTTTGTCTATTTCCAATTGCCCTCCACCTGGACATGATAACAGGCTTTGACATACCACCACATGTTCATGGCCCACCACCATCCTTGATTGATGTTTTGGGGTGGGCAAGGGTGATGACATGCATGTGTGGCATCACTGTATCATGTTTGTGTGCGAATGGTGATTGTGCTTGTGACTAAACTAGGTTTGTGAGACACAGAATGTGGATCGATGGCCTCTGTGTGGTTTCATTGTAAGATGTTTGGCCATCATTTGGCTTATGCAACATGGCTGTTATTGTGTTTGTTTTATCCTGTGCAGATGTGACACTCTGCATGTGTGTACACACCGCTTGCATTGCAAAGTCTGCACAGTCCTGTTTTGTCCCTGCAGTAACGTTACCTCGCATTGCACCATTACATTGTACATTGGTGTGTGTCAGTGTGGGGTTGTCCATTGTCCTCCGCCACTTCTGCATTCCATGTACCATGCTATATAATGTCCAGACACTGTTCCTACCCACATAAACATGCAGGGTGTTAACCTCCTTGCATGGTATTATGTCTGTAGCTTTCTGAAGGTTTTTTGATGTCTAGTCTCTCTCGTGTTCATGTGCCTCTGCTCACCTGTTAGACATATGGTCATTCTGCTTGTGATTGATATTTGGGGTGTGCATTGTAGCATAATCTGTCTTGAGGATCATCAGCCATTATGTGGTTCTAGACACATTACGTTTCAGAGCTTTTTTTGTCACATTAACAACATTGCCCCAACATCTTTTTTCTTCATTTGTGGTGCCTCCTGTGTTGGGTGACTGGCTAGGTTTCGGGGAGTCTGCGTGATTTTTGTCGTTTCGGTTCATCAGCAACGCCGACAGTCGCCAAATGCACTGATATCTGCGACACACAATTGATCCATGCTGCAACAAGTGGGGTGTGTTGGCACTGTTACCTCCAGGGCATTAGCATGCCACCTGATGCACATCATGTCTCAATGTCTTTCATGTGGGTGCTCATGGCAGTGACCTTTATGTAGCATGTGGGTTTTTAAACCTGCTACATAT